>VRYO01001463.1:48494095-48541355 GCA_009812075.1 Sialia sialis
CAGGTGTGGCTTATAATTGTGAAATTACTGTAATTACACTCTGACTTGTATTCAGTGTATTTGGAATTGATTTGAGGTCCATAAAGAGAAAAGGTTTCCTACGAGAATGTCCTATTTTACATAAGTGTATATATATAAAGAAAGTTAAATGATAAAGGATGACACATAAAAGTATCTTCATCTTTTACTCTGATGTAGCTTAAATAAATCTTTGTTCTCACAACAGGTAACCAGTTAAAGAAGTTTGCTTCTTCATTTCAGATTTTATATTTTAAACCTTTTATGATTTTCAGTCAGGAAAAGGAACTGGTCTGGTGTCAATGGCTTGCCCCACTTCACCAAACAAATCAGTAATTAATGATTTTATTTTCACCAAGAATATTATCCATTGAATATATCTCAAGATGAAGCTAGATCCACAATAAATCTGAAAACTGTATTCAGCACCATCAGTGTCCTACAAGAAAGAATTATTCCTTGACTACAGATATTTGGGCATAATAATATACTGAGAGTTTTCCAAGCCCTTAAGTCAGTAAGGATGATAAACCCTAACGCTTTTTATCCTCATCTCCCTCTCAGCAAAATTCTATGAAAAGGGACTCAATGCAGGGCAGTACTCTCTATTCTGCACATCAATCATTTGCAGAGATGCCTGACCTCATTACTTTATTACCCTGGCTTAGGCAAAGAATAATACATGAGTCCAGCAAGAGTAATACATTCACCACCACTCTTCATTTAATCTGTGAGCTGGTGACCCCCAGACTGAATTGCCTGGGAACATCAGGGCATCTTTATATTACATCTAATGTGTCAAATATTTTAGAAAATAGAATAATGCCATCAGTTCTTAATATTTTCCACGGGACATGAAATCCTGTAAACAGGACTTAACTCCATAGCATCTTAACATCGGATGGCAGCATCCTTTACATCCTATGGCAGCAAAGTTGTTTGGTAACATGGGGTGCTACTGTGCAGAAACAAGCTTTTACTGGGTCATGCCAGCAGCAAGAAGACTTTCACTTCTTTTGTCTTCATTATCAGGTTAGTAAAAAGTAATTGATTCAATTTTTGCTTATTTATATTAATCTACAGAAAGAATAAGACTTGTGTTAGAAGGACCACTTGTTATTTCTGGAAATGCAAATTCCAGAGCAGCCAAGTCACTAGCTAATGTGGGACTGCAACCTCCCACTGTCATTAGCCACTGATAGTTTATGCTTTCTGCTACTGGTTTCAAATGTCCTGGGTTTTCCATATGCTTTTTTTTCCAAGAGAGTCAGAACAGCTGCTTCAGACAGGTTTTCTTTAGAGAAAGTTCATAAACCTTTATAGTTTTTCAGGCACAGCATGAAAAGGTCTTCATTGCTTATACAAAGCTGCAAAGTGTTTGAAATACTCTACTGACATTTTGTTATAAAGGCTGAATGAAAGCTGACAGATCCAGGTCAGCACTGTTCTATATCTTAGAGCAAACACACCTGCTGAAAAGGATGTGATCTCCTTTTTTATTTTTTTTTTTCCATTAGTAGCTGGTGGCAAACTGAAATCCCTTTGGAACTGAGATGTACAGTAAAATGATGTATTAATTTCCACCATCCACATTTAGCCCTTAGATGAAAGGCTGGTTCACAGAGAGAGCAAAGACAGACAGCTGAAAGCTCAGTTTAACCATGTCAGGTTTTGGGGATAAAGTGAATCTCAACCAAAGTGAAAATGACCCAGCTCTTGAATTCTTGGGTAGGATTCAGGTTACAGAGCTGGATTGCAGCCATGAGCATAGCTGACCAAGCTGAGAGCAGATCTAAAGGGTTTGTCTGGAGTCCTCTCCAGGTGGAATGTGAACACAGGACACTTTTAACCCTTACAGGACAGGAAAACTGTGTCCATGCAAAGCTTAGCTGTCAGAGTCCCAGGAGAGAGATCAGTGACTTTGTGGACTCAGCTCTGGCCTATTAAGATACCTCTTAATAGCAATTTTTGACAGGCCCTGAGATTAAGGTTTAAAGGACGTAAATAAATGCAGAGTCCCTTAAGCAATTAAAGTAGCAAATTGCAATATATGATTATATGATGCAGTAGATGTTTCCCTTCCAAGTCAGCATATTCTGTGATTCTGTAAAACTTTCCAATAATTCCAAAGCTTTCATCTTGTTTGGATGGTTCCAGATGTACCTGAAGTCACTGACTTCAAACACTGACAATGAGCTCATCATTACTGAGATTTCACAGCATCATCAATGGATTGCTATTTCATGGAGATTTAGCACTATAACTTCTCAGCTGCCAAAAAGTTTGCTCTTGACCAAAGCCTACTTTAATGCTTCAGGGACATTAGTGTCATTTGCAGAACTAAACTCAACTATTTGGAAAACACTATCAAAGATGGTATGATAGATTAAACTGCCATTTTTCCTTAATAATCTACAGTAAGAATATATGTGATGTCTCTACCAAATAAAAAAAAAAATCTATGTCTTCCTAGTGCTGTTATACAAATATTTTAAATGATATTACATTAATTAACTATAATAATTATACAATTTTTTGTGTTGCTATTATGATTCATTTTAATATTTTGCTCTTTTCCTGAACAATGTGACTTGAAACATGTTTGACAGGCCTGCCATCAGCACCTTACTATTTTTTATTTTTTTAAATTTAAGTAATATCTTTCCAGAAAAATGACTACATTTGATGAGATGACTTCAGATTCTAATTAAGTGGTGACTTTCAGTGCCAGGGATACAAACTTACCATGTTACACGGGGTTCTGGCCAGCCAGCCACAGAACAATTAAATCTAACATTTTCCTTTTCCCAGATAGTGTGGGAACGAGGCTCAATGATGAACTCAGGAGCATGTAAGAGCTTATCTTTATTCAACTTTTTATGGAATGCCTGAGTCTCTTCTAGCTGGAAAAGAAACATTTTATTATACATTTGTTTATAGCAGCAGTCAGTAGTGCAAATTAATAACAGAAAAAAAAAAAAAAAAAAGGGAAACTGCCCTGCAATTTTCATTTAAGCATACACACTTAATGTATTTATCTCACCTGGACACAGAAAACAAAGTTTTCATTTCCCAGAAGTTCTCCTTCCAAAATAACTAGGTTTGATTTTATAGGACTTTTCCCCTCAAAACTATTCTAAATAAATTGTTTTCCACATTTAATTACTTATTTATTATTTTAAATACAAAGTGGAAGGTGAAATAGGTCTGAAACTCAGATGTCTCCTGTACTTGTGCTGTAATGCCAGACTCTCTATGCCTAGATCATCTCTGACAGAACTACTTTCAAACCTTTCCTCCTGATGGGATCTTTCATTCTCCCAAGGTTACAAATTCAACTGGTTGACTATCCACAGAGCTGGAAAAAAATCTTAATATTGTATAAATCTGGCTTTCAGCAAACTAAACTAATTATTTTCTGCTCTAAATTTCACATATATGGAGAATTACAGGTCCCTGTATTCAGATTGCTAAAAAAGTACTTCTATAAACTGGGCAATGCCAGTTTTCCTTACAATGGTTTCTCAGTCCTGGACAGGTTCTATTTGTCCTCAACATTCATCAAACAGTGACTGCTCATTATCACCCAGCAGACTCCAACACAGCTAAATAACTGCCCCTTATTATTGCTGATAATACTCTAGATTGGTATTTGTTTTTACATGATTGTCATTAAATTGACTCATGTTAAATTTGTGACCTTTTAGAACTCTCAGATCCTGAGGTATTCTATGTAGCCAGGTACTTCTCATTTACTTCTTCTTTTTCCTCTGTGTGTATTAATTTCCATTGATTGTTATCAAACTTCACCCTCACTGTTTCTCAATTTTTGAGATGATTTTCACTTTTTTACCTTGTCCTTGAAAGTGTTTTCAACCTTACATCGTATGGATATTTTTTAAGCATATTGACAGTTCTTCTTCTCAAAACAATAAATAAATAGTAATAGTATAGCAATAATATAATATAGTATAGTATAGTATAGTATAGTATAGTATAGTATAGTAGTATAAGTGATATAGCAATAGAAATAAAGCCATATATTTGCTAAATGAAACATATTTGCACTTACATGCCCTGCTGGTCTGGTCACAGCATTTTTGTAACTATGCTCTGAGTATTATTTTTTAAGAAGCTGGACAATAATGCACAAAATTAGATATTCAGTTCCAGATGTTCTTCCCTAATTTACACCTAGTTCTGTCCTAATTTACACTCAGTGATAAAAACTCTGGGGTGAACACTTTGGAAAAGCTTGTTCTCAGGCCGGAAAAGTCCAGAAATTACCCATTCACCTAGTTATGAGTCATATATATATATATATATACATATATCTCAACCTTTATTCTCTGCCCAGCATCTGCCTCATCGTCCAGGCGAAGGATGCAGTGCCATTTAAATAGGTGTGGGCATGAGCAAAGAGCCTTCCCTGGTGCCCTACTCTGTCCTTTTTTCTTTTTCCATTTGATACCTGGATAACAAGACCTTTAAGGAATTCAAGAGATTTCCATTGAAAATACTTAGATTTATTACGACCTTTATTGTGATTGCCCATGGAGTAAATCAGGGCCCCGGTGTGCTGGGCACTTTACAAACACCAACCAAAAAAAGACTAATTTTCTTTTCCAACTTAAGTATTAATTTCTAATATTTTACCGTTTTCTTCATGGCTACACGTTCAGCAGACTCCCGGATTGCCACTTTCCTTGATTTCTTTTCATGATGTTCCTCTTCAGAAGTTGTCTTGGCCACCTTTTTGACACTCACTCCTTCCCCTGTGGCAAATAGGTTCCTCTTGGCAACATAGGCAGCACTTTCTTTAATTCTCTCTTCTTCAGTGTCTGTGATACCACTGAGATTCACTTCTCTGAAAGAATTTTTAAAAAGCAGAATCCCATTGTAAAATGCTGAGAACATGTTCCATTTCTACCTGCTACCAAATTAGCCACTAGAGTGGCCAACACTCTTCTGCTACTGCACTCTCATATGCATTTAAAGCAGAAACATGGAAGAGATTCTGCAGAAAGACTGAGTATTTCACTGTTGAAAGTCATGGCCATTTTCAGGGCCTCTCCCTCTAAATGTACCATACACATTATCAGTTTAAACATTATCCTTCTGTGGCTTTTTACCTCACTATAAAGATGAGTGTAAGGTATAACCACAGATCTTCAGGTATTAACTTAGAGCTGAAGGGCTTGTAACAACACTGCCAAGGGGGCAAGAGATAATTGTAGCTGTATAACAATGTCCTCATTCATGATTTATAAATACCCCTCCCCACCCCCATATAAATATAGATAACAAAAAGTTCTCTTCGTTCATAGAAAATTCCATCCTATATTGCTTTCAGGAAGATAACTATGGATTTTCTTGAAGCCTCCTCTTCAGACTTTATTAGAGAGGTGAGACACAAAGAGCTCTCAATGGGTGCAATCCTGTTTCCACACTCACATGTGGATGTCCCACTAAAACCATGCTGTTTTGGCACTGTCAGCACATTACAGCTGCTGTAGTGGTGCAAGCACAGTGAGAGTTCCTTAAGAGGAACCATTAATATCCTCCTGCTGAAATTAGTTACTTTAAGGGAACATTCGTTAGCACACTGAAAACACTTTCTGTTTGAGTTCTCATTAAGTGCCATCTTGCAAGCACTATAGAAACATCACCTCTGTTTCTAGAGTGTACTCAAGCACGGCCTCTCTTTTCTAATAAAAAACTTACTACTACTTCTACAAACAAAGAATAGAAGGAAGAATGTTTTCTTTAAGATTGCCAATATTATGCATTTGATAGCGTACCTCAATACTTTAAAAAATTGAATTTAAGCTCAGAATTAAGTGCCCAGCCCCTTATCTATGAAACCAGTTTGGTGAGATGCAAGGCAGTCAAGCAGTGGAATATGCTGTAAACTTAATCACATTTAACAACTGCGAAGACTAAAAATCTTACTTAACAGCATAGAACTTTGACCGCCCTCAAACTCAACTTCCTGTGTTTCAGTCTGATTTAAGAGAATGATTCTTAAGAAATTGGTGGAATGTTAGATTCCCTCCACTTAGGCACATCAGCTGTCCCCACAAATATCACCTGAAGCTGCAGATATATGGAAGAGATTTTTAAAAATCAATGTGTTTAATATGTATATAGCAATCTACATTCATTTTAAATGAATCCATGGCATTTTTCTTCAAAGGCAAACTTATATTATTTCCTCCTTAATTACAGTAGTTAAGATTTCAGCAACATCACAGTATGGACTGGTTTCTCAAGGCATTAAGCATCTTTTGGGAGCTGATGAATATCCTCTGACTAAAATAGAACTCATCCTAGTCATTTGCAGTTGTAATCCCCAGATGCTTTTGATCAACAGCATTAAATATTAGATTTTCTAATAATTTCTCCCTGTTATAATCTTCCCAGATCAAAGAGGACCATGTTCCCTGAAATGACAAATGCACTAAACCAGCAAACCACACCATTTAAGAGTTGATTTTACAGACAAGTCTCAAGGGTTTCAGTAGAAAATCATTTTCGAAGAGATACAACCAGATCCAATCCCAAATGGCACAGGCTAAATATAATTTTAAGGGTATCTGCCATTTACAGTCCTTTGGCATAGGCTCATTAGTGATTGCAAATAGTTTCATGATCCACATTCGGCAACTTCAGCACTTATGGAATTACATCAACCTCTGGGTGTTCTACTGTCTAAAATACTGCCTGGCTGTGCACAATCTTCTCTTGCAAGGATTAGCCCAGGTGTTTAAAAGGATCGCTTTCAAAGTGAATAATCTGAGCAAAGTATTTTTTCTATAGCAGAACCTGAGGGTTCTGAAGTAGAACTAAATAATGGAAATGGTGACACATAGCTGAAGGTCACCCAGCTCCAACAAACACACAGAGAGATGACCTTTATAAATAGCTATTCCTTTTAACAGCTCTCTGCCCATGGGAAACAACACATCAATTTCACTGGGGAATTTGGGAATGACATGTAGCATGCACATGGCTCAATGGGCTTCAGCTGTTATCTTTCAAACAAAAATAAATATCTGAAAGGAATGTGGCATTCAACTTCCACAGCCTTGGCATGTGGTCATGAGCATGACACCAACAGTGAAAAGCCTAAGCCAGATACCATTTCATGCCATGTTGAGTTGAACATTCAACAGCCATCATATGCTCTTTTTAACAAATAAATTTAAAAAAAATCCTAAAACAAAATTAAAACTTTTTGGATCATTTCAGTGGCAGAAAAGCCCACACAGATTTCTGAATTGCCATTAAAAAAAAGTAAGATTGACAAAAAAACCCAAAAAACAAAACTAAAATAAACAAAACAGAACAAAAAAACCCAAAAACATAAAAAACCCAAAACCAAACCAAAACAAAAACAAAAAATGCCAAAAAAACCAATGATGTAAGAATCTGACACTACCTTTTAACATAGGATCCTAAATAGGACCCCAAAATATTTTACAGACAAATAAATGAATCTACCTATGCACCATGACATTGTGTTAGATATTACTGTATGCACTAAAAAATAAAATAAATGAAATTGTTTTCATTTCTCAGTATTTGTAACATGATGTGCTGAGATCACAGAGGCCTGTAAAAAAGCTAAGTACTAATCAAGAGTCATGTTTTTCAACTATTGCCCAATACATTTTACTTGTGTAGACTCAAGAGGCAATAAAAAAGGAGGATATTTGTGCTTTGAGACCATGGGAAACAGAGGATGGTGAGCTGCAAATCTGCTACATAAGTATAAACACTGGCTGAGATGCAAAAGTAGTGAGAAGCCTTGAGAACATGTTATCTCAAGTTTTGCATGAGACTGTCATATTTTTATGTGTTTCTATCACAGAAGATACAGATGAAACTCCAAAGTGATTTTTTAAAAAGACAGGAGTGTGTTTCTTAATGTTGGTTGGATCAAAGAGCAGTGAAACCAACACAGGAATGTACAAGGGGTGAGAAAAAATACTCTGAGATAGTGGGAGGCAGTTAATAAAAAGCAAAAGTGCTGTTGTTATCACAAAAAAATCACAAATTCTTGAAAGGCCAGAGCAATAACATCCTCCACTGACAAGCTGGAACTCAGTTCATGTGAAGCCACAAGTTTAGATACAAAGCAGAAGTGCCATTGGGTGTTGATTGAGAAAAGCACTGGCTACCAGATACAACTTGGACATGTCCCTTGTAAAATGCTGTGCTGCAGAGGAAAAACAAGTTGAAGGAAGGCTTCTTTCAACTGCGGGTGGGCTAGAAAAGTATTTCCTGGCCTCTAACCAGGAATCAGTTTTCCATACTACAGCCCAGTATGTATTAATCTGAACAAGTGACTATGCTGGAACTGCTGGAGACTCCCACTGAAATCACTATGCCATACCCCAAAAAGGGCAGGGGAGCCTCTTTGCTGATGTTGGTTCTGGCTTCCACATAAAGTTCACATTCAGCTTTACTGAGAACACTGCTGCAGTAAGATGTATTACATCAATAGTAACCATGAAATAAATACCCCAACAAGTGAGATCAGTATGAACCATTACAATGGATTTGAGAAAACATTTGGTTTTATTCCAGGTTTTCTCTGTGCCAGGACAAGACATTAGCACATTGTTTCATTGTTTCTATGTTTAATGCTTGGTAAGAGATATTTGATTATGGAACAAGTCTTCAAACCAAAAGAATAAACTAAATAATGTGGACAACATGCTTGTTGGGTTCCCAATAGGCAGGGTTCTAATTATATTTTCATTTCACAGAAAGTGGCCCTGACAATGTGTTCAGAACAAAGTCCAGACATGTAGGTTCATTTGTCCTGGCTCTGGATGAACAATGTCCAATTTTCTGCCAGTCAGTTGACTTCTCTTTGTCTTTTTATCACTCATGTGAAGTGCAAACTATCACCATAAGATCCGCAAGTGTAAAGGCAGATTAATGGATTTGTTATTTTATAATTTGTTAATTAAATGTCAGAAATAAGATACCAAACAAAATGAAAATGAACATACCGTCCTGTGAATATGGGTACTGAGTAGTCTAAGGCCCCGTTCTCTTTGTCCTCTGATATCAAACTCTGTTTTGCTCTCTTTGCTTTGGGACTCATCTTATAGGATTGATCTTCTATCATTAAGTTGGAATTTTTCAGTCTGAAATAAAAATTATATTGTTAAAATCAGGAAAAAAGCTGTTAAGAAGCATTCAAAAATAAAATTAAAGTACTAAAATTTTTTTGCTGTCTTGTTTTGTAATCAAGAATTTATAATTTTTAATAGCCATAGTTTCAGAGTTATTAAACACATAACTAAGTGTACTTTTGACAATCTCATCATTACAAGCATACCAATTATGCCCCTTGATATTAAATCTAAATAGATAAACAATACACCTGGTAGCAATGTGCTTTTAATAGCTTTTGGTTTGGGGCTTGGGAAGATTGTTTAATTCTCTCTACAGAAATTGTAGGGCACTGTATTGCTCAGAAACCAGTGTTGCCATTCCCACTGCTCTCCCATACCACTCCAATCCATTGGAAGAGAAGAGTTGAGTGAAATAACATCATTTAACATAGCACAGATAAATGGAGGATGACTGAAAAGGAAGGAGAGCTTGCCCCCATCCCTACCAGCCTGGGAAGGATTCTGATGAGTGTGAAACATATTTGAGGCAATCACTTTAGGCTTTTTAATTTTTAAAATAGTTACAAATTGGGTAAACAAAACTCAAAACACCTGGTCCTCCTTTGCCAAAGCAACACATCTGTAATTCCCACATCTATGGAATATGCTGAATATTTGTCAGCCTTTTCTAAATCCCCAAAGTGAGTGTTCACCTGTCCTGCAACATCACCACAGAAAATCACATGTGAGTCTGCTTCTCGTCTGGGGATTTGTCTCCACAGTATGTGCTGCCTGCTTACATGTGCAGAAAGAGGAGCAGGATGATGGTTTCTCAGCAAGGCTTGTTAGCCCTGACATGTGCCTCTGTCAGGGATAACCTGCTTCCCACACCCAGGATAGCTGACACTGGTGTCTCCGCACAGCAAGCTGCACACATATATCAAAACCCATGCTAACACTGGGCCCCTGGGAATGTTACACATGCATAATGTAATATAATATCATATCCTTGGGCTAATGTTTTCCTTAGGCTGTATCCCTGAAAAAGTACCACCACCAACTCACAAAGAGTGCTTAGTTTCCAAAATATAAACTAGTAACCTATCCACTGAGACTGTGTGTGAGATGACACAGGTCCACTTCCATTCTCCCATCTTTCCTTCCTTCATTTCTTTGTGTCCATCCCTTTGCCCAGGCTGCATTCTCTCCCTATTTAAATCTATTATCTCTTGCTGTCTTTCTTAATGCAATTCCTCTGTGCTCCCCAGGTGCCACCATCATCAAGCCTACAGCACTGCTGCCAAGAGATGCTCAGTACAGGGGATAACAGCAGCCATGCACTGCTTCTCCTTCCTTCCTCCTCTCCCTGTAACCTGGTTTCCATGCAAAAGATGGCACAGCCAGTGAGGGACTGTGGCACACACTGCGGGGCTGGGGCCGAGGGTTTTCCATGCCAGGCACCACAGGGTCAGCCACACACCACATCTACAAGAGAGAGATGCTGTGGGATCTGGGTTTTGACACCAGGCACTGCTCAGGACAGCCTGGGACAAGAGAGGCAGATCCAGCTTTACGGACACAAATCCAAGCAGAAAACACCCAGGATCAGTTCAGGCAGAGTAAAATAAAAAGGAAGAGACACACTGAAATGGGTGTGCAATGGCCTTACTCCTGGGTTGGACAATGATGTGGAGCAATCACTATGGCAAGCCACAAACGCACTGGGAGAACCCATCAAATAAGTGATAAGAAACATCAAAGGCAAACTATTTTCATTATTTTTCTTAATTGAACTAGAGTCTGTAAGGAGCTGCAGGTCTTTACTTAGCAGGTGACTTTTATTCCTGTCCTATTTAAAAATGGGTCAAACCTGGAATTTTGACTCTGACAGTCATTAGATTTCCTCAGGAGGCCCTCTGATTCCTGGCTGTTTCTAGATCAAGAAGGATCACAGTACCAAGTGAACTTAAGTTAAAATGTCTAGAAGCTTATATTTTCAAAAATGTAGTTGAAATGTGGTGAAAATTTCAACTCAGGCATTTACAGCACTGTTAAACCCAGACCAACACATTAATCCTAAAGGAAAGTTTGGCCTTGGAGTCAGTTTGGTTTTCATTTAAGGTCCACATTACACACTCATGCAGGGAAATTAATGGGAAGCATATATAGCAATTCCCATCACTCCCTGCTAGGCATTTTGTTGATATCTATTCTGTGTGGTAGTGGGGATTTCCTATCTTTCACTTGTATCTCTCTAAAATTATTCGAAAAAACAAGAATAAATTGCTATATGCTTGTTTGGAGGCTATTTTTTTATTCAAACACTCCAAGTGTTTGAATTTGTGTATCTCACCTTCATGACCATACCAGAGCACCGAGCTGGTGTTTTCAGAGGGATACCTAGAGTCACTCCAAAATGTTCTTTAGAATTGCACTGCATCAACCAAGAGATCAGATTAATAAATTTGAAACAGCAGAAAATGCTTCTCCTTTCTAAATTCTAACACTTGCTTCTGTTCTGGCAGAGCTAATGGAGGCTAGTAGAAACACATATTCAAATGGAGCTCTTTGCTTGAGAAAATAGATTAAACACCATTCTATCACAAGGCTTATTTCCCTGTTTTCCTGTGTTCTTACCATTTCTTCCTGGGCAACACAAAACCAAAATCCTGCCTATAAACCATTATTTAGGTGGCCCAAAGGAGGACTCTGTTTCTTGAACCAGATTCTAAAATCTTGCCCTTTTATATTAAAACGTTCCAACCTTCTACCTGATATGTGGAACAGAATCTCCCTGGAGGAGCAAGAGCAGGGTATCAGTGCTCTCTAGTTTCATAGGCAGGAACAGTACCATGACCTTTTAACATCTTTCAGCCTCATTTGATATGCCCAGCTAGCATACGTATATTTTTTTCCAGGTCAGATATTATCTGTACTGCCTTATCAAGGTTGGTGACCTAAGCCTACTGTCCTTACTTCAGAGTGGTTTTCAGCATGTTAAAATATCAGTGCCTGCATTTTTCTCGTTTTTCATTAGAGCCACTGAATTGTAAAAAGCCCAGGCATTGTTCTGCAGAGATGTAAAAAACAGATGCTATTAACTTTTCCCTCTAGCCTAACAGAGGAACTAAAGAAAACACGGTACAGGATGTCTGCAACTCCCAAACAGATGCTTTGTTCTGTTTTGATGCCTTATTCTCAGGCAGAAAATACGTTGGCCCTGCCCGTGTTTCTGTGCCTGAAGGGACAGGCTTCCCACACTGCCCAGAGTCTGCACCCAGAGGATGTAGAAATGTGTTCTGGAAGCAGACCACAACGCCCTAGTGTTTAGTTATTTCATGCCCGCATGAAAAGGCACATATAAGCTCTTTTACACCTCTACAAAATCATGTATCTTGTCCTAAGCAGAAAGAGATGATGGTATACACCATACAGCTGTACCTGCTGGAGAAGCTCTGTTAGCCACAAGGCCTTGCCTAGGCTCTTTTTTCAGCAGCTGTTTCTTTCCTAATTTGCAGTGTTTTATGTAAACAGGACATAGTGGATTGGCAAACCCAGATATAGGAGAGGAAAAAAAATATTTTCAGCAAAAGACTCTGAAAATTCAGCCTCTAAAAATGAGAAATGCTCTCTGGTGACTATATTAATTTTAAGTTGCTGACAGGTTTGTCACAATCCCAGGCAACATTACTGGCAATATTCCCTAACGCAGCTTCTACAACAATTTTATTTGAAGGGGAATTGTTTCCACAGAGCAGGTCTCATTAAAACAATTTCCACGCCTGGGTATGACATCTGGAAGCCAGCTTCTTAACTCTCACCTATAATAAACCAAAAGACGAGAAGTGCCAAGATCATGGTCTTCTCGTGTTTCTGGAAGTGCATTATTTACTCAGCCTTGTCCCCATCCTGGTTACAGTGTTGCTCAGAGGAGCATTGGTTCTGCGTTAGCAGCCTAATTAATTGCAAACTAGAAAGGCTTCTCTCCTCTTTTTGCTTGGTACACCTGAATTTCATCGCTGTCTTCTTTGCTGTTTCGCCTGACCTGAAAAATACGTGCAAATAAATGCCTGAACCACACCAGTAACTTCTGTTTTCCCTCTAAGCAGGTGTCTGGCCCTTTTGGTGACAGATAATCTGTCTGTGACACAATGGGAATATCTGACACTGCTGGACAGGAGAGTAACACATGGAAAAGCAGTGAAAGTGAGCAAAGGCAAATCACTGAGCTTCCACAAAAAACTAGTTAAACTAGTTTAATTTAATTGACAGCCCTGTAGTGCTGTAAGCAGCTTTGGCAGATCTGACCCAAAACTGCTCAGAAGCACACGGAAGATGGAGTGCTGCTGTGGAAAGTTTTCCAGGAGCCAACTTGCCCATGCTGGCAGCCCCCAAGGATTGGATGTGTCTTGGGTTACAATACAGGATGTGTTAAAGGTATCTATTCTATCACCATCTATTGAGGGTGGGGGCAGTGATCCTTATCTCTGTGGGAGATATTCTGCTAATGGGCCATCCATTGAAACCAGATGGGGCATTGTTCTTTATCTTTTCACAACCCATCCTTCCTCCAGAAAGTTATCTTCTGCTAATGGCCCACTGAGTCCCACTATGTGAGTAACAAAATTACTTTATCCCACTGGGAGATGCTCCAGCCAGGGGGAAGAGCCAAGCCTTTCCTACCTAGATGAAAACTGAGAGTTGGGACACCAAGGGAGCCCTTTTTCCACTGGATTTCCAGAGGAAAATCGGACTTCTCCACATCATCACTGGACCTCCGGAAGGAAACTGCACCCTTCTTCAGGACCACTGCTTCAACTGAACCACATCTGTCACTGCAGGAGGATGCAGCCACCATTTAGTGGAACTGCTACCAACACCCTGACTGACAGGGTGTCGGGTTGTAATCTGACAGGGTTTGGGGTTTGTTTCTTTGTAGTACTGTATTTCTATTTTAATTTCCCTAGTAAAGAACTGTTATTCCTAATTCCCATATCTTTACCTGAGAGCTCCTTAATTTCAAATTTGTAATAATTTGGAGGGAGGGGGTTTACATTCTCTATTTCAAAGAGAGGCTTCTGCCTTTCTTAGCAGACACCTGTCCTCAAAACTAGGACAGATGGGGAAGAGGATGGGTGGCCACATCTTTGGGAGACATGCATCCTTCACCTGTATGTAGCCTCAAGGGAAGCACCACCTATCACTTTTCCTGCCTCTCATGAAGCCAAAGTGGAAGTGCTTGGCTAGAGACAGCCTCACGAGCTGGTGGGGAGGGCTGGGTCTGAAGAGCCAGCCTCTCCATGGTGAGATGCCCTTTCTTTTGGGAGCCCAGAGGTTTGAACCTTTGGTCAGCTGCAACCAGCAGAGCTGCAAGCTTCCATACTTGCTCTTGATTTTGCCAGTTTTCATTCCTCTCCTTGTGCTTCCTCAAGCAGTTGTGGTGTGAAGAAGACTTGAAGTGTGAGGGACAGGCCACTTGCACATGGAAAATTTTTAATCCTCCTGAGAAATCAAGGCATGGCTTCTTCAAACTGCCTGTGTTCACACTCTGGGAATGTTTTCCACTCAATAGAGGCTTCAATGTCACAGAACTGGGTTCAGGTCAAGGACTTGCAGGTTACAGTAATTTCACACTCATAAGCCGCACCTGGTTATAACCCGCATTTCTGGGTAGCCAGGAAGACCACAGAATTTGGCCATAAATAAGCTGCACTGGGTGATTAGCTGCATTTTTTTTCCTGCTCCCCAACCTGTCCACTCGCTGCCCTGACACGGCTCCTGACACCTGGGGGCCAGTGGCACCTGCACATTACCGTGGCCCCGCTCCCCTCCTGACACCCGGGGGCTGGCAGCACCTGCGCATTCTTGCTGCTCTGCTCCGCTCCCGACACCTGAGGGCCAGCGGTACCTGCGCGTTCTCGCTGCCCCGCTCCCCTCCTGACACCCAGGGGTGGCTATGGCCGCCCGTTCCCGCTCCACCGCGTGGCTGCTGAGGGGCGGGGAACGCGGCTCCTCCGGTGGCTCGCACTTCCAGGTTGGCAATTCTCTGGAATTTTTCCATAAATAAGCCACACCTGGTGATCAGCTACACTTCCGGCATCAGCTCAATTCTTCAGTGAAATAGGTGCGGCTTATCAGTGTGCAATTACTGTACCTATTTCCTAGTCCTTCTCCAGTGCTTTCCCTGTGATAAATTCCTCACATAGCACTAACTGCTTGCCAACACCAATGCTTCATGAACACTGTCCTGTACTGTGCTACAGAAAAGGATGAGACTTAAATTTTGCAAGAACAATAAATGTTACAAAAGCTACTTTAGGTTAAAAAAAAAGAAGTGACCTGAATAAAAACTTCATATTTAGCTTAATGTATTAGGCTTAATGGTGTTTATCTGCAAAACTATATCCATTATGCATAAATCTATATTTGATGGTAATATTCACTGATATGCAATCATCAATTGTTAACTGAAAAATTTTGTCTGGATTTGGATTTGTGTGTCCTTTCTGGTTTCAAGCAAACTGTACTGTTGAGGTCATTTAGATACGGCACTTCAATTCAAAGCCTTTTCTACTAGAAAATTGGAAGAATTTGAAGACTCTTTTTTTTTCTTTCTTTGATTTTTCTTTTTATTTTTAGGCAATGCTTTTTGTCTCCACATTACCCCTTAAAGTGTTTTGGATTGTCTGGGAAAGACAGCACAAATTTGGGAAGAATTCCTTCAAATTTGAACTACATTTAACTGCAGAATTACATTTTTTCCACTTTACCTCTTGAAAATTGAAGAAATATGGGTTGCAAAAAATAAATAAATACCAACATAGAGACTACATTAACCATAAACCCAAGTTAAATACTGAAATTTTCATTCAGAAATATTGTCTTCTGTGTTAATTAAGTTTTGTGTAAGACAGATTGGAATCACATGTATCTAATCTCCAGAGTCCTTGTCTTTGGCCACAGCACTGAATTTCTCAAACCTCCAATACAATGACAGGATCACAGAAATAAAGAAGTTGCAGCTGAGGCATTCTTATCTCTGAAAAATCTATTGGCAAGTCCTGTAGTACAGAGTATTATATATGCAATATTTTAAACAAAAAACTTTTATCTCAAGTAAAACCTCAGGAAACCTGGAAATTTTTTAAACTAAGCAATTCAACTAAGCAATTTCATTTTCTTCAATATTTCATTGCTGACATTAGAGTTCTTAATGAGAACATACAGGTTTCAGAAATGAAGTGCTTGTAACTGGGATTCAGAAACAGGGTTTTTTAACAATAATTTTTTACAACTTCAAGTTCTATTTTTTATGAGAACATTTTCTTTAAGAAGAAGCAAGCTTTGGGTTAGGGTCAGCAACAGAGTGTAGGCACAGCTGCATTGATGCAGAAATCTGGGATATCTTCACTTACCCAGCTCCCCTTGGAAGCATAACCCTCAGTCCCAGCACCTGCAGTTTTCTTCCCTTCACCAGCAGATTATAAATGAGATTCTCACTGTTTTCTCAGTGGTAAATTATCTGTACAAGTAAAATTATTTCAACAGCAAAGCCTGGATGTGACCCACCTAAACAATCAGCTATAGAATCATCAAATCATTACAACCTCTAAGATCATCAGGTTTGACCAGCAACCCAGCAGTGCCAAGTCCACCCTTAATCCATGTCCTTAAGTGCCACACATTTTTTGAACTGATTCCACTATTTCCCTGGTCAGCCTATTCCACTACTTGACCACCCTTTCAGTGAAGAAATGTTTCCTAATACCCAGTCTAAACCTCCCCTAGTGCAGCTTGAGGCCATTTCCTCTCATCCTGTCTCGTTACCTGGGGGAGAGACCAACCCCTGACTGGTTCCACTCTCAGACAATTGTAGAGTGGTAAGACCTCACCTGAGTGTCCCTTTCTCTAGGCTAAATAATTGTATTTCCCTCAGCTGCTCCTCACCAGACTTGTGCTCCAGAACCTTCATCAGCTCTGTTGCCCCTCTTTGGACACCTTCCAGCAACTCAATGTCTTTCTTGTAGTAAGGAGTTAAATAAAGCCATTCACCTGGGCTGCCAGCCAGAGGTTCCAATTCCTGGACAAACTCTGGCAAATAGAGATTGGACCCCGAGCTTCCTGAATACCAAGTGAAGGCTGAAATCACGAAGTATTGTTTACTGTGGCACATGTGGTCTTTCTCTTATTGGTTTTGGCCAAGATTTCACCATTATTCACAATCCTGGGAGGATATTCAGTTTTCAAGATTTAAATTTTCTGGTGGACAAGTTTTGATCAGTTCTGCTAATGATACTTTTAATTTTACATAAATATAACAGCAATCAGATGTTTTGAGCTATAATTTGTTGATCGTTTCCTCTATTGCTAACAGCTGCTGTAATCTTACATTAATACTTCTCTAATTTCTGTAAATCTCTTGAGATATATGCATACAAATAATATGAGGCTATTTTATAAAAAATATTCTGCTAATGTAATTGCTTGAGCAGTATTTATTATCTTAAATGTTTAAAAAAATCCTCTGAGAGCTAAGCATAGATACTCCTCTCATGTAAGATGGACATTTCAGGTTGTTTCTACTTTGGAAACAGTATGCCTCAACCAATAAATAGTGGGAAAATTTTAGTTTCTTGAATCACTCTGCACCAAAGTGAAACTATTAGGCCAAAGAAGAATGAATCATATATGGACATATCAACTCAAACTTGCATGAAGAGCTTTGAGTTCTTTTAGTTCAACTTGGCCAGATAAGAGACAGCCTCAATCCAAAAGCTGTCTAAACTCTTCATAATTAATTCAGCTGTATTGATATGTCTAAACAACTTGGAAGGAGGGGTAGCTCATGCCTAACCAGTTTGGAGTGTGAATAATGTCACCATTCAGACACATCAGCATAGCCAGTGCTATTCTTATGATAGTCCAACTTTCACACATGAACTAGCCCAACAAACTAAGCTGACCAGAGTCCTTCCCACTGCCAAAGCCAAGACCAGACCAGGAAAATACACTAACACCAACTTATAGAGAAATTTTATGTGGGGGAAGAGGAGTTTTTTGCCATTGTTTTGAACGGAAAGTAGTTGGACATTTTTCTAATCAGAATGTGTTTCAAAGAGGGGCTTACTTACCCCAAACTGTAGGCTTCAGATCCCAGCCTGTAGGCTGCAGCCAGCTTGTTGACGGATTCAGAGGCATGGCTGTAGGCAGCTGAGCTGGTGCTGAGGGCCTCAGAGTCGAGGCTGTAGGCAGCAGATCTCTTGCTCTGCGCAGCAGAGTGGTCATAGGCTGCGGAACCATAGCTGTAGGCTGCTGACTCCAGGTCGTAGGCTGAAGAGCCATGGCTGTAAGCTGCTGAGGAGTCAAGGCTGAAGCCTGCTGCAGATGAGTGGCGATAGGCTGAGGAGCCCCTGGTGTAAGCTGCAGATCCTTGGGCGTAGAGGGCAGATTTGCTCTTTGTCTCCTTTTGGTATTGGCTCACAGTAGAGGACAGCGCTTTGTGGCGGTACGCACGATCATAGTGCTCGTGGTGTCTTTGGTAGAATGGTAAAGACATCATGGGTGCCTTCAAATTTTGGGCTTCGCTGCACTCTTCTGAGTGTAAACAAACAGAGTGATGTCTGAAAAAGAGCAGGTCAAGCATAAGGACTACTGTCAAGGAAACTCCTGAGTTAGCATACAAATAATACCCAACTTCACACAAACTAACACTGAACTTGAAAAATCAACTGCAATTAATTCAGAGTTATCTTTTTATGATGTGATTTAGACTTTCAGACAGGTTCATATTCAGGTTTCAAGATGCTCACATGTCACCCATCACAACCAGAAACCTTTGCACAGTCGTGTCTATTCATTTGCAGTGGGCTCCCTGCTACTGCAAACTATTCAATTTTATGTGCTCACTTATTACTGCAAACTAATGAAACTCTGTGTGCCTGGTTCTTCAGAGATAATATAAATAACTGTATTCAATTACAATAGAGATGACAAAGTAATAAATTATTTTTAAAGGCATGAGCAAATCCAATAAGGCTATAAAAGCTGAAACAAAAATATATGAACATTTCATTTCTCTTTGCAATCCAATTTTTAGATTGAATTTAATGTTCCATTTATTATTACAACAGTGAATGAAAGCACTACGATTGAGAAAGATATCCATTTTCTCTAAATGTGCATTACAGCAATTGGTTTGTGATACCAGTGTTCAATTTAAAAGGGCTTATTGTGCATTATACTTTTACAGTTTAATCAGGGATCCAGTCTGTATGCAATGGGTAAAATAATATCATCCTACTCAATCCAAATCCTTTTCTTTTAACCTCAAATATCATGTTCAAGATTGCCAAGACTCTTCCTCCAGACAATGGGCCCATTTAAGATTTAATTTGCACATCATTGGTTGATTGTCTTATATTCACTTGCAGTGCAAATTTTGCTCAGGTGAGAGGCAGTTCCCCTCTCAGAATGGGATGAAAGTTAAATGCAGAAAGAATTTCCCTTTTTTGATTGATTGTTTTAAAACCAGCAGTGCAGTGATTATTTTGCTTTTTTATTTCGCTGTTGTTATAACTGACTTTTTCTACTTTGACATGCAAGCTTGCCTCAAGTAATTCATATGATTTCTTTCTTCTAGGCTCACATGGCTCCTAGGATTGTCCCTGTAAAGGTCCCTGATTAGTAATAGATATGAGCTACATAAGGAAATGTTAACAAGGATTTAAAGAAGATCCAGAAATAAGGGTGAGAGATGTTTGTGATTGCTTTGGGGTTTTTTTAGTATCAATCACAAAAGTAGAAAAATTGTTTTGCTTCCTGTTTTCTTCATATTAATGAAAAACTACAGTAATTTTACGACTATAAGGCGCACCCTTTTCACTAAAATTTTGATCGAAACCTGGAACTGCACCTTATAATCTGGTGTGCCTTATATATGGACAAAGTTTGGAAATTTGCCAACTCGGAAGTGCAAGCCACGGCGGCAGCCACAGTGGCAGTTGCTGCAAGGGCAGCCACAGCAGCCGGCACTGGGTAGGAGTGCAAGGGCCCGTGGCATGGGGAGGGCACCTGGGGCTGAGTTTAAAGGCTACGCCGACCTGTGAAAATTGTTTGCAAATTGAGCACCTGCCAGTAAACCCCGTGATCATGCCATTCTGTTACTAATTCTTTACTTTGTTGTGCACAGATCCTCGCTGCAAAAAAAGGTGCGCCTTATATATGGACAAAGTTAGAAAATTTGCTGACAACGCGGAAGTGTGCCTTATAATCCGGTGCGCCTTATAGTTGTGAAATTACTGTACTTAATGTTTGAACCTAAAATACACTTGCAGAAATAGAAGGCAATCATGGCTTCATGAAAGTCAAGATAGTCAAAGTGGGTTGTCCTGTGCAGGGTCAGGAGCTGGTCTTTGATGACCCTTGTGGGTCCCTTCCATCTCAGAATATTCTGTATTTCTGTGATTTTTTCCCTGGTGTTTATGCTCCCTAGTTTTTAGTCCTTGGCTTTTCCTTTAGTATTTGGTTCTGATAGCAAGTCAACAAATTTCAAACTATTCTCCTTGATAACTGCTGAGGTATTCACTCTAGCCAAGGCAAATTATGAAACTTCTCAAAAAACCAACACACCAAATCCAGATGCATCAAGAAACCAAAAACAAAGAGAAAAACTTCCTTATATTTTAGGGATCTCACAAGGGGATGTTCTTTGTAGGGTAACTGAATTGATCATTTAGTTGCAGGAAGTCAGCAAGGAGGAAACTTTTTCAGAAACATTTTATGTGAAAGAAATTGCTGAAATCCTGACCGCAGTGAAACTGTGACTTCAAGCAGATGAGATAATGCACTTTATTTTTTATTTGAGGAAGGAGAAATGAGGAGTGTTAACCCATTGGTATCTGTGGAAAAAACTGATGCTCCTTTTTAACTCCTTCTTCCTAATGCTATTTTTTTCATGTCAGTCTGAAAGAATGCAATTATTCTGTCTAGCATCCTTGTTTCTAATATCTGTCAGTATTTTGTATTGTTACTTATTTCACTTTGTTAGCTACCGGTAGTATGTAGTTCCTCTTAATTTCCCTAGTTTCAGAAGATTTTTTTTCTTCCTATTTCTTCATTGCCTTCCTCTTCCAGTTCTGTGGAGCTGGGTTTAGGACTTTTGAGTCATTGTGATCCCAGCCTAGGTTAAGGCATACAGAAGAATATTGTCTTGAACACTGAAAGGGAAGGAACATGAGAACATCCTGTTTTCCTTCTGCAGACTACTATGGTTTGTCTTCACCAGCTTTATTTGAAGTGTTGTTTGGTTTCATCATTCACACATCAGCCAAAATGCTACCAGGCATTCATCTCAGGCATTTCCACAACCTTCCAGGCTTCAAAGTATGGAAGGTGATCCACAAGCATGAAGCACTGCATGCGTTGTACATTAAGAAATTAAATGAGAAATTTCATTTACATTTTATCAGACCAAAAGAACAAGTTAAAATGCACAAAGGAAACATTTTTCTTCCAAACACAAAAGGTCTGGATCTCACTGTCCTCAGGAGTAAAAGTCTGTGACAGGAGTAAGGACTGTGATAGCAAGGCAGGTTCTGAGCTCAAAGTCAGCTCTCATGGTTCAAATCAAAGACCAGCAGTGACTCACATAACGTAAAAGGAAACTCCTTTCATAGGTACTTAATCACATCATGAGTTATGTTTTATATTTCCTCTGAAACATCATGGATTGCTCACAGGCCAGGATATGTTGGTGACATTAGTCTGTTCAGATACATTTGTGTGATGCTGTCGGAGATGTCAAGTAGCTCAGAAATTTCCAAGGACTTTGCTCCTGCCTGGAGCACTGCCTCATTATCACACTGACTCCCATCTCCTAAGTTTTATCTATGATACCTGCACCCACTTAGTATGTGTGCACTAACCAGCCCCCTTCAGCGCGAGGGCAACATTTCCTCTCAAGAACAGTGCAGCACTTCTGAGCTTGGCCTAAAAATATTAGTGGCCATAGTTAGATGAATTCACAGTTTTTAGAGCTATATTTTAGCAGCTGAGTATTTAAAATTACTACTGAGCAGACAAACAGTTCTGTACTTGTCCATAATTCATTAAAGGAAATGATTCTGCTGGCATTAACCTCTTGTGCTGTTTATCAGTCTGTGTAATTCTTTAAAGATCTACTCCATCAATCAATGAAAATAGTGAAATAGATTTAAAAAATGAAACTCTTGTAAGTAAAGAAAAGATAACATCCTACGCAACAAGAAAATGTTTGCTATTTAAACATTCTCTAAGACCACAGGAGATTACATGACAAACTCTTCTGTATCTCAGGGACCCATGCTTTATTTGAGAGTACTGTGACAATATGCAAAGATACCTGAGTGAAAATAAAAGAGCCCCTGCACTACCTTTTTTTCTTTCACAGCTGAACCTTCAGATGTCTTCAATTCACGTCCACAAATCCCTCAACTGCTGAGCTAAGAAGAATAAAGGGAGCTACTATCAACTTGGCATTACAGATTCAGATTAAAAATAACTGAACACATAAAACCTTCCGGCATAAAAAAACCACTTACCAGGATCCAAATGAATGGCAGCAAATGGAAGAGCTCCCAAGTGGACGAACAGCACAAAAATACAGCAGCAATAGAGCCAGCAAAGAAAGAGGTAGTTAGGACGAGGGGTAAGGACTGGACTTCAAGGTCCAGAACAAAAATAATGCCTGCAGTCAGTGGAATGTCAGAGCCCCAGTCCAGACCTTTTATGGCCAGGGGGATGCTATAAATATAGCACCAAAGAGGGAGAGAGACAGAGACAGATACCGATACCCTGTACTATCTCTGTGCAAAGACACAGTGACAGCAGCTTCAAACTAAAGGAGATACAGAGTTCTCCCTTTAAAATATCCTCAATAAATTCTGCATAAAATCAGCATTCCACTTAAAAAAATATTTCTAGGATTTTTTTCCCGTGGTTAAATCAGATTTAGGAGGAGAAAAAAAAATTGTGTCATGAACCAGGAACTAGGAAAGACCAGTCCCTGTATTGACCTTTGCTATGGTACAAGAATATGAAAGTTTTATTGGTACCTTTTTTTTTAATGCCAACCTACAGTACATGTAATATAAATATTTCAGCTTAATGACAATCCATCAAGACTCTCTAAAGTCATATGAGCTACATTTCAATAGATACGTATTGTTCTCTTGACAGTGCACTTTTTTATTATCTTCTTTAAGATAAAATATTAAATTAAGACCATGGCCTCATATGGCATTTAAGTAGATATAAACAATGCAGCTCTAAAATACAACTTTTTTGTTTCTAAATTAAGCAGTACTACCTCTAGAAATAATTAAATGGGCTTGTCTTCTTTCATTTTGGTCACAGCATTCTGGCACAAAAATGAGTAATCACTGTGGCTGAGTTCTGTCATCTGAGATCTAGTAGTGGAATGCAGTGTGACTTCATTGTAAATACAATTTTCCTCTGCACTGTAAATTTAGCATTCAATAAAAGTGATTAGTGCATTATATTTTGTGCATTTGCATTGACAGAAATATTAACCCTCTCAGTTTTGCAATAGCTTCTTTTCACACTTGCCACGCAACACAACTGAGAACTTGCCAGATCCTCCTACTCTGCTAACACTGTCCCCTTTATAGGTGTCAGCAGCAGAAGAAGGTCTAGACAGGGCTAGAGGATCCCAGGCTTTTCTCTACAATAGTTCATCAGTATCTTCTTCTTCACCTCACTGCTTTGACTGTACATGAAATCCCTTCATTGTCCCCACTAGCTACTTGTTCCCTGGGGAGCCACCGTGTCCTGCCTGATGCTCCACCATGCAGTAAGTTCAGAAGCCTCCTCACCTCCCACACCACGAGCTGCTCAAGTGCACCAAACGTATGGGCTTTTGGTTTTTTTGCTCATGAGGACAGGAATTATGGCCAGCAAAACGTTGTGCAGTCACAGAAACAGTATTGTGGCTCAGGAAACTGCCCAAATCTGCAACAGACACAATGAAAAATGGGAACCCTAATATAAGCTCTTCTTCCTGCAGAACACTGTGCCAGTGGCAGTGACACTGAACTATAGATTCTGAGCTATAATTTATTTTTTTTTTTTAGTTAGAGCAGATGGGGCCTCAGTGGACAGACCCTTGGATTTCATTACAAACTCCTGATCAACTCCTTTCCCATGGGTCATTTGTACTGACATTGTAAAAGTCTTAATGACAGGCAAATTGCTTTTTAAGAATTCAGGAAGATGTAGAGAAATTAAAACAATTAAACATCACATTTCTCTGCTTTAATTGCAAGACGATCTGTGTAGCTCACACATGGGGGATGAACATCTGAACATTTTCAGTGTTTTTCCAGGCATAATGGCACCAAGAAGTTCAATACTGTTTTCAAATTCTGTGCTGCATCTGTTAATTCTGTAAATAAAATAGATACAGTGTAACAGCAAAATATTTTGTCCCTTAAATTTACACACTTTCAGATCTAGCTTTATTATGAGACAGTATCTAGGCTAATTTCAAATCACTTAACTCCTATTTGAATATCAAAGTACATATTTTAAATCACTTGGAGCTCTGCAAGCCTCAGAATCCCTGCAACACTCTGTATCCATATGTATTTAGTCACATTGGTCTTGGGAAACACACCCTTAGGAAATATTAGTTCTGTCTTCTCCTAATTAGAGCTACAAAGTGCTGGAGATCAGTTTGCTTTTCTGAATGGGAAAGCTTAATTTAGAACCCAACATGAGAGAACAAAAAACCTTTCCAGACTGCCTGCTGAAGTTTTGAGAGCTACAGCATCCTGTACCTGGGGGCATAAGTGAAATTCCACAGCATCCCAATCCATCTCTTTCATTTGAGTCTAATCTTAAATAAATCTAGCAGAACAATTTTTAGACCACAGAGGCTATGAGCATGTGTGTTGTTTTCTGGAGTTTGCTTTCAAACTTGAGTCCATTTTTCTGAATTTGTTTTTATCAAGAAAAAATCACTTTAGGAAGATGTGCTATTGTCCACTATACTCCAACTAGCCTGCTTCATAACTCAGCAACAGCTTGAGTGTCTGGACTCACACCTGAAGAATCAAGCACAAGACCACTGTCTCCTTGATATGGATAGAAAAATTTCCAAAAGCCTCTCAAGCTATTTACTGTTGGTGCCTAGATTAATTTTTCATCATACAGAAATATTTTGCTTACCATTATTAGCAACATTTATTCTGCAGCGTCTCTCTGGAACTGGAAATGTCGCATAAAAATGTTGTTGCTGATGGCATTTATTTTCCTTTCTAACATTATAAAGGTTTCTGTCCATAATAAAACCTTATCCCAAGAGCACATAGCAGATTCCTGGAGCTATTCCAGAATAAAATTCTTATAATTTCTTTAAGTAAGTGCTTTTGGCACTTAGATGTTTTTTCAATCCATAGTATCTCCCGTCAATTTAACATCTATATCTAAACAGATGGTTGTTAAATGTTGACCCACATTTTATCCTTCTTTCCTAAACACCACAGATTTTTCAATACTTTTATTCCAATAATGATGAATAGTTTCTAATACCATCATTGCGTTTAGCTTTGTACCTTGGAAAGACTGGCCAAACCATCTTGACACATGATTGCTGAAGGACCTGAAGTTGTACCAACTTCAGATAACCCAAATGAAGAAAACTTGATTGAGGTAAAATATCTGAGCTTCTGCCATTTAGTTACGCAGCTTTTAGAAGCAGGTAATATGCTTCAAAATATGAGTTAAATAATTTTGGCAGAATATTGGCCAAACAGGGATGCCCAATGTCTGGGGCAGTGAGATGAGCACTGGCTGCCAGGTCCTGATAGAGCATGTGGGGAGCATTAAAAACAGTGACTTTGCAGTGATTGTTACCCCTTTTTTTTGTTATCCATAGCCTGTGTAACTGAACTATTTCATTACAAAGACAACAATCTGTAGATATCATCTTACTGAAGTGCAACCTACTATTGCAATAATACAAAGCAATTACCTAAAGTATTACAATAATTATTTCCACAATCATTCAGGCACAGCTAACACAAATGTACCCATACACAAGAACAACTTTCATTTTCTTTGTCTTCACATTAATTGATGAAATACAGTAATTTTACGCCTATCAGGTGCACCGGAGTATAAGGCACACTTTCAGGTTGTCGGCAATTTTCCGTACTCTGTCCATATATAAGGTGTACCGGCTTATAAGGCGCACTTCCAGGTTTCGATCAAAATTTCAGTCAAAAGACTGTGCCTTATATGTGTGAAATTACTGTACTTTTGAATCAATCAAATGTTTCCTTTAAAAGAAAGGACAGTGGGCCATGTCTTAATAGAAGAAACATAAAATGTTTTTAGCTCTTTATCCATCACACTTGGAAATTATGTCTAATGTAACAATTAGGTTCAAACAACTAAAACAAAGTTTTGGGGAAAATTTTCATCAGAAGTTCATAGATTGCTTTAATCAACACACCCTGCAGGACAGACCCTCAAATTTCAAACATCAGTTATGAGTAAGAAAGTCTTCCAGAAATTGGGGCTGAGTGCAAAAAGACCTGGTAAAGACAAAGTTGAACATTGGACTGTATTTAAAGAAGAGAAGGAGAAACACTGAAGAACAGAAGGAACAGCGATTATTAGGATCCGATGGGTGAATATACAAGTCAGAGATAATTTTTGTCATTATTTCCTAGGTGTAATTTAACTTTAAATGAAGTAGTTCAAACATCAACAGCATAAGCTGCAGCACCAAATGATTATGAGACCAAACTCACCAAGATGTTTCATAAATATTCAGAGAGTTAATCAAATTATTTGAATCGTTTTTTCAGTAACTTAAAATATCTGCTATAGCTGGTGACTCCAGGCTCCAGTGCAATTACATTCCATAAAGGCAGCAGTATATTTAACTCTGAAATGGATTAATCCTAATTTTTATGTGATGGGTCAATACTCTGGTTTCTCTATCCAATGCTGTAGGACAAGTTTTTTTCATCGTTGAGCAACTTTAAATTTGGAGATTCAACAAAAGGGACTGGCATGAACTAAAATAAGGTGCTTCAAAGACTGGAGGGCAAGATCAGTTTTCTGTCTAATGATGGTCAGTATTGGATGATTCAGGAAAACAGGGAAGAAATCAAAGTGAACAGATTTGCAATATCCTTGCTTAACTGGTTTATGATCTTATACCTCAAGTGACTTACAGGAGAAGTTGTGTTGGCTTAACAAAGCCCTTTGTTTAAAAGAAAAAAAAAACCTAAATAAAAATTCTAAAATTCTAGAATTCAGTATAACACTAGTCCTTATCTGTATAAGAGTTCAGCCTTTGCTGACTCTCTGAAAATCAACTGGGATTTGGTTGTTTTATAAGCTGTTGAATGTTTCTAGTGCCTCATCTGTCTTTTTCTTGCTATAGCTTGTTCCTGGCTTTCTAGCAGAAACTGTCCATGTCTTGTTAGCACATTCCTGCCTCTTCCATTGAACACCCCCTCAGCTGGACACACCAGCAAGGTGGCAGCAGTCTTCTCCCCGCAGTGACTGGAAAGAAGTAGAGGACCCCTGTCTCATTTCTCATGACTGCCATTGACAGGCCAGCATCTTTATACCCAAAGCAATCATCATAATTCAGTGTAAGGTTGAACAGCAGTAAACTGTGAATCCTAAACTAGCAAGTCCATCTCCTCTGGGTCATTTAGCCACAATAAATTTTAGAAGTGCTCCTCCAAAATACTGTGCCTGTGCATTCTACCAGTGAAAAGCAATGATATCTAGGTGAGTGATTTACACCTCTTTTCAGTACTTCCACCAACCAAACTGCAGTGATGTGGAGAGGAACACATACACCAAAGAACACGTCCCAAAGGGGCACCCACTGGTTTGCTGGGGCTCCCAAGGAAAAGCAACCATGCATTCACTGCCAGAGTGAGAAACTTCTGCAGGTGATGGAACTAGAAAGAGGTACCAAGAGCAATCACAGGGGAGGGAAGAGCCAAGCAGGGGATGACTGTCAGCTATTAAAATATCCTCCTCTGCCTACTCAAAGAGCTGGCTTGAAAGCAGAACATCTTTTTTTTTTTTTTTCCCTGGTAACAGGTATAACAGACAGATTTAATTATCTAAATCCAGCTCTGGTGTATCTCTGGCAATACAAAGCTCAGCACAGGACTTCTCCACCTGCTATTTATGGAGTTAATCAGTTTGGGGTGAATTTTTCAGCCAGACCTGATCTTGGCACTGCATAGCTAGTCCAAATGAAATAGTTAATTTAACCCCCCTTCAGATATATTTCTAGACAATGTCCGTGTACATAACAGTAATTATTTTTTTCAGCACAAGAGCTTGAGGTTGTCAAGGCTCTATTAAAACCCAGATGATGCTATACAATGAGGCATAATATGCACAATGAAAAAGTCCAGCCTCCTAATGAAAACACTTACTCATGAAGCACATAGGGCACTATTAAGTCAAGGCTGTGCTTATGCAGCCTTAACTCTGTCCCTGTGTCCAATTATTTCCTTTATTTCTTTTTTATTTCTAGCACTTCTCGCAGTAAAGAGCATGACCAAACCACCTTGGTGTGGAGGCACACTGCACTTTCACTCTTGTGCTATTTTTAAAAACTGTCCTCTTGCTTACTTTTCATATACAAATTTTCAATTTGCAACACCACACTACATGCCGATGTTGCTCACCAGCAAAATAACTATGATATTTGGCATGTCTTATGTGGTTATGATGTAGATGTAGATGTAGATGTAGATGTAGATGTAGATGTAGATGTAGATGTAGACAGGTGGAGTTGTTCATCCTGAAGAAGAGAAGACTCTGGGGACAGCTTAGAGCAGCCTTCCAGTACCTAAAGGGGGTCTACAACTCAGCTGGAGAGGAGCTTTTTACCAGGGCTTGTACTGGCAGGACAAGGGGGAATGGCTTTGAAGTGAAAGAGGGCAGGTTAAAATTGAAAGTTAGGAATAAATTCTTTACGATGAGATATTATCGTCGCTTTAATGAAGAGATGGGACTACTGTTGCGCTAAAAACAATTTATTGCTCAGATATAAATCAGCCACAAAGGCTGTGAGATATTAGAGAAGCAAGAAGTCAGCCATAGCTCAAATAGTCACAAGTTTCTTCTTTACAAGGCAATATATAACATTCTAATCCAATGGAAAGTTGCCACAAAGTTTATTTTGTTTTTGTTTTTCTCACCTATCGCCTTTACTTAATTCTGCTGTGCTGTGTATACTTTTATCCAATGGGCTACTACTACATGTGCGCACATATGCTTCTATTATAACATCTAAACTCTTAGTTTACTCTATACAAATACATTACTACACTATAAAACCCTTCATCATCTTACCCAATACAGTTTCTGACCTACTTAAGGAATATTCTTACTTACAACTATAGAAACGTAAGTTTATAATTTCTCTGCTTAATGTCTGTGTACTTTTATTTTCACATCAATCAAAGATTATTCCAAGGCTGCAAATCAAACCCTTCAGTATCTGTGGAAGTTTCTGTCTATCTATTTCCTACATAAGGGTGGTGAGGCACAGGAACATCTTGTCCAGGCAAGCTGTGGATGCCCCATCCCTGGGAGTGTTTAAGGCCAGGTTGGGTGGGGCTTTGAGTAACCTGGTCCAGTGGAAAGTTGTCCCTGCCCATGCTAGAGGTGTTGGAATGAGATGATCTCTAAGGTTCCTTTCAGCCCAAGCCGTTCTATGAGTCTATCCCAGGAGCTCAGATTCTAAGACCTTTCATAAGAACTTAAAAGGCCAAGATATGACATAATATGGCAGAAACAAGTGATGTAGGGACCACTTTGGTGTGCAAAGCCGAGGCTGTAGCACTGCTGAGTGTACAGCTCGGCCTCTTCTGCATATTCAGCTTCTCATCTACAATATTTTTCATTTGGCACTTGATTTAATAATTTGAAATGGATGTTGAAAACAAATCATTGCCCAGCTGACCTAGGAATTCTTCTATTAAAAATCCTTGCACTGTTTCACACCAGCCACTTTGAATCTCTTCCACAGTTTGTCACTACTTGATCTCTGTTTAAACTGCACAAAGATTTTATATGAGCTTGTAAATTTGACAGGCATATGTAACAGAAATTTATTCAGAACATGCAAATAAGAGGGGAAAACATTTTCTCACTCTCTTTTTTTCCTTCACTAGTGATGCTTACTTTTGCTTTGCATAAATCACAGCAGAGCTGTGGGAGCTGGAGAGATACAAGATTCAAGCTTCCTGTCTGAAGCAATTTGACATAAATCTTCCATGTGCTATGTGCTTTCAAAGGAATTAAGATACTGTATCTCATATCTTCCAGTTGGTTTATATTTAAAATATTAGTTTATTTAACTTTTACTTATAACCTTGGATTTTTTATCAGGTCTAATTTTCTTGTGTCTGACCTTTTCTATGTAGCACCTGTCATGGCCATCTCAGCTGAATTGTATTTCCTTTTATGTTGTAAATTGGATCCCTTTCCATTTGAAAGAAGAGTTGCTTGTTTAGTTAGGGGTTTTAGCCATGTTATGAATATTTAAAGAAAAAATGTATTGATTTTGCTCCCTAACAAATTATTTTCTTAACATATTGAGAAAAAGGAAGGGACACTGCAAATAAAAATTAAATTTATTTTATACAAACAGTCCTTTCTTCAAAGATCAGTCTAGCAGACAAAGAATTACAAGTGGAATCTTAACATCTGCAATATGATAGTTTGCAGAAGGAAAAATTGCTTTTCTCCATGCCTGTGAGTCCTGTTGTTGCAGCCACTGGCTCTTCTTCAGGCTCTTCTGAAGTATGAAGTAAATGTGAACTGGAAAAATCCTGCTGGAGGCTCTCATAGATCAGTAATTGTCAAGCACTGAAAGTAGGTTGAGACAAAACCATCCCCCACATTAAGAAAAAAATTTAATCTTGAGCATGTGATTAACTTCCTGTTCATTTCTTGTTTTCCAGGAAAACCTTCACCCAGTGTCTTTGGCAAAACATCCCCACTTTTGCTGGCCAGCTTGGTAATTTGGTACTGCTCCCTTTATAAACCATAGGAATCCGGGAGATTTTCCCACTCTGTAACTACCACAGCTTCATGGTACCCATGGATAAGAATCAGAAGGTTTTAGTTCATCTTTCTTCTTTTTATATTACTTTTGATCTTGTTAATCTGTGTTCTTCCATTCCTTTTTTCTCTTTTTCTTCTCTTTTCCAAGAGTTTTTTGCTCTTCAAAGGATTTTGCTTGACTGTACTGATTCCCAAGTTTTCTTTACACCACAGGGAATTACTATTTCAAACAATGCAACACCAGCAGAATTTCTAAGTCTAGCTGTACTTCATTTTATAGTTTATAGTCACACTTCCCTCCAATGAATCTGCATTGTGTGCAGCAGTATAAGACCAATCTTTTAAGCTACTCTGGTAAGCATGTCTGAAGTAAAATAAAAGAGTGGTTATTAATTTAATTGGTTTGCATTTATGAACTTGTAATGATTTTCAGTTGCCAAGAAAGTCATTACTGATCTTAAGCAGAAAAAAATCCCCCTAGGAAAATGATTCAGCAATTAAGTCTCTGTGTAAGTGAAAGACTTCAGAAACTGACTATATATATTCATTGATAGGATTGCTGGTGACAGAGAAGAAGTGTGCCATCATTTTATTGTCATCACTCTATTTGTCATTATTTCTGTCTAAATAGCTTTTTGTTTGTAGAAATTTGCATTCTGTTTTACATCTCCATTTTCATACTGCTATCCAGCTAACAATTCCTAGTAATCACTATCAACAGACAGTACAGCACATCTAAAAGGCAATTTGGATCTACAATGACAATCACAAAAATCACAAAATAATTCAGTTTGGAAGGGACCTAGGCAGTCTCTTTTTTACCCTCCAGTTGAAAGTAGGGTCAGCTATGGGACTGTTCACAGCTTTGTTGAGTTGGGTCTTGGAAACCTCCAGCAATGGAGAGTGAACAATATCCCTGGGCAACCTAACCTGTGACAGCCCTTGTCTTGTTTAACAGCTGAGAGGCAGGAGTATCAACTGTACATCCTCACAAATCTGGGGGCTCTCCTCCAGAATCCTACTTTGATTTTTCATTTGTCTTTTTAAAAACTGTGGCAAGTTTGTGGCTCTACAATCTAGTGCTTAAACTCCTTCAGATACTCCAATGCCCACAACTTGTCTGTCAGTACTCTGAAAGATGTGTAACAGTAACAACAGACCATTTGGAGACCTGACAACGGATTTATTTCAAAAATCTCTGCAGTTTAAGCAGTGCAGTTTCAGCTGTATTTTACTATTCTCTTTACTGTTTCAGAACTGTTAGCATCAGACCCAGCCCTGGAGCTAGTAGTTTATCAATGACACAAAAGAAAAATTTTTTGCTCCATTGCACAAGTTTCCAGCGTCTAACTGTGGTTGCAAAGCTTTCCTTCAATTCAAGGGCTGATTTTTGACACTGACAGGCTCTAACAGTGATTTAAAGGATATTTTGACATTGCAATCTACTTGCTCAATTTTCCATCTCCCATCCTTATGTCCCCTTGTCCTGCTTCTGAAACTTTGCCTTACCCTGGAAAATCAGGACAGTCAGTGGCTGGCAGCATTGAAGGAATGCAGCTGGTGAAAGAGAACAGGTGAAAGAGAACAGACGCAGTTGCTGAGGAGAACAAGTTTCCCTGCAGTCAGTTCAGTGCTGTCACCAAAGAGGTGTATCCTAAGAAGGCAAACCTTGACACCTGGATAATCTCTGGAGGTACCTCATGGAAGGGTTAATGCTACATCACTGCTAGATTTTCATGAAGGCTCAGAGAATTACAAACATTTGATATGAATATGATGTCCAGAACCATGGTTAAGTCTTTAGCTGCACGTCCAGATAAAGGATGTGGGCCTCAGAAGAAGGAAATTATCTTTCCAAAGGTTCTGAAAGAGCTGCATATGAAGCTGAAGCGGTTTCAGTTTAACGACCCACATGAAAGAAGATGATCTTCACACTGGACAGTAGCAAGGAAAAGCCACCGATAACACTCGTCAATGTTAGACAATCTGTATTTGCATTATTCAACACTGAAAGCACTGAGCTGGACATATATTGCACACTGTGAAAATGCACAGCTGTAGCAGAAACAAGCATTTAAAAATTTCTATCTGTTCTCTAAAATTGCTGAAGAACATTAATTTTCTGATCACTGCATCTCTGAATTATGTGCATAACTGATGGATCACAGCTCTGTATTCTGAATGCAAGCTCAGACTAGCTAATCAACCACATGGTTATTTGCATAGATCAGTGAAAACTGCTGAAAGCAATATTGATATTCACAATCTCTAGCAAACATGGTAATGCTTTATTTGTTTTTAGCTTTTCTTTCTAGGTGTCAGATTCAAGCATAATATTATTTCCTTGAAAATAATTTTAAAGTAATGAGCTGAAACCAGCTGTACAATTCACAAAGCTTTCTAGTTTCAATCCCTTCTCAGCACAAGTTCTTAAAACAAAATTGGAACAACAAATCAGTTTTGCAATTCAAATAATTTTGCTTACAAAAAGCAATTGCCTGGGAAAAACACATCTTGAGAATCCCAAAATAATTCAAGGAAAAAAGACCTGCATATCAGGGCATTACTGTTCCAGATATAATACTCAGGATGTTTAGGAACCGCACTCACTGGGAGAGCTACACGTACACTTAATTAACAGCTACCTTTTCATTATGGTGGACTTCAAATTCACAGGAAACTGAACGTTTATTCACGATTGTTCCAACTTGGGCAAGCAGATGGAGGGCTGACAAATCTGAAGAGTCTCAAGGAATAGTCTGGCACTGGCACCAGTCTGAGCACAGGAGGGGTTATACTCTCGCTTGCTTTTTTTTACTCAGTGATCCCTGGCTTTACAGTCTGCCCCTGGGGGTGGAGCAACAAGGAATACAACATAAGAACCAAATATGTGCAAGACTGACCAGACAATGTAGTTCTGGAAATGTGATCCAGTCATCTGAGGCAAATTTCCAAACATTAAAATCCTGCTGCATAATTGCCTTTGTATTTTCTTTTGTAACTGGCTCCTACTTTCCCTGCAGTACAATGAATACAGAGCTGTTTCTAAAGCACACTTGCAAACTATTTGGTATTTAAAGCTTTTGAGTCATGGTCACTTTGCTGCTGCATGCCTATCCCTTCTTTTGAAAATGGTTTCTCTTGGAGTTTCTCAGTAGAGCAGGTACCACCCCTATGAAGTGCCAGTACTGACTTTGCTGGCTAAGGAAGATCTTGCAACCTAATTCTTTGCAATAACTGGAAAGCTTTGCCTGGGTTTCTCCTGCTCACCTTGTAGGTGAGGTAGCAGACATTTGAAGCCTACCTGGGATCTGGCATTAATAATTCCACACTTTTGTCATAGAATTTTGTCTTTGGTTCTAGCACCCTCAAACACAAATAATCCTGTGATTCACATTAGCTGCTCCAGTTCAAGAAGATGCAGTGATATCAGCATCTTGAGTTTTATCTTTCCATGAGTCTTTAAATTGTTCTGAAAAATGTATTATAAAAATCCTTGTCAGAGTGTCTTCTCACTAGCTGATCTCACTGTCATTGGTAGCAAGCTGACAGCGGAGCAGAAAAGTCTCTTTTGCCCAGGTGTTTTCTGCTTCTGAACTGCTTGAAGTCATGGTTCCTCCTGCATCCACCCTCTGTGTGTTAAACTGGGCTAGATGAGTTATTCAGAAAACTACACACAGCGGTCTGCACTCCTTAGGGGTAGACACACAAAAATGCCTGCTAGCATAATGGCAATACAATCTCTATCACAAGAACTGCTCTCTGCATGTGCCATGACACTGCTAACCCAAACAGATGAGTCCTAATCTTCACCAAGAGAAGAACAGTGCCACGGAGATAGCCTCTAGAATTACGTCTCTACAGACACACACACTTTGGATTAATTAGAAGCATTCCCATAGATAACCGCATAATCTTTGTAGGAATAATTAGAACAGAGATACAGACCCACAACTTCAGAGTTACTAGATAAAGTTAAAAGCATGTGGAGCCTGGAGTTCATGTGATTCACTGTCTTACAAAGCTGATACCAACCCAAGGACTAAATGTGCACAGCAAAATACATAAGGCATATCTTTGTTTACTATTTATAGCCACATGCAAAAACAGAGGGGGAAGCAATTGTTTACTAGATGGGTCTTATTTTCTATGAGACAGTTCAAATTGGAGCTCATCTGAAGTCCATTTATCACCTCCTGGCAGTTATTTGAAGTTTAGCCACACTTCTGTTGCAAAAAACATTTATTTAAACATCACTTTTCCTCTGGCCAAAGCCCGAGGAAAATTCAAGTTAGCTACCTGGGAGAGATCAAATTGAATAGTTGAACCATATTTTCACATGCTGTCATTTTATGAATTAAAGTTTTAGGATATTTAGCTTGCAGAGACTGAACTTGAAAGCTCTAGATGCCAATGGGATTTAGTGAAAATCCTTGTGATTTCCACACTGAGGAGAAATGGCAATAAATTGGGACCAGAAACGTATAATTTTAAAATATTTTACTAGTATGATATTGTGCTTTTTACATATGATGGAGAAACAATTTTCATCAAACCAGCCAGATTCACCTTGAAACTTTTAATATTTGTCATTACTTCTGCAAGTCTAAAGAAAATGCACTATGGAATTTTTTTTCAGCTGGTAACTGGTTTCTCTTGCTTGTATAAAATAATGTTACCTTATGAAATGTACCACAGTACTTGACATTTTCTATGAATGAAAAAGTCCTGTGTTCAGGTTTTGGAGGGATGGATGTGTGCTGCCCCAACACCCATAGTGGGCAGACAGCTGAATCCTCAGCCAGCTTCTGGGAGCATGTTTGAGTACAATCCTGAAAAAGGTATTACTGGTTTCCTGAAGAAGGTCTGATTTCCTGCTTACTCATCTGCAAATTCTTACTGTTTCATTAGATCTCTCCAGAGGCTGTTACACTAGCTGGCAGGGTAAATAGAGGGAATCTGTCTCTTCCTTCTGCTCATGCCAGCAGGGACTCACCACCAAATGCAGCTGCGTAATGACTGCTAGAGACTTAAAGACAGCTGATGAGCAGCTCCAGAAATTCCTGGTGGAGCAGTTAAGATTTTCCTTTTGCTGTTGGGTTGGACAGGATGGCTGGGCAAGGCTTCAGAACTTTCGGTCAGAAAAGTGGGAGCTTATCCTTTTCCTTCCTTGAAATTATTACAAGGGGAGGAAAAGGGAAAAAAATATTTTATTACATCTGTCAGATACCCCAAAGAAGCCCTTCTGGGGTGCAGCCACGGGGGAGCATGGTCTGTTAGCAGCTATTCTGCAATATGAAACATAAGGAGCCTACCTTTAAAATGGGAGTACCTGGAGGGACTGAAAAACACTTTTTTCCCCCAATTTTCCCTATTGTTTGCAATCAGCTAGTTTTCACTATTATCACAAACTTGTAGGTGAAACTACAGTTTTGGGTGGAGCATTTGGAAAATGATTTTGCTCTCCCTTATCCCCAGATGAAGAAGTTGTGTCCAGTTACCAATACCATTTCACATTACCATCTGGTTTCTGGTCTCAAGGCTGCTTTAAATGTGCAAAACGGCCAGTCTTAATACTTTTCTTTTAAAAATGAGATTTCATTTCACAAAATCTTTCTCTCCAAACTGGGGTTTTTGAGATGTCTTCCCAGCTCATCAACAAGAATAAAATCATATATCCTTCCGTAGCTGGCAAAAGGGAGTCAATGGAGTACTGGGTGCATACAGACCAGTTAGATAATGTTTATATAATGGGAGAGGTATACAGATAGGAATAAATCCAAATATTTTATTTTAAAAGCATTTCATTGACTTTTTTTTGCAGTCCTCATTATTTTTGCTTTGCTACACAAGGGAACAAACAAGTTCTAAATACTAGCACTAAAATTAACATGTAGGATATCCAGGTGTACTTGAATCAGGAAGCAAGGCTAGAGAAGGAATGCGTATCAGAGCTTTGTGAAGCTCAGTTCAATTTCTTCTGTTAATTAACTAATCTTTCCATTGTAATTTGGGTTTTTTTTCACTGCTGTCCTGAGTTCATTTCATCAATTCTCACCAAAAAGGGCTCATAAACTATGAGTTCTCCACTGCCTTCCAGGTTTGAATGAAACTCATTAGAAATCTGCTTTTCTTTTCCAGCTCTTGGCCTACTTTAGAATATTTGTTTTCCTATACTTTCCAAGCACTTGTATATTTTATTTGATTCATATTTATTCAGAAATTCCTTCTAAATTCAGCTTAGATCCAGATTTTCAAACCTCGCTCAAGTGGTAGGTCAGCTCTGGTTCATCACGCTCACACAGAATGTTTCTCTGCTGCAAACAAGGAGATTAATTTTGTTATACAAATGGAAAACATATTTGCCATAGGTGTTCCTGATCACTATGATGCTATATCTGTTATTGCATTTGTAACTGTGATTGGAACAAAATGCTTTCCATCCTAGAAAAATAATATTTGAGCTTTCCATAAAATGAACATACTGATTCTCAGCCTGTAACAAAACCACAGAGTCTGTTTAAGGCTTCATCACGTGTGAAACGGCAATGTCAGGTTTCATAAAGTTTTAACAGCTGTGATACACCCAGCTCCCTCCCAGGAAAGCTTCTGAAGCAAACAGAGCTTGGGGACACTTCTCTAAAGTTTCCATTGACTGGGAAAAGCAATTTACAGCAGTGAAGCAGAGCAAAGAGGGGCAGCTATACCAAGGCAGGCCTTCACTTTGTAAAATACCAAGCAATTTCCCTTGGCAGAGGCAGGCAGATGCTTGCTACTGGCAATGCTCTATGATCCTCAGCACAGGAAACACAAGGACACGCTGGGGCAGACCCAGAGGTCCTCAAAAAATTATCTGAGGGCTGGAGCACCCCTCTCCTTTGAAGACAGGCTGAGAGAGTTGGAACTGTTCAGCCTGGAGGAGGCTCTGGGGGCAATTTACAGCAGCCTTCCAGTCTCTAGAGGGGGAAGAGAGAGCTGGAGAGGAACTTTTGGCATGTGGCATGTGATGATAGGACAAGGGGAAATGGTTTCAAACTGCAAGAGGGAAGATAATAGGAAGATATTAGATATTAGGAAGAAACTCCTATGTGGGTGGTAAGGCACTGGAACAGGTTGCCCAGAGAATTTGTGGATGCCCCATCCCTTCAAGTGTTCAAGGCCAGGCTGGACAGGGGTTTGAGCAACCTGATCTAGAAGGGGGTGTCCCTGCCCATGGCAGGAGGGCTGGAACTAGATGATTTACTTTAAAGGCACCTTCCAACCCCAAAAAGCCAATAATTTGGTAATTCTATTCTATGATTTGTGGAGCTCAGAAGAGCCCCAGGGGCACGCGGCACGTATTGGGTCTTTCCCCTTCCTTCCGCAGCTTAGGGCTGGACTTAGCCCCGCACTGATTTGGTGCAATTTCAGCGTCCCCCCTTTCCGGTAGCGGAGCCGGGCTGTCTCTCGGGTCCTACCCAAATGCGGAGCTCCCCTTGCTGGTGGCAGCCGGTACGGGACCGGCTCCCGGCTCCCGGCTCCCGGCTCCCGGCTCCCGGCTCCCGGCTCCCGGCTCCGAGCGCTGCGCAGCGACACAAGCGTGTCCAGGTTAGGGTGAGAATCCGAAATCGAGGTGAACGAATCACCCTCAGTCTCCTCTGAACCTGCAAGCAGGCGGCTGCGTTGCGGGTACCAGCAAGTACCAGCACTTCGGCTTCTTCACAGCACATGGTCACACCAGTGAGGTACAGGTACAAAATCATTTATTTGAGTATAGTGCTTTGCTTTTATTCTTTGAATGCCCTAGGTCCCACTGAGTGTCTGGGGATCTGTATGATGCCTGAACTTTATTAAAGTATGCAGTTCAATTAAGGATCCTTCTCCCAGTAAAATGCATCCTCACAGAGGAGACAGTGATGAAGAGGTGCGACATCATGGCTCTTTGTATCCACATGGCCAGGATTTTGGCTGCAGACTCTTCTTGGTAAATCCATCTAATCCACTTTAGGCTGCCCCTGCCAGCCTGAATTACTTTATTATCATTTCCATGGAGGGAAATTCTGTTCAATGTAAGAGGGAAATAACAATCTACATGCAGAGTACGGTGTTAAGACTGCAAAGTTCCCAAGCAGTGTATGGAACACAGCAGTGGAAAGCTGGAGCATGAAAACACATGGAAAATGCAAAATGCAGAGATGTCAGAGGCCAGGGACAGCTGATCCTTCCCCAGACACGCCCCCACAGAGCTGGGCAGGATGCCTGCCAGGCAAGAGAGGAGCCTGGTAGCTCCATTGATACTGAATTTATTGCAGTGAGACTATGCACACAAACAAAAGAGTCACCGAGCCACAAAGATTAGTCTAAGTCTAGGTACAGTCAAGATTGAGTTTAAAATCAGCCTTGCAATACTTCCCTCTTTAGGGACCTCTGGCCTTTGAGGAAGCAGCAGGTAAATAAGGCAAATTCTAAAATTACTTAGGTGTGCAAATATTGGAAGCTCATAGTGCAAACTTCCAAATCTCATTGGAAGCAGATTACAAAACTGCTTAACTTAACGACAATCACATTCCCAAACCTCATCTTTAGCGTTTATGGTGGTCTAGCTCACGTGTGTTTCAGTTTCACCCTCTGTAAAGTGAACTCATGGCACTTCTATACAGGAGAAGGAGGTTTAATGAGAAGAATGCTACAAATTAATAATGTATTTTTTGCAACTGGTTAATTATCTTTTTCTGGAAACAGGATTGCTCTTCATGAGCCAATATTACTGCTGTATTTCTTAAAGAATGCTGAAATCTACAGAGCTAGTTTCTCCCTACTTCTCAAAATAAAACTTGCTCATGTTTTCCCACTGAGAAATTATTCAGAAAAAAAAATTGCAAAAAGTTAAACAACTATGGTGATTTAGAGTGTAAGCCAAAGTCCATTGTGGTTAGTCAATATATTTGTATTACTCATGATGTTAAATATTAAACCTGACAGCTGCTCATATCTAGGACTCTCCAGTATGAAGGATTATTCTGACAGGTCTTCCTACATATTCCTTACTGACATTTTAGGCTTTGCTTTTGATTTCCAATTTTCGAATTTCACATAAGCTAAAATATTATTTAATACAGGTCATAAAAAATGGACATTGGGCTAGTATTGCACCATATTTTGAAGGAAAACATTAGAAAATCGTTGTCATCGTATTATTTATTTAGTTGTTAGATAAAAATACCTTTAAATGTATAAATATTCTGATTTCTGCTCATATCAAGGCAAACTTGGATAAATTAAGCATCAATTTCATCAGTGACTCCAGCTGTGAAAGCAGTGGACTCTAGATAAGAAACAGATGGAAAAAGTGATGCAGAGCATGCAGGAGTTTTGTATGCAGCATGAGGAATGACCCATTTCTGGATGACAAGGAAAGCCTGTCTCAGCTTCCACGCTGGAGCTACTCTGCAACTCGGTGTTTAGGCTCAGGAGCTGCCTGTTATGACACAACAGGCTCATCCCAAGTGGGCAGTACTGCCAGTGCCCAGGGAAAGGTGGGAAATGTGACACAACCACCACCATTCCGTACAGATAAAAAATACTGCCAGCAATAGCAGGGACAGGAAAAACTGCAAGATGCTTTTCTTGATTCGGCAGGTGCTGAGCAGAGATGTTCCCCCAGAGCTGTGCTCTCTGCCAGGGAAGCCCATGGGGGAGCCACACCTCCTGGGCACTCAAGTTAAGTTCATTTCCCTCAAAAAAGTCAGAAACATGGGTCATCTCTTACTGCTTTCACAGAGCCTGTGACTTTATATACAGTTGCAAACTCTGTAAAAATAAAATAAGTAGAACTAGATGCCAAGTTATAAATTAGGCCACATAGGCAGTGGCTGTGATATCTATTTGCTATGTTTGTATCTTTGAGCTGTGGTCACAGTTTTTTGGATATTTCTGTTCATCCCATATTTCTCTTCACCTCCGCTTAAAAACAGCATTATTTACTAGGGAAAGGTTCTTCTTCCAGAGGATGGCTGGGCACTGGAACAGGCTCCCCAGGGAAGTGGTCATAGCACCAAGCCTTACAGAGTTCAAGGAGTATTTGGAAAATGCTTCCAGGACAATGTGTATTCCTTGGGGTGTCCTGTGCAGGGCCAAGATCCCTTCCAAGTCATGATATTCTGTGATCATCTGAGAATCTTCTGGACACAGCAGCACCTGCTGAGCATGCAGAACAGCTCCCTACCATGGCTGCTTAGAGCTGCCAAGTCCATCAAGGGACTGGAGCATCTCTCCTATGAGGAAAGGCTGAGGGAGTTGGGCCTATTCAGCCTCGAGGGGAGATGACTGAGAGGGGACCTTTCAAATATAAGTATTTGAAAGGAGGGTCAAGAGGATGGAGCCAGGCTTTTCTCGGTGGTGCCAAGGAATAAGATGCACAGGAAGTGCCACCTGAATATGGGGAAGAATTTCTTTACTATGTGGGTGACCACACACTGAAACAAGCAGCCCGGGCAGTGTGTGGAGTATCCCTCACTTGAGATGCCCAAGAACCGTCTGTATGAAATCCTGTGCCATGTGCTTGAGCAGAAAAGCCGCACAAAATGACCCAGGGTGGTCCCTCTCAGCCTGACCCATCCTGTGCCTCTGTGGTTCTGTGTTACCGGCTCTGCCCCGCACGGCGCTGCCCGCACAGTCACAAGCAGCTGAGAAGGGGACTCGTTCCTTGGGCAGAGAGCCCCAAGGAAGGCGGAGCAGGAGGCCACGAGCAGCGCTCCGGCAGCACTGAAAGACACCACGGCTGCACAGCCCCCGCCGAGCCCCGAGCCCCTCAGCAGGGCGGCGTGGGGAGTCGGCACGGCCCCACCCCCGGCGCGAGCAGGAAACTCCCGCCGTTGCCTTACAAGGGCAGGCGCGGGACTCCCTCCGCCCCTCGGTTTGGAATGTGGTGACCGCACCGCGCTGCACCAACGCGTCGCCGGGGAGGGGGGACGCACACAGGGTGGAGGGGCTGAGCTCGTGGCCCTTGCTTTCTACTTCAAGGAATGCAGAGACTCCAGGGAAAGAACGCGAAACACGCAGGCCGCCGTGAGTCCTCTCCCCGGCACGGCTTGTGGCGCCTGGCCGCCGAAGCGATGAGCCAAGCCGCCACCTCCCCCTCCTGTGCGGATGGACTCGCCCACGGCTTCCTTCCTGCCCGGCGGGGCGGTGGCCGCTCCGCTCTCCGGAAGTGCCGCTCCAGCCGCTCCCCGCCGGTGCCGTGTCCTGCCGCCAGGTGAGTCGGGGGGCTGCGCCTGTGCCCGCGGGGCCTGGGGCCGGCGGCCCGTGAGGGGTGGGGCGATGCCCGGCCGGTGGTCGCTTGCGGCGCCGCCCGCTGCGGGCGCAGCTCCTCTCGGGGCTCGGCTCTGTGCTGCTGCTCTTCATGGGGATCCGCCCTGCGGGATGGAGCTGGGGGGAGACCCCGGCTCCGGGCCCTTGTGAGCCGGGCAGGGCGCGACGCCGCGGGGACGAGCTCACTGTGCATCGTATGAGGGAACTTGTGTTAAAAGGTGCGGTTTGTGTCCCTGCCGGAAGGGATCGGCTGCCTCCCGGCGACATGGAGCCTCTGCGGGTGTTTCCTCGGCTTTGTCAGAGCATGGGAGGGGCAGGGCTGGGAGCTGCTGCGGTCGGCACAGGGTGAGGTGGTGGGACGGGGTCGGTTCCTTCCTGCGCGCGTTTTGGAATAACCGTGCACAGGGCACTGCGTGCAGTGGTTCCCCGGCTCTCAGAACCACTGAATCAATTAGGTTAGAAAAGACTTCTGAAATCATCGAGTCCTGTGGCCGACCACCACGGGAGCTAGACCATGGCACTGAGTGCCACGTTCCGTCTTGACTCAGACATCTCCAGGGATGGTGATTCCACCACTTCCCTAGGCATCCCATTCTAATGTCTAGTCACCCCTTCTGTGAAGAAGTTCTTCCTTATGTCCAACCTAAACCTGGCACAGTTTTTTGTCTCTCTCTCATCCTGTCGCTTGTTGACTGGGATAAGAGGTAGAACCCCATTTGACTGCACCCTACTTTCAGGTGGTTATAAAGAACATAAGGTCACGTCTGAGCCCTGTTTTTTCCCTTTTGCAGACAGGCTGTGTTGATTCCTCGGCGCTGGATTTTGAGGCAAGTGTGACTCTTATACAAGGATTTTGGGAAACTTCATAGTGAGGAGTGTGTCAAAGTGGATTTTAAGGCTGGGTGGGACAGCGTAGGGTTTGGTTTTTGCTAGTTTGCTTTTATGAAGTGTAATCTGCTCTTTATTGAGCCTTGACACAGATCTGCTGGAGAGGACCTTGCTCTTATCTCTTCCTGTTGCCACCCAGATTATGATGGACGTGTGACTATATATGATGCTGCAATTGAGTACATGGACGGAACTTGGGATTTAACTTTGGGGTTTACTTTTGAGTTTGATGTGCTGTATTAGTTCACGTAGAGACTTTCTTGGCTATGGACAGGTGTTTTGTGGTGGTTTGTTTTTTTCAGTGATAGATTTTCCAATTACTACAATAGTCACAATTTTAATACATGGGAGTGTTTTCTGAAGCATGACTTTTGGTCTCTGCCTCTGAAAAGGTCCAGCTTGCACCTTTGTTAGTGGGCTATAAATTTTCACAGCTTACTGCTTGGCTCAAAAGTTTCAGTTGCTTGATTTTTTTCTCCAAGGGGTTATCATTTTCTGAGAGGAAGGGACCGGATCACAAGATGACTCTTTGTGCTTCTGTGGTTTGATATCCACTGTGACTGAACAAATGACAATACACAGGCAGCACAAAGCAGCACAGTGCTATTATTTTTTTAATATGTAAAAGTCTTCCTAAAGAAAGGTTACATTTTCAGAAATACTTCATGATATGTCTCACAGGTTAGGTCTTACATTGAAGTTTCTTGGACAGCTTCCAAAACAGGCCCCAGACCTTTCAGTGCAGCATAGCATTAAAAAACAGGGACTAAACCTGCATGTCATGACTCGCACTATCTAATGTGGAGTATTCCCACTTTTTATCTACTGAAATTCTATTTGCAACCTATATTAACCCTATTTCAATTGCAAAAGTGATGGCTTAGGTGTGGGTCTTTTTGTTGCAAACACTTTCGGAACTTTTAGATCATAAATTGATCTCTTGGGCTAACTACATTGATGACTTTGATTTTTCTGAACATGTTCCAAAATGCATCACCCTCTTTCTAAGGGAGATTCCTGGAGCTGAGTTCAGTGTTTCAGGTGGAGTTGCATCAAACCTGTGCTGAAGGGGACTGCTGTCTTGTGAGATCTGATATTTCTCTGTCAGCTCTTTTGGACTGGAGGAGTTCTCAAGCCTGGTTCAGAGAAACTTAGAAAATAGTAATGCAAGCATTGGCATTTTTTTCTAGTAAAATATTCTATGACAGGTTAATCTTCCCAATGCAATTAAAAAGAATGTGCTGACAGTCTGCTTTTGTTACCTCCTTTTGCTTAGGATTGAATTGTAGGTGAGAGAAATGCAGGTAGTGGCTTGCTGGGAGCACTGCCTTTGCAGCACTTATGCTAAATCTGATCCTAAAATTATAAGCCAGACACAGTTAGGTGATAAAAAGTGATTACCTTTGTAAGAATCCTTATGGTGCACAACACACTGGATAAAAAAGCGCAGAAGGTGTGTAGTGTAGCAAGTGGATACAGTTTTATATGCTCAGCAAATTAGAGGCATAGATGATGAGGTAATTCTCCCCTGGTTCTACTCTTTTCCGAAATCCACCCCCTGCTCCTTTTAGATAGGAACTAAACTTTGTTTATGAAAAAGTTGGGACACTTTTTTGACCTAGGTGCCCAAAGAATATAACCTTGGACCCACATACCTCAGAGCTGCTGGGGAATGTATTTTGTCTTTCTAATAGAGTAGGTAAAATGCTAGCTATGAATACAATAATAGGCTGCAGAGTTGCAAATATATGAACCTGGAGATAGGTAAAAGTAAAAAGGTAAAAATTAGTTTGGTCGGCATCAGCATGTGCAGAGTAAACTTTTGTTTACTTTGAATGAGCCATATCCTGAAAGCTGCATTATTTCAGAGAAGAGTTATTCCCGTATAGTGTTTGGCTGTATTTTGAGTGGTGAAACTTCTAATCAATAATCCAGAGTTAAGTGAGTGCTTGCCTGAGGGTTTTTACAGTGGTAAGAAAACCACCAAAGTTATGCAGAAGCCTTGGCTGCAGCTTGAAAGCAAACTACCTTTGTTGTCAGCTGTCTACATAAATATCTCGAAGTCAAGAGTTCACATTTATTTGTTGCAGTGTTGTGGAGGCCAGACATCTCGGGTAGCTTGTGGTTAGTGAGTGTAATGAAGAGAACGTCTGCATTGTTGGGCGATGCGCACTTGCATTTCATGGGCTATTTTTAGTTCGGGACATAATGGTTTGTTTTGTACGTCAGAAGAGCGTTGTAGATGCATGTAGGATTTAAAAGTGTGGAATTAGCAGGGGAAGTCAGTAGCTGTCAGTGTGGACAGACTGAGAAGGACGTAACCATGGAATTTCCTTTTATGATCCAGATGCTTGGTACACCCTCTCAGGTACCTAATACAAAGCAAGGTAAAATGCCTTTCCTTTTATTTAAAAAAACAAAAGAAAGCAGCAACAACAAAAAATAACTGCTTTTTGCCTGCATATAGGGTTGATTGTATAAGGGAGCTAACTTTGCTTAATTTTCTTCTCTTTTTATTAAAGGATGAATCCCAGTTAGTGACTTCAGTCTTGCTTTTCAGGAGTCTAACAGAAAAAATTCTGTCTTCGAGCAAACTATCTGAGAGACAGAACTGTGCTATGACTCTAAAAAGCATTGCATTTCTGACCAGATAATTTGTTTCTAAGTTACAAAGTTAATACTTGGTGTAAATTTCAGAATATTGATATTCTTGCAATTACAGTGAGGCTTAAGTTTTTCTTCTTTCAGGAGACACTTCCTTTCTGTAAAATTCAGAATCAAGGATAGAAGGAGTCTAGTTTGCATAACTTTTTGTTTGAGCATTATGAAGGATTATAGCAGTACAGATTACACTTTAGTTTTAGCTAATGCAAACATATTTTATGAGACTTTTGTAAACAACATTAAAAAGGATACAACTTCTGATCCAAAAGCAATCTTGAGGGCCTTTCAGTGAATGACTCAGCTTTTTGAGTTTGTGCTGCCATACATTTAGTTGGAACACCATGTGTATCTTCCCAGATAACGAGATGCAGATAACTTTAAAGCTTCACTTCTACCCTGAATATATTAGTGTTATAATATATAGTAATCTACCATGTTTATTTCTTCATATGACAGCTTCAAGGGAAACAATAACATTGGTATACCTGTAATGTGTGAAAATTTATAAATGTTTCTGAGGGTTGGTAGTTTAAAAGAAACAGTCTTCACATTTTTGTAGCTATTATGCCTTTAATTCATTTTAAAAAGAGTGTGCTGGCATTTGCATGTGTTGTGTAGTAGTTCCACTGTGTAAGGGAATAGCACTGTAGAGCTTTTGAACCAGGTCGGTTCTCTCTCTCTCAATGGCAGCTAGTCTAACAAAATGCTATTCAGAGCCTAGAATACATTTCTTCCCCTCCAAAATGTTAGTTTAGCATACTGTCTGATCTATTTAACCACTATGCTAGTCTAGCAGCACATATCCTTCTATTTCGACAGTGCCTCTCAAATTCCCAAAAATGCAGTTGTCTTAGTTTGTGAAAGATGAAGGTGGAGCAATACAAGCACTGTGTTAGTTTCATTTCAGGAGCTATAATTTGATATTGGTTTTTTAATGTAGCCTGCTATCGGCCTACCGTGCTGGTCCCTGAATCCTCAAAGGCTTTATGCTTTAATAGCAAGTGAAGTCTGAACGAAAGTGGAGCAGGAGATACTGAAATCAATGTGTAATTTAGGGTATATGCTGATAATATGAAACTTAATGTCCCTCTATCCATCTTTCCCACAAGGACTTGCAATGTGATTTAATAAGGCTAAATCTTGGCTATGTT
>VRYO01001463.1:48542355-48553996 GCA_009812075.1 Sialia sialis
CGGAGGATGTCATCAGGAATGCTTTTGCTTGCTTTGATGAAGAAGCAACAGGTATGTGGGTGAAACAACAGTGTACATATATTACTTCTACTTCCTTCTATAACAATAAATACTTGTGTTCATAGAAGCAGTGATCAGATTTTTAACTCTGAAGATTTTAATTTCTGCAAAATTAACGCCTGTATCCTCATGTGCTAAATTTGCCTTTTTAGTCTCTGTAGAAATTTCAAATTTCTGTCAAGTCACTCTTGTTCATGACATGAGAGAATATAAAAGATATTGATCGAGAACAAGGGTCTTAATTTATTCCTAACTTAAAATTCACCTTTGAGGCTGCTTTTATGAGGTGAATCATTGTTTTCAAAGCAGTAGTGCTTTTATGAAGAACTTGTTTTTCTGTCAGCAACTTGTATCCACCTTCCCTCTGGTTAGCTGCACTAAAAGGAGAAGAAAATGAATGCAAAAAAATAATTTTGTGACTTGCAGGGGTGATGATAGAAGCGATCACAAGCCTACTTGTTTAATAAATCATGCCAAAAATTTATTCTTTGCAACCAGTCTTGTAAATCTGAATTTTACCACTGATTTAAGATCAATTTGAAATATTGTAAACTTTCCCATGTTTCATGCCCTTGTTGGATGTTACTAGTCAGGTCCCATGACTTTTTTTTGGCGTGGTTTTTCAATAGGAATCCTCAAGGTAAACTGATCCCCTTTGTGATTTTTAAAATACTGAGTTGTCAGAAGCTTCCTGATACTATTGGGAGTGTAGACCTGCTGTTGGGAAGGATGTCCCATATGAATACTGATAAATTTTTATATTCTTTTGAACACCACAGGCAAAGCATATAATGGTCTTTATTTGAAGTAGTGGGCCCTTTCAAACTAAGATGCCTGATTTGATTGAATCCTTGTAATTATTTTGCCATTTTAGTAGTAGGCTTTAATGGCGTTGTTTTCATTTGGAAGATGAAGACCTGTAGGTATCTTTAATTGAGGGAAAGAGCTCAAAGAAAGGAATTATCATCCATGTAATTAGCAGATAAATGTGAAAACTCCTCTTCTGTCCTCCTGCTGTGTTCTAGGGTTCATCCAGGAAGACTACCTGCGGGAGCTGCTGACCACAATGGGAGACAGGTTCACGGATGAAGAGGTGGATGAGCTGTACAGAGAGGCCCCCATCGACAAAAAGGGCAATTTCAACTACATTGAATTCACGCGCATTCTGAAACATGGAGCAAAAGACAAGGACGACTGAGCAAATCCCTGGATACCTGCAGATTATCTCTACATTTATGTTTATTTGTAATGGTTTCTTCCTCATAGAACTTGTTGCATGCATTTAGCTCCAAAGCTTTTGTCTTTTTCAATATATTTATCTATTCCAGGCCATTTAGGCACATTTGCACCTGTAATCAGACTGGAAGTTGGAAAAATATTGTGAGGGAAAGGCCACAGGACAAACATTCCCTGGAATTGATAGTCCAGGAAAATAATCTCAATGTTTCTGGTATAGCTGGATTTTTACATTTTTGTAATAAATGCCATTTTGAAATAAAGATTGCTATATAGATAACATACCTCAAAATCTTTTGTGAAGAATGACATTTCTAGTACGCATTTACAAATGTAGCTGCGTTCATTGCATTTTTCTTGCAGTTGCAAGGCAAGCCAGAAAACATTTTTATAGTGTTTTGTTCAGTATCACAGGGTTCTGAAATGCCCCTAGGACCATCTGCTGGCATCTTTAAAAACGCTGCTGCAGAAGTATTTCAGGTTTTTGAAGTGGGACCTGACTACTGTATAAGTAGTTAACTAAAGAAATAGTTAGGGAACATGAGTACAATTGCCTCATGGCCAGCAGAGAACATCTGATTCTTTAGCAGATACTATGGCCAGTTTTTGCTTCGTTTTTCATACTGATGGGTTTTCTAGCAATACTTTCATGTCAAAGTGTGCAATCTTTGCTAAGCAAGGGGGAATTAGGCATATTTTTTCCCTTCTGCTGAAGGAAGTTAGTGCAAAGGAATCTGTGCTGGCACTAATTAACAGCAATACATGGCCAGAAAACTTACATAAAACTTTATCTTTCTACAGATAATTCATTTGTATGTGACAATATGAGCCAAGTCATTCTGAGAATTAACTTGGTAAAACCCTGTAGGTGCTGAAGTTGTTCTCACTTTTCAAAATATCATCCATATTCCTTAGTTATATTGGTAAGATGGCTTAAACCAAGCACAGTCATTGATTCAGAACTGGTTGTGCTGATGTCTCAAATACAAAGAAAAGAGGAGGATTGTTCTGTTAGTATGACCACATTCTCCTATGTGCCTCATTCTCTTGGCTACTGCAAGTTAGAAAGCAGGAGAATTTATTTTGCCTATGTATTCATCAGTTAAAATAATGAGCTCTTATCCAGAAAAATTGCCCTTGGCTGTATCACACGACTTAAGAACCCAAGGAATAGGAATTCAGGACAAAGGATTGTAAAGGCTCTGACAGCTTGTCCTTTAAGGTGGGTTTGTCTCATTCCATGTGTGATAGCATGAAGGCTTGGTTACTTAATCTTGCTTGTGTTCCCATATGGCAACTCTGGAAGATACTCTGGCTTCAGGTTTGTAAATAACTTGACAATACATACTCAGCTGGTGTACTTGGACTATTTTTTAAATTTTTTATTCCAGGGTGTTTTTTTCTACTTACAGGCTTAATTAAAGTTGAGTTTTCAACCATTCTTTTCCCAGTTTTGTGTTTTATCTGCCAACAAACTTAGCCTCAGGTTGTCTCCTACCCACATTATGTTCTACACTATCTCAGGTGGCCAGAGCCACTCCTTTATTTGAAAGCTTGCTTTTTAAGTATCTTGGTGCTCTTCAGTAATGGCTGCTGAGTTACTTCTCTATATGACACCTGCAAGGTTCTAGGAAGTATTTTACAAGTATGCATGGAAGTTTTCACCAGCAGTGCCCATGTGACAAAGACGAGAGTGGAGGTTTAGGGAACGGTCTTGTTGAAATGTTGCTATGTAACATTAGCCTGGAGACTGAGTTATGCTGTCAATTTAGACTGATCTTGTCACCTCTGTGCAGTTCAGTACTGTGTGCATACAAGCAGCCTGCTTGAAGGACAGATGTAAGATATTGATTATTTTTTCCCTTTGAGTATCTAAATGGCATTAAGATTCAGACAGCATTTTACTTTTGTTAGGAACACTGGATCCCTAAATCCTTTTCTTCCTGAACCATGTTTTCTCTGTAAATGTTAGGTGCTGGTACGTTACAGTGAGTAAGCAGCAGGTGTGGCAGCTGGATATTTCTTGATGGAAGTAATGATTTTAAAATTGTAAATATAAGCTACATGAAAGAGAACCTGGTATTCTCCTTGAGAGGAAACTGTCCACTTCAAAAATACTCTGTACTGCTGCTCTTGCTTTCTGAACAGCCAGCTGAAATGTGGGGTGTTGCTCTGTTTCTTGTCAGTCTCGGATGCTTCCTCTGAGTAGAGGGTGAGGCAGAACTGTACAGATATAAAGATACCTACTCAGGAAGGTTTGTTACTGAGGAAAAGTATCCAAGGATGTGTGAGTATAATGACAACCTTCCAAGTTCCAGTTTCCCTTTGTTTTGTTTTTTTTTCCTTTTTTAATTGTAGACCAGTTAACCTGCAAGTGGGCACAAACCCCCATCTGCTGTGAGGATACAAGGCCAACAGCCCCAGCCAAGAGACCATATAAGAGCATCAGATGTGTTTTGTAGCTAGGCAGGGAGGAATGTGACAGCTGAGGTTGCATGCCGAGGGCTGTGAGGATGTGTCATCAATAATTCACTCCAAAAATAAAAATAACTTTGGTCACTGAAACAGTTTAAAATTCTGATGACTTAGTCTTAGCATTTTGCAGCCAAAATCTTGGAACCTAATCTTTACTCCCTCAGGGTTCATATGTAAGTCTCCAAACTCCACACCAGATTAAGCTTATGATGAAAAACTATTTTCATAGGCTCATGCACACATTTAATAGTCTTACATCTACAGTGGTCTATAATGCCCTGTGAAGCACTACTGAAAAGCAGTGATTTATTTTACATGACCCACTTACCCTGTTCTAAGGCTACAAATGCAGAGGTCAAAATTAAGCCAAAAAGCTATTAAGGCTGCATGAGAACCCTCCAAAAAGGACCGTGTTTCTGCTGCCAGGGGCTGTTTTTCTGCTACCTTTTCTTCCCCAGTCTGCTGCTGGAGATAAAGGTACTGCACACCATTTTACACTTGTTTCTGCTCTTTATTTAAGCAAATAAACCCATCCTTGTGGCACAGTGATCAGATGACTGAAGCATATCACAACAGCTTGTTACACTAGCTCAGCAAGTACGGGATGTCACAGAGGTGGTGTCCCTACACTCCGGAGCAAGGATCTGTTTCACAGCTGACCTAAGGACTATCTTTGGATCGCTTGTTTCTAGGATCCCTGTCATATCTGGAGAAACGAATGCAGCACAGCGGCCCCATCCTGGCACAGGGCATCAGCGACAGCATGCCTTTGTGTCCTGACACCTGCATTCGATCCAAAAGCTGGAAAATATCTGAAATCTTGTCATCACCTATTTCTCGTGGCCTTTTCTAGTCTGGAGTGTCACTAACCTGCTCGTGGGGAATTTCAAACAACAACAAATGCAAAGATTCTGACAATGCAAATCCAAATAACGGGTGAGTAACAAAGTATAGTGAGGAACATTTTAGATACCAGCACCTCGTACTCTCTTGGTACTGCTTACAGGCTCCTGTTTTGGCTTCTTACTTAGTTTGTCAAAACTCTAGTGTCATTTGTAGATAACTTTCACCTTTGGAAAAATGATTTAGGATTACAGTAACTCAGAAACAGTATTGCAGAAACTAGGAACAAAAAAGGCAAAAAAACCTCAATAGATGCCTCTTAAAATACAGCTTCAAATTAAATTATCATGAAATACTGAAAAGTAATACTGGGGCAGGGGGAGAGCCCTCTGAACAGCTTTTTTTTTTCCTTTTCCATGCTCTGAGCAGCAACTCCACAGAGATCACTGTTTTCCCAAACTTTTAATACACTGGATAGAAAATCTCCCATCTTAAAAAAAAAAATTAAGAAAAAAAGAAAGAAAAGAAGGAAAAAAAGAGGAAAAAGGTGTCAGCACATGGCTGCTTTTCCTACTTTTCTCTGCAGCCCACAGGTAAAAACAGCGCCAAGGAATGTTTTCAGACCAGAAGTGTGATATTCCCTGGAAATCATACGTAACAGGCCCTGCATCACAGGACTTCAGGGGTCAGGCAGTTTGTATCAATGTAATAAGTCTGAGGGAAGATGCTTACATGTGTCTCAGCAGCAGCACTTAACAGGAGAGCAGGAAATCAAACTGACCTCCCGGAAATCCCAACTGCCTGCTGCATGCAGACTCCTCTGCCATGCAGCTGGGATTCAGTTCCTTAGTAGAGCAGCCTCAATTTTTCAGCTTCTATAAAGCTTAAAAGTCAGTTACAAACACTACAGGATTAGGCAGGTCAAGACTGACTTTGCTGCTGCCACCACCTGCTCCTTTAGGCACCCCATTAGTCATTTTACTGTTCTTGTAAATTGCTTCATTTTGCAAGGTTTATTTACTCCTTAATCCTAATTTTGACTATTTTAGGGTATCACTGAGTACAACCTCACTAAATACTGAACTAGGCTTCGGTTTGTTTTTTAATTATGAACAGTCCTTGGGAGTTAAAAGACAGCATTTCACAATAATTTCCAGCCTGTGCCAAACATATTCAAGCGAGTGAGTGTAAATTGAGGCCTGTAAGACCTGTCTTAATATGTGCTAAAATAAAACTGGCATCAGATATGAGTTACGTGAATCTTGACTTAGCCTTTTAATCTAACAGGCTCTGGGGTTTTTCCCTCTTTTGAGTTCTTCCTTAATTGTGAGCTAACCATCTCTAACACAAAAGATAGTGGCGAGATATTCCCACCCCATAAGAAGCATGATGATTTTGAAATTGCTCCACCAGCCAAACATGCACAGGCATCAGCTGATAACAAAACTGATAACAGCTTACTTCTCATGTGAAACACGTGACTAAATATGCTGCTTCTTGTTTTCTGGGTATGTTTTAAAACATTATTTTAGACCTGTGGCCAAGCATTGAGCACATTTCATTTTCTTCCATATTTGTACATACACATTGTCAGACAGATACAAACTGTAATACATAAGGAGAGAGCACATATGTACATTCTTAGATTTAGCAAAATTAATTATATTTGCTAGAAAGATTGGGGGGGGGCTTCAGCTTTCCTTATCAGGAATACTTATCAACGCTTCTTTTTGCATTTCAGTTCTACACTTTATGGAATCATAGTATCTGGCAATACTCCTGATTAATACTAGTGCAAGAGGTGCTGAAAACCCCACAAAGACTTGGCTAGAATTGTTCCAACTTACCAGCTAGCATAAGAAACAAGGGATGGACATACAGCACAAGAGTGACTTTGATAAGAACAGGGAACAAAAACCCAGCAGAAATCAACAGCCAAAGATGTACTTTTCAACATTTAGTTGGGATTTTGAATTTGTGTTTTTTAGGTGTAAAGGACTTTGGATCTGGGAATGCAAGTACCGTATCTGCAGTAAAGTCCTTCAATACTCTGTCAAACACATGTCACTGCCCATTCATATAGTCACTGAGATGCAGTTTTAAATAAAAATATTGAAGTTTGCTTTTCTCCTGTTTGCAACATCTCGTAGACTGACCGCACTTTATTTACATTCCATTAAATATCTCTGCTTTATCCTTTCAGCTGCTATATCATTGTCATACAATGCTCTAAAGAACTCATGTTCTTGCCTCTTCCTCAGCCATGTACACTGGAAGTTACTAGAAAGTCAAAACTGTGCTATTTTTAATTTTCAGTATGGAGAAAGAATATGTATTTCCTCTATAGGCTCCACTACAGTCTCTGAGAGCCTTTATTTGTCATACTTCAGCATCCACGGTGCGGCAGGGACCACCTGGGAAAGCAGTAACCATATTCATTAACCATATTTATTCACTGAATTAAAACGGGGAATAACCTGCAGTCTGAGGCCCTCCAAGACACTCAATTGAAGACAAATGTTCAGAATCCCTTCTTTAACTCATGACTCCTCAAATGTTTTCCCCTTGGATCAAGCACTGGAGTTATTTTTTGGAGTAATTCCAGAAAACTTTGTGATGATCTCAGCACCTTAAAAAGAGTGACTGTCACTCTGACTGATACTGCACTGCACAGAAGCAACAGATGGCAGCTGGAATCAGGGACAAAGGGATGTAAAGGCAGAGGGATGAGCCAAAACACCAGGTGAAGCAACAAAAAGCTTTAATTAAATGATAGTTTAGACCTAGAATTTAGATGGATATGTCTAATTTTGACTCTGCTGTCAATACTTAATCTCCGTAATTAACATTTGTTGGACAGTGATAATATGCTCTGAAAAGAATCTTCTAACTGCAAAACCTTCCATTCAACTTTCACAGAATTTTAATTCTTAATGTGCAAATCACACATCTGCTTTTTCATCTAATCTCTCTTTTCAGACCCTTTTGTTTCTTACACACATCCCTCAGTCTTACTTCTATGCTGACCAAGGGTATGGCTCCTGTACAAGGAAAACTACCTAAGTGGGACTCTGCTACAGCTGATATAAGGACACACAAGAACTTCATAAGAGCAAAACTAACACAAAAGAAGTGGACACACAATTCAGCCTTAGTATTTCTTCCAATACAAGGTCTAGAGCACAGAATAAACATTGGAATAGGTATGGTCAAGGTTGGTAAGGTACAGTTTTTCATGTAACAAACAATCCCACAAAGGGTTCCAAATACACCAGCAAAGCATACGGTGGATGCTAAATTTACATCAAGTCAAAGATTACATATTAGGCAAGTTCATGAAAGAAGCTCATTGTGGGTTACCAAATATCACATCTGGCTCAGGGTGGCTTATCCCTCTGTGAACTAAAAATAGTAAATATTGGGAGAGCATTCTGGGAAGGTATCATAGGCTACCTTGATTCTCAGTCTTCCCTAAGCACCTGCATGTGGCCACTGCTGTTGCCCACCCCTAAAGAACAGGCTAAAAACATCTCGTATGCTCTCTCTCCTCCAAAAAGAACAGGAAAGATACTTTTGATTTTTTTTAAAAAAAGTATTGTTCCAAGTTTTGGGCAAAAAAAATCCAAAACAATAAAAAAAATCCAAAACAATAAAACTCTCCAGTGACCTAGCAGGGAAGACCTCATAGCATGCATCATTTCTGTTTATCCATCCCGGTGGTGCTCCAACCTAGAAATGGAAAAAGCAACTGCTGGGCTTCCCTGTCCCCAGCTTCAAGACTTATTTGCCAAGACTTTGCCTTCCTTCCACATCCAGAATCCACATCTCTTTGCACTGGTTAGGCAGACTTGTACAGTGAGCCAGTGTACATTCCTGTAACATTCATTAAATTAATAAAGAAACATCATATAACACAGACCGATTCTGCTTCATTAGGCAACCAAGTTAATCACAAATATCTGCACTGTCACTGTAGCTCAGCAAAGGTGGGAAAATAGAATAATAGAACTGTTAAAAGTTGGAAAATACCTCTAAGATTGAGTTCAGCTGTTGATGGAAAGAATCAAATGAAAGGAGGGAAAAGGTTTACTCTAAATTGCTCACTGTCTGTAGCCACCTTAAGTATGAAACAGATAATTTTGAAGATTTTTTTACCTTCAATTCAAAGTAAACAAGCATTTCAATGGCACTGTATCATTGAGTATTTTAGAGAGAAAGGATAGGAACAGTGAATTAATTTTGCTTAAAAAGGTTTTTTCCTAAACAAGACTGACATAAATGAGAAAAAAGAAGGGAGTAAGGAAGGAAGGAAGTAGAAAGAAAGAAAGAAAATTAAAGAGTTAAGAGTTCAGCATTTTTTTAAAACCATCTTTTCAGAAAGGATAATTTCTGTTCTGAATGTTTGATGCACAGCTCTCAGGAAACACCACACTCAAAAAAAGACCCTTACATCTTTCCCTTTTCAACATCTATGTCAACAAGTTAAAAAAATACCCTCTGAATATTATAAAAGGCAAAACAAATCTTTCTTTTCTCTTTAAATTTATTGCTATGATGAGTACTGTAATCAAGTAAAATTGAACCTTTTCTAAAAGCATTACTTTTTACATAGAACAGAAAATGGTCTGCCTGTAGGAACTGCTTCTCATTCCACCGTAATGCAACAAACCGGAGACAAAAACTTCAAGAGAGAGACACACACTGACATGCAATTTTGTCATTAAGAACTGATCTCATACTGGGCAAGTAATATTAGTGTACCTATCCTCACATCTGCAGAAGTTAAACTGAGAACAACATACACGGTGACAGGTATCATGTAACACCCCTTTAATAGCATGAAAAACAATACAAGAGCAGCATGTTTGCAGTAGTGGTTCAATTTAAAGTAACCGATGAAAGAAGTTTAAATTAAGAGATCAGATAGCTTTCCCTAATTAAATTTCAACACACAGTTCAGTTGTTCAACATTATCATGGCGTATTTTATTAACTCTCTTTAACATCTTGATATTCCGACTGCTTTTCTGCCCACTCATACTTTGCATGTAATTATCTTATAACTATGTGCCATGTCTAATAAGCAGGGAATATTTTACCCAAAACTTTTTCCATTAATAGGCTTTCAATTTAGCAAAGTTTAGTCTTATATTGCACTTTGCATCAAACTTTAGAAGAGTGATAGTAAAATTAATTGGGGAAGTATTATAAGATAATTAGGCCAAACTCTCAGGCCTCATGAAATAACTTCTGATTTGAGAGCAGAGCAGGGAAAGAAAGTTGGGTGTCTTGGCAATCAAAACATCTCCCTTCAAATTTTAGACTGCAACTCCCAGATTGCACATTAGATTACATGCTAACTTCAGTATGTCCAGTGGCTAAATGTCGTTCATTTACATTTAGAAATATAATTATTTCAGCAAAAGTTTGTATGTGCATTTTTTCCTTTTACTGAATATCAGGGTTGGAAGAGACCTTCAAGATCATCTAGTCCAACAATCAACCCAGCACCACCATAATGCCCAAGTGCCACATCCAGACACTTAAAACACTTCCAGAGATGGTGAGTCCACCATGCTCCTTGGGAAACTCACTCCAATGCCTGGGCAGTGCTTTTCCCCCTTAAGAGCTCTTGTTTTCCAAGACAGAGTCTACACCAACAGAGCTGACAGCAGGTAGGAGGGGGACTCAAAGAACGATGATCTGCCAGTGCAGCTTTCCCATGTGACTACTTCAGAACCTCTTTGTGCACTGAACAACAGCCTCCTTGGAGCCCAAGCTATTTATGTGGGACTTCAACAAGAAACATGGGAATAAGCATTCCCTTTGGAAAATTTAAAAAATGTGCAAGTGGGCTAAAACTTGATTGCCTCTGAAGCAACTTCAGACACCATCCCCCCTACACTAAAAACAGCTTGTACCTCAATTTATTTGAGATCCTACATAACATGACGAATGGAAAAATAAGTCTCATCCTTTTTCATTAAGAAAACACATGCAAAAATAAATCCTCCAAGTGGCCTCACAACCTATAGCTGGGAGAGGCACTAAGCGGGAGCACACACTTAGAAGACTTTAAAATGCAATCTGGGATTCTTCTGATCCCTCAAGCGAAATCGAGGAAGACTGAAGGCAAGGATAACACCTCACACCTGCTCATCCGGCCAGGACGTCCCCGCAGGATTTGGAGGCTCCGTTCACCTCCCCGAGGTGGCACCGCCGTGTGAACCTGGGGACGCCGGCTCCAAGAGCACGCAGCGACGCTCCAGCCTCGCCGTGCCGAGGTTTTATGCACACAACAGAAGAACTCCAGGGGAAACCCTGGCAGCCCGCAGGAGCCCTCCCGATCTCCGTCCCCACTGTCCCCATCCATCCCTGCCCTGCAGGCGGCGACCGGCCCGCGGCCACTTCCCCCGGGCTGTTCCAACGCGGCCGAGGCGGGGGGCGCGGGGAGGCGGCCTCGGGGCCATGTGGGGCCGTGCGAGCTGGCCGCCGCTCAGAGAAGCCAGAAGAGCTGCGATCCCTAAGGGAAAGCCTCGGTTGCCGCCTCGCTGCTCTCCCGCCGCCTCTCCCGGTGTCCCCCCGCGGCCCGGCTGGGCGATGGTTTCTCCAGGAAGCGCTGGAGCATCCGCCGGCGCCGGGGCCGCTTCCTGCCTTCCGCCTCTGCCCCGTACCGAGTCCGAGCCGGGTCTCCGCTGCCGCCGCTGCGGTGAGGGTCCTCCCAGCACTGAAACTGAAATTACTTTACGTCTTGTAATAATGACTCCATTTCTGGTTTATTAATCTGCCTTTCCTGTATCCATATTTCCTGCTTCTCTTTTCCCCTTCTTGAAAATACTCGGGAAATACGTTCTGATGAGAGGAAATGACAGCGCATTAGAGGCGCGCCGTAACATTGAACCGTAGTACCTTCTCATTTTTTAAATCCTAACTCTGATCGCACTGCATTTACTGTATTTCCTCCTCTCCCTAGTGTCCAGAAATCAAAATGTCTAGCAAAAAGGCAAAGACAAAGACCACCAAGAAGC
>VRYO01001463.1:48554996-48573724 GCA_009812075.1 Sialia sialis
CGGAGGATGTCATCAGGAATGCTTTTGCTTGCTTTGATGAAGAAGCAACAGGTACGTGCATGCAACTCTGGCTGCTTGGCAGGGGTATGGCTGGGTTTATGTGTTCATTATTTGGATTTCTAAGCTGTATGCTGATTTTTTCACCTTTATGAATTAAATATGAGATGATAAATCCTAGGTGATCTTAGGTATTCTGCTAAATTCCTGTGTGAGAGTAAAATCTGTCTGACTGTTCTGTGTCAGTACTGAGGACTACTAGTAGGACACTGGTAGCACTGTTCTTCAGTGCGGTTTTGAAGAAGAGTGCTTTAACTGGGCAGTGTATATGTTCCTCAAAGTGTAAAACAAGATGTATTTGCTCTAAGATGAGGAATTCAAATCAGTAATGTGTGAATTTTTTATGGCGTTAAAAGGTAATGATGGGAAATCTCTCATACAACTGAGTTTGTCCCCCCTCTGCAGTACGTCTGAGAGGTGTCTAAATTCTTCAGATGTTTAATATTTCAAGACACACTGTCCAGACTTCATAAAGCCTTACAAACCCTTGCATGGCTGAGCATTGTTTATGGCTCTGAGGACAAATGTCGTGGCCTCACCTGGAGCTCAGTTTGCTTTCAGATTGCAGGAAGGGCTGCAGTCTTAGCAGTCTAAAGATAAAAACCGGGTGGGGTGTAGAAAGCAGAAATGACAGATTGGACTCACTTGAAAAGCAAGGTGAAGGGAAAGAGTGAAACACAGAGCTCAGTTGTACTGTATCAGACTTCCAAGGTTGTGCCTGTAATCTTGAGATTAGAGTTTATGCTTTTATGTATTTATTCACCTAGGCTAAGATTCCTGAGAAGTTCGTAGTAACTGGGGATGAATCCATAAGGCAATTCTCTGGATTAGAGTATCAGTGCTTTGTGAACTTGTCTTAGTATCTCACACTGAAGATATGTAGCCTCTGTACTAGAGATGACACTGGGTCTGCACCTTTCCTCACAACAGTTCGCCACAGTATTTTAAGCTAAGCAGTCTATATACACTCAGCACCTTTCAAAGGATATCCTTCCGTTTCAACAGCTATTTTCAGTCTGTGTTTTTTTAGCACTTTTTGCCTTTTCAAAGAGCATCCCCTTCCTGCTTCGGTGTAGGTAAACAGGCTTTCTGTTGGTAAGGCCTTTTCAAATGTTAATCGACTTCCTCTCTCTCTAGGGAAATCTCTTTACCATCTCCTGGAGAAGGAAGTTTTCGTAGTAGGTTAATTATTTTCTCTCCACAGATAGTCTGACTCACTGTGTTACAGGTTTTGGGGTTTTTTTGTGTGCACCAAAACAAGAGCCTGTGAATTACAATGTAAAGAAAATGGTTGTGCTTCCAGTTCTTTGGAATAGAAACTTTGCTATCTGTGTAAACAATAACTTAGTGGTTTGGGCACCCATATGCTGATAAGATTGATTTTAATATCTCTCAGCTCTGTGGTAAATGTTTTAGTCTAGTCCTACAATGACTTGAGGATACAAATTTGTTCTACTGTCAAATTTTAACCAGGAAACATGTAAGATAGTTACACTGCTTTATTGAGTTTTGATTCAGAGTGGTCAAAATGAAGTCTTCAAAATAGTATGTGATATATTTGTGATGTTAATGAATAGTTTATTAATTTTATCCTCTTATTTGTCTTCTGATCAGTTTGTTCCTTTTAAAAATCTACAAGAGCATTTCCAGCTATATCAAACTCTTATTTTTTCTTTTCATGGTCCCCACATGTGTATTTGTTATGGGCCTGATTTTCTAGCTCTACATCAATGTAGTTCTTTTGAAAGGGGGTAAAACAGGGGGTAAAAAAACGGGGTAAAAATCAGATCTATAGATGAGGATAAGGTAGTCATACTTGTTAGATTTTATTTACATTTCCTATATTGCCAGCCTAGTTGGATATGTTGCTTCAGCATTACTATCATGTGTAGTGCTATGAAATTGGTATAAAAGTTGGATTGATCTGCGTGTGGAATATTTTTTATCTGGTCTTTGATCCTGCATTGTCATCTGCTTTGTGCTGCCTGCAACAGTGTGAATCTTAAGTTTTGCTTCATTTATCTTTTACTCCCCATCTATGCTGAAGCTGTCTGGGGGGAGAGGAGCCCTGTTTGCTTTACAATTTGTTGCTGATAAAACTTGTGGGTATTCCTGGTCTGGCAGCCCAGTTCGGTGTTTAAACAACTACCTATTCAGACAGGAGCAATTAAGTCCTTGAGGCTAAACTTGCAGCACCAAAGGCTTGCATTCTTTGAATACTAATCCTTATGTCATCTCTCATCACTGCTTGGTCTCTGTAGGACAGCAGAAAGAGTCAAATCTGTCTGGCTGCCTTTTCCCTCTTATTTATGCCCATCTTCAAGAGAGAACTCCAAGGTTTGACCCATTAGGATGGGTCTGGCTAAGTGAACATCTCTGTATTTCTGAGGTAGAAGATTGCTGCTAGCCTTCTTCATTTGCAGTCAGTAGCCAAGGGCTGGTCTATGCTGGGATATGGTGCTGTTTTCATTAGCATATGTTGAAACACATTTTTTCCCCTTCCTCCAGCATACACCACCCCCATGCTAATTTGTCATGCTCATTGACTGCTTTTTGGTCCCCTGATTCCTTGTTTGGTTTTGTCTCTCTAATGAACTCTGTTTGCTTAACTTATGCAACTCTCTCTCCAAAGCAGCACTTTTTTTATCACATTCTAATCGAATCTACATCAGTTGATGTGAGTGTCTGCATGATTTCCAGCTGTTAGACTGAACTTATTTTCTTACTCTTCTTTTTGGAACCTACTTCTACCTCATCTGTTCTGTTACTGACAATTCTCCAACTAAAATTCAATAACCAGTTTCTTTCTCAAATGAAGCAACTATTGTGCTGCTAAAGGTATGGCCAGTCATATTTCAGCATTTAGTAGTTTCTGCATTCAACTCTCAACCCTTTGTTATGCATGTTTCTTTTTTAATCTCTAAATTTTCCTGGAATTATTTGGCAACTAGTTCTGCCCATGTCTTGAAATAGAATTAGCAGAAGATACATAGAAACTGCTCCTTTTTATCTTTGTTAACTTCCTTAAAAATCTTCTGCGCTTTTAGCATAAAATAAGCAATACATCTTACTCTTTTTCTTACTGGGTTCTCTACCCCTCCACCACAAACATTCTTCCTACCTCCTGAGCTAACTTGCTCAGTCCTGTCTGAAAGTCTCTTCTGTTATAAGCTCCTTCCCTGGACACTTGCCAGGAGTTCACTGTATCCACATAAACTGCCTCCAGCAACGGTGTTGTGCAGCACTGAGGAACCAGAGTGGTTATTTAGTCCGCAGGGGAAACTAGTTTATAGAGGATGTGCAAAAATATCTAATTAAGGCAAGAAAAATAGAGTTCATGTAAGAGAAGACTAGCAGTGACAGGAACTTGTTTTTCCACTTTGAGCCGTTGAAGATCAGTAGAGGGAAATAAGTGTTATTACACCACAGCAGGTCAGGCCCTGTCTTCAAAAATCTGTATGAAATGCATTAAACTTCCTTTCCCTTTGCACTCAAGGAATTTCTTTAGAATTCAGTAAAGGAAATCTTTTGGGCTCTGTGCAAAGGCAAGTGTAATATATTAATGGTTAATTGCCTGTGTGTTGGCATGTCTGAGCTGCTGCTTTTCGAGACCCAGCTAAGAAGCCCAGCCTCCCTTTTGCATTTCTCTCTGCATGTCTCATTCCAGGGTTCATCCAGGAAGACTACCTGCGGGAGCTGCTGACCACGATGGGAGACAGGTTCACGGATGAAGAGGTGGATGAGCTGTACAGAGAGGCCCCCATCGACAAAAAGGGCAATTTCAACTACATTGAATTCACGCGCATCCTGAAACATGGAGCAAAAGACAAGGACGACTGAGCAAATCCCTGGATACCTGCAGATAGCACCTTTCTTTTTTTTCCTTCTCACTAATTTTATTTCTCAGGATCTGTGTTTTTCTTTTTTTTCTTGTTGGGACCTTTTGCGTACATTTTTAGCACTGTGGCTTCTTCCACCGTGGATCCCAAGGCTGCTCAGGCACACCTGCACCTTTGTAATAAGACTGGAAGGTGGCAGGGAGAGAGAGGACAGCTTACAGTAACAGTGGCAAGGATCAGAGAGTGTGGAAGCCCAGGTAAAAATGCCAGTGCTTCTCATCCTAGCTAGATTAATTTTACATTTTTAATTATAATTTTTCAAATAAATCACTATCTACTAAGTGCATAATTAAAATTTTCATGCTAGAAGTATTATGTTTCTCTAATGATATCTGTAAATATTTTTGCAACTGTTTGCAGCCATGTTGTTACCTATTTTTGCCTTAAAAATGATGCATAAGTCACTTAAGCATACTGATGTTTGTACTTCAGCAACTGAGTATTTCACGTGCTACTGTGAGCATATACATGAAGAAGACATTCCCATCCTTCAAATTTTAGTGTATTGTAAATTAATCATTTCTGTCCAAGACTTGCACATTAAACATTTTAAATCTTATGGATGTAGTTGAGCATGTATTTTACCACCTCAGTGCCTCCATTTCTCAACACTGAGTACTATATTAATACCACTTTAAAAAAACTTAAAATGTAAGTCCTTGTGGGCTTTTTTTTAAAACAAGGTGTCATATATGGGTAGAGTTGCTGGAGTGATGCTTCTTACCAGATCTGTGGGGCTTCCGATATTGAATTAATGACATTTCATTGTAACCATTTATTTATTTCTTTCGTCCTTCTGGTTTTTTCAAGGCACAGTAAGAACAGGGCTGGATGAAGAAGGAAGGTGTGCTGTCTCTGTCCTTTTTGTTTTCTGTCTGAAAATGTTATTCTTATTTTTTAAATGAAACAATATAGACTATATTTTTAAGACCTCCTGCTGTAAGTGGTGTTTTGGATGTGTGAGACTGAGGAATTCCTTTTTGTTCCATTTCTCATAGTTGTATCCACTATAGTTTTTGTGGTATGGAAGGCATGACAGATTTGCTACTGTTTGCCATAGTCGGCATGCTTGTCATCCTGCGGGGTTTTTTTTTTTTGTCTTGAGAGAAAGGATGATCAGAGCTCCTTGTGACACTTCCTGGAATTAAAATTGTTAATGCTTTCAGAGTTTACATTACAAAATTAAGAAAAGTCATTTGGCTTAGAGCATTTTGCTGTTTCTTGATAGGCTGCTGTTGCAAACTGAACTTTTAAGAAATGTCACTAGAGGACATGATGCTGAGAGCTCTGAGGCTCCTGCTCTACCCCAGCCCCAAGGGGCTTTGCTGAGGCGTAGGAGCTGTGCGCACAGAGATGACCTGATCCCTCTCACTGTGGGTCTGTACCAAGTGCATGGAAAAGCGGAGAGGGGGAAAAAGTGCTGAATGGAATCCGCAGAAATCCTAGCACTTCACAAATATTTTTTCCTCAGTCTCTGCTTGCTTTTTTTTTTTTTTCTCGACCGAGAACTTGTGTAAACTGTCAGTGAAGTTGGTACCAACTTTGATGCTTTGAAGGAGGCGAGTCCTGGAGCCGGGGCCATCCCCGGAGCCGCCGGGAGGTGGCAGCGCAGCTCCCGGCACGGACACCGCAGGGACAGGCGAGCTGCTCCCAACCCAAATGCTTGCTGGTTTTGTTTGGGGTTTTTTGGTTTGTTTGTTGGTTTTGGGCTTGGTTTTTTTTTTTGCCCTGAAGAGCTCGTTTGGTGCATCGTGAATTGGGAAAAACACGCTTCGTTCCCACACAAGTCCTGTTCCTGCCACAGCAAAGGCTAATAATGCTGCCAGGATTTTTCACATTGCGGCTCTTGCATGTGTTGAAATTTTGGCCCTTTAATCAAATTGGTTCATTACAGAAGAGAGTAAAATGACGTCTCTGCAAGCCGTTGTTACAGGCCTGCATGCACAAACTCACATGTGGTGTGTGTTTGGCAAAGATTGGGTTTCAAAAGGACTTTTGGCCTTCCTTGTAACTCAAACCAGAGACACTGCTCCTGCATTTCCCTTCTCAGTATCTCAGTGAGCACTCTTCTATTGTTAAGACTAGCTTTGAAAAAAAACGACCCCAAATTCAAATGTATATGTTTGCATAACTTTGTTTACATGCGAAAGACTAAAACCTGTGATATAAGCTAAACTGCTGAGGCTCAGAGTGAGGCAGCTGGTATTTACCTACAGCAATAAATGCCAATTGTTAAACCCCAGTGCTTGCTTACAGGCCAGGGCTGTGTTGCTGTATAGCAACACCTATATGCCATTTGGCTCTGTGATGACCAATTGTAGTTCACTAAATACAATTGTTCTAAGCCTTGCCTTCGGCAGAATCCTGGTTTTACTCTCTCGACTTTAATGGCATTTAATGTTCTCATAAAAACATGTCAGAAGGAATGATAAAGATGGGTTTTTGGTGTGTAACTCAGAAGCCTGGGATTTCTCTTGCAAAGAAATTTTAAACCCCTGCTTAGCTCTGATGCAGAGGTTGCCTTAAAGTCTGTGTGTGTCTGGAACAAGTGACGCTGGTTTTATAGACTAATTGCAGCTCTTAGTCCTGGCAAAATCATTCTCAGTAACAGCCACAGAATTTTCAAGTGTTCTCACTGAAGTGGGTCAGCAGAACGTGAAGGCGTTTGTCGTGGGATGTCTTTCTCCTTTTATTTTTGTTATTAATTCAGCTGTTTTGTAGATAGGTCACTTGAGTGGAGGGCGGGAACAATGTGGCCTTGAATCCTCTCAGCTAGAAGGGAGAATTAAAAGTAGGTCTGCAACATTCAGGCTGAATTTTAAACCACTGAACAATTGAATAAGGGAGGGTGGAACCATCACAAGCAGCTGTGTTTCTTGTTGTGCCTTCTTTTTTTCTTTTTTCTTTCTTTCTTTTTTTTTTTGGCAAATAAAGGATCTTAGGCAGTGATCCCAGGAGAAGGAATAAAAGAGATCCATTCTACCTTGAGAGGACTCTTTCCTGCTCTTCAAGGTGAAGTTCCCAAAAGCCATGACTCACAAGTGGGGCTGGGATGCTTGTTTCCTGTGGTTGCAGAGGCAACAGAGCTGAACCCTAAATGAGTTTTAGATTATAAACCGTTTCCTCTCCAGGACTGTTTGTGAGAATAGTGCCTTGCCAGGGAACTGTCTCACACATCCTGTATCTGGCTTAACACCCCCCCACAAACTCCTGCCAGTGTAGGTAATAACTTGTAAAGGTTCTCACTGTCTTTACTCTGTTTGAATGCCCTGCTTTGTGAGCGGCTGTGGCTCAGCACTTGATTATCCTTGAGCAACTCAGCTCTCTCTGTACTGGGGCAGTCAGTTTGTCAGCTGTAATGTGAATTACAGCCCCAACTCCTGTAGGAAGGGCAGTGGTGACTCCTTACCTCCTCTTCACTATTTCATGCTGATGAGATTCAGCGGATCCTTACTCAATACCCTTGTTTTAATAGTTACTAATTTTAGCACCAAACTCCCCTGTCTGGGGACACAGCAGCATCTGTCAGTGTGGCAGGCACGGCTCACCGTGGGCAGCACCAATGGTGTTGAGCATTCTTCATTTAGATACCAAGCTGCCGGTATTTAACACAGCAACGTCCAAATGTCAAACAGAATCGTGCTTGTTCTAAAAGCCGCCAAGGTCTGGAGAGAATTCCTGTCACCAGGGTGGTGGTGTCTAAATCCTAAGCACTCGGTCTGACCTTTGTGGACGGTTTCCTAGCGGCAGGCAGGGCTCGTTCTGCTATTCAAATAACCCCAGCTCACTGCTGACTCATCCCTGGTTCCACTGGGCACATCCCAGTGCTTAAATATAAAAATTGTTTCAGTAGCACTCTAGCTGTGAAAGGCAAACCTAACCAGAGTTCCTATGTAATCATCGTGAGATCAGAGGTGTCATGTAAATGGCGTAATTAAAAACATAAAACAGCGTTCACATGACTTTAATAGGGATGCATACCAGTCCCAGCAGGCTTCTTTCACTGAGTAGGTAAGACTTGCAAATCAAAGATACTTGCAGCTGGAAACTTCCTTTTCAAATAACTGCAGGTCACTGTGACATTGGAAATGGTTGCAAACAGCTACAGTGAGACCACAATCGTGGCACGCTGCCCCCTCCCACACACATGCACAAGATTTCCTGGGAAATTCGCTCAGCTCCATGCCCCACAACCCCAGCAAGCTTCAAAGCTACAGGGCTGGAGTTAGTTAAAAGGAGAGCTGACAAGACTCATGTTTGTAAGATAAGCTCATGAACTTTGTGATTCATTTTTGGAAGAGAATTAAATGGAACAAAATTGCTTGCAGTTAGTACTTGCTGTTTATTTCTTTCACTAATTCAGGGGATAAGGTATTGTATCTTTATTAGAACCTGAGATATATGTTGTGCAAAACACAAGTTATAAAACACTGTTACTGCTATCCCGTCAGCAAAGAGGGGAACTTGATCATGAATAAATCCTCCCACTTTTTCTGTGCTTATCTGCTAATTTAAAAAACAATAATATATAGGTAGCAATGCAATTTTCAATTGTCAGAACACAGTATTTCTTTCAGACTTTGCATTTTTTGTAATCTAATTGAGCACAACCTTATAATTTAACCAATAATAACTAGTTTTTCTGCTGTAGAAAGTCTAGAGATGCAAACTGTTGTTATTGATGTCTTTTAGCTTATCCATCTCTTCCATAGCCACTTTGCCCAGGTAGGGCACAGAACAGCAGCATTGTTATAAATGTGTTTGGGGGTGCTCTACTACATGCAGACCTAAGAGGAAGAAGGAATCATCAAACCTGTACAAAATGATGAGTAAGAAATACACTGCAAGAATGCAGGACTCAGATTAATTTGCTGGAAGATGACACAGGGCTATCTGAACCCCAAAGAGGAGGATGAACTGTTGCCATGAAGTGCTAGTTACAACTGTGTGATAAGCAGAAAACCTAGCTGATAAGAGCTGCAGCTGAATTTAGAAGCAAATTGCAATGTGGATGGGACAGTAATCAGAAGACAGTGATGACGCTTATTAAAAATATTTGATTCTACTCTAAAGAATGCAGCTTGCTGTCTCTGACATTTTCTATCCCAAGCTCTGGACACAGTCTTTGGGTATCTGAGCAGCCATTCAAACTAATGAAGATTAAACTAGCAGGAAAGAAGATAGGGGGCAAGGCACTCAAGCATTTCCTGATGCAGCTGATCAGAGATACGACTCTCTAGTTGAGCTTCCAGTAGTCAGACTTCTCCAGAGGCTGGACACCAATGCCCAGTCAACAATTAATGTAGCCCCATGCTTTGGCAACTGACAGCAGCTTTTCCAGAGTTCTGTTTTCTATTTGATGTTTGACTCCTCCCCTCCCATCTTTTGTGCAAGCACTTAAATGCCTTCCACATGTCAGGGGCCTGCAGCTACCCCCTCTGTTACAAGCCTTACGTGTGCTGAAGGGTTAAGACCTTCAGTCAAGAAAGGCATTCCCTTCCTTACTTTGTGTACCACACCTTGGGCCTCACTTTGAGATAAGATTCAAAGCAGTTAATAAGTTATAAGGCAGGCTTTGCAAATTTTGATGAGCAAAACTTTACCTCCAGGATTAAAGAGTATTTCAGTGGTAGCTTTTAAAATGCTGGCAAGTGTCTAAATGGGGTGGCAGTACTTCAGACATTTCAGGCTCTGGGGTGAAAGTACAGATTAGACTTTTGTGCACATCTCTGGATGCACAACACATGACAGAACTGTCCTCTGAGGGCAGTGGGTGAGTGGAGAAGAGCAGACTTTTGGCCGATGCTCTTACTAGTGATGCCTGGGAGATCTTATCCTATGCCAGGTTTTCAGTGTTGGTAATTATGCCTCTTCTACTTGTAATCTCAAGAACTGCTAGGAAAGAGCAAGTATCAAAAAAGAGGGTCCTGTCTGCTTATTTTCACACTACATTCCCAACTCAGTGTTCTTTACACCTCTGTGATTGACTAGATTATTCCTACCTAGGACAGATTTTGTGTTCACACACACCCTTTGCAGGAATGTTTTTGTTACCTACCAGTGCTTTGTAAAGTGACTATAAAAGCAAGGAAAGCATTTGGAAGATGCTGTTATTATGAACAAGTCAGGGTGTGTTTATTTATTTCTTTTCCTTCCAATTCATCCATGCCTCCCTTAAGCCTATTAACAGACAATGCTTCTACAGGCTAAGTATACTGAATTCAGTGAGGCTCACCTAAATAGGCCATTTCAGCAACATTATTCAAGTTTACAATATTTATCTTTACATACCAATATGTATTTCTGGCTCATTTCTTGATTCTGCTGTTCTTTGCTTTGGGGCCTGGGGGGAGAGGAGGGGTGTTTGTTTTTGTTTTTTTTAAGGTACAATCTGCTTGAGTTTTAGCCTCTAATCACTGTTACAATATGACTTGCCTATACTGTTTGCCCCATTTTATCTCTGATGCAGCTGAAATTTTCATTTCATGAATTTCCTTGCATTTCTCTGCTATACGCTGCTGATGTCAGACACCGTGACATCTTTGCATGTTCTTACAAGGTCCTCAAAAGTTCATTCCAAGTTTTTGTTCCCAAAAGCTATGGAGAAAAGCACTGTATGAAATCTGTTTAGAACAGAAGTTGGTTTGGGGGTGGGAGGTGAGAAGTTTTATCCCTGGAAACAAAAGCAATGTGGCATGAAGGTATTTGCAATATGGGTTCTTTTTAATGAATTTTAGATGCTTAGTTGACTGAAAACATTAAATCGGTGTTTCCCTAAAGTAAGTAATTAACTTTCAACACAGAAAATTAAATTGCCTAAGATTACTACACAGCTATCTGAACAATACTTCTAGTGTCTTGTTGCTTTTATTGCTTTGTTGCCCCTGGCATTTTATGTGTAATCATCCAGACACCATGAGACATATTGATTAAATAATTTGGGGCACTTTTCACAGCACAGTCTTGTTTTATATCATCTTATGCAATAAGTTATTGCTCTAGCCAAGTACTAACTCAGAGCAGAGTTAAGAGAGAAACTTTGGGCAATGCCAGTCTATTCTGTCATCTGTTGTCAGAAGTAGTTTGGCCTCCTGCTCCTGAAACAAGCTACCTCTTTACTGGGAGAAAGACAGACAGACTCCTGAGTTGACTTTAGTATATATTTTTATATTAGGCTGAGCATATTTCCTCTTTATACACTGAAAAAAAACCCCAAACTGTTTGAAGAGCAATTTCTGTGCCAATGCTCCCAGAGCTCCAGAGATGCAAGCAAATTCTCTGTGTTTGTACAGTGTCAAGCACAATGGGATTGGTGTGTGAGTGGGAAAATTAAATGTCTTATGGCACTTCCATGATAAAAGTAATAAGCAGTGTTTTAGTAGGTGTGACAAAAGCTATGTTTAAAGAGCACTGGGCCCTCTCTAACTCATTGGAACATCAGTTTCACCTCTGGCTTGGCTAGGCTGATTTAGCAGCTTTCTGCTAGAAAGGTTCTTGATAACAAGTGGCAACCAAAATATTTCAAGGCTGCCTTATCCTCTCTTATCCTACAGCTGAATGACAAAAGGAGACAATTGTACCCTGTTTGCTAACTACATGTTGTGCTTTAATCTTGCATTCTGACTTATGTTACCATGAAGTTGCTAATCATCATTCTGTGACGCTGTCTGCACAGCCCCTCCACACAACTCTGGGCTGCATTACATTGGCACAGTACCACAAAAGAGCAAACACAAGCACTGGCACCTGTCGATAACTGCTGCTGAGAGGGAAGTTGTCCCTTTTGCCAGCCAGTGAAACATCAGAACTCCAGGCCACTAAATAAATGCTATTATACATCATCTGGGCACCATATGGTCTGCGTGCTCTGAGTGTAGCTGAGCCACAGCCCTCCAAGCAGTTGGGTGAGAGACCTGGCTTCAGCCTCAGTGGCTGTCTGCTTCAGCTGCAGTAAGGCTTCCACACTGCTGTGCTCTGAAGAGAATCAGAGAGAGCCTCTCATTAAGTACCAGAAGGATTCTGTTCCCCTGTAGAAGTGCTGAAGTTTCTGCTGACCCTTCTGGGCATGGGTGAATACATTCCGTTCCAGGGTACAGCTCTGCACCCCAGGGTGTCTGCAGCTCTGATGCTGCCTCAGAGAACTCAACTTCTACTCTGGTAACTGAAACTGTGCTTAAATCATCTCATATCTCATCTCATCTCATCTCATCTCATCTCATCTCATCTCATCTCATCTCATCTCATCTCATCTCATCTCATGCAGCTTTTATTACGTCTTGCAAAAGAAGCCCACTCTACATTGGAGTCCTGCTTTGGCACCATGAGTGGGCAGCACTGGCATATGTGCATAGCTGGAAGTACATGGGTTAAAAGTGTCAGCAGGCTGAGCCCTTCCACGGAGGGAAAGAGGAAATGAGGTCTGAACCAATTCCTAGAGTAGCACAAATTAGTGAGCTGCTAAGAGCCCTCAGAGAGGTTCCCTGAGGACCTCACACTTCCCCCAGCTCATTGTAGTTGCAGATGGCTACACCCATTAATCATGTAGGTGAAAGTAGAGCTGAAGCCTCAGCAAGACTGGTTTTATAAGCCCAGCAACTCAGCTCAACTACTAGTCCACTATTTTATTTACCTTACTGCCAAGACACTCTCAGTCCCTGCACTAACAGCTAGCCAGAGTAGAGCATCTCATTGCCATTTGAAACACTGGGACAAGCTGTGTTGGCCAAACCCTAGCCTACATCCATACAAGTAAACCCAGTATGCATACAAGTTTGGCAGGGAAATTTGACTCTGTGTCTGCAGCTCACTTTTTTACAAGTGAAGATCTGTTTCCATCCCAAAGTGTTTGAAAGGTACTTCTGCTTTTCAGAATATGAGATAATTACAGAAAGAAATTACTTCATCATCTACCAATAATATCTTGTAACACGGATACATAGGTTTTGCAAAAGAACTTAAAACTCCCAGGTTTCATTGTGAAGTTAGGCTTCAAACTCTTAACAGAGTGAACTATACTTTCTTTGTCCTAATTGCCTACCTGTCTGTCTGGAGTGGTATTTAAATTAATTTAATTAATTTCTTTTTTCTAGAAGACTCGAAACATCTAATGCACTGGGCTGAGCTGAACAGCCTGATTATCATGTCCAAACTAATTCGACAATGTCTTTGGGCCTAACTTGTGTCCTGCTCCTTCAGAGCCTGAGTCCAGCAATATGCTGAAGGTGTTTAGCAAGGGTGGATAGCATGGAGTTAAGCACAAACTCAGTGGCATCTCACACAAAAATCACAACTGATGAAATTCATGCCTTTTGCATCTGAGCTCTAGATGTTGCATATGACAAGTTGAGACCTGAGTGCAATATCCTTTTGAGCCTGAGAAGGATCAAGGATCTTATAGCAGGAGCTCTTTTACAATGAGAGCTTTTTCTACTTGAAAAAGTAGAAAAGTTCTTGTTGAAGCTGGACTGTTAAAAGAGGGTAGAATTCATTGAGAGCAGGGAAAAGACAGAAAGAAACAGCATATTGATATAGGGAATTTATAAAAAAACTAAAACAAATTACAGTTTGATGTGTAATCAAGTGTGTTAAGAGCAGATAGTCCTTTGCTACACAACAATATTTTGTCCATCTTTAAAACTAGTGCTTGAAAAACTGTAAAAACTAGATCTATAATTTAGACTATGGCCAAAAGCCTTTAAAAACCAGCCAAATGCCAAGAGAGCCTGCACAAGGACCAGGTTCGTCCAGAGGACACCGTAGGGATGACTGCTTATTCCTGTTTACTCCATCCAACGACCCCTGCCCAGGACCACCAGAAAAGAGTGCACAGGCACAGGACCATGAAGGAGCAGGCAGGGACAGGCTACGAATATGCACAGGCGATGTTGGAACTTCCAGGAATATTTATGAACTGAATTGTGTATAAACAGAGTGTCTACTCAGCTTGGTGTGCGTGTATGGTGGAGCTGTTCCCCTGCGCCCAGCGCTGAATAAACATCCCCACTTTGTGACCTCTCTAATTCCAGAGTCTTCCCTTCACACTCAATATGTGCCTGACTCTGAAACTCAAAAGTTTCTCCTTCATTGCAAGGTTGAGAGACTGAACTCTTTAGGGTATTGACTCAAAACATTTCCCCATTTGTGGAGATGCCAGAGTGCTTTGCTGGAATGGAGGAGGTGAGCTTTTGTGTGTGTCTGATCTGATAAGACAGAGGGTGAATGATGGGCTATGAGAGATAGGAGAGGGATCCTGTGGGGATGATGGTGCCTCTTGTCATGGTAACTTAACCTCTGTTGGAATTTTGAAGTTTGGGAATTTTGAAGTTTGGGAATTTTGAATTTTTTGTGATGTTAGGCAACGATTTTTAGAGAAGTACGGTTTTTTGACTTGAGGTTTTGGAGAAGGTATTTAAAATTGAATGATAGAATTAAAATTATTGATGTGTAGTCTGAATAGAAGTGTGTAATATTATAGGGTGAAGGGTTTGGGATTTGGGGTTTTAGAATATAGTAATAGGTGGAAGATCAAATAAAGGTTTTAAGTTGTTTGTTTGTTTTGGTTTTGTTTTTTTTTTTTTTAGTTTAGGTGGTATTTTTTAATTGGATAGAAAATGCTGTACTGTTTGGTTATTGGGTTAAAAGTAAAAATAATTTATGTGTTAGTTTTAAATGGATTATTTAGTTTTAAAAGACTTTGAAACAAGTGGGATACTTTTTTGTTGTTGTTTTTTAGTTAGAAGTGTTGTAGTACTCATTGTATTATATATAATAATTATTATTATTTAATAATTAATAAATAATTGAGTTTGAATATAAAATTTTAGGTTTTGTGTATTAATTTTGATTGAAAAAGAAAAAAGAAGATAAAAACTAATAAAGTGGTCCTCCCTTGCACAAACCACTGGGTTGTGGGGCTCCCCCTTCCCCCTGGACATTCATGTGTGGCCTGAGGGTGTTCATCTCTGCTGATGGGCCATAATGGGCCATAATTGACTCAATTGCTTGGTGTGATGGGCAGCTCTGTTGTGTTAGAAAGTGTGAAGGACTCCCAAAGTGTCCCATGATCCACACTGATCGTCATCCAGTGTGAAACTCTCCGCCTGGGAGAGGTGCGTGGGCATTCCCATCTGAACAGGAATATAAACCCTACAGATGTTGTGTTCTGTGGATCTCCCCAGGATTGTCCCCCCCACCCGATGGATCCAGTCTGCAGCTATCCCTTTCACCAAGACTGAGACCAACACACATTGAAATGACAACAACCAAATCTCTTTGAGAGGCCTGTGGTGATGAGCTCTTTCTACTCTTATCCTTGCCTTCTCTTTCTTATACTTTTTCTGAAGTGATATTTTCATATTGTCATATCACTATAGATAATAACAACCCATATGGCTCCCTTTGCAAGCAAACTGTTCTAGAATAAGCCCTACATATGTATATTTGCAAGGACCAATGACAGCATCATTTCACTCTGATCTACCTCAAGGGAATTATTAACTAGAACTTGGGATACCCATCCTTTCAGGTTGTAACAGAGGCCTGACTCAGTTTATGCATTTTGTTCAAAAAGAACATTCTTTGTAGGAAGCTAGGTCTGCCACCTCTCCTAGAAAGTGCCCTTATTAAGCTGCAAAAGTGGTTTCAGAATTATTTTTATCTTTTCCACTTTGTTTTCTACTTTGTACACACCATTATAATTGGCTTTTTTTTTGTCCAATTAATGTATTTCCTTATGATAGTTGACACCAGTCTCATTTTTGCACATAAAATTTTATCTTCCTATGGTTAGTACTGGTGAACTGCAGATGAAAACTTCATAATGCTTCATTAGTCATTATGGCAGTTCCTAACAGAGGGTCTGAGTTATTCAGGATTATTGCATTTTTAAATACATCCTGCTTCAAGGAATACATTATTCTCGTTTGTGGAGGTCTCGTGTACAAATAGATGTTATGATAGGATTCCATCCAAAGGGACCTTGACTGGCTTGAAAGGTGGGTACATGTGAACCTCATGAAGTTCAACAAGGCCAAATGCATGATCCTGTGCTTGGGTCAACTCTGGGCATAAATACAGGCAGGGCACCAAGTGGACTGAGAGCAACCCTAAGCAGTTTTAAAGACTTGGAGGTCTTGGCTGATATGCCCTTGCAGCCCAGAAGGCCAGCTTTGTCTTGGGCTCCATCAAAAGCAGCATGGCTATCAGGTCGAGGGAGGTGATTCTCTTCCTCAATTTTGCTCTTGTGTGACTACACATGGAGTGCTGCATCCAACTCTGGGTCCTCAGCACAGGAAACATATGGACCTGTTGGAGCAGGTCCCAGGGAAGAACATGAAGATGGTGAAGGCTGGGCCACCTCCTGTGAGAACAGATTGATAGAGCTAGTGCTATTCTGCCTGGAGAAGAGAAGGCTCTGGAGAGATCTTACAGTGCTTTCCAGGATCCAGAGGGGGTCTGCAACAGCATCTTTTTACAAGGGCATGTAGTGATAGGACAAAGGGGAATAGATTGAAACTGAAGGGAGAGTAGGTCTAGATTAGATACTAGGTAGAAATTCTTTACTGTGAAGGTGGTGATACACTGGAACATGTTGCCCAGGGAAGGCCTATCCCTGAAAGTGTTCAGGTTGGATGAATCTCTGAGCAATCTGGTCTAGAGAAAGGTGCCCTTGCCCATGGCAGAGAGGTTGGAACTAGATGATATTTAAGGTTTCTTCCAACCCAAACTGGTCTATGATTTTATAACTGGAGAAGCAAATTTACATCAAAAATTCCCCACTGGGACAGGGTCACAAGGCAAATCTGGACCTGCAATTCCTGGTAAAACTCCAGCAAAGTAGAGCTCTTACACATTCTCTGTCTTGACCTGTTCCCTCTTCAAACAGTCCTTAAAACATTCAACAGAAAGATGGCCAAAGTCCCATACAGCAGGCAGAGTCTAGGCAGTTATGACACGTGGAAACTTCTCAGAACTCCGTTGATGAACTCCTCAGACTCCTAGAATGACCTTCAGTGCCAAAGCACCTGAAGCAATGTTTTAATACCAGTTTAGAGGATTAGCATTTGTCAAGCCTAAATGACTGTAAAAACTTGGGGAGAGAGGGTGGTACATAGGAGCATACAAAATCTGTGCTACACATTGTGCCTGCTCTGCTCAGGTTCCTGCCTGACCTCACCCACAGAAACCATTACTGTAATTTTTTTTATTAGTCTTGTCTCTCTCAGGACAGCTGTTATGTCACAGCCCAAGCATACCAACACACAGGACTCAGTACCTTCAAGTAATGCACCATTTCCATGCATGGCTTTTCCCTGCCCTCAACTCCCCAGCCAGAGTGTCTCTGGTACTGCACTAATTTGAGAGGGACACTTTCTATACGCTCCCATTCCAACAGCTTACCGTAAGAGAGAATGACAGGACAGTGGCCAAGCACTGCAGAGAAAGGGGTTTACAAGTGCCTGAGTGAGTGAAGTCATGCATTGACCCTGTTCCATTTTTTCCAGATGTAATACTTATGGTTTGTAAGGTTGCAGTAGGCCGTGTAGGTCCTCTGTCAATGTTTTTACAGTGTACTGTGGGAGAATTCATCTGTCCCAGCCCAGATCCTGGCAGAAATAGCATGGGTATGGCAAGTCATGAAAGGCAATTGGCTCTGGCTCTACATTTGTGGTTCTATTGGTGGCAAGGCAGTGATCCAGTGGTTCACCCTCCAGTGTATAAGTTATGCAACAAGCCTGCTTGTCCGCAATTCTTCTCCTTTTAAGTTGTCTAGAATCAGGAAATTGAGCCTATTTTCCACTCCAGATTGATCCACCTTCAGCTGTTCTGAACCAGGCAGCCCTTTCCATATGTGCTGCATCCCAATACAGTAATTTCACAATTATAAGCCGCAACTGGTTATAAGCCGCACTTCCAGGTAGCTGGGAAGACCACGAAATCTGTCCATAAATAAGCCGCACCGGGTGATAAGCCGCATCTTTTTTTTTTTTTTTTCACCCCCCAGCGAGGATCCAGCACCGGCCAGCCCTGCCCCACTTCGGGCCGGCATGGCTCCGGCCGGGCCCCCCCAACGCTGTGGCAGTGGTGCTGAGAGGGGCTGGGCCCTGCCCCCCACAGCAGCAGCAGCTCTGGCCCCGCCCCGCTTTGCACTTCCAGGCTGGCACGTCGCCGGAATTTGTCCGTACATAAGCCGCACCAGGTGAAAAGCCGCACTTCTGGGGTCAGCTGGAAAATTCAGTCAAAAAGGTGCGGCTTATAAGTGTGAAATTACTGGTACATCCTGCATTTAGCTTTGGTGCTGTGCAAGTCAGCACATTCCCCTTCCCCTGGCACACTTGTGCACAAGTCTGCCTCTGCTCAGCTTTCTAAGCCAATTTCAGTGATGTCAGCCTGTGGCTTTCTAGGCCTGGTTTCTATCTAAGCTCTGTGAATCCACAGACCTGCACAAGACAATCTGTTCACAGCTCCTGATCCAGCCCAAGCAGTGAGAATATACCCAACTGAAATGTTTTTTGGTGGAAGCTGATGTAGAATCATTGAACTGTTACTCTTGGAAAAGACCTCAAAGACCCTCAAACCCAATTGCCAACCCAGCCACTGTCATATGACAAATAAACCATGTTCCCAAGTACTGTGCTCACATGTTTTTGAAAACTTCCAGGGATGGTGATTCTACCACTTCCTTGGGCGCCTATTCCAATGCCTGACTACCCTCTCTGTGAATACAGTAATTTCACGAATATAAGCCGCACCTTTTTCATTGAAGAATCCATC
>VRYO01001463.1:48574724-48589270 GCA_009812075.1 Sialia sialis
CTTGTCCAATGTTATTACCTCAGAGAAAAGGCCAACTCCTACCTGGCTACAACTTCCTTTCAGGCAGTTGTAGAGAGCAATTAAGTCATCCCTGAGTCTCTTTTCATGGCTGCAGAGGAGAAAGAATTAGGACCAGTCTGATATGATGTTTCTGGGCTGCCATGGGAAAGAGGTTACCATACTAAAAGGGAATCACTATGGACTAACAAGGAAGATGTCTGCATGACTAGTACATAAGCAATAATTAGTACACAAGGCAATACCAAGCTCAAGAACACATTATCAAAAGAAAGCATTAGAAATAGGCTATTAATTATCCACTGTGAAATATTAATAAAAAGTTATAATTAGTTTCAAATGTACTTTTGAAAACCCTAGAAAGATGAAACAAAGGTGCTTTCATGATCTGCTTACTGAAAAGGCAGCTTTTGAGAGTCAACAGGAAGCAGTTGGACTGTCTACATGAAAGGAGCAATTGATCAGAGGAAAGTGCAGAGGGGTTCCCACTACCAAGCAAGCAGAGGAATTCTGTGCAATGGGCAATAATAGTGATGATGGAGAGCCCAAATGTTATAGGAGGGGTTCTTGAGTGACAGGAAGGCATAAGGATCTTCTGGGATGAGTCAGAAGGAGGCAAAATAGTAGTAGTAGAAGTTGAGGGGGAGGGTTTGAAGGAAGGAGAGAATTTAATACAATAATCAAAATTCTTTGCATGTGGATCAGGGAAAAGGCCAAATGGGGAAAATGAGCTGAGTGGAAGATAGAAGTTACTGGTACTGGAAAGGGAGTTGGAATTATTAGTGTCTTCTGAATGACAGAAATAAGTGGGCTGCTGAGAGCAGCAGAGAGTAACGTGGCATTAGTATATGTGATAGATAAGGAAAGTTATTATCTTTGTATTTTCCACTTGAGGATCCCAAATTACTTTATGCTGCGATACCTTGAGCCTTGGAGAAAGTTTTTAGTCTTGAAAGGAGATACCAATCAGCCAAATATAACTGTTCAGGTTCATCATGGCTATATGGCTAGCAAGGGACTGAGCAGATGGTAAAATCTGGCTGTAACAGGAACAGTATATTTGGAAAGGCACTGACCAGCCTCTTCTTCCGAGTGTGAGACAGTGGAAAAACATCCAGAAACAGAAACATCAGGTAGCTGAACCCATGAGTGGTTTTGGGAAACAAGCAAGAGAACATGCAAGGTCCCAGCAAGGGCAGGAACAGGGCAGGACTGTATTGGAGGGTAATCAGACTGAGAGGCAAAAAAGCCCACAAAGGAAAATTCAGATTAAATCACAGGTCATTTCTGCTGATTTGCTTCATTGAAAAGTTTACTTAGTATTTAATGTGGAAATCAAGAGTTTACATTTATTACACTCCTCTGTGGTTTCAGCAATTCTCTTTAGCAAATCCCAGAATTCTGAGAGCCATTTTAAAGAAAATTTAGGAAGCTTACTTGAAACCAGAAGTTCTGCTATCCATATAGCTGGCACAGCCCATTCAGATGTGTATACAACAAACATGGGCGAAAAACAAAATAACACCTTCAAGTTAAAATTTTGTTGTCTTCTGTGCTCTACTGCTTCTTCTACCTAGAAAAAGATCAAGCTCCCTCTTTTCCCTCTAATGAGTACTGTCCTTGTGTGCTGCCCCTGGGAGAGAGGAAGAAGGCAAGGAGAGTTAAAGGCAAAGGTGTGTGGGGGAAAAAGGCATTATCAACTGAAGGGTGCCAGCAGATAAGTAGAGGAAGAGAGGAACAGCTCATGCAGCTCATAGTTTGGCAGTGCTGCCAGGGCACAGGTCCAGGGGAGGGACCAGGTAAGCACACATGGGCTGTGGCCAGGACAGCTGGGTTGGGAAGTAGCCACAAATTCCTGCAACTGGTGAGAGAAGGAGACAGACTCCCCTGGCAGGGATGGCACTCCCCTGTTTCTAATTTTTTTCCCTTTGCCTCTTGAATTTTTTGAAGCAGTATGTCATCATTACTCACACCCTGGAAGTGACTGTACAGATTTCAGTTCAGATGTTAACTGTTTGGACACAAATGTGTCATACAGAGCACTGAAAGGTAAAATTGTGACCTGAAACAGGCAGGATAAATATTTTGTACACCAAAGGGTTTCCTGTGTAGAAGTTTTATTGAGGAAGGCTGTGTGACAACATCATGGCACAACTAAGACCAGGGCCTGGGGTGCTGGCTAGCACTGTTTGTTATCCAGCTTGGGCTTTCAGAGGAAGAGAAACCAATATCACCAGTACAGCAGCTATTCACAAAATTAACAACAAACTCTGAGGTGGCACCCAGATCTGGATCAGGAACTCCCTGTCAGCACCTGTGCCCAGAGGACCTAGCTCAGTGGGGCTTCAACAGAATTCCTCCTCCTTCCTGCACAGCTGAAAATATTGGACTCCATGGGCTCTGCTGGCTCCCTGCTCCCTTCCACATTCCAAATAAGAATAGGAATCACCTCAAGAGAAAATTAGTTATGTAGGCTGCTATTGCTGCCCTTCAGAGAAGGGAAACAAGCTAAAAAGCCACATAGAAACTGAAATTAAAATTCAGGAGTTTCTGACTTGGTGCCCTCTAGGAGCTTGTATCACTCATTCTGATTAGGAATAAAAACATTTAATATACATTGAAATATTTTTGGCAGAAGAGGGGAAAGATACGCTATATGATGGATATGGTTTTAATTGCACTTTGCAAGTTTGGCTGGGTGGAATAGTAGCAGCAAAATAGTTTGCTGTTTAAGCTATTCCCCTCACTAACTTAAAAAAAAAGGCTTTTCTGCTTAGCTGAATATGAAGATGACATTTCACTACAAGTTCAATCAACACCCTTGAGAAAAGGGTTGCTCTTTCTTTACTAAGAAAAGTTTTGACTAGTACGTTAAAACAATGATGGGTAAAAACAATCTTGATCAGTCACTCATAGATCATATCCTCCTGTTTATTCAATGTTAGCCCAGTATCTTTTCCTTTCCCCATTACAATGATAACTTAAATGCAGAAGCTCTTTAATGGTGACTGATAGATGCAACCAGAGAAAGAAAAGGTATTTTTCCTAGGAATTACTGCACAGCACTAGCACTGCAGTGAGCACTCAGTGTTATAATGTGTGCAGCAAAAGCCATACAACTGAAATTATTTACAGATTTCTATTTTAAATTCCATTTTCACATACTTGAGATGTGGTCCCATTTGTGGTCTGAGTCTAAAGAAGAAATATTTATTTTCCTTTTGTTTAAAAATTATTTCTATCTCAGACTGGGACTATTTTGTGGCTGTCAGAGTTTCTGCTGTTCTTAAATCTGTGCATGTTGTGGATAGACTGGACAGAACTCTACAATACCATTTACTCAGGTGAAGATCTCTGAACTTTAGAAAAAGAACTGGTAAAATGGGGTTCCAAATAGTGGACTTGGACTGTTCCCATTTGGTCAGGATATGAGCAGTTTTCCCTTTTAATTTTCATTCTCACCCTGGGGGTTGGGTTTCTTAGTCATTCTTTTATACATGCAGCATGAAAAACATGTTACTTACCAAATCACTCTGACTCACTAAGTCCTGTCAGTTCAAGGCCTCATCTATTATACATCTGACCAATCTCACTGGAGTCCTATTTCACGGCATAGCTAAAAGCTCCTCTTTCATTATAAGTCACGACCATGGCAACAATCCAGTTGCATGATTTGGCAGACTGGATCTCCTGACAGAATTAACATGATCTTATAGCTATGAGTACATATTGCATCTCTAAAACAAAGAAAATGATGTACAAGGTAAATATTAATGTTGCTGGATGCATTGTACAGCAAAGACCAAAGTACTGAACACAAAATTTGCTTTCCCTTTCCACAGACATCTAGTTAAACTTGGAGTACCAAGGTAATCTCTAATGCATCCACCATTCCTGAGCAAAACTTTAATATATTACACTGGCATTCTGCTAAACTAGCATTCTGAACCTAGGTCATTTTTTCTGCAATCTTATTTCAAAAGTTTTCCATCAAATTCCTGTTGGTAGTGGGGAGCTAATTATCTTTTTAAGGAGATTAGGGTTCTTCAATAAAATCAAAGATTTTTTCACATAGAATTGAAACAGCCATATCAAACTTGGTACATGGGAAACATACTTGATTAAACTGGGATCTGTATTTTGTGAGTGCCACTTTCATGGAATCACGGGACCATGGAATGATTTGGGTGGATCGGGACTTTTGAAGGTAGAATCATAAAATTGTTAAGATGGTCTTAAAAATCTTTTCCAAGCAAGTCCAACTATCAACCTACTACCATCATAATGTTCGCCATTTAACAAAGTCCTCAAATGTCACAACCACAAATCTTTTGGACACCTCAGAGATGGTGACTCCACCAATTCACTGGGCAGTCTGTTCCAGCGTTTACAAACCTCTCCATGAAATGTGCTTTGCTAATGCCTGATCTAAATCTCTCCAGGTCATCTAGTCCAAGACCTTCAGCAGGACATTTCTAACCTCCTGATCTGAGAAAGCCCTGCACCCAGGATATCAGGATGCAGTAAATCAGAAGTCCTCTTCTGTGTGGAGCTGGGGTCTCCTCCAGCATTGCCTTGTGGTTCTGCTGGCATAGTCCTCACATTGCCTCAGTCACCCTCGCTTCCACAGGCAGATGAGGCACAGTGGCCACAAGCTTCACCCTGCAGGTCAGTACTGGGGAAGACCTGAGGATTGAGCAGGGAACTCAAGAAAACTGAGGTCTTGAATCTGTTGCAGTGCCACGGGACTCATCTCACAAACTACTGATGATGGAGCTGGTGGATCTAGCTGTGCTGGGAAAAGCGGACACACATCTCAAATGGAGCACTGCTGAATTTAATGCTTTGGCTCCAGTAGAACCTCCTACATCATCTCCCAAAAAGCATCCCACCAGGGAACGTAAAAACTTCCACACGCACCAGGCCAAACACTCAGTGTAGGACAGTAGAGAAGAGCCATATGCCTGTGGGACCTGTCACACCTACATGGAGCCAGCAGTTCAGGCCCTATTATCCTCTCTTTCCTCTGGCAGGTGAAGAAAATTCCCCCCACTGAGATGCCAGTGTTGCTTTGTCCTTGTCACAGGGGAGAAACCAGTGACAAGATCATTCCTCCCCTGGAGAAGATCACAGTGAAGGGGAAGCCCTGGGGGGAACACTGCTTGTAAGGTTCTACATGCAAAAGGTTTGCAGTTAGTTTGTAGACAGTTTGGGCTCCCTTCTCCAAACATTTTCCTGAGCAATATCCAACCTGCCTGCCCAACCTCTGTAAAGCTGTCCCTGCTCAGAGGCAGTAGTACTGAGACCCTTGCCAAAGACTGTCCTAACTTTACTCTGCTGTTGCCAAGACAAGGTAAAAAGATCTCAAATTCAAAACATTAAATCAGGCCTAAACTTTATTTTAAATATTTCTAGAAAAAAAGCCAAGTAGAGGAAGCATGCAATATTTGTCAGCATAAACTGAAATAAGCACTGAAAAGAGAATTGTGGAAAAATGCATTGTACTTGCTGTGGTTTTGGCCACATCCTGTTTTAATTCAACACATCTGAAACAATGCCACTAAATCCACTTTGCATTTTCCCCAAATAACTGAGCAAATGAAAACCTGCAATGAAATGGAACTAGATTTTAAATTAATTTTTAGGCTTAGTAGCACAGATGAAGGTATAATCCTGAGAACTTCTTCCCCTTCCTTTATGCCACACTGCATTTTAAACATACCCAGACAATGAGACTATCGCAGAGCTGGGCAGTTCCTTAGTTACAGAAACAGTTTTCAGGGGCATCAGTTTGTGCTTTGATTCTTCAGGGGTTACTTACTTAGCAGCAGTCTGAATTGCAGCAGTTGGTTTTTCTCTGGAGAGCTCTGTGCAGCTCTCAGATCCATTGGGTGATACTGCTCTGTGCCTGGTGGTTTTCTCCAAAAAGGTTGCCCAGCTTCCCACTGCCTGCCAAGGCTTGAATAAAGCATTTTCTTTACTGAGCCTCTGTCCATGCTGCAAAGCCTCTACATCTTCCTGACTTCCAGAGTCTATAAAGAAATCCTACTGGAAGCAAAACCCCCCAACTGTTAAATACTTCCTTTTGGAGAGGAAGGGATATGGTGGTGTCCACCAAGCTCACAGAGATTATATCTATAGTTGAAATGAACTCAGGTTTTTTCTTGTCATACTTTCAAGAAGCATCTAAGAACAAGTATATCTTTCTTAGGAGCAAGTACCTAAAAATCTATAAATAGTTATTTAGATCTGTTTATTCCCTGAGAAACCGAGACACTTTGATGACTGTTTGAAGGACCATTTTAATTGTTTTTTGGTTTTTCTTCTAAAATTACAATACTGGGACACATATAACGAATCCATTCCTGTATGACTAACTCCAAGCTGACATACAAACACAGAAGACACAACATCAAGTGATATTAGACAACCAAGCACAATGGATTTCTGCAAAGGCTTCTGTCTAGCATGGCATGTAGGTACACTTTCATGACTTGATGTCCTCAAACCTATCCTAGGATCACCCTATAGACATGCCACTGACTGAAGCAAACTCCTGAAGTCCCAAAGCAAAAATCTTCAACCAGCTCTTCCTCCAGCACATTCACCAGGATGACTGGACCCTGCAGGTCAGCTCTGAGCCATTTCTACGATACACACAGTGCTCACAAAAGCCAAACCAAGATTTTTCTTCCTGTATGTTTAGCACATAGCTACTCATATTAGTTTAGTAGTTAGAGTATTTACAGCTACCATGGAAGATCATGTTTCAGGCCCTTAAAATGGAATTTAACCCAGGGGTCTGTAATTCTGTATAACACAGGCTGTTGGGCAAGTCTCTATTAGACAAACTGTTTAAGTAACTTTATATAGTTTTGTATAAATAACTGCACAACTGTTAAAGCAAAGAAATGAACCACACTCAGTGACAATGCAGCTGAGTGAGAGAGGAAGTAATTCTCTCTCTCTGACTTGATAAATATTTGGTTACAAGAGACTGGAAGAGATCTCTTACAGAGCATGCAGGAATCCAGTAATGGGAACATTCCCCTGGGACATGTGTCACTTCGTGACTAAGCAGCATATGCTTGTTCTAGCTAATGACTGGCACTACCTCTTCAGTGACTCTCCCTAAAGATCACATCTTTTAAATAAAGAAAAGTTTCCACAGTCTGGTAGGGAAAGAACTCCAAAAGAGAATGATGACAGAGAGAGAAGGATTACAACTTTAAGTGTCACAGAGGACTTGAACAGTCCTCATCATACTGCAAATCGCAGCTGTTTCTGTTCCTCCTGATTGCACAGCCAGCTCAAATATAGTGACTTGGAAAATCAGCAATCCTTCCAAAAGGGTTTTTAAATGCAAGGGCAGGACTAGATACATGCTTACTGGTGGCAGGACCTAGTGGTCTGAATTGGAACCGAAAAAAATATGTTGTGACTGAATACAAGGAACATGTTTCTTAATAGTCAACAAGATACATATGTGAAACTAAATCCTTGAGGTGGTGGAAGGGAAAGCTTCAAAAATAAAACTCCCTAGAATCCTACAGTGCTTGAATTTGAGCAGAGGGAGCAAAGATGGTCTGAAAACACAGAAGTTTCTAACAACCACCTTAATTTTCCTTTCCTTTCTCCTGCTATGTTGGAGATCAACTCTTGAAACAATTAATTCTTCCTCTGGAAAATATCAAAATCAGTTTCACCCAAGTTTAGCTTTTCTAAATCATGGTGTTTTCAGTATGATCTCTAGGTCACAGATCAAGGAGAAAATGATGTGCCACACAAAGGTATGTTTGACCTAGACCTCCAGATCACTGATTTTTATCAAATGACCTATGGGTGAATTTGATCACAGGGCATCCAAAATGGCACTAAGCACAATGTAAACAACTTTCTGCAAACAAACACATGCAGATATAAATAAACCTTAGGGGTAGGGGGAACCGAAGCAGTCAGGTTAGAGGTATTTTTAATTTGGTTGTAAAGGACCCATCCATTCCAGCAACATTACACAAAATCTGTGTCCCTCCAGGGTGAGATCTGACGTGACTCAGCACTCCCTACGCTGTTCATTCCATGTGGGACAGCCAGGCAGGAGCTGCTGTACACACTGTTCAGTTTCCCACTTGGCATGAATGAAGAAACAGGACGTAGAGTGCAAGCATATCATCGTGTGTATTCATTCCTTAAAGTAAATTCAGCCCAAGCCTTCCTTGGACAGAGTCAGGGTTAGGGATTACGCCAGGGCTGACTGCCCAGTCAAACAAATACCATTTACAAAGCTAGACTTTGCACTTCAGTGAATGCAGAGATGACCAGAACTAAGAACTCAGGTCCCAAAATACTTCTAAAATTGCATAATCACTCTAACGGGCTAACTAGATCTAACTGAAACTTTCCTCATTTAATCCACTGTTTTGAAAACAAACAATACTGGCAGCAAAGAAGAAATAGTACAGATCCAGTATTTAATTCCTTTAGCAGGGCAGTTCCACCTCAGGCTCCTGGCTGAATTATGACACTTTCCAGGGTGCTGCAGTAACACGGGATGTGGTTGCTTTCAGCTTATCAAAAGGAGACAGAATGATTTAACCCAAACCATTTTCCTGGAGGTTCACGCCAACACATTTTACCTTTCACTTCCTAAAGCCCAACAGCACACATGCAGTGGCAGTTACCACAACACAGCTGACACACAGGAGCTCTGAGCAAAGAAATTCAAACGTGCTGCCTCTACCCTGATGTCCGACCTCCAGTCTCTTAAAAAGAGCACCTCTCAGAAAAGCTACTGTAATTATTTTCAGTAAAAATATTCCTTTTTTAATCCTCTCTTCCTCCTCCCTCCTTTTTTTTTTCTTTTTTTTTTTTTTTTAATGGTGAAATAAAAGTTCATGAAGGGAGTACTCATCTGTTGCAAATTGGTGCATGATCATTATAGCCTTATCACAATGCTTTAGCATTGAGTTTATATGTCTGTGCCAGTGAAGGCATTCTGTTAATTATGGAAAAAGGGAGTGATTCTCAGCAAACCTGAACTTTGGCAGCTAATTCACTATTTTAGTAGCATATATTGAAAGGACTGCTTTATAATTTAGCTCCAGCAGCATCTCAGTACTATCACTGAGAAGTGAAGTCACAGAACAAGGGAAGACTTCAACCAGTGTCAAGGTCTTCCATATGTAAGAACCTAATTATTCTGCTTCAAAGCATAAAAATTTTAAGCAATCATTTCACTGATATCAAAGCTGACTTCTTGATAAAATACCATCAGACTGGAAACAGGTCCAGAGCATTCCTCAGAACTCATTACACAGGACATATATGTCTCTTCTTTGTAAGGCACTAAGTAAGAACATGCAGTACCCAGAACATGCAGTACCTAAATAAAATAAAGGCTCTGTAACATTGACTTTTGGATTCAACTTCCCCATTAGCATCTCCATCTTCCATTCCTAAGGGATGATCATGACTTGTCCATGGTTACATGGCAAATGAGAACTCACAGTGAACTTTCCACATTCACCATTCAACCACACTTCATGTTCCACAAATGCAGCCAGACTAGAAGTGCCCAAAAGTTGCTGTGGAAGACAGCACAACTTTTGCTTGTCTGAAAATCAAGATTATTGGTGCCATTAAGAGCTGTAGAACCAAAGATTGCTACAACTCTTCAACAATATTGAAGGATGACCTCTCAGGCCTGGGATAACAGCCTTGCATTTAAAGGGTATGGGTCAGCAGCTCTGAGACTGACCAAAAATCCTTCTACCTTGGCTGTTCTCTAAGGTGTCTAAACATGTTTTCAGGGAAGACAGCAGCTCGTAATGAGTGTTCTAATGCACTCTCCATTTCAGAAGTGCAAAATTCTCCAGAAGAATGATGACAGAAATCTGATTACAATGCTGACACAGAAAACAAAAACCTCTACAAAATTATAAGGATAATTTTGTATCTCTACCACATTTTTTACACCAGTGCATACAATCATATGTAAAGACACAGACACACTATAAAGATTAGACTCTGTGGGGCAAAATGGAAATTCCAGGACATAAGGCTACATCACTTCCAATCATGAGAGAAGAAGTGCTAATTAAGGAAATGTTCTCCCTGAACAGGCAGCTTTCAAGGGTCCTATTTTCATACCAATAAATCAGATTTTGTTAGAAAGCAAATTGACAGGTGACAGTTGCAGCAAAATCCAACAATCTCAAAATACATTCTTCCAAAGTCTGTGCAATGCCAGATTCAGATCTCCTATTTTTCATTAAAACCAAATCACTCAATATCCCTAATAATTTTGGTAAAGAACATGAAGAGCTAAATTAAAGCTGAGCAGAAATGTAAGCTCTCAGGATCTAAAGGACAAGCTGAGGTTATCACTTCAGATACTTTAAAAGATGAATGTGCAACCTGACCTGAACCAAACTTCAAAGTCATTGAAAGCCAAGGGAAGATAAAAAGAAAAATAAAAAGGCTTCAGTAATTACTTAGCACTGATATTTGAATAGCAGAGAAACAATGTATACTTAGCTTAGAATAAGCCTCCATACCCTGATTAAATAACCTGAAACTTAAAAAATCCTCAACAGTAAGACCCCAAACTATGAAATATAATATTACTTTACACTCTAATTAATTCTTTTCATGTTACAGGATAAACAACAGTATCAACTGTGTTTTTATAACATACATGTTCTTCAAATAAATACTAGCAAGAGGAAATCATAGCAAAGGAAGAAATAGTAAGAAGGGCAGGAAAGGGGGAAAAAAAAGAGGAAAATTATTTTTCCAGCTTACCACTAACCTAGAGACCTATTGAGCAATTTAAACACAGGATGGGGAAATGAAGAGAGGCAATTTCTTTTCTTAATCCATGAAATTCACCACAACAACCTGTATGAATTCACATCTATCTCTGCAGAATTCTACTACTTCAAAATAGCATAATATCTCCTAAAAGGAGAATTACTCAAGCTGCTCATGAAAGGCAGAGAAATCTGAGGTCTCACAAGCCTATTATTCACAGTAACAGCTAGATGAGCTTGGAAAGTACAACTAAAGATTTAAGTAGCACATGAGAATCCTTGCCAAAACTCCCTTCCTATCAACTTACTGCCTCCCACTCCTTTCTCCTGCTGCAATCTTTACATCTGCACTGGGTTTTCAGATAATCATTCCACAGATGATTAAAAATTACTTTGAGATTAGATACCACCAGCAGCATGATCAAAACATCTGATCTGATGTTTTTGGCCCAACAAAGGCTCTACCAGCAAGAGCTGCTCTAATCTCTTTACCTGGTTCAAGGGATTAGTTAATTAGTTAACTAACAAATCTATTGGTGGAATAGCAATGGAAAAGAATTATTTCAAACTGCTCATCAGATGTGGGCTCATGATCTTGGGATGGTTGTGGCTGTAAGGAAAGGCATTACATCAGTCCCTCTCAGTGTTGACATGGGCTTTGGGTACACATCAGGCAGGCAGCACCTTCCTCACTAGAATTCAGATATGTATGTCATTACTAGTTCACCTTCTCTGACACACCAATCAAGGCAGCCACAGCTCAGCTAAGAAATAGCTTTTTTTTTCCTTTTTTTTTTTGGCTAGCACATCCATAACATACTCAGAGGAGGACCAGGTAGCACAATCACAAAAAGAAGTTGAGGTCTTGTCTCTGCAGCAGGTTGTCCATTTACTACCACCTGCAGAACCATTCCAGTAAGCCATAACTCAGTCATACTAGAGCAGATACACCAGCAGAGAGGTCACTGACCCACAACTGGAAAGAGGCAGTGAACTGAGAGCCACATGCATACTCACATTATCTGACCATCTAAACTAAACCCCCATGCTCATTTCCTAGAAGTAAAACCTGCATCCACAAACTCTCTGAAGCCTCCAAATACATTTTGGCTTCTGATGTAAATTTTCTTGGTAGCCAATCTGCAAACCACACAGCCCAAAAGCAGGGACCCTCATCTCTCCCTGCTCTTGTCTCAAAGACTTTCTGCTCACTATATCCTCCCTCTATTCCTCAGAGGCCAGGTTGTGCTTTATAATTTTTCAGCCTTTAACCCTCTCTACAGCCCAAGTGGCAAGCACAAGATTAATGGTGTCACCCTTAATCTCTGCCTACCCAATGAAGGAAGCACTTTCTTTATGATCCTCCGTAACTACTTGCATGTCTGCAGGTAACACACTGGGCACCATTTCACTGCTACAGTCTGACTCCAGAGATGCCTGGATGGCAGCCAGATAGCCATAGCCAGAAAACATTAAGCATACACAGCAACTTCATATGAAGTCGAAGTACACATACTAAAACAGCACAAAGCAAACTTGTGAGCTTGGACATATTTGTGGCAATACAAATGGCATTATGTTAACTGGAGAGAACCTTTTCCCCAGCATTTGCCCAGCCCTAAGAGCCATTCTAGTTTTATGGATATAGAAAGACCACTGCTAGTTCCCTGTGCAGAGTCCTTCAGTATCAAATATGGAAATCAATTTTCTTGACTTAATCTGCATATTGTAATGACAGCTATTGTCAGACTTGGGATGTATTTCAAGTGTTCTGTAATTTATTAACTGCAAGTACTACAATCTGACACTGCAAATACCAGACAACACCTAAAACCAGGTTAAAATCTGGTGTCTACAAACTGGTGGTTGTATTGTGTCTGCATGGCTGGATGCAATTTTTTTTAAAGCTGTAACTGCTATGATCTTTGCTATCAACAAAACAGGATCATCAACTCTACAAGCTTTGATAACCATGAAGGAAGAAGTTTGAAAACTGGGAGTTCAGTACAGTCCTCTGAGTATGAGGAAATCATATCACTGAACTAAGTAAGGATATTTTAAAAAATTTCTTGTGTTTTGTAAAGCAACCTGAGAAGCTGAACAAGCTGCCTTGCAAATACTCCCTCCTGTTATTTCAAAATCCATCAAAATTATTACCTTGGCACTCCAAAGAGAAGAGGGATTTCCTTCATGCTCTGTGCCAAAGCAAGAGGCAAAAAGCCCACACAGCCCTGGGAGCTCATGAATTGCCAGCACCAGAGGTTCATTGATAATCTCTGACTTGGATATTATGGTTAGTTTTAATGTTTCTTTGATCTGCAAGTGTTCCAGAAGCAGTTCTGTGCTTTGGGTTTATAAGAACCGCCACTGCTTCCACTAGTTTAAGAGAGAACTGATTTCCATTACTTATTCAAAATAAAAAAATAAATACTTCAACAAAAAATAAATACAGCAATATAGTTGAAGGCATTGTTATATTATCAGTCACTGTAATAAAAGTTTTGTTATCATTTGCCCATTGGTTAAATTCCACTGATGACCTACTGTAAAAGGAAGAGGAAGACAACTGAACTTACCTCTTTTTTGTGCTGGACTCCAGTAATTGAACTCTAATTAGGGACAAACAAACAAAGCAGTTGATTTTACATTTTTGCACTAAACTAACTTCACCAAGACAAATATTTGTTTTGGTGTGGTAGATTTTTTTTTTGTTTTTTTGGTTGGTTGGATTAGGATATTTGATTGTTTTCAGAGAGAAATCAAGGAGACATCAGATTTAGTGTTACTAAGTTACTCATCATCTGTGCAATCACTGCAGTTATGCACGTGGATTTGTAACTGCAAGCATTGCTACTCTGGCTTTAAAAACACAAATGATTCATCAAACATCATTTAAAAGACCTAAATAACTCCACAGGGAGTGAAATGCTTTTCATGTTTACCTGCAGCTTTGTGTCATATTTTTATTACATCCTTACAATTAAGATACAAACTCTCACCACTTTTTGTCTTGTGCTTGGGGCACTCAAAATTTCCCCACTGCCAGCTTGTCACTAAAAACATAACTGAACTGCTGTTGCTGGCTTTCCTTCTGAGGAGAGATTCTATTGAATTCCGTACAATTTATCTGTGACTGTCCTGCAACTTCTGAAGTTACTGAAGAACCCAGGCAGACCAACAGAAAAGGGCACGTATGTAAACCCTCCTTTCCCCAGGAATCCCGTCTAAAATTCCGGACCTTGTTCTGCTATAATGTTACAGCTGCAACATTTCAAGGTTCGCTCAGGGCCATCAGCTCCCCTTTGCTGCCTGCTCCTCAGAGAACTTCTTTGTTCCTAGGAGGAAACTCCATGCTGAAGCAGCACCTGGCAGCACCACTCCCGCCCTGACCCTCTGAAATATTTACCCGGTTTTCTGAGACAGGCCATGGAGATAGACCACACTATGCTTTTTGGTTTAATTTCTCTTCAACTCCCACGAAGCTCAGGGCTGCTGCTGCTTTCTCAGTTCTGAACAAGAGCAGCACACTGTCAGAGAACACGTCCAGCCAACAATGAAGCAGCTCTGACTGATCCCATCTGTAGGGGCAGGTTTTCCTTATCCCTCCGCCCCTCCTTTTACTGAAATTCCCAAGTTCCAGTGCCATTATGTGCTGTTTCAAAACAGCATTAGGCACACTCAAGGCCCATCCAAAAAAAAAAAAAAAAAAAAAAAAAA
>VRYO01001463.1:48597790-48665046 GCA_009812075.1 Sialia sialis
CACTTCTGGGTTGGCATTTTGCTGGGATTTGTCCATAAATAAGCGGCACCTGATTAACCGCACTATTGGGAAGGCTTCAATGAAAAAGATGCGGCTTATATTTGTGAAATTACTGGTAGCTAATACACGGGAAAGCGGAATAAAAAGACCAAGATAACAAATGTCCACAAGCCTGATTTAACTAGGCCCTGATTTCCCAGAGTACAATAATTTCACGTGCATAAGGTGCACCGGAGTATACCCGCACTCGTCCATATACAAGGTGCACTGGCATATAAGACGCACCTTTCTTTTTTGCAGCGAGGATCCGCTGCTGGCTCCCCTCGCGCAGCTGCTGCCCCCCTCCCCCGCAGCTCGCACTTTCAGGTTGGCAAATTTCCAAACTTTGTCCATATGTAAGGTGCACCGGATTATAAGGCGCACGTCTGGGTGTCAATCAAAATTTTAGTCAAAAGGGTGCGCCTTATAGTCGTGCAATTACTGTACTTCCTTTAGTAATTTCTATGCCCAAAACATTGCCTTGGAGACTTCAGCAGCCAGGCAAACATAGTCCCAGCACCTCAAAGCAAAGCACTTGCAAAGCAAGAAACATACAATGAGCTCTGCACGTGGCCATATGGAAGGACAGGAGCCAGTGCACACCACCACTGAAAACTGATAAACCTATTAGATTGGACAATCACCGAGTCATTAAAAGTCTGGCCCCTCCAGTTTAATTTCTCTCCCTTTTGGAATCCAGTTTTACAAACATAGCATGTCTGTGCAGATGGGTCCAGACAGAGCTGAACTTGTTCTGACTGAACCAAGCTGTTCCAACCTGTTGGCACAGATGTATCTTGGTGCACATGTACACAACTGCCTGCCCAAGCAGCTGCACAGATGCCAAAGTTGCTCAGCATGAAGCAGTTTGAGCTGCTTGTGAGATACAACTAACACTGCTGATGCAGCTCTAGCAGATTAAGTAACTCTAAAAACACAGCCTCACAAACACATGAAGGAAAAATAAAAACTGCAGAAAGTTACATATTGCCTTCCGTACCTTCTGCTTACAAGCAACAGCCAATACTAATATATGATCATCTTACAGGCCACCAGGTTATTTGCTACAAAACAAGTTGATCTACCCATTATTCGAGCTCAGGCAAATCACCTGCCCTCCTTTTAGATACAGCCTTGTTTCAGGTGTGCTGCAGTTTTACCAGCAGAGAAAGCTGTGGGGGTTTTCTTTCACTACGCTGCTTTTTACAAACTTTAACTCACTACCAGCTGCAGCATATCAGGACTCTTCATATGGTAAAGGCAGCCAAAATTTGTGGACAAACCTGAGATATTGCCCCGGGCAACAACTGCAACGTGAACTCCAGAAACCCATTTTCAGTCTTTCCCATTGCTCCCAACTATGAATATATCCCTCCACACTCGTATCCATGGAGGAACCTGTTTTAAAGCAATGCCTCGCCACACTTTTTAGACCACAGGAGCTAGGGATGAACACCCGCTGGTCCATGGCCTTCTCCTAACAGCTAAAAAGCTGCGACACAAAGTTGAAATTTATCTTTTCCTAGAAAGGCTGCTTCTAAAGCTTTTGAAAAGGAAAAAAAAAAGTAACTTGAGTTTAGTGTGAAAATAAAACTTTTTTTTTCTCTTTATAAAAAAGAAAAAGCAAAGAAAAAGCAAAACAAACCAATTTAAATAAACCTCTAAGAAAAAAAAAAGAAAAAAAAAAGAAAAAAAAAAAAGAAAAAAAAAGACGAAAATAAGGAAAGAGCTAGTTTCACAGATGTCACTGATTTGCCTGCGGTCCCAAAGACAACGAGCAGGCGGCTCTGGCGGCACGGAGGAAGGGAAATCTCTTCGAATCCTTGACGTGTCTTTTGTTAACTTCCCATAATTGCTTTTTTGGCATGACCATTGCCCGGACGCTCGGAACAAGCAGTTCGAAGAGCCAGCCCTCACAGCTGGGAAGCAGGGCTTTTCAACAACAAAAACAAAACAGTAAAAGCCAAAATAAAGCCATACGGCGGCGTGCGCGCACAGCCCCCGCCCCTGAGCCGCCAGTCCCTCGGGGGCACGGCTCGGGTGAAAGCACCGAGCGAGCCCGGTCCTGCCGGGCTGGCACCGAGCTGGGCACCCAGCCCTGCACACAGCCGGGCCGGCACGGCGGGAATGCGGAGGGAATGCGGCGGGAAGGGCGGGCGGAGGGCGCTCGGCCGGCGGGCTATGGCCCGGACCGCGCTGCCGCCGGCGGCACCTCGGACCGCGCCGCACAAGCTCCCGCCTGGCGCGGCGCCGTCCGTCCGTCCGTCAGTGTGCCGTGCCCGCCTCGCTAACCTACAGCCGGACACGCCGCCCAGCACAAGGGTCACCCATCCTGGAGCGAACCCCGCCGAGCAGCCGGCGCTGAATCCTCGGTTCAGTGACGTGACTCACCAGCTGCCCTCCCCCCTCACACATCCATCCCCCGTTCGGCGTGTAACAGCTGTTTATCTCCCGCTGTAATTACGCCACATAAAAATAGTTACAAGGTGCTTGCGGAGGGCTTGCTGCTAAAACGCTGTTGCTTCCCTTGTGCAGTGAATGCGGATTTGTGCGGGAGCCCGCGCCGCCGGGGGGCGGGGGGGGTGTAGGATGGTGGGGAGGGAATGATCCCTGCTGTGCCATAGGAATCCATGATTTCATCAGCCGTTCCAGGCGCCCGCCCGGCCGGGATCAGCCCCGCACGTGCCGGTGCGGGAGTGACACAAACACGCTCCCGTGGAATAAGTGCACGCCGCACCCGCTCCGTGTCCGGGCGGCTTCTTTTCCTCTCCACGCCGAAACCTTTGCCCGTGACACTTCAGACTGCGGCCGGGCGTTCAGCACTTTTGATGTTTTTTGTTTGTTTTTTTTTTTTTTTTTTTGCACCTGTCTTTGTCAGGGGGCGGCGGGGGAGCGCCGGGACCCGCCGCCAAGGCCGCCTGTGCCCAGGGAGAGCTCTCCACCTCGCCAGGGAAGCTGAAGCGAGCTGCTAGCGGGTGTCATGTTTCCCATCCCGGAGGAAAAGAAACTGTTGCTGGTGCAGAGCGTGCTCGCCCGACAGGGATGAGTCAAGCTGTGAGACTTCTCTCTTTTACAGCTGCGATCTTGTGCCGCAGCAAAATCTACCGGGCTGGGGAGGAGGGGAGTCGAGGGGGAGAAAAACAACCTTTTACGAACTGCTGTAAAAATAACCGCAGAAACGGGGCTCGCCTTCCCCGCGGGGATGGGTGGGGGTGTGTGTGGCCAGCGTCGGCCAGGCGGGGCTCCTTCGGTCCCGTGGGGGATGGGGGGAGCAGCCCCCGGCGCTCGGCAGTCGGGAGGGGAGCGCCGGCCTTTGGGGGGGCTTCTTTCCTTCCCCTGCCGTACGCACTCTCCTTTCTTCTCCTCTATTCACGCGAAGGAGTGGGTGGTTCGTCCGGCAGCAACAGGAGGAGGCTAGTCAAGGGCAGCTGTCAAAATCTCCCCCCCACCCCCGCCTCTTCCTTCTCCTCCTTCCAGTTTAATGATCAAACGTCTGCCTGGAAGAAAGGCGAGGGAGCGAGAGGCACGGAGAGCTCCCCCCCGCCGCCGCTGTTGTGTGTGCATGAGCGAGCGGGTACAGGCGGACACCCCCCCGTTCCGGCCGGTCCCTCCCCTCCCGGGTGTTGAGGCTCTGTCAGACGGGAGGGGAGGGAGGAGAGAGGAGGAGGAGGCAGCAGCCGCCGCGAGTGCCAGTGCAGCGCACGGTTACTCTCCCGTACTCACTGCGGGGAGGTGGGGGAGGGCGGGCGCTGTGTACCTTTCTCTCCCGTGCCTTTCCTCACTTTAACAGGCCGGGGCCAATCGCCGGCAAGGGGAACAAAGGGAAGGGGGGAGGGAACCCACCCCGGCCGCATCAGAAAGCCCCCGGAGGAGGCAGAGCCCTGCGGCTCCCGCTGACAGCAGCGCGGCCGCGGACCGGGCGCCTGGCTCCGCGGCGGTGTTTCTTCTTTCTTCATCGACCTCCTCGCCGAGCTTAAAGGGGGAAAGCAGCGTCCGGCGGAGGGAGAGAAACTTGGGTCGGTGCGTGGGGTGTCCGGCGATCGCCTCGGTCCTCGCGATCAAGATGAAAAGTAAAAAAGGTAGTTGTGATGGGGTGCTGGGACAAAGCGGGGTGCCCCGTGCCCCTACCCGGGGTGGAAAGGGGAAGGGGGGCTGTCGCTAAGCCAGCCGGAGTCCCTTTGCCTCCTCGGCCTTTTGTCCCCCGTGCCTCCCCCACACCCCCATGCCTGTATCTCGTAGAAGATTGCACTGGATGCTCCGCTCCCAGACAAAACATGCGGGGCTGTTGTTTGGAGGCGGCCGCCTCTCCGCGCCGCTGGCTCCCTGTCAAAAACATGTCCAGCCGTTCGCCTCGTGTCCTCCACCAACTTTTGTTCTCTCCCCCTCCGTGAAGCCTCTTCCCCCTGCCCTCCTGTGAAACACTTTTCAGCGCTTTTCCGCCCCGAGCCCCACCGTCCCCGCGAGGGGGACGAGGGTGCGGGTGGTTTTCCCAACTTGGGGCGAGGAAAGCGGGGCCGTCCGGCAACTCTTTGTTCGCTGGGACGGCAGCGTGGGGCTGGAGGCGTGGGGGGGCATCGGCGGGAGGGCTTCAAACCCCTCCGCACCCTCGACCGCCTTGTTTTGCTGAAAGTTGAAGCCTTTTCTATCCCTTTTGTCCCTTAAAACAGGGAGACGAAACACAAAAGTACAAAAGTTTTGACACGGGGTTAAAAGGAGGAAGACTTCCCCCCTCGCCCCTCCCTCGCCACAGCCATAAGGCTGTTTGAGTTTTCTTTGTGTCCACTTCCAAACAGACAAACTTTACAGTTAGGGTATCGTTACTCATCGCTCGTGGTGCTTTAAGTGCCTTTAAATTAGCGCCTGGCCACAAAGGCGCGGAGCATGCTTTCGGATCTAACGCTCCTGTGCTGGCTGGGAAGAAGTTCATAGCAAAGCAGTGTCTGTTCAGTTGCGATTTGCCAGTCGGCGGTGTGGCTGAAGGGTGTTTTGCATTCAAAGACCATGAAAAGCTCCGAAGTGGAGGGCTAGAGGGGAGCAGTGCGCATGTTCAGTACTCCACTCCAGAGTTGTGCTGTTTTCCCCTACTATGCATTCCTGCGGCTCTGTAGTAAAGCAGCCTCCCTCATTGTTAATACCCTTGGAGCAATTAATGCATATGTAGTTCGTGAAATCATTGGGCTGCTGCAGACTTGGTGTGTACTAATATGGTTTGTAACCCTCGTCAGAAGTTTTTTTTGGACATGGCACTCGGCTAAGAGGAGCACACACAAAGGGAACTGAGCCACGAAGGCGAAGTTTAAAGAGCAAGCGGGGTGGTGTTGAGGAGCGGAGTGGGGCTGGATCCCAGTCACAGCCGGAGCTGCTCCGAGCTCAGCCCCCAGTGCCCGGAGACACTGGCTCTGCCTTTTAAATGTTTCGGGCGTCTTAGGTCGGGATTCTTCACCGTGTTGGAAGCAGTTTGTGGTTTGTTCCCCCCTTCCTCACTTTTATAGTTTCGCTGAATTAATTTAGCCCAGTTATTTTTAGGACATTCCTATGCTGCCTATTTGCACAGCAGTGGTGAGCTGGTTTCCTGTCTGCTGTTGCTTCCATTGTTCAGACTTCTCTCCCCGAGGGCAGCTGCTGGTTGGTGAAATACCAAACTCCCTGCACTTTCAACTGTTGTTCTTGCCACCCCCGAAATAAATGCGTGTGGAAAACGCTGACGTAGTTTCTAGGTATACATGTGTAGGGCTTTGTGTGTAAGAGTGTGTGTGTGTGTAAGCTCTGCTTTGAGGATTGCAAATCCTGGGTTGAAACAATGGAAACAATGAAAGGTGACAGGCGGGAGGGAGAACTTTTGAGAGGGGCCATGGGCCTGGGGTTTGCGTGGCACAAATTAAAAGGTGAGGAGACAAAGGCGGAAACTTTTAAAAAGATGTTAGGGCTAGGGTGCCTTTGTTTTAATAAAGGTCGGGCTTGTACTTATTTGTGACCTCCTGGCGTTTGAAGCTCATTCACGAAGTTTCAAAGAGTGACTTTGTTACAGATTTCTTGCTCGCACTCCTAGAAAAATCCCGTTTAGAGGAAAAAAAACTATAGTACAGCTCTGGAAGTAATATAGAGTGCAAGCTGTAAAGTACAGAGGACAACATGTAGGCTAGTTCCTCAATTATAAAACTCATTCAGAGGAAAGAGGTGGTGGGATTTTTTATTTATTTTTTTTTAAACTGTGGAAATTCCCTTCTGTATCCTTGTAGATTTTTTTGCTACTTATGAATAATTTTAAGCTAATGTATTTTTGTAGTTGATTTTTAAAATCGCGTTACATTTTAGTTAGATTTTTTTTTTTTGGTATGTGTGTTGCGTTTTAAATTTTTTGTGTGATGCTGTGTTTTTGTTGTTGGTTTGTTTTGTTGAGGGTTTTTGGGGTTTTTTTGTTTGTTTTTGTATTGCTTTTTTTAAGCTAGCAGATTTGATTTAAACCTCAGGACTCTTCTATGGATGGTTTCATTTACAAATAATAACGTGATAGCAATCACACGGAACCTACTTGGCTTGTTAATTAGCTGATTTAGAACACATTCTCGAAAAGACACAGGCATGTGCTCAAGTTTATACATGTGAAGAATCTTACTGAGCTTGGTTTCAACAGGATCGGGGGCTTGGATAGGAACAGGTTCTGTTTATCAGTGCTCATAAGAAAAAAATCTCACTGAAGAAATTCAGAGAACCCTAAGGGGTGGGAGGTTTTCTTTAAGGTGATTTTTGTCCAGCTCCTCTCTGGAGGGCAGAGATTGTTCCTTGTGGTATACTTTGTCCTCTTTTGAATAACAATTGGCTTCTGCCACTTCCTCTGTGAAGCTCTTCCTCGGCACAATAGGATAGTTGTTTTTTGTTTTTTTTTCTTTTTGGTGCCTTTTATTTCCCCCTCATAGCCTAAATTTTTCGTTCGCTTAACTTCCATTTTATTTGTCTCAGCCTCTCTAAATACTTTGTCCTCCCCCTCAAAGTATTTCAGCATACTTTTTTAAGTGGCAGTAGTTTGTTTTGAAATCTGCTTTAGTCATCACTGTACTTTTACTCAAGTTGTTTCAAGCTGTTAACTAACGTTTGGGTGTTGAGCCCAGACTCCAGATCCTAGGTGTAATCTTCCCTGAGCTGATTACAGGCAGGACCTGTGAAGTCTTTGGGCTGTGATACAATGCAGCAGTGCATTCAATCATGTGTATGACTTCAGCTGGGAAGCCAGGAGGATAAAGTAATTTATAAAGAAGGAATGCTGATCATGTAGTCCTTAGGTCATTAAAAGCACAGACTGCTCTTTTAAGTGGCGATGTGGAAATGAAGGAATGGGATTTTGTGTTGTTTTTCAGACCTCTCTGCAAATTTAATTGTGCTGCTTTAATTTTAGTTCTGTAAAAACATTTTCTTTTTTTGTTTGGATGAAATATATTTAAGAGGAGACATAAAATAGCCTGGCCCTAGCCTGCTTTTAATACAAAATAAATTAGTAGGTCAGCTGGGGCTAACTCATCGTGTCCACAGGCCTTTATTCTGGGTGTAAATAACAGTAAGCCAATGGTCCAGTCATGGAGCAAGGCCAGGAGCCTTTTCAGTTGGGCCCTGTTAAAACAGGAAACCAGCAGCGAATAGGCTGATTACTAACAAGACGGAAAAACAAAGCTGGGTTGTAATCAGCAGGAATGCTTTAATGAAAACAGAGCCTTGACAGCAACAATGTGGCTCCTGCTCTAGTAAAAAAATATCAGCTGGGCTAGTGCGAGATTTCTAGCCACGACTTCCTGTTGCTGCTAGCTCTGCACTGCTCAGGAGAGTTCTGCCACGAGTTCAGAGCGCTGATCAGCTATTTAAATGAGCAGAACTCCTACTACACTGCATTTCCTGCTTAACCAAAACCTGCTTTGTGTCACTAACTTACTGTGTCAATTAATATGACACACTAAGCCAGCAGGTCAAAGGGCTGGCTCTGCTGGTGACTCATTTCTTGCTAGGTAGGTTACGGTTAGTCAGATGACAACTTTTACTTCAGCTAAAGATCTTGTCTGAAAAGGGAGAAACGTTTATATTCTGCTGGCTTGCAGACAGTATCTTGTCACTTTTTTTTTTTCTGCTAAAGAAAAAGCAACAGTTGTAGGAGAGGTTTGGCTGTTAAGTCAGTTTTCTGAAATTCAGGGAGGTGTCCATGGAGTTTAGTTGTGTGGTAGATCCTGGAAAGGTCACCTCAGATTGAGTGGTGTGTATCTGGAATACTTTTTGTTGTGCCATGTAAATACTGCTTGCAAACCATTAGACATCTAACTCTTTCACAGTAGTTTCTCCTTCCTTCTTGTTTCCAGTCCTTGCTGTGTGCCTCTCCCTCTTTTCCAAGGTCTTGCCTTACTGCCCATTATATTTAAAAACAAACAAAAAACCCAACCCAGTGAAGTGCTGCAACAGTTCTGGTTTCTGACAAACAAGAACAGTGCACTTCAAAACATTGTCTGAATAGCATGGGCTAGTTTTAGCTAGTTTTTAAATTCAATTTAAAAGGGCTGAGCTGCTTTGAAGAGCCATCCTGTTGTCTCTGCAGGATCTTTGTTCCCAGAAGTGTTCCTCATGGCTCCAGGAGCCCATGGTGCAAGGCATGTTCTCAGGTCAGGTTGCAAGCATGACAGCACTTTCCATGAAGCTATGACAAAGTGGTTTGCTTGGGATCATTGTAAAGAAAACTTTTGACATACTTTCTACATGAATTAAGAAGCTGTTTACATAATTTGGAGTTTATCTTGTGTTGGTTATTTAAATATTGTCCTATTGTTCCTGTTCCATGACTGGATAATTTATGTAGCTAATCATCAGATGAAAAATTTGGTATGTCAGTTTGGTGTTTGTCGGTTACATAAATCAGCATTTGGGAGAATGAAAACAATACCAAGTAAGTTACCAAGTAAATATGCCAGACGAATTGCAGATTGACCATCCTGTTGGGAATGCCTGTGTATCAAAACTGTGCATTTCAAATTGGACAACTTAGACTACATTTAAGGATGTTGGAGCTATTCATAAATAGGGGAAGGAAAGAATAATTTACCATGTCAGCTTTGGCTGAAGTTTAGAAGTGTGAGGAAAGGTCCTTCTCAGTTTCTCTCCCTACCCTCTTGCCAAGTATTAAGGAAAACTTGCACATGCATGCCTTCTATCTTTGTATGGTGGTGGGAGCTTTGGTGGCTGGTTGATTTTTTTTTTATTTATTTATATATTTTTTTTAAAGGGCATTACTTCCTTCTGTATCTTTACTTATGGATATAACATAGTTTTATGTAGTTTAATATTTTCACACATACGCTTCTTGTCATTTAGGGCTTCATTTATTTCCTTAAATAGAATATTTGAATTATGAGTGGTTGCCCACAGAAAATTTTACTTTTGACATTTAGTTGGCTTTACTATTAAGGTTTTTAGTTTTGCTGTTAACAAGTAAGTTTCTTCCTTTCCACCCCATCACCCCCCCAATCTAAGTTCAAAAGACAAAAAGATTAAGGGCTTCTCTTCCTTCTTTAGTTTTTAAAACTGCTTCTGAAAGCCAGTGTGATTTCACTTGAAATTAGTATTAATTTGTACTTGTTGAACGTGTGTAGTACCTTATTTGGACTCGTATATAGTTTGTAAGATTCCTAAAATTTCTGGTGACTTTAAAGCATGGTTTCCTTTGTGTTTTATGGAACTAGGGACTCATGTATCCTACAAAAGGAGTAGAATTGTAGCCTTCCTAACTATTGAATACTTGCTCATTTGTTTGATTTACATTCCACAGCTTCATGTTACTAGTAGTGTGGTGTACATACATAAAGGGATAATCAGAGTTTGAAATCTGTTCCTTCCTTTGTGTTGGAGGGAGAAGGTATGCACATTTAACTCGTAAATTTGGACCCTTATAGTAAGCACAGCACAGAACGCACCTTTTCAGGGATAAAAATATGAGATGAAAACCACAAAGTTGAAAAAATAGGATAAAATCTGGTACATTTTAAAGATCATGGCTCTTTGATAGAGAATGCAATTAAATGAGAGTTGATTTCCTGATAAACTGGCAAACTCTTAGGCACCTGATTCTTCCCTTCTCCTGCACTTTTTTTCCTTCATAAGTGAAAAATATCTTTAGGGGTGGTGACAAACAATTTTGCCCTTTCTTTTTTCTTCTTCCATTAATTTTTCTGAATAGATCTGATTACTAGTTTATAAAATCTACACTCTATCCCTCCCAGAAGGGAAGCATCAGTATGTTAAGAAGTAATTAAATAACCTAATGCTTGAGTTGGGGTCTTTTAAGTTCTTGTTTGTTGACCTTTTGCCCAGCCACTGGATAGTTATCCTTGAAAAGAAGTGCTGGATGCATACCATAGCAAGTAAACTTGGACAATATTCTCATTAGATAGAAACTATCTGATAACGTGCAGCAGATAAAAGGTTGCCAGGGGAACAAGAAAATGAAGGTTTGCAGAGAAAAATTCCTTTAGGAACAGCTCATTGGTGATACTTTTTGTTCAGCTGACAGAAAAGCTGCAGCATGACAAGTTAATGCTGCGGGACGAATCTCTCATACTAGGGGCAGTTAATGTGATATAAAATGTCTGTGTCATACAGTGCTGGAGCCAAGTAGTTAACGGATTTAGGAGGCTGATTGTTCTTTTCTTACAATTGTAGGTGTAGTTGCAATATCAGGCAGTGAAACGGAGGATGATGACACTATGGATGTCCCACTGGATCTTTCCTCATCTGCTGGCTCAGGCAAACGGCGGAGACGTGGCAACCTGCCCAAGGAGTCTGTGCAGATTCTTCGGGACTGGCTCTATGAGCACCGATATAATGCTTATCCTTCAGAGCAAGAAAAAGCGCTGTTATCCCGACAAACACACCTTTCCACACTACAGGTATTTAAACAAGTGGCTCTTCCTTCTAAAGGAGCTGTTTTCTGTTTTAGCTCACCTGTGGTCTAGTCATGGATACAAATGTTTACACTGCATGTGAGATTTCCTTTTTTATTGCCACACTCCTGCTGACTGCACTTATCATGAGAGATAAAGACTGATTATGTGTTACAATTTTCTTTGTTTATTGGGAATAAAATTATTTTTCTGGGAGAACAGACAGTCGTGAATTGGAGCATGTATGCTAATTTTTTGTGGAATTGTGCCCCAAGAGATATAAAGTGTCTGTACAAGGTAGTTTATTGTGAGAAGAAAGTATTTATCAACAGAGGTTATATGGTGATAGATGTGCAGCTTAACATATACCTCTTCACTTCTAAAATGGCAACTTGAGGCTCGTTCCAGTAGAACATATAAAATTATGTATATGATCACTGCTGTTAAAATCAGTGGAATAACCTATATGGGATAGAGCTACTCAAGGGTGTTAGCATCTGTAAGGTCCCTTGGGTGCATCATTCTCTTCTTCTGTGATCATCGTTTGTGGAATAGTTTCTGCCCATTGCTGCATCCCATGTTGTGGGAAGGTGGCTGCATGAGAACTTGGGTAAACCAGGGTTTGGTTTTGGGAGTTGCTAAATAGAGAGCACTCCTGTTGAGTCGTGGGCTTTATTTTTTCATATTAATTCATTAGTGCAATTTTCATAATTAGCTATACAGTAAAATTTTCTTAATGCAACATTATAAAGAAGACTTCCTTTATGTAGTAAAGAGAAAAAAGACGTTAAACTATAAACTATCCTGTATTGCCCAGGAAACTGGTTGATATTTAAACAAGGACAAACTTAAATGAGGTAATTCATGTTATGTCTGTCGACACAGTCAGTTGAACAAGGAAAATCAGTAACTATTTGTGGGAGGAGTGGCTCTCTTCAGAGAGAAAAGGTTTTCCTGTTGTTAATTAACCTAAGCTAGGGAACAATAGCCAATAGGTTAATGTGTGTGCACAGAGTTAAAAGCTAAACCCCTAGTTTGGACTTCAGATGTCCCGGGGCTTTCTGTAACAGGAGCAGGGAGCTGCATGTCAGAACTTGTCAGTAGGTTTCTATTTCGTTGTGCAGTGAAGGAAATTGCTTGGAGGAATTCATTAATCTAACCATCCACTCTAGTGGCACATAGTTGGGAACAAACGAGGGTAGAAATTAAGATGTCATTATATTCCCAGGTCTGCAACTGGTTTATCAATGCACGCCGCAGGCTGTTACCTGACATGCTGAGGAAGGATGGCAAAGACCCAAATCAGTTCACTATCTCGCGGCGAGGGACCAAGCTTCCCGAGGGCGGCCTGGTGGAGTCTGCCATTAGCACAAAGAACTACATTCCCCTGCTGGAGGAGACTGCCTTCCTTCCTGCCGCCGCGCCGCTCGGCAAGACTGTGTCCTCTTCCAAGCCGGCCTCCCCAGGCTCGGTCCTGGCTCGGCCCTCAGTGATTTGCCACACGACTGTGACTGCGTTGAAAGATGCCCCTTTCCACTTTTGCCAGCCAGCTGATGTAGGCCAGACCACGGACCTGCAGCAGCCCCCGGCTGGTGGCTTCACAGATAACCCCCTCTCCTGCCACGAGGACGCATCTAAACTGGGACCTGGTGCAAACACACAAAGTGGGCTCTTTAACACTCCTCCTCCAACACCACCAGACCTTAACCAGGATTTTAGTGGATTCCAGCTTCTGGTGGATGTTGCACTCAAAAGGGCGGCAGAGATGGAGTTGCAGGCAAAACTTATGGCCTAAATCCCCTTCCTTCTCCTTCCCCGTTTTGTTTTACCAGGCAGGGATCTAACAGCTGTGTGGTTATTGCCACCCACACAATATCAAAAGACTTCACTGCATTATTATTATTTTTTTTTATTAATCTTATTTGCACAAGGGGATTGCTGAAATGAAGCTTCCTGTCACTGAGATGGTCTTCAGTGGAATATGGTCATTCCAAGAATTATAAACTTAAAGCTACTGTAGAAAGAAAGGATTGTTTGTTTTGTTGGGATTTTTTTTAATGTTTTCTTTGTAGATTTTTCATAATGTGAGATGTTTCCCAAGATCATGTGATTTGTTTTGTTTCCTTCAGACTGTGCAATATCTAGTAATGATATAGAGTCTTCTTATCATTCCCATGTGGAACGGAATATACCGACACGCTGTCTAAATTTTCAATTTTTTTAACAATACCAACTTTGGATGATCATGCTTTTTTCCCATAATATAATAAAATATTTTCTTTAAAAGTGATGCATACAGAGTATTTTGTTGAATACAAGCTTTGCAGAAAAAATGAAATACCCTTGAAATAAATGGAAGTGAGAAATATTTTTGAGCTCATACTGACTTTGGTTTAGAGAGCCATGCTATCAGTTGTTGTCAACCAGATGTTTGAAAGACTACTGAAAAGTAGGCCAGAAGTACCTGATTGTGTTCTGCTGTGTTGAAATTTTTTTAAGGGGCCAAAGGGAGCTATGTAGGCAATTCTGACTAAATTTCAAAGGGAAACCTCGGGCCCCTCTGAGAGTTCCAGCTCTTGGCTCCTTGAAATACTTTAGGGCTGGGAAATGTGATGGCCCATGGGGAAGATCTGAAGATAAAAGGAAGAGGCCAGAAGAGGGGCTGGGACAAGTTTTCTTTGCAGATCTTTGTGATGCAGCTCCTAGACATGGTGGGTGACAAATTTTGATAGGGGAGGGCAAGGGCTTCTACCCTTACTTGGACTAGCAATGACAAGGTTTTTACTCAGTAATTCTAGTAGACTGAAATAAAATAGGCTGTATTGCACTGAAATCTGAGTTCTGGGAGCCAGTTCTTTGTGAGATACTTTAACAGGTGGTTAGCTAAGATTTAGAAGAGATCCCTGTCGTATTGGGGTGTATTTTTGCCAACAGAATCTAAGTTACCTTTCAGAAAAGGACTTTGCTAAAATGACTTATTACTGAAAAACGTGAAGACTTGCAGCTCACATTTCAACTTACTTGAATGTCAGTCACCCACCCTTATCCTTCCAGCAATGGTGAAATAAGAGACCTCCAGGGTAAAAAATTGGTTCTGGCTAATCTTTAAAAACAAACCAGTTGTCTGTTTGGGAGGTTGGGGGAGGGCTTTGAGGAGCAAGAGAGATAGTGAATTTAAGGATATCATTAGGAGTAGAAAGAAGACTACAATATTCGGACTGCTATTCTGTTTTGCTGTGGCCTTTATAAGTTTCTAGTGTCAGAACTACTCTGTTCTCTGAAGTACTCTTTGGAATTCTTCTGAACTAGTGCCTTTCTTGTACCTTCATGTTTAAAATCAAAATGGCAAACAGTAAACACTGGCTTACTTATGACTGCATCAGCTTTGGTAACACAGTCATCCTAACATACTGTATGAATATAGAATTATTTAAAAAAATAATTTGGAAATAAACTGGAAAATAATTTTGAACAGAGATGGCTCTATACTCTGTCTTCAAGGAATTACAGGTGGGTACACAAGGGCCTTGTGTAGTGACTCTCTGGACACACCGTACTCGATACTTCTGAGCTGTTTTTCCTGGGGTACCTATGTATGTATTGTTTGGTGGGGGTTTTTAATGACTAATTGTATAATGGAAGTGTACTTTTTTTGTATTTGTGAGGTTCTTGTTGAGGGAAAGGTTGGTTAATAGACATGGTTTTGTGGAATAGGTGATTTATCTTGAGGGGTTCTACACATCCAAAGTGGAGTGTCATCTTTGATAAAGGTTTGGAAGATGCTTTGTCTTTTCCTGTTCTTGCAGAGAGGGGTTTTATTGCAACACTCCTTACATGCATGCTTCATGAAAGAAAGAAAACCAGCCAGTTTGCATTGTTTGATTTGAATTGCTCGACATTTTCCTGTTTTGTTTCTTTTATTTTCAAAGCAGTTTGCTGGTGTGCTGTGGGTTAAAGAAAAAGTGGGGCAACTCAGATCATTAAAGAGCATTTTCAAAGATCTTTACTCTTCATTACTTTGCCCTTTAAAATAAAAGATGTCAGCAAGCTTAGAAAGAAAAAAACTGCTGGTTGAGCTGACCAGTTCTGTAATTTCACTGCAGCAGCTGCAGTACTGAAAATGAAAATAGAATGAGGAAGAAAGCTGTTGCCATTCAGGTTAACAGTTTTCATTGAAAGTAAAAGCCTGTGGTCTCTCTGCTGCTTTCATTTATTATTATGCCACACAAAGTGGTATTAGTGTAAATGTCCACCAAAGTCCTCCTCATGTGATGAGCACTGCATTTCCATTTTGCTGACTGACTTATCCTGGGAACTTCACTGGTGACCAATTTTGCTTGAGGCCAATTATACATTTCTTAAATTATTACTTGTGTTAAGGTTACACCTAGAAATTCGGCTGTACTCATAAGTCAGATGGCTGTGGCTGAGTAGCACCTGACACCACGCTATGTAAAAGCTTTTCCCTACCCTGAGGTGTTATTTAACTTAGAAGAAGAAAATGGCTCTCCTTGAGTACCCGCTAAAATGTGCCAAAAGGGAGTTTCTGCTTTCCTGTAATCTAGCACTGATAGTTTTGGTGCTGGCTATTGAAGTTCACCCACACCTATTCTTTCTGAGCATAAACCTGAAGTAACTTTAAAGTTATCAAAGCTAGGTAGATGTAGGGCATTGGGTGGAGCTAAGATCCTGAACTGAGCAGGAGTCCTAGTAACAAGCCAAAGGCTTCACGTGCTGGCCACAGATCAGTGGTAGAGCAAACAAAAAGTTTTGTTTGTAAAACTTGTTTTACCATGGAAAAGAAAAGAGAAAAAAAAAAAAAAGAAGCAATGAGGCAACATGGGTGGTTTTGCAGCAGTGATAAGCCTAAATGCAAAGCAGTTTTGTCCAAACCCAACCTCTGACTGAAAGCACACGCTTTGGCTACTCTGAACTGAAGGGAAGGCATTGCCGTGTGTTATTGGAGACCGTGTGGCCAAGCCAGGGCGTCAGCGAGCTAAGAGGTATGACAAATTCATGCCCGGGAAAACAGCTCACACGCAGACTTCATCAACCTTGTTTTCATGGCTTTTGTGTCTTGTAAACAAGTTGTGGCAGCTGCATGTGATAAATCTCTGCGCAAAGCAACAATAATTACAGTAGGGAGGGAATCTCGAGCCTGGCGTCGCTGCCTGCGTGCAGGGAGGGGGTGGTGTCTGCTGCCTGTGTTTGGGGGGGTTTGTGGTGTCCCACATGTCTCCCAGCTTGTGCCATGAGGTCAGCCAGCCTCCATGGCTGGAAAACCGTTGGAGCTGCAGCAGCTGGCCTCGTGCTGTGGGGGAGGGAATGGGGCAAGGAGAGCTGCGAGCTGGGCTAGCCTGCAGGGCTGCACCCTCCCAGCAGGATGGTCCTGCTGCCCAGCAGAGCTGGGGGCGTGCGGTAACTTCACTGCAAAAGGGGAAGCAGGAGAAAGTGAGCAGCAGCCGGGGAGAGAGACAGTGTGGTGGGGAATCAGTTTTCCCCTTGGAGATGAGGTAAGGCTGCAGTGGGAAGCCCAGCCCACAGAAGGTGCAGTGCAGCTGGGAGTCCAGGTGCACTGTGACCCTGTTTAGTGTCACTTTTGCACCTATGCTATTTAGGCCATTTGCAGTTAACTGTGTCCTGCCTGTCAAAGTCTGGTTTAATTTGCCATTTTTCTTCAAGCACTTGTGCAGGACTTTTTGGGTAACCGTTGGAGTACTTTATATTCTCTTTAATTTAGATTTTTTTTTTTTCCTCTTTCTTTTTCTACTTAGCATCTAGCAATTGTCAACTTCCCGCCTGGCTTTTTCCCAGCAGGGATTACAAATACAGCTCGTGTTCACTTTTCAGGACATTACTTGTTCTAAGTCTCCTGTTCGCCAACTGCCAGAGTTGTTACATCTCGATCCTGTTTCGCTGGTTCAGCAGGCTCTTCTCCCATGGGTTCCAGCCTTCAGACTGAAGGAGAGGAGATTAGATTAGCCACTCACTCTAGCAAAATGTCACTAAGAGCTGTTGCTGTTCCAGACATGATAATTGTACCCATGTGTGCTATATGCGGTTCAGTGTCTATTCCAGTCCCTGTCACGACAATGAGTGCCTGGAGTTCTGCACACACAGAAATCACGTAAACTGGTGCTAGCTATGCTACACAGTAAAAACTGGGGCTGCTCTTCTATCTATATTTTGCATGCATTCCTGCTGACAGCTCAAAGCCGTTTTGCTCACCTTTCCCTGTGAAACTGGCTTTATTTGTCTTTAAACTCCTTTTTCTTTCTGAAACTGAAGTGTTAGGTCTGGGACTACAGCTGGCAGGAATCTCAAATCCTGCTAACACAGATTTGCAGAACAGGGTAGCTTTCACCAACAGGTCAACTTCACAGCCCTTTGTAGCTCTACAGAGCTGCTTCACTGTGCAGCATTGAATCGCAGTCCCTGAAGCTGCTACAGCAATGAATAAGTCGCATCTGCCTCCCAACTAATCTGTGTTCCACCGGATAGCAGGGTTTCTGCCAAATTCCATGTGTTTCTACTGACAAACAAGGTGCTGATCTTTCAGCTGCTTACACAATGTGTAATAAACCTGTAAAAATGCACAGAGGTAGGAGTGCTTTGAATTCGTGACAACTGGGCGGGGGGAGAGGGGGGCACAGGTGGCAGATTGTGAGTTGAATGAGTGCAGCTGACAACCATCTAACCCTGTTTATTCTTGGACAGCTTCCCTGGGACCACAGACTGGAGCTGTGGCTGCTTTCTCTAATTGCAGCCTGGGCAGTGCCTGCCCTGGGCACCAAGCCCTATCTCTAGGTGTGTAACAACATGACCCTCTCGGAGTGAAGAACTCTTGTCTGGGCATATATAAACCCTGCACGTGGCTTTTGTTATGAACCTTTCATCACATCATTTAGCTGATGATGAAGAGGACTGACCTGACTGTGGTGAGAGTGGGTCAGAGCTGTGGGTTTTGCAGTAGATACGTCTATGTTTCCCTGGCTTCTCTGCCTTTGCATCTCTGCAGTGCTGCCACACTGCTGGGGAAACAATGCCCTGGAGTTTCTCTATCAGTGACATTTCACAAGTTGGCAGGACTCACCTTCTTTTTGGAAATACTCATTTTTATAAGTAGTGGTACAGAAAATAATTCCCAACTGTGAGGCCTGTGGTTTTACTAGTATGGATTCTGTAAGTGTACAGAGAATGTTTGGTCCTGCCTCTGAAGTCCCTACAGACTGATAGCTCTGTGCCATCTAGCCCCTGGTAGTGGGAAATCATGTGTCACACACTTCATACTTGCTTCTGCTTCCTCCCCAAAACCAAACAATTAGGGCCTGAGTGGCTTCCATTAGGGATAAACCATTTGGTTTCTTTAACTAATGTGTCCTATCTAGTTTCAGCATAAACAAAGTATTCTTCCCTATTTAAACTTTTCCTCTGGTGTTCTAGCTCTTTAGCAAAATTGTTGTTTTGTTGATTGGCAAATAAATTTTAGTGCTTATCTGGAGGCCTTTGGCCTTTAGAAGCCTCTCCTGTAGAAGCTGTTGATAGAGAAGATAGTCTTGATCATAATTTGCCATCAGTTTATAGTTTTTATCCATCATGCAATTTTGAGTGTGTATATATACCCTATATATGTATGTCCTAGTAAGGATACCATATATGTATTGGTTCTAGTATTTATATTAAAAAGTAAACAAAATCACTTGACCAAAGTGAGAAGAATGTGATGTCCCTGAGCTTGCTTTTATGAATTCTTTTTGCTTGTCTTGGAAATTGTTCTGGATGGAAGACACATAACTGATGGTAGGGATCTCAACAGTTTTGTAATTTTCCTGAGTAAGCATTCAGCTGTTTTGCCAGAGCCTGTAATTTCACTTCCTTTTCCAGCCTGCAATGTTCTGATTGCTTGACCTTGTGTCCAATGCTTTATTTTGTTTTCTTTTGCACTTCTAGTCTCATTCCTTGTTTGAACTCTCCCTCTATCATTTCTCTGTTTGACTTTAGAGTGCTTACACAATATCATGCATAGTCCATTTAACTAGGTTAGAGATATTTTGACTAATTTTGTACTGTTTTGAAAGGCATCTAATCTCTGCTACTCCACTACACTAACCACAACAGCAGATCTTGCTTTCATGCAAACAGATCAGCTTCTGTTCATGAGAGAAAGCACATTTTCCCTGTGTAGATAGCTCAGCTTTTTTCTAACTCCTGCTTTCCGTGTTGTGACAGGAGTAAGGCAAAGAAAGAAGCAATTAATAATAAAATCCACTGGGCATTTTCAAAATGGAGCAGATATTTTTAGTTTCGAGTCAGTGGTGTTGCTGGTTTCAGTGTGCTTTCAGAGTCCTGGCTGCCATGAACCTTCTACTGGTGAGGTGTGAAGCAGACATTCCTCTACCAATCTGAACAAAAAGGTTCAGGTTATTGTATTAAACACTGCTCAGGCAGTTGCTTCTGTAACTCATTCTTCATGTTAAATTCAGCTGGCTTACATTCAGCCAAGGTATTTCCAGTGATGTGCTGCCAGCTTTCTCCAAAGGCCTCCTCAAAAGTCTTTTTTTCCTTAGCTGGTGATATGTGGAAAAAACTTCCTGTAAATATCTCAGTTTAGTGTATAGATTTACATCTGCAAAGCACATACTGTCTGTTGTAAAAACAGTCAGTCCCTCCACCTCCCTTCCCCTACCAAACCTTGACCTGTGCTACTGTGTCCATAACACCTGGGGCATAGAGGAATGTCCAGGTCACCCTCTGAAGGGAGAGTGACATCCCTCACCATCTCTTTGGACCCTAGGAGGAGGTGGTGGGAATGCAGACGTACAGGTCTCTCCATGGGAGAGTTCACACTGGGTCCTGCAGCACCTTACTCCTTCACCTGCATGTGATCATGGGGTGCTGCTGGTCTTGGGGAGGGCAGCATGTGAAGCCCAGCTGGGTATTGTGCCAACAGCCAGCACCACTCTCTGAGCTTCCTCTGATGTGGCAGTGTGAGTTTAAATAAGCAGGAGCATGAAAGGAGATGTGGGGGGCTGTGTCAATTTCTCTCATATTTACACTGATAAGCAACAGGTATTTCCGCTGTGAAAAATTTAATTTCCTTTCCTTTTGAAATGCAGTGATGTAGAATCTCAGGTTTCCTTCCACGGGGTCAGAAGAGCAAGGAGGGCTGCATGGACCAGCTGATGCCTGTGCTGGCCAGACTCTCCCCATCTGGCAGAAGTGACTCATCAGTGGCATGACCCAGGCACTCTGAGAGGCTTGTTGAGCTCAGGGGGAGTTTGACTTCAGATCCTCTACTTCCTTCAAGATTTGTCTCTAGTCCTTGCCTTACCCCAACACTAATTCATCTGCATTTGCTATCCAGCCTGGGCTGAAGTGGTCTGCCCCAGATGCCTTCCCAGTGCCTGTGGCTCCCTTGTTTTAGGGTGCGGGGAGCTGCCACTGCAGAGTTTAAGCTGCTGTCTCCACCTGGGGCTCATTACATGCTGCTTCCTCTCCAGCTGCCAGGGGCCTGGACACAGAGCAGGGAAATCGCACGCAAGGCGCTTGTAAAACCCTCAGCCCTGTCTGCCATTGAAGGAAGAGCTGGCTGAGCCTCCCTCCCTGCAGGACGGGCTTCCTGCCCTAGGAAATCCTCTGCTGTAAGGCAGCCCGGGAGATCCACCTTGGGGAATCTCAGACGGCGGCCAGTCAGCACTAGCTCGGTACAGAATGAGAGCTATGGGTTTTTAGAAAACCCTAATAAAAGCTTTTGATTATACATAAGAAAAAAAATAAGTGATCCTGCCTGCTCCCCAGCTCTGTGGTTTGCCTAAACTTACTTCCCTGGAATACACTGGAGTTTGATCTTTGAGAAATGATATCTAAAAAGCCCACATGTAAAAACTTAACTGTTCCAGCGATAGGATCATAATCTGCCTTTGATCCTGTAAATTGTTGAACCACAACTCTATTCGTTGCCCAAGGACTGCAGGAAATGTACACAGGGTTATGCAAATCTCTAGGAGAGGGAATGTTTGCAGGGAGGGGGGGAAGATGGCTCTTGCCACAACTGTCAGTCTCTGGCTTGCAGCTGAATAGTTTGGCAGTCCCTGCGCTCTCCTGTGTCACCCTGCTGCCAGTTCCCACGGCTCCTACCCACCCCTCTGCTCACCGTCCAGTTGTGCAAGTCTGGAGCGGCAAGCTTTTTTCAGATCTCCCCCTGGGTGCACATTTACAGGCAGAGTCTGCAAGCTCAGTCCTTCGCCTGCGTTTTTCTCCAAGCCACCACTGTGAGTGCAGTGTTCACGTTTTGCCTGTAAATCCCCATGACTTTTGCTGGCTGGGGATGTTTGCATGGGGTGGGCAAATCTGATGGTCGGACACAAAACAATTTCTTTGGGAACTCTGAGGGGAGCTAAGCCTGCACCAGAGCCCGGCCAAGGCAGGACAACAGCAACAACATAACAGGGCCAGCAGACGAGGAGCTGTCAGGCAGGACTTTAATTTTGTGTAAAAAAATTAAAATTAAATTTTGTGTGAATTTTCCTCTTTCCCAGACTTGCAAAAAACCAGTCAAATCCTTATAAAGATGTAGGTTGAGTGTAGTGTGGGGGTACATCCATCATCAACAGCACATTCAAAACAAGAGTGCTTGACATCCTAACCATGTCTCAGGGTAACAGATCCTGATAAAAAGTAAAAATAGAGATCATTTGATACCTTCTCTGTTCTTTTTGCTTTTTTCTTTTTTTTCCCTTTGGTATGTAAGCTAAGTGGCATGACACTGGACTTTGGTACTTAACCCAGTTTACTTTAATTTGCATGTTGAAGAAAGCTATCAAAAGGACAGGATGAGCCCACCATTAGCCAGCTGCCCTGGTAGGGCTCCCCTAGCAGCCATGCCCTGGTGTTGTGCTGTGCCAGGGAAGGCTGTGCTGCATCCAGAGCACAGCCCAGCCTTTTCCATGTGTGCACATACCACACAGATACAGGGGCTGCACACACCAGAATGTGGGGCAGTGCTGCATCAGCTGGGCAGGAGTTTGTTTTGCTGTTTCTGTTTGGTTTTTTCACCTCGGTGATAATTCTTACCCAATGTGTGATCTCTGTTCTATGTACTTTACTACTCCTTGTGATAATCAAAATCCGGCCCTGAACTTTTTCACTACAAAGGAAACAAGAACTTTGCCCTGTTGGCTGTTAACAGGGCACTCGGCGATGCTTCAGCCTCTTCTCACTTGCAAAAGCCCCCAAAGCCTGTGGAAATCAGGGTCATGCTGATGACAGAACACTTATTGTTCTTTCACCAGTGCGAGTGGAGATCAGGTACTTTGCCATGGACATGAGATTTCTGGTGTCGGACTCCTCTTAAAAAAGGAGCAGGCACTAAACCAGCTGGCGGAAAAAAACCTTTAAACACCAGGACCGCCAATAACGTGCTGTGTACAGCTCAAAGTGCAACCTGTGGTGGGTTCAAAGCGCTGAAACATTAACCAGACCTTGGGCCACCGTCTGTAGTTGCCGCTGGGTGCCCACAGCATGGCTCGCGGGAGCGGGAAGTGAGGGTGGCACTATTGTTATCCGCGTGGAGAAAGGGCGCAGCGGTGTTTGCACAGTGCGGACGGAAGCGCTGCTGGCAGCCCTGAGGCGTTGGGTGTGCGGCGGCTGGGCACCAATAACCAGGTACAGCAATAACGAGGTACACCTATGACAAGGTACAGCTATAACATGGTACGGCAATAATGAGGTACAGCAATAATAAGGTACAGCTATAACAAGGTACAGCAAGAACAAGGTGAGAGCTTGCCCATGCGGGAATCTCAGCCTCCAGCTCTTGTTGAAGGGCTCTGATGATGGTGGTGGAGTGAGGCTGTCCTTCCACATCCACTTTTTTTGTTTGCAGGTATAATCTCAGGCAACACCCCTGACTCTAAGCCTTCCCCTGACCCCAGATGAGGTAAGGCTTGAGGGAAGAGCAAATATAATTTATGAAATTGTGGGTTGCAATAGCAGGGGGAAAAGGAGAATGATAGAGCTGCTTCTGGGCCCACACCTCAGATGATTTGGAGCTGGGTGGTGCTTTGGTGGTGTTTTTTTCTTTTTAACAGTGGTGAGGTGTCCTGGAGATCAAATGAGGAGATATGAGGAGTCAGAAAGCATTTCTGAGCATTCAAGTGTTGTAATCATGCTACTGCTCCCTGAGCTCAGCTGACATAGGAGACAGGTAAACATCTCCCACTGCCCAGGTAAGTGACAGTGTATAAATCTTCAGAACACCCTGAGGAATAACAAGTCTTTTGCAACTTTGCCTTTGAACTCTGAAGGGGTTAGGCTTGCATGATGGATGGCAGCGGCGCCCAGCCGTATTCTGAGGCATAGCACAGCTCCCAACTCCCTTGCAGAGATTTTATCCTCAGCTGGAGGGAGGGTACAGCAAGCTGTGTGTCAGCGCCAATTCTTGCAGCTGTAGAAACTTGTAATTTCTTTTCCAAACACCAGCACCCTCAGCAAGGCAGTTGGCCTTAGGCCAGAAGCCATTCCTGTAGTGTCTGTTCCTGCTAAATACATGTGCAATGTTAACTTACCTGATTCCCCATGTGGGTTTCCCCACAATCACTGCCACGTATCTGTGTGGTGGCCTCTTCCATTTTCAAGCCTTATGAGTTTACCTGAGAGTGTGTCCCTGTTCAGGGGAGCAAAGCGATGCTTTTCTCTGCTTGTGCTGAATCATTTTTACCTGGCATGGGTTTGGGAACTGTGAGATCATATTTTACTGTAGCATATTACAGCTGCAGAAAAGGTATTGGATTCTGGGTTTATATCAAAAGACTAATTCCTGATCAGGATCATAAAATATTTAGGTATAGAACATTGCCTTCACAGCTCTTTGTAAAGTAATTGCTCTAGTAGTAGTGGCAAAAGAAAGGACATGCTCATTTATGATGCTTTAAATCAGACAAATCATTTCCGAAGACAAATAACAAAACTGGAGCAGAGAGCTCTGGTGCAGGGCTCCTTCTTGGATTGTAAACACTGCAAGACAGAAACCATCAATATTTACACAGTACTAAGCCCAGCACAGTGCAGCTTCTCTGGTTGGGCCTTTGGAGGCACTAATAGGAATATTAAATCATGCTGAATACCTTCTTGCAATATTTACAGTTTAACGATAACCAAGTGAGTGTGTGTGCCGAATACTATGGATTGTGGGCATGCAGCACCAGAACCAGAAAACCTACCATGAGGGGCCAAGCCTTGTGATATCTTCCCCCTGCTCATCACACGTGTGCTGCAGTGGCCAGGACCCTTTCTGGTGCTCCCAGTATTCATCAGAAGCAACTTAGAAGGAATGATGTGAGAGTAAGTGTGTGAGCTGTCACCAGTTGTGCCAAGGACTGTGGATTGAAAAATCGGGAGAGGGGGGAAGCATTAAAAATACCACTGCTATGTTGCCCTGTGGGCTCACAGAAATGTGACACAGAGAAGAATTAGCCTTTTGCGGTTTCATGTTTCCCTGACCTTTTAAGAGAGGAAAAAAAAAAACCAGATCCAGCTTCTGCTCCCAGCTACAATGCTGAAAGTCCAGAGCAAATGTAATACACTGGCTCCTGAGGTGTGAGAGCAGTTTCATGTTGTCTATTGAAAAGCAGAGAGAGAGCTGAGGTGTAAAGATAATTTAACAAAAGCTGCGTGAGTTCAGAGATAAACCTCCATCCCAGGCAAGTGTAATTATTGGTGTTTGAGTGTAATTTTGGTGTTTAAGGAGATCCATTCAACCTGCTCTGGTGGGATTTCTGCCTTGATGTCCGTGTGAGGTAAAGCAGAAAACATGTGGCTCCTTGAGCACAATGGCCTCGTAGGTGTGAGCGAGGGATGTGCCACAAGGGAGGAATCCTGGGCACCAGCACTGCAGCTGACAGCCCCTGGCAGTGGCAGCTGCTGCTGATGACGTGGCAGGGATGCTGTGACAGCACCTGCAGCCACACCACTTGGCACTTTGGAAGGCCTTGAACCATTAGTGTTAAGCTCACATGTGCTACTTGATATGAGAACAGTTCCAGTTAAAAATTATTTCAGAATTGTTTTTGCTTATGCAACTGTTGACAAACAAAACCTGCCTGGACTATACTTTAATGACAAACTCTGCATGCTTCAACAGGTTTTCTTTGTTTTGATTTAGTTTCTTGGTTATTTCCCACCTTCCACTAAAGGAAATTTTTATCTCAGAGAGAGAAAATACAGGAGGTGTACTGTTTCCTACCTGAAATCCCAGCATTGCCTGGCAGAAGCTGACAGACATGAATCATCACAATGAATGCAATACTGCACACAAGTAGCTTTCTTTTACAAGCACAGGGTTGTCAAGCAAAGGATGAGAAACACGTGGAGTACACTGCAGTTTGCTAATGTATGGCTGGATTCCCAGGTCCATGTACGTTCCTGCAGACAGGCTGCAGTTGTCATGATGCTGTTGCCAGGAAAGATGTAAACAAAAGGAAACCTCTTGGAACATTAGGTTAGTAATACAAAAGAGTACTTCACACAGTCTTTCAGATTGATACACACCATCTATTTGTCAAAGTTGTTTTTCTCTTATGTGTAGTCATACAGCCTCTTTGACGTAAGTCACCATTTTTTTACATTTTTTAAATATCAGCAATATTTACTATCTGGTGAATCAGTGCAATGAGCAAGATCATGACTTAAAGAGGAGGATCATGACTTAAAATTTGTGTGTTTTAGGCAAAGCATTACTGGGTTCATTTGAAGTCTGACACATGGACATGTTTCCATTGAAGTTGTTACAGGTTTGTCTTTATATATGCCTCCACTAAATTTTATAGCTGGCAATTAGTCTGGGATGAAGTCTGGTTTCTTTCCCAACACTGCAAATGAAATTGTGTAACTTCAGTAAAATTCCAAGCCTGATTCTTTTGCTGGATTGAAACTGTAGATAGTGAGATGAAAAGAGAAGTCACCCTTTCAAACTCTTCTTTCCTACTATGACAGCTTACTTCATGGAAGCAGCAGCAGCAGCCATCTGACCTGGATTAGTTTTGGATTGTGTTTAATGCACACCACATTTCCCTAGAGCTGCCTCTGCTCCAATAGCAATGCCCTGCCCTGTGCAAGGCTTGCTGTTGCCCAGGGGCTTGTATCTCCCTGCCCTCAGCTGGCACCATGATACTGCCCCTGTGGCTCATGCTACCTCTGAGGTTTGTGGAAATTGAAGAATTGTGGTCATGGTGGCACTGATGCACTGTGAAGGGATGTCACATATTTAAAAACTACTGAAACATTGCTCTGAATTAGGAAGGGATTTCTCCTTCAGGTGTTGCTACAGGTGTGATTGTCCCACAGCATAGCAAAATGCCATCTCAGTTTTAGTGCATCGTCTGTGAGCTGTCTGGCCCATATGATTTTTTCCCCTTTTGTTGTCAATTATTGACTGGAGAGATGAAGAATGACACATGCTAAAGTGCATCAGTTATCTCAATTTCCTTCCCCTTAGGCCTATCTTAGCCAAGATTTACCAGAACAGTCTACAAAATGAAGAAATTTCAGTATTTTCATTTTCCTTCAGGTGATGGGAGTTTTCTTCTGAAGACTGACAAAAGGACTGGACACAGTGAGTTATTATTTCAAACACTTATTAAAAAAAAAAAAAAGACAAAAGAATGTGCTGTAAGATAATAAACAATATAGCCCAACTTGTGCATGCAGTAACTTCTCAGTGCTACAAAAAAATCAGGGATGATCACAGTCCTGAACACACACTCACAAAGCCATTCCAGATTCAACTGTGAGCACCCATAGTCAGTTCAACAGGAAAAAGTAAGATATAGTATTTTAAGGACATGACTTCGATAATTCTCTAGTTTGAAGCCAGGGATAAGTGAAAGGTTGGACATTCCCACCAGGGAAATAGGCTAGTTACATAGGAATGGGTTACCCTTTGCTATTCAACATCTCAGCTCCCTGGTTACCATCTCCAACCTAAGGTGTTTGCCTCAGCACATGGTTGTTTACACAGTGACTTATCTTACCTTGGTGAGATATTTGATACCCATAAAACATCCGTCACACTCGGTCCTACTGCTTTTCTTTAACCCAAGGCAAGCCCCATCCCTCTTCCAAAGCCTTTGACAGCTTTGAAATATGGCAGCATTGCCGTCAGTGGAGCTCAGGGGCTGTGCAGTGGTTGCTTTCTCCAGAGGCTCTCCAACACCTCAGTACTTCCCCCTCTTTGAATAGAGGTGGCAAAATCCATAATTTGTTTCCATTCTGCTTGGCTGAAAATGAAAAGTTTGCCACCCTGTTGTGGAGATAGTTAAGTGAAGAGTCAATACAATGAAGGCCTCTGCACCAAGAGTAGCCCATAATAGGTGGCAATGTCACAGCTCAACTTGTTCTTTAATATAGCTCTTTTTTTCCTTCTTCTTTTGTGTGTGTGTGGTTTTTTTTCCCTCTGGGTGGAGCAGAGCTGGGGAGGTGATGACTTACCTGCCACAACTCGGTAGATCGCAATCTGGAACTGGCAGAGTGTTAACACAATGCCCCAGCAGAGCTTTTCTGTCTCTAATTTCAACGATTATGTTGTTACTGGATCAGTGAAGAGAACCATGAAAAACACAATTACCAGGAAGCCCTGTTCGTTTGCTGGCCCCTTTGTCTCTCTGCGGACAGGGGCATGTGACTCAGGGAGCAGCAGAACTCCGGCTGTAATCTCACGCACTACCGAGAAAGGTGCTGTCCGCCAGTGGGACCCAAGCGTGGGAAAGCCTGACTGCTGGCTGCAAGGGCCAGTCACGTCATGTTCTGCAGCTGGCATCCAAATGCATCCTGATGAATCAAGTGAGAGCAGCTACCTTCTCCTGCCACAACTGTGGCCGAGCAGCCGTGCAGAAGAGGGGTTGTAAAAACCTCCCTGCATGCAAAAGCACAGGGAAGGGATGATGTTGTGAATGAGCTTGCTGTGACAGCACAGCCATGGTTTATAGGTCACTGGCATAACATCAGACTAAAGGGAGAGGGGATGAGTATCTTTCAGCTGTGAGTGCTGGTTTGCACAGTGCAGAACCATGGCTAGTGGGCCTGACCCAACCCTGTTACATGATGCATAGTGGGAAAAGAGAAATTCACTTGCTCTCTGCACTCCAAATCATGTATAAACCTATGACCTCAACAAAAAATACCAGTAGCAGCAAAGCAGCCAATATTTTTATCATTAATTGCTATAAAAAATGTCAACTCAAAGTTATCAGATTTGATAGGCAAGCATGCTCCAAACTGACGGCTGAAGTGAATTATTTGCCTATTGCGTGATGTGAAAACAATGTCTTGCAGGAGAGAACAGACATTGGCAAACAAACTGACAAGAAGATATACTTCTGGGGAAGGCTTCTGATTTGATCTGGAAGGAAACACTGAGCATAAATAGGGAGAAAGTTTACCTGCATGAAAGGCGGGGTTGAGCCATGGCTTGGACTTCCTTACTCTGCTGGAGAACAGTGTGCAACATACATGCTATTTTACTCCCTTTGAGCTGTTCTCATTAAAAAAAGTTAGCAGACACCTCAGAAAGTTCTCTAAGTAATAAAGCACTCCCCCTGCTCCATCCCTGGTGCATCCATTTATCAGTGACTAATGACCACACAAATTCCAGCATGTGAAGAAAAAACCCTTCATCTTGGTGTTAAGCAGAATTTTCCCTGCCCATGGATCTGCAGCACAAATCCTTCTGGTCATTTTGCGCTGAGGATGTAGGCATGGGCAGATAGTACATGGTGCAGCACTGGCACACTGTTAATGTAACTACTAGTTACTACAAAGTGAATCAGGACCTGTTTAAATATTGGTATATCCATGAACAACATGATCCAGAACATGTTTCTGTGGAATTTGGTGACTGTCTTTATTTCACACAGTGGGAAAAACCCCATTTGGAAGCAGGATTCCACTGAAGGGAAAGTTAGCTATGCCTGCCAGGGATCTCTTTTGCGCCCAAAAATTCAGACATCACGGGACATAAGCAGAGGATGAAAGGGAACCAGCGAGGGGAAAACCAAACAGGCTGAGGTCTTCTTGCCACTTCTTTTGAAGTCCCCAGTGTAACTCCTGGCATCTTCAGTGGGGTTTGGCTGGGCTCTGTGCAGAAGTGCCTTTGAAGATTTTGCTAAGGCTCAAGGCCTTGATCATGGCAACTTTTATGCCTGTGAGCAAATCTGTGCAGATGAACACTTCCAGGGTGCTCAGCAGGATGCTTCGGATGAGACTTTGCAGGGCTTGTCTTAAGCAATGAGAGCTTAAGAGAAACATTCTGCTTGTCATACTTTCATCCTTGACCACATCAAATGAAATGCCTTGGCAGTTCTGGAAGAATGAATTTGCATTGAAAACCCACAGCTGTTACAAGCAGTGCATTAATTATTTTATTAGTTTGCTCTTTTTACATTATGGGAAACATTCATCTATTTACATTTTCCTGTCCACACACAAACCAGATAGATAATCCTATGGAAACCCAAATCATTACGCCATAAAAACACTCTCCTCTGTCTAAAGGCTTTCAAATTTGTGTCTTTTGTTTCAAATCAAAAACATTTTTTAAAATCACATTTGGGAATGCAGGTAGACCAGTGATTTACATTCTACTTAAAATATGCATTTGACCATTTTCCTTAAAAAAAACAAACCAAAAACCAAAAAACCAAAACCCCCAATAAATTCACAGAGATACAGTTTAAATTAAAGTGATAGTGCACATCAAAGCATTAAGGGAACACCAATAAATAAACTGAAATATATTACAAATAAATTATTTCTATTTACCTTTTCAAATATTAAAAATCTTTAATCCATTTCTTCATCTTTCTTTACAAAAAGATTATGAGAATTTTATGGAAACATCTGCAAAAAATATAATAAATACCTCTTTTTTTTTTTTAACTTTTGAAGCAGGAGACAAAACCAACCTTTTCTAAAATTTCCCCCGAGGGAAAAAAAACCCAGCAATAGTTTAGTCCCAAAGTGAAACAGAATATAGGCATTTTTAATATACACTGGGCAGTTTAGACTAAAAACAAATAGTTACAAATTATACTAAAACAGATGATGGAGCAACTATACTAGCATTAGTGTTGGTAAATGAGTCAAGTGGTTAACTAGTGGCATTCTATGGGCAGAATTATTTTATTTTGTATTTTCTGGTATTGGCTGTATTTTTAATATTTTGCTAAAAAACTAAGCAAACATTATAATAACCTCTCCAGTGCCAAATGAACTAACAAGCATTCAGCTAAGAATAAATTCATTTAAAATAGATACAAAAAATATTCTATGATATACAAATACAATAATTTGTAATGTACAAGACTAGATAGTCTTCACTTTTCTGCTTTTTTAGGGGGGGGTCTTTCTGGATATAAATTTCAGTAGCCACTTGTCAACCAAAGTCTTAACTCATCTTTCGTAAAACGTTCACAAAACTAAGTAAGTCTGCGACACAGTTGTGAATGTGGACTCTCACCTAGGTACTGCTTTGAATACTTCAGTACAAATGAGTTCCAAATAATTAATACTTCCTATGACTATATATGCTCAAAAGTGGCAGTTGGCACTATTACATACTGCAAACACGGTGATGTTTTGTTGCTGCTAAAATTTAAACGCAGTGTTTCAAAACTAGCAAATACACTGGTATTCAAACGCTTAGAGGGTCAAACCTTTTGAAGCTCCTGTAACACCAAGCACTCTAGAGTTACACTGGAATTCTGATTACTCTAGTTAAAAGTCTTTTATATATTAAATTATTAGCCCTTATCTTGTAAACCACAGCAGTAAATATTTGTGCCCTGTTTATAAAGACATAGCTCAGATATCGATGGCTTTGAGAGGTAGCAAATTCTCTAGTGGTTTTAGGATGCTCTCATGAAAATACTTGGTGCCAGAACCTATTACCTCTCCTATTTTCTTGAATAAAATTAAATTAGCACCTGGCTATGATGTCATAGGAAAAGAAGCTGTCTGGCATGGTCTCGATGAATACTTTTAGCAAGAGCTTAACTTTTTGATGACGATTTTCAATGCTTTTTAAGTGCAAGCTGCAGAATTACGCCACATGTGCAGTGGGGTTTTTCACTGGTTGGACTGTCCATACAGGTTGAGCAGCCGTGAGCACAGCCAGCCAGCACTGGAGTGCAGCAAGGGCTGCCACCTGTGCCCCTCCATGGTGGGGCTGTCCCTGTGCCTGTGCCCACTGGGAGCAGAAAGCAGCCTGCCTTCCTGTCCCCAGTACCCGAGCCCTGGCAGACAGGGTGAAGAGCGCATAGGGAGCAGCAGAGGTGTCTGGAAAACATCACTGCAGGACTGCACACGCTCTGAGGACTGCACAGTGCTCCTCTGCTCACACCACTCCAGTCACCTAGAGCAGCCCTGTCACCCAAAGCAGCCCAGGATAATTCTGCTGGCAGCAGCACATGCCAGTTAGGCACGCGTGTGCGCACTCACACAAGCTCACACGCACGCACACAACTCGCTTTCAGCAACATGCCTGACATAGCTTTCCTAATGTTGGCACAAGAGATTCCAGTAGCAGCGTGGTCAGCATCATTCCTCATCAGAGGATCTGGAGGACAATCCCCTGGCCCAGCCAGAGGTGGCTGGAGGGGATAGACACACTGGACTTTTGACCTCTCAGGCTCCTCTCCAGCCCTATTATCTGCCATTTCCGCCCACTATTAATGAGCTACTTAGAATGCATATTTTTCGTGATTGCAAAACAATGGCAGAAGCCAGGGTAGGAAGGCTTGTCGTGAAAAAGATTAAGTTCATATTGATCCCATAACTTGTGAAAAATAGTCTATTGTTCTTGTTCAAGTGAGTACTTTATACTATTAAGAGGAGGCTGAATTAGAATTTTACTCCTAAATATGGACGGTTTGGTGATAAGCAGTCTGACCTGTAGCATATAACCAGCTGTGGATAAAGCAAAGCAAGCCTGGCCTGGAAAAGCATCAGAGGCTCCATGTACAGTAATTCACCTACAGGTGTCCGTGTGTGGCTGCGTGGACATATGAGATTGGATGGTCCCACCGAGATTAAGACATCAACAAAACCAAGCTTTTTTCTTTTTTTTCTTTTTTTTTTTTTTTTTTAACCAATATAATCCATACAATACAATACAAGAGGAATTGACAATACAGTACAATTTTAAAAATTCTTAATACTTGGACAAGAAAATCCTTCTTTTATATTATCTCTTCAACTGTCATTGCTTCTTATCTCCTTCCTTTTTACTCTTTTATTGCCTTTCAAAATAGATTATTTCCCTGGAAGATCGAATTTACAATCTTCTGCTGATTGAAATGTTTAAGTAGTGATTGATGGAATAAAAATGAGGCAGTTTGTGCAGCTGTGAGTGTGCAGGTATCTTTCCACAGGATCTGTAATATCCCTCACCATCTCACCTGTGGGATATACTTCCACTTTTTCACCTGCCAGAGCTGTGGGGTTTCTTTTCATTCCTCCCTCCCCACTCCCACCCAAGCTCCCTCCCCTTGTGTGACTCCTTGAGTCAGGTGAAAATGTGATTTCGAGGTTTAGAATAAAGTGCGCCATCTGCTTAAAAAAAAAAACAGTAATAAAAAGAAGGGAATCCGAGTCATAGCTCCTTTCATCTTTTGTGAGGAAGACGGCAGAGTCCGAAAGGATCACCCTGCATGACTGAAAATACCAAAGTCCCCTACAGTTTGATATTGCTGTACACTGGGTAACAGACTAGCTTTAGGTCAACTAAAGATCATGAGTAAGTTAAATGGAGCATCTACTGTACAGGTGCGCAGGTGCATGGAGGTCTGAGTGCTGCGTTTATTTGTTCCAAACAGAAAAGAAAAAAGGATCGTGCTCGTTTACATGAGGCAAAGTGGCAGCATCAGTACATGTGACAAAGCATCGTGATGACATGGGCGAACCTTCAGAAAGCAAGGGTGGTTAGAGGACATCTCTCGGAGGACCGACAACTACGCCACGGCAGTGGAGTTCACTGGGAGCATCGGGGCAGCTGCGTACAGAGAGAGGGGAGGGGGACAGGAGAGAGAGAGAGCGAGAGAGAGAGGAGGAGGAGGAGGAGGAGGTACAAATACTTTGTGGTGACCTTGAGCAGGAGCCTAGAGGGGCAGATTATACATGAGGCTTGTCTTGCCAGAGAGAGTCCTCCCGGTTGGATCCCTTCATAGCCTGGTCTGGGCTTCGGGGATGTATATCTCAATGCTCTCGGCGCTCTCGGTAGCTGAGTTCTGGCGGACCGATGCAGCGCGCTTGGCAGCCATCAGCCGTTTCCGGGCCTCTTGACGCTGCGAGCTCTCCAGAGAGCGTTCTCGTATGAGTGGCACCTGACCTTTCGATGGCTTCTTTGGCACTGGAGGAGGGACCCTTCTCTCCTGATCAAAGCAGAAGGTTAATGGCATTATACAGCTTCTCAGGGAAAGGCGGGAAAAACTAGGATATAGCAGTAGTTAGAACACACATTTTACCTAAGGCTTGTTAGCTCTTATCTGCCTTTCTGTCTTCAGTCAACTGGCTTTTGTGCTCAAGGGCTCATAAACATAGGGCAAGGGCAAAGGGGAGGGGAGGGCCGGCCGCCGTGCTACTTCTCCTCAGGGATGGTGCTGCCTGGGGCTGAGGCCCCCACTGCTACCTGCTTAGTGCCAGGGACCAGGAAAGAGACCGACCTCCCGCCACCAGCACAGCCAGCAGGGAACTCTGGAGACCCCCAGCTCCTGGGCCACCCTCTTCTATCCGTGCATAGCGCTAGATGCTCCTGCAACACGGAGGTGACATGGCTTTGGCCTTCCCAAATGCAGATGGGAGCTAGCTGTCTGCAGCTGGTGCAGCAGAATAAGCAGGTTTTTTTAAAAAACACCACGTATTTTTAGATCTATTTCGTAGCAGTTTAGTGGCTGCTCAAAAATCCCACACTCTGGGTCTCGCTGTGCAAGCTCATACACTCTGGCCTCGTGCTAAATAGGCATGAAGCTACATTCAGCTAGAAATAGAAAATCTGGTAGGAAAAACTTAAAAACCGTTAAGAGAACATGCATTAATCATCATGGTGGCAGCCTAGCTCCAGATACGTGACCAACAAGGAGGGCTTTTATGTATATCCTGGTGCATGTACACACACATACACACAAAAAAAAGAAAAAGAAAAAAAAAACCACCAACAAAGAAAAACCCTCAGAGAGAGATCTCTCCCACAAAAGAAAAGTGTATTCAGAACTGAATTTCAGGCGTCCACAAAGACTTTGTCAAGTTAATTAGATTGTCTTTTAAGTTACATCCCCTTCCAACTGTGAACACGGTTTCTGAGCGAAGGGATTTTATCACACTACAAAGGTCCCATTCTGCCCTTTCGTTTTCTCTCATGCTGCTCACAACAGCTTCCATGGCTCAAAATATAAAGGTGCTTAGTTACACTTATTCATACTTTGCTTTTTCTCTCCATCCACGGACTAATCTATGCTGCTTAAAAAGGGCCCAGTGGCAAAGGCCAAAGGCAAATATCAATTCCACAGAAAGTTTTTTCTTCCTTTTTTTTTTAATCCTTTTTGAGAAAGGAGATGATCTGTTTCATCTAAAATCATAGACAAATGCTGTTGAAACAGGAACACAGTGTAATTCTTTAAAATCTTTACTTTCCTACAGTAGGTCCCTTTCTTCAGCACTACTTAACTTCCTTTAAACCATTATAGTCTTCTTTTTGTTAGAATCTCTTTGAAATGTTTTTCAGAAGTGAAGAAAAGACACATTTTTTCCAAGCAAAGGTCTCACATCTTACTGCTGCAATTGCAAACACTCAGCCTACTCACTTTAATGTAAAAGCTAATGAAAGACCATATACCAGCATTTCTGTGCATGCATGTTTGGCAGTTTTAACTTCCTTTTCTGATAGATACTGGAAACAAAAAGAAGATAAGAAAATGACTTGCCTTCAGTACCTTGGACTAGGAAAACACACTCCCATTCATTCCCCTACAAAACACACTAGGTGTGCACAAATGGTGTGAGCATGGCACTCCTAAGTCAGGAATGAGTATTTAGTCTTGATTGGAGGAGGAGGAATAGTGCTACCAGCACTACCTGTACAAGCTTCCTGCTGCAAGATTAACGGGGTTTGATATTATTATGGTTATCTGTCCAAAAGAAAACACCACTTTGGTCATCGGCAGCCAGCTGACTGTAAGATGGGGTATCCAGGACTCCTGTCTGAGCCACTGCACCTGTGAGTTGTGTTCCCCCTCCTTCTGGTAACCCTACCTGTTGGCTGTATTCATTGCTACCAGACCAGTCACAGCAGAAATTCAGCCATCAAATTACATACCTATAAGGAGTGCGACATCAGACTGTTGGTTCCTCTAGGAAAGGGTCTGTGCTCTAAGGATTTTCTGAAACATTTGTGTATTTTGGCTCACCCACATGCTGTTTGTCTTGAGGTGGGTGGTGAGGAGAAAAAAAAAAGATGATGGTGCCAAATGAGAATGGAAAGTGAAATGTGACTCACACTTGGAGATGTGGTAGTTTTTCACGGTGACAGAAGAAGACTACATTTACAAAAAAACAATAATAAAAAAAATGAGGGGGAAAAAAAAAGCCCACCAAAGCTCTGGATGATTTTTATACTACCTCAGGTAAACAACAATACCAGGAGAGAGGATGTGTTTGTGAAATCACCCATCTAGAAAAAGCCCAAAACAAATAAAAAACAAACAAATGGACAAAAAAATGTAATTCCTTCATGTAACATTTTGGAAGGCATATTTTTGATATTGCTGTTCGTAATCTGGCTACCAAAGTCAGCAATGGTCACAGTGCTTCCCTAGTGTTTTCAGTAACACAACCTAGAACTCTTGCTGTATGCAATAATATGAACCGTAAATGTGATTTATTTAATTTTAAGGATCAATATATAAGGCAGTTCCTTCCAACGACTGATCGTCTAATATGATTAAATGTAAAGCTTAACAAAGTACCACATTCCCATCATCCGATTCACAAAGACAGTTTTGGTTTAAAAATATGCCTGAAACATATTACAGATAATATCCCAGATGATTATTATGTAAACATTGTTATTACAATGAAATTAATTTGATATGAGCTTCATTTCACATTTTTAACGTCAACGCTGTAACACAGAAGCCTATTTAATCTGTCCAGTATTTGTGCAGGGTTTTAAATGAAGCATACAAAATCTACAGTGTTCTACCTTCTTGTCATGAGGATCCATCTGTTTCCAATTATTGGCCTTTAACTGATGAAGTTCATCAAATTTCATACTAATATTTTCTATGGATAACTGCAGCATATCCCAAAACCCTGCTAAATCCTGGGAGGTCGGCCGTGGATGTGCATTAGGATTCTGTGCAACAGAAGAAAAAAACACATTGGCTTTAGTACTTCTTAATGCAAAGTATTCGTGCAAATAGTTACAAATCTCACTAGCAAAGCAGTTTGAGCAGATCCAAGAGATGGGTGAGACCCAGAGAGAGGAGCAAAGCAAAGCATTACTTACTGGGTTTTATTTTGAGGAATCTGGCGCGGCGTTGAGCTGCTGTGCCCTGCAAACACCCACTCACCAAAGCAGTGGGTACGCCCCACAGACCAAGGCTAAAGAGCCCCTGTGGCAGGATCTGCCTAGGGATGCTCCTGGGCACAACTGGTGGCAATCATATCTGCACTGAAATGAATTGCCAGCCTCCTCTTCACTTTCATGAGGAAGGATTCCCCACCATATTCGCACTTGTAAAAAAGAGTGATACCTGTGCAAATTTGCATTTCCTGCATGTGCAAATAGTGACAGACCAATGTGTGAACACCTTTTTCTGCACTCTGAGAATGTAAGGTTTACAAAAATACACTAAGTAAAATTATCTCTTGTATACCTCAGGCCAATTTCTTTTTTTTTTTTTTACTCTTTTTTTTTTCTTCTTCTTTTTTTTTGTCAAGAATTAACCTGTACAGGGTGAAAGTCTCAGAAGCCTACATGCAGAAGCACAGTAAGCCCATTTTTACAGTCAGATTTTTTGGGAAGAATGAAACTGGGACACAGGTGGGGAGCACTGTTTTGTGTGTGCAAACTCATCAGCCTAAGAGCATTGCTCAGAAGAGCACATTTGGACAGTCAGCATCTTCAGCACAACTTGGGCCAGACCCAAGAAATCCTGTCCTTCCTTCTGTCCCTTCAGTGCACCCCAGCTCTGAACACTTTTTACATGCAGTGGGCGTACACAGAACCATCCTGCTCCACTGGCAAGGCTTGCATGAGGGAAGGATTTCTACAGGATGTGTCTCTATAAGCTGCTTCCCAGCTGGAGCTGTTTAATTAAAATGAGATGTTGCATACACTGACTTCAAGCATGCTTTTTCATAAACGCTGAGGAATTCCTACATCAGTCAGCAAGGTTTCTTGGGTGCTGTGGCCTTGTCAGACTACACTGACATGTTCTTATTAATTTTGTTGTTAATAAATAAATTACTAGTAGCAACTTGCATGATGTTTTGCATGGCTTAAATTTTACTTTGCCTTTAGTTTTCTTCCTCTTCAGAAGCAATAAGCCCTAAAGAGTTGGTTGGCTGCCTTATAGAATTTCTATTTGTGCTTTTCACAGTCACACTGACAAAAGATTGTGGTAGGATGATTATACCATGAAAGGTGCAATTATTGAAAACAATAAAGTATATATTTTTAGAATCATAAGGAGACGAAAGATAACATTTCAATTCCTAGTTTTTCAGTGCTTGACTAGCAGTTGTAGGTTGTTATTTGCAAAGATGGGCAATCAGAAGGCTTTTTCAGTTTTTATATTAAGAACTGGAAGTCTTATTAAAACAGAGGCAATTTCTATTGCATTTGTCCACTTAGGCAGATTTTAGTCTGGAGCTTGTTTCCCAAGAAAACTTGGGAAAGCCCAACTCAGGAGATTTCTGATTCACCCTCAAAGACCTTAAGGTGTTTTACCCATCAGTGTGCCCATGAACTCATGGGTGAGGGGACAGATCCTTGCTACTCTGAGGTTGGTAGTAGAGCCTCAGTGATAGTTCACCTGAAGTTTTTTGCCTTTGTTTTAAGGCTCTCAAGCTATTGTGAAACTCATGCTGACTCTGACAAGTTTGAGTTACTCCCAAATTCATACCAAGGCCTTTTCTGGAAAAACTGCCACATTAGTCAGAAAATCAGTTCAGTTTATGCAGGATTATTCACATGGTTAGTAAAAGGCACACGTTAGTATCTAGCAGAAAAATTACATACCAGGTTTTCTTCGCAAAGTTCTCTGAACTGGTAAAATTTCTGAGCCATGAGAAGCTGGGCACTGCCCACTGCAGTTCGAATTTTCCCTAGAACTGAGAGAAAAAGAAGAGTAAGTCACATTGCTTTCTTTGCTGCAGACAACTAAAAGCCTATAAAAAGAGAGGAAAAAGCTGTGCAGCAGTCAGCTCTGGCTTTCAAAAGGTATGTTATCTTTCAGTCACAAAAAGAGAAAAGCTGATAAATCTAAGGTCAGATCTCCATGAGGCAAGAAATATGTAAAAGGTTGCTACATCTTACTCTCATTCCTCCAGTGAGACCAGTTGCAACCAGTTGTAATGACAGTGCAAACATGGCTAATCAAAAGCTTCTGCAGGCTCTCTAGAAAGCTCACCAGAAATGTCACCATTCGTGACACCATTGTGACCCAGGTTCAGGCTTTGAATACAAACCCAGCTCCCTGCACAAGGACATGCAGCTCTCAAAGCCTGCTTGCTCCTCCAGCTCACTTAGTATCTCAGGCCTTATTGTCAGGTATAGATGAGTGTTACTCCATCACTGTTTTTAGTGCATGCCAATGAATCTCATCTGGACCTTCTGAGTACTTTCTATGAGCACAACACCAGGCTGCTTCTGCTCTCAAATTAAAATGCCCAGGAGTACATCAGAGAGCAATCCCCCCCTGGCCTCTCCTCCTTGCTGGTGACTTGGAGGGAGGTGTCAGAGAGTCCTAGTGCAGCTGAGGATTCCTTTGTAGGGACAGCTGGGTGCTTATTGCCCCTTCAGACTGACCGAGTGCTGTGAAGGGCTGCAGTGAACCAGAAGACAGCTCATAGTAAATGCCTCTGAATAAAGCAGGAGCTCACACTGTTTTGGTTGCATTCAACCTCACTCAGACACTGGGATTTTACAGGGCTACTTGGGAATACACTGCCCAAAACTGAGGCATAGACTGGCTGGTGCATTCAGAGACTCCCTGGGGTGTTCTGGTCCAGGGGGGGACTGTGTGTGAACACATGTATGTGTTTGTACCTTTGTGTGTGTGAAAAAAGAAGCAAGAATGCAGAAATACAGCAAAAAGGCAGACATGGCCTCAGCTGGCAGTAAGACAGTGATTCCAGAAAACAGAGTGTGAATTTAGGGATGGATGAGTGAAAGAATTGATGCTGTGAGCAAGAAAGCAGCTACTGATTTGAGATTTCACATGATCAGAAAAAAACCCCAAAACTGTCTTTAAAACCCAGGTTGGCATCACAGATTTATCTGGCTCCTTCATTAATTTTCCCTCTCAGCTGAAACAACCTGTTATCCCAAATTCTCTGGCTAACGAGTGATTAAAAATAATTTAAATTAATTTTTAAAATATTACCACTTCCTTAATGAAAAAACATGAATGGCAGCCACTGTGTCACAGATCTCACTATCATCTCTACTCAGAGATATTTGTATTGTCTTAGCCCTCAAACAGACACAACAACCTTTCCATGATAAATTTACAGCCTGGATATACAAGACAGGTGAAAGAGGAACAGGAAAAACAAACAGATTAAGTGGCCAGCTCAAGGTGAGTGAATTGTTGGCAGAGCCTAGAAGAGATACTAGTCTTAAGCTGCCATCTTCTGCACCATCCCGTGGGCATAGTCACTTTTTGTATAAAAGCTAAGACAGCATTATGTTAATGCAGCTCCCCTGGGAAAATACTCAGTATTTTGATTTACCACAATGAAAAATAAATAAATAAACACATACATAAATACATGCAACTTTGCTATAGCCCCTTCTAACAAGATTTTTAGCATTTCACTGGACTTGTGACTGGCTGCAGGGCTGGCTACCAGTGCGCCACCATGCAGTGCTTGGTAAGACAAGGGCCTCTCCAAGGGTTTGAGTAGCTACATGCTAAGCGGACTGGCACAAATAGTCATGATAAACTGAAACCTGATACACAGCAATACGAAATCTGTGTTCCCCTCCTTCAAGGCAAATGCTTTTTCCTCCACCAGCCTCAAAGCTCACTTCTTAAGGCTGTTGAAGGAAAAGTGGGAGGTGGAGTTCATTTATACTTCAGAGATACAAGGGGGTGGGGGGAAGGGGGAGGGAGGAGAGAGTCTTTTCACATTTTTTTTCAGAACTTATAGGAGAGAGCTCTGTGAACACACACAGAGGCCAGACTTGCATTTTCTTCCCAGAACTCAGCTCAGCACTGCCAGGAAATAGCCATGAGCTGGAGGATTCACTAAGCAGAATATTTTCAGCATATTGCGCAGGGAGTTTTGCACACAACTCTCATTATTGTTAGCAAGGCTTGCGTGTCTAATTCTATGCGCACAGTGCTGAAAATGGACCCCTTGGTGTGTCTAGTCATTTATGCAACCCAATATGCAAACCACTCAACTGAAAGGACTTTTCAATAGTAGGAGGAGCTACTCAGAGAGCTTTCATGTGGTTCCCATTGTTATGAAAACTCTTCCCACTGAGTATATTTGGGAACAGCTGCCTCATCTGGAGCTCGGCCACTCTGACGCTTCCCAAGACTTGAGAAGAGGAGTAAAAAGTCTCTCAACTTCTTGAGATTTAAGAAAAAAACAAAAAAACCTAGACGAGGTGGGCTTTTCCAGGAAACCTGCAAAAAATGAGTTGGATATCACATCCCAAGCATGAAGAAATGTATATACTACTTGTCGGTGATGGATAGGAATTCACCCCTTTCTTTTGGGGCAGAAGAGCTTACAGAGATCTCAGCAGAGAGAAAAGGAAGTCCTTGTCCTTGGCTGCCTAGTGACTGGCTATTTGCCTAAAAACCATCATCCCAGCTGACTGTGGGATGCATGCTGATGCTGCTCTCTATTGTTGCCACTTCTGCTGTAGCTGTGGCTGTATCTAGTCAAGTGTCACTGATTCCTCCCCCCCTCAAAAGCAAGGGGTCTGTTAATGCACAACTCCTCAACAACCAACTCTGTCATGGAAGTTAGTGGGGAAAGAAAGACAAAACATAAAGCATGCAAAAAACCTGAAAGGAATGTCTCTAGAAGACACAGAGCCTTATCAATAGCCTAAGTTTTGTTTCCAAACCCACGTTGCTTTTAGTGTATCAAGGCACAGGGCTTATTTTGCTTACTCAGTCAAAATCTCTGGTGCCTAACAGAAAGGCCAAGGTATAGTGAAAAATCAGAAGCAAAAATAGACCAATACATTTTCTTAGAAGAAAAGCCTGCAAGGCTTGAAGCCAAATACCAAAAAATAAATGGAATTGCAAATCAAATCAAAACAAATCAGAAAAGAATCAGAGAAATCTTTAACAGCAAGGGAGATGGGGTAGGAGGAAAAACACATAAACATTCAAATTGATGTGTTCAGCTAATAGGATACAAAGAAAACATATAAAACCAAGCAACAAAAAATCCCGTTCTATCAAGATGCAATCATAACGAATTTAAACACCTTTATAATGTTATTCATATCTGCTTTCTGTTCCATACAGGGCTATACAGCACACTCAGCTCTGTTGGATCTGAATGCCTTCCAGTAATGTATTAAGCAACATTATTAACATCCGTCATATGCTTTGCTGTCACCCCTTCCCGAGAGGGAGAAGTGTGTGTACTGCAATGTTATGTTTTTATAGTTTGAGTTTTTTCCTTTCTTTTTCCTTTTTTTCTCTCTTCTTGCTTTGACCTATCTTCCTTGTAAATCCAGTTATCTCCTGTGACATTTTTAAAGACATGGACAATAATGTCTATTCTTGAAGAACTTACAGCTATTTTGATGGAATTCAACTACTGGGGGATGCCTCCTTACTATTACTGTTCTTATCTAGGAGTCACAGAATATTATTCTAGGACAGACATATGACAGTGAATATCCTTGTGTCTTTAACCCCTTCAAAACATTATTGAAAATAGACTTGGACTATGTGCTGTATGTTCTTGCTTCTCTTGTTTGTAAGAATTGCATAGGATCTCTTTTGTAGTTGTAGAGCTCTATATATTTCCCTGCTCCATGTCTTCATTGGAAAAGAAACAGGAAAACAACAACAACAGCAAAAAAGAACTGTGAGCACAAGAAAAAAAATAGTTTTTGTCATCTGCTCTAACTAGGAAGGTGACTGTGTGTGTAACAGGGATAACAAAATATAAGAAAATAACAAAACCCACCTGAAGTGATGTGAAAAGTAATCACACACATAGAAGCCAGGGGAGCTTTGAGAAGGGGCAGCATTATTTGGCCTAAAACCCCAACTGATGTGTTTGCATTTGAACTTTGACAGGCCCCAGGGTCTAACAAGTGACAAAGGAGGCACTTTAGGACTCTGACTATCAAATGCCCTTAATATGTGAAAGCACCCGGTTGATAGGCAGGGCCCAAGATAGGGAACAGAATACCAGGGACTTGCTCATTGCCCCAGGAGCAAGTGGCAGGTACAATAGCTGAAATTACAGGGACACAGCCTGACATTTGCTTTGCAGATGTTGGCTGGGCACTATGCATATGAAGCAATCCTGACACAGAGCTGTCACAATCCATTTCCAAACCAGGATGGACCAGCATTTTAGCCTATTCATGTTGACACACCTACATTTAAATAACACCGAGCATGACAAAAGCCAGGAAATTCAAAGTTAAAGCTACTGCTCAGGTCTTAAGCTCAGCTGTTAAGGAGAAAACAGCCAAATGGAACAAACTAGGGAAGGAGCAATCCTTTCTTTGAGTCATATATACTTACAGGAGTGATCTCATTGAAATTAATAGGGCTGTCTGCATGAGAAAATGCTGTTCATTTGGATTAAAGTACTTTCCATGTGTTCTCTGACTTACTTGGCTTTTATAAGCACATTTAATGGTTTTTTTTTCCTCCCTAACTAGATCGTTTCCTTGCTTGTGGATTTCACTTTTTGCCTTGCTAGCCTCTGGGCGCTGTAGGGCTTTCCTTGCTGGCATTCCTTTGAGAAACCCTGGTGTACGGAGAAGTCCCGTCTGAGGACAAAAGAAAAGCAAAACAAGGAGAGGGTGAGTTGGGCGTGTGGCCAGCTGCACGTAGCCAGGGGGATTCCAGCAGGACTCGGCCACATGTGGGGCTGGTGGCCATCCCTCTGCAGCATGGGCTGTTTCACTCCTCGGAACAGCACGGAGCAGGATTGTCTGGAGAAGCCCTGCAGAGCAATGCAAATGGTTTTCCATGCTTATGGCTGAGATTGAACCCACGGGTCTCTTTTTCTTTTGCTATGCACAACTATTATGAAAAATGTACCTTTTCCTAAACTATTCTCTCATGTCTAACCTTTACTTTTTATATTGTCTTTTCAGACAATCAAAACAAACCGAAAGAGCAGAGAGTGTATAGGCATTGCATAATTTGCCAGAACTGGATGAATGTACAGAGGCTCTGCTGCTGAGCAGTGAAATTCCTGCAGATGTGAGGTCAACCTTTATTCACAGACTAGCCCAGAGGGCTACCATACACACACAAGAGAATTATAATGACATGTCTTGTGAGAGCCTTGGTTTTCTGTTTTAGTTTTTACTTGATTGGCCTGACTTGTCTCGCCACTAAACCCACATTACACCTGACTGGTGGTGAATCAGACCTGCTGTTTGCTTGCGATGCTTATCTGCACACCAAACCCACAGTACAACCCCATGTGAAAGAGAAACTTCTGGGGGAGGGGGCAGGGGGAGGCAAAATGAAGCCTTCTGGTTCTTCCAAGAAGGTCAATGCTCCATGTGAAATACAAACAGCAAAAAAATGCCCCTCCAAAGATAGGCCAAGGCCATAGAAGTATTTTCAGGCACTGCTGGGGGAAAAAAAGTGGTCAGAGCTGTGCAGGGAGCCTGGTCTGATGCTGCTGATTTTCTATGTAAATGGTGACAACAGAGTCACCAACAACTGTGGTGAGGCTCTGACTATTTGAAACTTTGCAGAGGAGAGGCAGGAGGACCAAGCAGATGGTTGAGGAAAAAACAAAAAAAAAGTTAGCAGCTGATTTCACTTGAGGCCTGATCCAAAGCATCAATCAATTCTCACAAGGTGTTTAGCCTCAGATGTGTAACATCTTTTCTTATTTTCTATGAGACCCCTAGAGTTTGTAGCCAACTTCTCTGTAACTGCAAAACACACTGAAATCATATCAAGTATGTTAGCTTGAAGTGTGAGTGGTGTTCATCTGTCTGTCACACATGCCGCAGCTTTATCAGAAAATGATTTCAGATAAAACCAGAATATACTATACAATAAATAATTCATGGCAGAAGGGAAGCCATATTTCTCTCTATATTGGCATTTCACCGTGCAGCCGCTGAACCACAGCTTGTTTTTATACAGGGCAGCAGACTCCATTTCCCAGCTAGAAACATTCAATCCCATCTGGTAGATTCATTCCCAGCTAGATAATACCCCACGTATCCATGTAACATACAAGCTACTGTCAAACAGCAGCGAGCTGTCTCCCCGAGACAGCTGTTCCACACAAGGGCCGCTTTGTCTGAAGGGAGCGCGGATCGTTTTACGTGGAGCGCCGGGGAGATGAGCCCTCTGTCAGCTGCCATGGCATCGAGAAAACCTCGCTCATCACACGTTCTCCTTATTTTGTTATCTGGCCAAACACATGCTGGGGATGTCAGGTTGGAAACAAAGGATGCATTCCCTGCCCTGGTTATGTTTCATTAGGGAAGGCAAAGCAAATGCACCTCTTCTCCTCCTTTCTTCTCTCTCTCTTTAAAGTTTATGGATGTATGAAAAAGGCGTTTTTCGGGGCAGGGTTTGGAACAACCAGGCTTTTGTTTCTGGCAGTGCTGAGCGGGCAGAGTGGCCCCAGCCATATGCTTTTCCTTGGCACCAGGTAGAGTGGGACACGCTGAGCAGCAGCGGGAAGCGCCGCGCAGCCGCGGTGGGAGGCAGCTGCCACGTGCCACAGCAGCTGACATAAGCACTGCAGAAGTGGCCACCAAACCCAGGTGACCCTTTTCCTCCTGCCATTTCCAGGGACCACAAGCAGTGTGGAACACATATTGGGTGTGCTGTGAGGAGGCATTAGGAATAGCCAGCCTAACCATTCCTTTATCTTCCCATAACTGACTCCTCCCACTGATTGCTCAAAGAGCCCTTTAAAACTGTCTTATATCAAAGACACCAAGACATTGAGAGAAAACTCTCTACAGATAAGCATTTTCTGCATCTACCAGCCTCGTAAAATTCACTTCATGTTCTTTCCCTACTACTTTATTGGTGCACCAACTATCTTGGTGAACAAATAAAATATTTATAGGTTTTTCCAGTATTATCAGTTCATAGAATGACAGAATAGTTTGGGTTAGAGAGGACCTTTAAAAATCATCTAGTTTCAGCCCCACTGCAAAAACACCTTCAAGTAGACTAGGCTGCCCAAAGCTCACCCACCTGGCCTTGAACCCTTCCAGGGATAGGGTATCCACAACTTCCCTGGGCCAGACCGTTCCTCCCCACCTCATCACAGAATATGCTTTCCTTATGTCCAGTCTAAGTTGTTATGACTTACAAAAGTTGTGTGTTTCCTGTTTATTATCTGTTCACACTTTTTTTCAATCTAAACATGTCATTGTTCATGAGGTTTATTTCTTCCTACTACGTAAACAACATAAACCCTTTTATTCTGACTTAGAGATTTTCGAATGCATTGATGGCGTGAGTTAAAAATGAGATTCAAGAATTCTAGAACCTGGGAAATCTGGGTCTGCTTTTAAGGTCAAACCTTCCATATATTTTTTTTAGAAGAAATTGTTAGCCTATTATATAACATCAATTTTGTAGAAATATCAAACCTTTACATATCTTAAAATTCAGGCTATCTTGTACTTGCCATTGAATAAATTTCTAGCTGCTTACAATTTTGTCTAACTTTGACCATCTAGATCATACCTTTTCATTCACTGGGTTGAATGGAAAACTCCACCAGAAACAGCTTATGCATTTCTAAGAATTCTTTTCCTACTGTTAATTTCTTTCTTTCCTAAATCAAAATCTTTACATCTCTCTTCGTGAGAGGAAATGGTAAAAAGTTTTAAGAAGCAATTCTGGAGCTGAAGTAGAAGTCCTTGCTTTGGTAGAACCTAATTTGGGAGTTGGAAAAATATTACTCAGGAAAATATGCTTAGGCATGCCTAAATTATATAAAACTGAATTCTCTATAAGCAGCTGTTCCTTAGTGTTTCCCAGAAACTCACTTGTAAAATTTGAAACAGCTTTATTTGCAAGAAGCGTGTTCATAAGCTCACAGATTTACCTCTGTCTAAAGCTAGCAATAGTGCTGTTCATTGTAAGAGAAATAAATGGAAAAAACCCTTCAATTTTTACTGGGAGAAAAAGTTCTGGACTGGGAAACACATGCTCAGCCCTTATGTCCTAATCAAAGTGAATGAATAAGCTGGGAGATGCAGGGAGGCAGAGAGGGGAAGAGAGAGAGAGAGAGGACAATTTGGAAGCATAACTGAAATCTCTATCAGTTGGGAGAAACATCTAAAATACTCTTATGCCAATCACCATCTGAAAAGGCAACTGAAATATGAATTTAATTAAAAAGAACTACAATCTGTTAAACTATATGCTAAGGTTATGAGAAGTGATTCCAAATAGAAGAGTTAAGAAACATTAATACTACAAGATCCCTAACCACACTCTCCTAATTATCCGTTGAACTATGCAATCCCAAAAGCTAATACCACTGGAGTTTCAGAAGTGCCGAGCATTTGCATTCCCTGTCAGCTTTAATAAGGATTATTATGCACATACATACAGTCCTTTTGAGAATCACGACCATAGCTTCATTAGCTAAGCAAGAAAGGGCACAATACAGAAGTCACTGGAGTAAATTTGGCCTATATTAAATACTTTGTAGTTGCAGTATTATTGTGTGTGGTCACTTACTGTCCTCAGGTAAGTTGTTTTCACGTTCTTCTCTCTCCATCTGTTGGCACCAGCCCTCCATACGGTCTCTCTCTGCCTGAAGTAGCTTCAGAAACCAGTGGCCATCTCGTGGGCACACTGACCTTTGAACAGCTTCCAAAGGATCTTCAGTAATAGAGTCAATCCATGGGTCAGGAGGAGGTAAAATTGATGGATCAAAATCTGTCTCAAAGTCATCATCCACTGCACATGCATGGTAATGGTTTCCTGACCCTTGTATGCTAACGGTAGAGGTGCTTGCATCTCGGGAAAACTGTCTTGATATTTGTCCAGAGCATGTATTGTCCTCTTGAGGGTCGATTATTTCAAAGTTCTCATGGAAATCCAGGTCTGCTTGCACAGCTGTTGTTACACTATTAGATCGTGTAAACCTGCGAAAGCTTTGGAGAGCACAAACAGAAAATGTTTAGAAAGTTTTTTCTAGGTAACTTGGTATGGAAGGACATACTAAGATTCTGCCACTCTTCCTAAGACTGGCAGTCACACAAAAGCTTTTTTCCTCATTGCAAGCAAACAATCGTCTCTCTTTTTCCATTTAACCTCACTGTTTATTGAGACAAGGACCTCTAATTGTTATGTGGTTTAACAAAGCCAGAGGCCAGCCCAAGAGAGAGCTAACAGTGCCAGTAGCTCAGGATTTTAGATTACTGATTAATGAAAAGTTAAACGCACTCAATTTTCAGAAGTGGCTTATCTTTCAATTTTCAAAACTCACACTCCTTTGAAGTTACACTTCCAAACTCACAAGCCACATTTAAAAAATCACACATGTGAAATCGGTAAGATACTAATACCAGTGAGTAATATTATACATTCCATTTATACAAAGAAAGTACTTTTAACTCAGACAAGTATTTTTATTGCTTCTTCATAATTACTTTTCATAATTATAGATCTACTATCTCTCACAATTTTACCACCCATTGCCAGTGTCCAGCCATTCTATTCTTCACATTCAAACTTCAGTTTCAAAATCATCTCTTTTTCACCAAAGCTGGCTTTCTGTCTGTGTGTGTTACCCTCTTTGTGATGGCTAATCTCCTGTGGGTAGCTTCCTCTCACCTTGCAGAGTTCCCCTGTGTTGGGGCATCTGAGGGCCAAGAACAACCCCGAGGGTGAAGGCAAGAGCAGGGGAGAGAGGAAGTTTGGGGGTTTGGGGTGGGACAGGCTTTCTTTATGTAAACAGGACTTCAAATTCTGTAGTGTGAGGCATCTGACCTGAAAAGGCTGACAGAGGAGGAGACAGAGAAGTACAAGCAGTGAAAGATGATTAATGCTGTTGCAAGGGGTGGTAATGAGAGCCCATTCGATCAGCAGTGAATTGTGGAGGGCATGAGTGGAAAACAGGAGGCAGACTGCTGTCTTGTCCCATGACGAAAAAGAAAGTAGAACCATAAAGTGATTAACATAGATGTTTCTTAAATCAGTAACATTTAGGGCTCAGAATTAACAGTCTTGAACTCAATAGGGACAGATTCCCACCTCCTCTTCTTACAAATCCAGGATGCCTGTGCACTCATACAGCCAAGTAGTTAGTCTCCAATTTGTTCTCAATCTTGCATCTACACTTGAAACTAGTGTTAGGACCCATTTTCCTGTGATATTTTGTCTGTTTTGCCCTTGCCAGTTCTATTTTTAGTTTGCATTCAAGCAGTAGTAAAAATGCTGAAGAGATAGTGGAACTGGATGCTGGGCATCATTTCACTTCCTTTCATTTATTATCCACCTTCCACTAAAGAGCAATAGCTAGTTAGGCAAGTAATACTCAGAGCAAAATTTCATCAAGTATATTTAGTGTGCAGCTGGTGAGGGAGCAGATGGAAGGATGCTGAGGGAGAATTTAATGTCCTATATACCTGGTACATCCAGATAGCTCAGGAGGACTGCAGCAGACTTCAAGGAGGATTCTAATAGGTCCTGCTGATGGAGGAAATGAATGGCTGTTGATCTGCGGCTTTGAGTTGAGTAGAGCAAAGCAAAACAGAAGTTAAGAAAGGTCCTCCAATTAAAAAAAAAAAAAAAAAAAAGAAAAAGAAAAAAAAAAAGAGAAAAAAAAAGAAAAAAAACCCCAATTCCTCTGCAGAAGAAGGCTCAAATTAACATCTCAGCCGTATAGTCTCAGGAAAACTTTAATAATAGATTGTGTATGTATTTTTAAAGTAATCACAAGCATTTTAAGGCAGTGTCTGCTGCTTGCAGTTGTTTTGAAATAGATGTTGTTAAATGATACAAAAGTCATGGTTGTGCTACTGTAGTTGAGAATGATATGCACCAGCAAACTGAAAAATAAAGAGTGTGCAGAATTCTTCAGTTTGGAAGTTTATCCTTTGGAAAGCAGAGGAAAGCATTTTGTTATGGACTGATACAGCGGAAAAAGTTAGAAAGAGAGGACAAGGGACAATGGAGAAGTGGATTCCTTTCCATAGGAGAAAAGACATGGCACATGGCTGAGGAGGATTATGAGAGATCTATGAAATCCTGACCAGGGGATGTTTCAACATTTTTCTGAGTGCAGTAACTGTGGGGAGGAAAGCAGCCAGTTGAAAGGATCTAAAGATCTAAAGATCTAAAGATCTAAAGATCTACATCTTATGAAAGGAAGTACTTTTTCACACAATCTCTACTTAAATTGCCACAGAATCCTGGAAAAAGCAAAGGTAAAAATAGTTCAAAGAGAACTTGATCAAATTCACAGGAAGGGCCATTACACTTCTCATATTTGGTTTAGGAAGTCCCTGAACAACAGAATACTAAATTGGGAATGTCTACTGGGACAAGTAGTGCTTAGTTCAGACACTTTACACTCCTTTATACTTTTCCTAAGTATCTGCTATGGTCCCCTGGCAGAGAAAAGCTGTCATAACTAGTATTAGTGATTAGAAAGACATTAGGCTGACATTACAGTGAAAATCTGTTGGTCCAATCCATGTTAGTTTTTTAGAAATTGCTTTTATTTGACCACCAACCTGGCAAATCCCTTGTCGGCACTGAAATACACAAACACATACACACAAACATGTGTGTCCACACAGGCACATGCTGACTGAGGATTTCTTTTTAGTAATTTAGTCAGGGTTCACTGAGAGCCAAAGCATTAGTCCATAGTGTACTTTTCCACATCTTCCATAGAACTGGTGAGAAAAGCAAATGCTTTAGTCCAGGCTTGCTCTTCTCCATGTCCCTACCTCTATGTCACAGCCACCTTCTGCTTTCTTCAGTGCCCTAGACTCTGACACTCTTCTGTCTCAGATGACCACTTGTGCTTTCAGTTAACACCTTGGCTTTTCAGTGTATGCCAAAACCCAAATGTGAAAGCATCAAAGTCTGCTTGACAGGAGGATGTATTGCTGGAGGCTCTACATTTCAAGTACTTCAAGAGTGTTCTCTTACTGTGTTCAGTATGAGCTAGTACCACCAAAGCCAGACTGCTTAACAAATGGAATGACCTATTTTTTTTGGTCTTTGTTTTATGTATATAATAGTATGCTACAGGTTTGCATGACAGTTTCTTGGCATTGGATTATGTAACTTATCTGTCTTCAAAAGAAAAACAACTTGGCAATAGAATATAGCATCAGTTCAAAATTAAAAACAATACTTCCAAGGAAATGTATTTTGATTAAAATGGAAATGCAGGAAGGCACTTACTATCTGCCTGCCTACAACTCATCTATATAAACACCTAATAGTTGGCAATTTTAGTCTCTGACATAGCTTTCTCACTCACTTCCAGGATATTTTACTCTTACAAAATACCATTTGTGTCCCACATGAGCCTTTTTTGTTTTACTCTCAGTTAAAATTCCATATTAGAGGAGAGTTGTTGAAGCTGATGATAAAGTTTTTGCTGCTTCTACCATATAAAATATTTACAAGTCTACCTAAGATATAAAAAAGGAAACAGTTCAAAATAGATATTTGCTGCTTCTTCTGCTTTCAGGCTTGGCCCTTTTGTACTCAGTTTTGCCCTGCAGGCACAAGGTGTAATAATTACAGCTTCAGAGAACTGCAGCAGATATCTGGCCTAGGGTGCAGAGAGCCATGAAACCTCAGACTGGATAAACCAGTATGGAGAACAACAGAATGATGTGTTTTGAACAACAGCACAGTCACTTGTTGGCATTCAACTCTCAGCTTCTAAGTCTTTGGCTTTCTTTTGCAAAACGTGTTTGCAATGCAACTTAGATAACTTAATTTGCTCCTAAAAGAAACCCCAAACCCAAAACCTCAGGAAAGATCTGTATTTCAAACCAACTGATGCATGACCAATCTCACAGGTGTTTAGGTTAAACTCAGCCTTACTTGACCCACTGGCTGCCTTTCTTGGTGGTGTACTTCTCTGCTAAGGCTGCAGCTGCTGTCAGCAGAACAAACTAAACTGCAGAGGGAGTTAGCAGATATGGTACAATATTCCTGCTCCAACCTCACTCCTTGCAGCAGCTCATCTTTGTTCATCATGTTGCTTTAAGATGTTTGGTTTATTTGTTGTTTTTTACCAATTCTTGGCCTTTGCATTGCAGAGCAGAGATGCTGGCTGGAGTTCTCAGCCTCCCTCCAGGGCTCGGTCTGGGGCAGGGAGGCCATTGCCAACCAGCAGGGTGTGATCAGAAATTTATGGCAAATTCTGCCAAGACCAGGCTTGCAGCAGCCCACCAGCTGGCTGGAAGCCACCAGGGCTGTAAGTGAACCCTCAGGTCATAGGCAGCTGTGGCCAGGGAAAGATTGGCTCAGTTAGAGCCAGGGCATGCTTTGCCTTTTGCTTTAGCAGTTCCTCCTCCAAGCATGCACGGGGTAGGAGGGGATGTGGGCAATGACTCCCACCAGGGTGGGACTGGCCAGAGGAACTGGTGTGGGTTGCAAGGGACATTTAAAGGTCATCTAGTCCAACTTCCCTGCAATGAGCAGGGACATCTTCAACTACATCAGGTTGCTCTAAAGACTGCAGTGTTGAGAAGTGTGAGTTAGACTGTGCGACTGGCCTATGGTATAGGGAAGACACTAAAACCTAAGTATTTTTTGTTGGACCGTAAGTAACCAAACCCAAAAACCTACAGGAAAAAAACAGAAAAATATGAGTTTATATAGTAACAAAATACAAAGATGTGAGAGGTATTTTTTGAGGTATTTTATTCCTGGAAGAGACAGCACGGGGTTTTTGTTTGATTGTTTGCTTTGTGTTACCATATTGTTATTTCAAATGATTCCAATTTATACCATATCAGGAGTTGTGCTATGGTAGGATGCACTTTTGTGTATCAAGATATGGGAGGACCTTCCCTGGTGCCCCAGACACCAGAGAAGAGGGAGAAGGACTGTCTGTCTGTTGCAGTCTCCTATGGGAGTGTTCTTACTCCAGAAAGTACCATTGTTTCAGGATTCAGAAATTCTTGTGATGGCAACTCAGGCACAATTACCAGCTGATGGTACGTCTAGAACAATGAGAGAGACAATTTTGGAGGTGAGAATATAATAGGAGGAGATCTTGGGGCAGGCAAGATAAATTGCAAGAGAGACCAAAACTGATTACAGAGCCATGGGACTGAAAAACCCTTGTTCAAGAAACATGCAATGTAATTGTTTTTGGCAGAATAAATGATTTCTTTCTTTCTGCTTCAGTAGAACTGGTTGACTTCTAACAACTCGATTATCTTCTGTAAGTGAGGAGGGTGGTCCCTTGAGGTCAAGAAGTTGTTACAGGTAGAAAGAAAGGACAAGCAGAAATGGGCAGAAATTGAAGTGCCCTGAGATGGCATGAATGAGTTTTATCACGTACACTTTTCAAAACTGCCCTGGAAGGAAAAAGGGAAGAACATTTTGGTTAGAGTTTTGTCAGCATCATGGTGAAGGTCAGGTGAGAGATAAAAGATTAGTAGCAGGATGATCATAAGGTTGTAAGAAATGCGTACCAATTTCTCTCCAAGAGAAAGACTGGACAGAGTTACTCTATAAATGCTAGAAATCACAGAGCTGCAGGTAGGGAATGAGTATGAAAAATACTATTGAGAACCTGCAGTGTAAAGAACTGAGGATAATATAAATAGCCGTGATGGATCCAATTATAATGTGGTCAGGTACAAGAGGAGGAGGCAGACTGAGGCATTTGTCTTGGCAGGTGGCCCACATACGGATCCAGAAAGTGAAGGGCCAATGAAAGGTCTGAGGTGAGATGGAAGATTGAAGAGAGAGAGCTGTCCTGTGAAGATACTCTGTGTTTGAATGACTTAGATCAAGAAATTGAGACAAAATGTTTTGCTTACCTGATCCAAACACAGAAGAAGGAATATTTAAATGGACATGAAGAGGTGAGACTCCCTAGTGTGAGAATGGCAATCATATGAGGTGACGGAAAGGGAAAAGACAGAGCAAGAAGCCAAGAATTAGACTGAAAGTTGTGGTAGGCTTTTGGTGCATTAGGTGAAGAGCTTTCTTGTTTTCTAATAGCGTAATTAGTAGTGTAATATTGTAATAGCTTAGACTGTCAAGGAAACGTGATCAATTTACTTTATTTATTCTTTCTGCTATGTCACTCTCCTCATTTTACATTTATTTAGTATTTCTGAAGTGTGGAATATTTAAAAAACCATGAATTTCTCAAAGATTCAGCTAAAAAGGCCTTTTCTTAGGCTTTGCTGATGTTATGGTGCAGGGACACTGAAGAATGTACTGTATTTACAATTCTTTTCCTGTAACAGATAATCAGTACATTGTGCTCTGCTGTGTTATGGGAAAAAAAAGAGTATGAGTGCCCAGCTGTGATGATAAGCCCTTTGTGTCTTGAGTGCACTCATTTTCTAAGGATTAGGGGCTGTCCTTTTTTAGCCAGTTCACTTCTGAAAGTCCATGATAGATTGCTGCTTGCCCGTCTGCTTCAAACAGCAGCAACCTCAACTTTATCAGCAAGGAAACCCCCAAACACAGCTCTCAGTAAGCAATGCAGAAATATTGCTTTCTCAGGGCAGACTCTCACAGGCAAATCTTACCTTTTTCTCTGGAGCAATACAAACTGCAGCAGAAGGAGGGCTTTGGAAGTAAGGTATTTACAAACAGCCATTTCTTTCTTTCCTTGTGGGGAGGGGGAGGGTTGGGCTTTTGGGGTAGTTATTTCCTTTGTGCCCAGGCTGAAGTGAAATGGTCCTTTAGCATCCATTCTAATGTGCTCATTTATCTAGTGCTGGAAGAGTTGTGGGTAAATGGGGCTAAGATCTAACACATAAAGAAATGCCTGCCAACAAGAGATGTTTTAGCAGGTTAATGAGGAACTTGGTAACAGCCTAGCAGGGTCATTGCAAAATCACATTTCTTTTTGCTGAAATCACTTTAGCCTTTTAAAACCACAGGAAAATGCTCTGCTACTTTACAAGGAGATTTGGTTGAATTGAAAATGTTGTAGATAACCTGCTATTTTTGAGTATTTTTGGCAGATGTAAGTAAAAAACAGTGTGAAAATGAACATCTCCATTGGCTCCTGCAGTCAGCAGGCCAGAGGAGGGGAGAGGGCCTGGATTTTGTCAGCTCAGATTTGCTGCACCCAAGTTTTTTCTGGAGAAATTACAAGGATAATGTCCCTCACTGACAAGTCATACTGTACCAAGGCAGGAGGGTACTGAGAGTTAGCAAGAAAGTGGCTGTAGCATCCAAAAGTCACACTGTACCCAAGCCGCCTGAGAAAAGAGAAGCAAGATTTGTGTGGGTGCTTGGAGCAACACTTGGCAGGCCTGCACATTCAGGCAAGGGCAGAGTCTGGCTTTTCTTCAGCCAGTCCAGTTTTGGGAAGGAAATAACTTTTGCAGCTGTGGTCAAGCACTCAAAAATTTAACGTTGTCTCCCAAGTGCTATGCACAGTTATGCTGCAATGTAACTGCAAATTTGTCATCAGAAAGAAACATAACCCTCAAAGACAGCTGCTTGCGTTTGTTTTTTATTTTTAATTTTGTTTTTCTTGGAGGCTATTTGTTTGCTAACTCAGGCTAAGCTGCAGATTATAGGGAGAACAGAGTTCTACAGGCTTGCTTTGTAATCTCACAATATTTTTGCAAGGGAGCAATTGTAATGCAGAGATGTCTGTGTGAGATACCTGAGTAAAAGCATTCAGTTTGGCTCTGCCACTGCACCGCTACATGTGGCTGAAATAATTCTGCCGAAAAACGAGATAAACTTTTCCTCCTCAGTTCTATGCTACTGCAGCCACCCCAAGACTAACACTCCAGCTGCAACACTGTTCACTGTTTAGGTAGATTTTCTGGGGAAAAAAGAGATTATTAAAATTTTATGAGCTCTCAAAATGTATCACACTTCTCTTCCATTTCTCTCACTGCTCCTGAAAAATCCTCTTTGGAAAACAAGAGCTACAACATTTATAAGATTCAGCTTTTCAGCTGGGTGATCTAACAATTCATCCAGGAAACAGGTTTATGTGGTCATGTGTGCAGGAACTAGGGCTCTTAAAAATTAGTTGTGGCATAATTATTTACTTTAGAAGAACAATATTAACTTTTACTCACCACTTCTCCTCCTCTACTTGAACTCCTATGGACTGGAACTTACTGGTTGCTTTGTTGTCACCTGGTATGGTGGATTCTTCAGCACCATCAACCTTAAAAAAAACAAAACATGACAGGTAATAAGAATGTATTTTAGCAGAGATATCACCTGGCTAATTGCAGTTTCTATGCACCTTAACTACTAACTGTCTGCACGTAGAGCTTGTACCAGGAGTTCCTTCACTTAGTCAGTTTCTCTGTGATGTTATTTCTGATTAGAGAATATTCATTATTCTTAATCTATAAAGCATTTCTGGTAAGACAATATTCAGCCTGCAACATGCAGATGGATTTTATCTGGTATTTTATGGAGGCTGGATGCTCACGTTTTGTCAGAGCACATCTCCGAGCAGCTGTAACTCCAGCTATTGTGCCTCACCGTTTGTTCGATTTTACCTTCTGTCTGTACATGCATGCATATGTGAACTCGTAACAAAATTGTGTGTTTGTTTTGTTTAAATGTTAGTGCCTCAAATCAGAGCACTGTAGAGAAAAGATTTAAAGAAAGCAGATAGGAGTCTTAGATGCATTTTCTTTACTGCTTCATCTTGCAAACAGGTGGTCCCAAGGAGCATGGGCTGGAACTTAATACCACATCTCCAGCTCCAGCTCCGTGAGGAGTTTTGTGCCAAAGGTATAAAGTTAAAATTTAACCACAGATGAGTCTTTGAACAAAAGATATTCTGGGTCCAATCAGTGTAGTTGTTAATTCCCAATGCTATATATAATATGGATAGTCGTACAAGAAAAACATTTTCCAACTGACAGAATTTTTGGGCCATAGCAGTGTCATGAGGTGACCTGTAGCCTCAAACAGGTGTGTTCTGTGAGTATCCTTGATACTGGGAGTTCTGGGGAGATAAATACACTTTAAATCCCATAACTGACAGAGTGAATCAACCTTTTGATGGAAGGCCTTTTCTTTGCTTAATTTTGCTTGTTTACAGCCAAGACTTGTAGTGTCCTAGGCGTGGCTGAGGGTTGCAGAGGACACACATGGAGGTTCACCAGAAGTGAACACTAGCTTTATTTGGCAGAGGAGGAAGAAAACCAAGAAGATACCTGTGGCTAATGCAGCTTGCCCTGCTCTGCAGAGATGGGTTGAGATGTCATTAAGGTATTTACTTGGTCTGAGTTCAGTCTGAGCCTGAACTGGGCTCCCTTTACTCTGACTCTATACTGCCAGTCAGAGGACAGACAGTGTACCTGCTGCCTTTGGGGCAGTTGTTTGTAAGAGAAGTCATTTCAGGCATCAACACCTATCTTAAGGCATTTCTACTCCCACACTACCCCTTCAGCTGTACCAGCATGACTGCTTGTGCAACGATGCTGCAAAATGGATCAGACAGCAGACTAGTGAAGTAAGTTTCCTTCATCTGTGAAGCCTGTCTGACTCTCAGAATCTCATTGATGTGCACAGCTGTGAGGGTGGCACCATGCACAGGCAGGAATCCTGTAAGGCTGTGTCACTGCTGAAGGTTTTGCTTCATGTCATCCCCGCTTCAAGTGGTTCGTACCACATCTTCACTGGACCCTACACAAATCCTGCCTTGGCAGACCCTCACGTACCATCCCCGGATTTCATCATTATTTCACATGATTATACTGGTCATCTATAAACTTCAAAGTTTAGGAGGGAGATTGTCAAAGGCTGGAAGAACATTTGGACCTCTGTTTTCCTCAAATCTCAGGAAACTCTATACCTTTCAAAAGCAGCATTTGTTACTTGCAACTCTATCTTAAGAAGAGAAAATAGGGAGGTGGTCTGTCAAGAACCATGATTCACAGTGCCATTATTCATTTTGGCTTCTGCTAATATGGAAATTATTTCCTTGTACCCATTATTTTACATGGTCTTTGCTAAGGAGTCTTGGTTTCCTGTATTGGTGAAATGAGGCATTACAATAATATAATGGCATCATAGGCTTGGCTGGGAATGGGAATACATAACAGGAGTTTTCCTCTGTCCCTGTCCCACATGGATCTTTCTCCTGTGTTTAACACTGAACATCACCCCTTCTTTCAGAATATACCCAAAACAAACAGTTGTGAATCAGTAAAAGTCTACAACAAAGGCAGTGCCCACAGGCAATAGTTATTATTGCCGTTCCAAGAAGTGAGAGAAAAGCCACAGCTTCTCCAGCAGCTACCCCTGGGATGGCAAACTTCAGCACAGCACCTCTCATCGATCTCATTAGGCTGATATAGAGATTTAATGGTAAATTCTTAGACTTTGCTAATCAGATAAGCCTGTCCAGGCACATAGTACTGTGCTTACAACCACCTTCTACAAGAAAAAAAATTCTGTCTTCTTGTGAAGGCCAATAAGCTGTAGATTGCTATTCTATATGTTCAAGGTTCATCTGTCAAAACCTGTGTTGATTCTCAGATGATTTTAAGTTCAAGTACTTTGTTACAAAAGCTTATCCTACAAGCAAATAGTTGTGAGTTCTATGCACATTACATTTTTAGGGGGAGTATTAAGATTAATTAAGAAATCTAGTTAAATCTAGTTTAAAGTCTAGTTTTATTTACTCTTGTCCTTTCTGTAAACAGGAATGAACTTTGGCAGGGTTAGTTTTCTTGTTTCATTCCACTAGAGGTAACAAAATGCAATTTTCTTTAAAAAGGGCAAATCAGAAGGAACTTTTCTTCTGCTCTTGAGGCTGAGATAGGAACAATGCTGCCTCATTCAAGTGGCTACCAGTCATTATGAAATGCATGAATAAGCAGCGACAATTAATTCAGTGAGGCTGGATGAAAACATTTTTTTGATGATAGTGTAATGTAAATCATTGTTTTACACATTCCCTTTCAGTGATTTAATTCATGCCTTTCTGACCCCCACTGTGTTATGATTCATAGATTAGTGCTCATGTGTGTAATTTAACAGAGCTGAATAACAAGCAGCACAGAGACTCAAACAAATCCTTGCATCTGATGAATTTATGATAAATTAGGAAAACATCATTAGTACCATGCAGAATGATTATGCTGATGCAAGTTCTACATAGGTACCTGTCAGGACAAGAAGAAAAATACACAAAACATTGTATAATGAGCAGTAAAACAGATGTAGAAATCCAAAACAATGGCAAGCATATAATCCATGTCATGTACTGTACCTGTATTCCAATAGATAAGCATCTGTTTTTCTTGAAGTGGTCCTTCTTCCTATCTTCTACTGCAACAGTGGCAATGGTTGTGGTGGTGGTGACAGTGGCAGTATTGTTCCCTACGTGTTGGCTTGCAGGGCCGTGGATTTGGGCATTGGCAGCTTCAATAGCAGCTGTCAGTGCCTTCATACTGTCCAGGCTTTCTGTGGAGTTGCTTAGTCCAGACTGACTGATGATATCTCCCCTCTGCCCATGCCCATCCATGTATGCATCCTGGGCAGACTCTGTGCTGCTCTGGGCTGTGATGGAGATAAAGGGTTTGGTGGTAGTTCTCGGTGGGACTGGAGGAGGCGTCTTCTTGTAGGTGGTAATGCAGGATGACACTGGAAAAAACACAGCAGAGTTCTTGTTTTATTGATGCTGCAGGGAAAGTGGATGCACGTGTGATATCAAAGCATCAGGAAGCATGGACAGATCAGAGGTCAGGAGGAGGCTGTTAGCCAAAGAGCCCCCAAAAGTCAATCTACGTGCCATAGTAATTAGTGCCTTGCTTATCAGTGTTTTCTATTCTTCCACGTGAGTGGAAGAATTGCTAGTAAGGCAAATAGGGAGAGAAAGTATCTATTTACCAACATCCTCCTTAGTCTTTTTAGGATTGTTTTATGCAATATATGTTCTACTAACTGTTCTAAGTCCTATGGGAACAAGTCCTTTCTCCAAAATGTTTTCTCTGCTTATGGCTCCCAAACAAGATTCACAAGGATGGAAAGTCTCCAACCACTTATCCCAGCTAAACTGTACTTCAAGCAGCTTTATTGCAATTGTTTTCTGTCTCCCTACCGACTATATGCAGAAGTTCAAACCAGATTTTTTTTTTATGAGAGAGGGATTCACAAATAATCCTTTATCAAAGTTTGTTAACACTCACCATACTTGGACTTGTGTATTTCTTTCTATAAAATGTCTCACTTGTTGCACAAACTTCTCAAATACTTTGAAATGCTTTGTTGAGGACAAAGTTAAAAGAACATTTTGCCATGCCTAATTTCTCACCATAAATATAACATCAGTCTTGGAAAATAAAATCACTTGATTTTACACAGAGAGTTAGTGTAATGAAGTCAATGGCTAAAACCTGTCAGTGGTAAAGTGTAAGTATAAATGTTTGCAATAACAAAGACTTCAATAAAGTTCATAATTTGAACTTTTTATGTGCTGCTATGTGGAGTTAGAAGTTTAGCTTGAGGTTTCCCAGGTTAAAACTATTGTTCTGTATACACAGAATTACATGCAGAAAGCGCTACATGGAGATTAAAACATCTTCCTTTAAGGGTTGCTTGGCAGCTCTGCATTACTGAAGTTCTGGAATGCTTTCAAGGGAGGAAAGAAAGTCCATTAAGAACAAAAAACAATCATGATATGCTCTATTTTTTAACAGAATAAATGCAGGCATGAACCTGTGCAAAGTTCAGACACAAACTTGTTAACATAAATTCTTATTAACAGCAATCATATGGCAAGAAATGATTCATCAGGTCATTTTAATTGGCAGACGTCTATGCCACCCACATAAAAGGTAACTCTACTACAGCTGTTCTGCTCTCTGTTTGCACTGTATCTGCTTGTCGAGCCAGAAGCCATTATGGTATTAATTTGACTAGCTCACATCCATATGCCTCCTATCTCCCCATAGCTGTGGGAATAGTTACAGTGTAAAAGGTGTTTCCAGGGCATGAAATCACACACGATTTTTTTTTAAAGGACTCTGGTATAAGTTTCTGATAACATGTCTGAACCCATGTTAAACATGTTGAATGCTAATGGAAAAATAGAGTGTTTCAGGTAGTGAGGGCTTTGAAACTATGATTCACTTCTGAAGAATCAAACTGAAACCATGGTGTATCCGAGAGAAGAGATGGCTAAAAATGGACCTGTCAAATTTTAACTCTGGGGAAGTGAACAGTTAATAGGGTTAAAGGTGTTTTATAAAGTGGTCATGACAAGGTCAATACCTAGAACTAACAGAAAGGATGACACTTTTACAGAGGGGATTATAAATGTTGTGCTGTTTTTCATTGGTTTTGGTGCTGTCAAAAAGCATTTGTTGTGACAGCACATGCAGGTAAATCAGATGGTGTTGCACAGTCATGTACTCCAGGACTCATGGAGAATTGTGGAGGCTGCAGCTTGAGTCAGGATACCCCAGAAACACTGCAGGTGGTTCATGGTCAGGAGAATGTTCTCTGAGTTGTGGAAACGCAAACTGAAATTCAGAACAGAGGAATTCAAAGCACACACACACACACACACACACACACTCACACAAATATCCAGATAACACTTTGGGAAGCTGGTGCCAAACTTGTCTAATAGAGGTTCATGAGCAACACTACTTTGCAATTCAGCAAAGTATAAAGTGTACCATTTAAATATGCTAGGAGAGGTCTCTGGGGAACATTTGGGGACATAGTAGCACCTTCAGAACATCCCAGCATGGCACACTAAGTACCATTTTTCTTACATAGCAGAGAGGAAAGTGATAATGAAAGACACTTGAAAAGACATCTTAGCTAGGAGAGAGAGCATCTGAACCAAAAAGCAAGCCTTACAAAGATGGGTCCCCACATCACTGGGAATTTCTGTAAGAAAGTCAATAGCAACTTTCTATTGACAGCTACCATGCTCTCTGGACACAGCAGTACAAATACAGAATTGCCTGATTAAGTTGTCTTTCATTCTGTTGGTAAATGTACTCAATGAGGAGTATAATCCACACTGCATTGAAAGATGTTTGCACTCAGCTAATTAAATCTGAAGTTATTCTTAAGAGGGGGAGAGAATTGACAAGTCATACGGTGAAATTGTAAAGAGAAATAGCAAAACGTTCTTTCAGCAAGTCAAAACAAATCCTCGGTTTCCTGGAGCCACGCAGCACATACTGTACAGCTCCAGAGAAGCAGAGTGTGCAAGTCATAAAAGAACCCCAGGCACTTCATTACTGGAAATGATGTAAGCTCCTGCCGCTCCTCTGCAGAAATGACACCAAAACAATGCCGGGGCCGCTGTCGGAGGCTGCTGCTCCCAATTCTGGAGCTGGCTGAGTCCTCTGAGGCACTCAGGCACAACAAGGAAAGGCTTTTGGTCCCACAGCTCTCCTTTGTGTGCGCTCAAGCACCTGGCAACCTGTGCCAGGGCAACCTGAAGGATCTGCGGCTCTTCAAGTGGCCATGGTGTTTTGAATACGAAGCTGCTTGAAAAACGAAACAAGTGCTTCCCAAGAAAACTGCCAAAATGCTGGTGCTCTCCTTGTCCAGCCAGGAGAGCCTGAGCATCCAGTCAGTGCAGGGAGAGCACGTCCATGTGGAGTTTTGGCTCTGCAGGCAAAGGAGGAAACTCATCTCTCCAGCTGTCCTCAGAGGGAGGACACTACAGGATCACAGGACTCGTGAAAAATTTGGATAAATCCTCACTTCGCACGCAGGGAGCTTTCAAACTGTGAAAGCTAGTTTAATTCACATAAGGAAGTGAATTTAAAGGGCTGTATAAATTCCCTGATAAATATGTTCTTGGACATAGATCAAGGAGTGAAGTTCTGTAGGGAAACTGATCTGACTGGAGAGTCAAGTCAAAGTAGTTAGTCTCGTGAACCATTAAAATTGTTCAGATATGGAGTTCATCAGAAATCACTTATTCTAAATAGTAGAAGAGCTCTCAGTTTGACACAACCCTCAGTTTGACAAACTGTGGAAACCCTCAATTTCCACAGTTTTTTCCAGATAGCATATGCTGCTGAAGCAGGTACACATTCCTCTCCTAGGGCATATGCAAGGTTTAATCCAGAAACTAGTTAAGTCATGCACAAGAATCCTCAGACAACCAAAGCACTTTGAATCAGGCTCACTGTTTCCAGTGCATCAGCCCTCCAAGTTATGATCTCCTATTCCTTTTGATCTTTACCCTATTTCTGTGGACTGCCATCAGGTTACAGTTTAATCTCAAATACCAAGTGAAAAAAAAACACTTTCTCCAGATTAGCAAAAAAAAAAAAAAAAAAAAAAAAAAAAAAAAAAAAAAAAAAAAAAGCCACAGTTTTTGTCTTCCTAGCCAGTATTTCCAAACAACTAGCTCATGGGACAGGAATTTGGAACAGGGAGTGTCAACCACCCAGTTCAGAAGGAAGTCTAATGATAAAAAAAATAATCCCAGATTGCATAATAATAAAGGCTTGAATTTGAATGTTTCATTGTAAGAGTGCTTCAGTTGTTTAAACATGCTCACTAGGGGAGATGAGCCCTCAGGAGCAAACATCAGCATGCAAACACAAATTTTTAACTGAGTGAATGGGTGCTCAGGGGAACCCCAAGGCAGATTAATATTTTGAAGGGATCAAATTCATGCAGTACTTTGAAAAGATCAAGTGCTGAGACACATCAGTAGTATCTTTCTAACTTGGCAGTCTTATATAAACTTGATTAACAAGAATAAAAGAAAGTGCAAATTTAAAATTAAGTAACATAATAGTGTTTCTTCTGAGAAAAAGCATGAACTCCATGGTCTGAAAGGAGCAACAAAGGACACAACTTTCTCAGCACAAGAAAGATGTGGAACCTGTTGGAGTGGGTCCAGTGGAGAGCCATGAAGATGATAAGTTGGTTGAAGCACCTCTCCTGTGAAGACAGGCTCAGAGAGCTGTTTAGCCTGGAGGAGATTCCACAAAGGCTTCACTGTGGCCTTCCAATATCTTAGGAAGGAGGGAGAGGGATTTTTTATGTGACAGGACACGGGCAGTGGTTTTGAACTGAAAGAAGGCAGGGTCAAATTAATTTCACAGCTATAAGGCGCACCTTAAAGCCTACAATTTTGATCGAAACCCGGAAGTGCGCCTTATAATCTGGTGTGCCTTATATATGGAAAAAGTTTGAGTATTGAAGGGGTCTCAAAACAATTTCTGTTTCACATTAAGCAGCAACAAATATGAAGCTTGCGATCAAATGACCGTGAGCAGGCGAGAGCCGCGCGAGCTGCGAGAGCCACGAGAGCAGCGAGCAGCAAGCAGCGAGAGCTGCATGAGCCACGAGCCGCACGAGAAGCCTGGCGCCAGGGGCGGCTGCAGGGTGCAGGAGAACGGCGGACGGGAGTGCCGGGGCCCGTGGCACAGAGCGGATGCCTGGGGCTGTGTTTAAAGGTTATGCTGATCCGTGAAAAATGTTTGCAAATTGAGCACCTGCTGGTAAACCCCGCAATCGTGTGATTCCGTTACTAATTAGTTACTTTGATGTGCGCAGACCCTCGCTGCAAAAAAAAAAGTGCGTCTTATAGTCCCATGCGCCTTATATATGGAAAAAGTTTGGAAATTTGCTGACACCCAGAAGTGCACCTTATGATCCGGTGCGCCTTATAGTCGTGAAATTACTGTAGATGCTAAGCAGAAATTTACTCAAAGGGTGGTGAGGCACTGGAGGTTGCCTAGAGAATTTATGGATGTGCCACCCCTGGAAATGCTCAAGGCCAAGTTGGATGGGACCCTGAATAACCTGGTCTAGTGGGTGGTGTCCCTGCCCATGGCATGGAGACTAGAATGAGATGATCATTAAGATTGCTTTCAACCCAAACCATTCTATGAGTCAATGATTCTAACTTGTACACAACTAAGTATGATGATAAAAAGCAGGAGTTGTTCCATGCTGCACAGACAGACCTCAAGATTCTGATTTATTGTTTCTTAAATGAGTGTGCTAACAGTGATGCCCTTGCACCTACCACTTCTGCCACACAAACCATAGATACAGACAGATCTCAGCAGACCTAAGCTTCAGTACTGCAGCCTCTGGATTTAGAGGTGCAGTGCTTGAATTAGCTTGTTAGATTTGACTAAAACCATACACTTTTTCCCTTTTTCTTATTTTTTTTTTTTTTTTTTTAGATTTGGGGGGATGCTTGAAAATAGGGTTTCAGATCCTATACTGTTACTTTGACATGCAAAAAATTGGTATGAAAACAGAGCATTCATTATCTTAATAAAAAAACTAAGCAGATGGTTTCTGAGGATGTAGAGATTTACTATTACAAAACTGAAGCAAAGATTTTTATAAGAAGTTTTAAACTGCCCAAGGGAATAATATCACAGTGAGTTATGGATGTCATTATCCCAAATGAGAACTACTGAAATCTAGGTACTACACCATCAGGAATTCTGCCAAGGCCATGCTTTTTCCAGACCTCCCTCACCACCAAGCTGATACCTTATTTGATGAAAGCCTAAGCTTCACTGGCTTAGGAAACAGGCAAAACACATAACTACAATCCTGCAGAAATTTATATAAAGTATTGAAACTATTTTTGTTGCACAGAATAGCACCACAGACTTCATATCCCATGTACTCAGAGGTTTAAAGCCATTGCTGCTGACCTTTTTGTAAGTCTGGACATTTTTGTTTGCAAGTAGAGTGCCTCCAGCTTTCCAGCTGGGTACAGTGAAGGATCTCCTGAAGGTGAGACTAAATATGGCTCATCCTGCATCTCAAATGAATTGAGTTGGAAAATCTGCATATGCATACCCAGTGGATGACAGGTGAATATTTCTCCAGCAGATTTTTTTCTCCTTTTAATTTCTTCTGCTGGAAGCTGCTGATGCCAGTCAGAAGCTTAATTACTATCCCAGGGAAGCAGAATTATTGTGCAGAGAGCAGGTGAGACAGCCAAAGGTGTCTGCTAAATGTAGTTTATTTCTAGGATATTATCACAAATTATGGATACTCAGACAAAATCCAGGGCATGTAGGCTTCCCAGGAGACCCCCCTTTACTCCTTGTACTACACTTCTCTCTCTATAAAAATGACCAGTACATTAACAGCACACAACTTAAGCAATTCAGCTCTTGTGGTCCAAAAGTCAGGAGTCTATAACTGAATCTCTGGAAAAAAAATTTCACATTAACAGGTAGTTATTACCCAGAGTGGATCACTGATGGCTTATAATATTTAACTCCCAAAACTCGTGAACTTTACTGGTGTCAAGCAATAAGCACTTGCCTCTATTTATAGCTACGTGACACAGGCGTATATGTATACCTGCTGAAATTCAGTCAGGCTGAGAGAAATTAGAAGAGAAACAGTTTTGGCTTTGCCCCTAACCTTTGGATAAAAAAAAAAAAGGATCTGGAAAAACGCCACCAAGAACTTCAAGAGTAAGGATGTGAGTTTGTTCAGGACAGAGTCTCTCCTATAGACTTGAAGATTCAAATGCTTTAGTACAGTCATGGCAGAAGATCTCTGATACAGAATATCAACCTCTACAAGCAATGAAACATGATGAAGGAAAAGAAAAAAAGTACAGCGGAGTGGTCTTTTTTAGTCACTATGTGAATTATTTACCATCTTTTCATATGTAAGCACTATTTTTCTGAGAAAATTGGGGAAACACTGCTTGATCTGTTTCTTAAACTTAATCTAGAAAACCATTCAAATGCTTTCTGCACTTTAACAAAACTTTATTTCCCCCCATATTGGAGCAGTAATGGAAAACATGAAATCTGATAATTTTAGATAAAAATAGGGTGCTTAGAAGTATTTTATATTTCAGAACTTACATGTCATAAAATAATTATGGTAAGAAATTAATAAGCTTTCTGAATATCAGTACTTTAATTTTGTGAAAGGCATTTATGGAAAACAAAGAAAAGCTTGTGAAATATGGTAGTTTATCCCACTTAGATCAAGAATGCATAGCAGTAAATAAATATAATAATATTCATCTTAATTAAATCAGATTCTTTTCCTATATATTTTCCAGAGAGCAACCTCACTGGCACTTTGATATAACACTTTGTTATGTGTTACTGCAGCACTCTCAAGTTCCAGAATTTGCATACTTTCCCCTTGGCAATAACGTTAATAAAACAAAATGGGCAATTTTTTTTAGATGTGGAATTGTGCTAACCAAATACAGACACATCTATGTAAACAGATCTTTAAGTAAAGATTTTCAGAAACACAGGGGGTTGAACTGTCTGCAAGTATCTAGTCACAATAGCTAGAAGATGTATTTAGAAGTTTTAAAATCTGCACATGCTCTGAAAAACACATCACTTATTTTTTTGCCTACCGAGTAACGGTTGAATGTAAAGACTTTGTCTACTGGTGCCCATTGCAAGTTCCCAGTGCTAATAACTCGAAAAACCTGCCTCTTTACATTTCTGATTTGGATTCTTGAAAACCTCACCCAAACTGTGAATACTAAACCTAATTTCCAGACTGTGTCAGTAGCTGTTTCAATATGCCAGAAGTCAGTGACCCATAGCAGAGCCCACACATCCCTCTGTGTTTGGGCATGTCACTGCAGGTGCTATTTCTTGAAAATTACTGTGTAATAGTAGTAACTACTGGAGCTGGCCCTATTACTACACTCTTGTATAAATGCCATCCCTTCACTTAC
>VRYO01001463.1:48666046-48705631 GCA_009812075.1 Sialia sialis
ATTGTGAAATTACTGTAATATCTGAGTATCCTGCAGGTTTAAACCCTATCAAACCTGGAGATACACCAAGGCAGATGTTTGGTCAGAACCAAGCCCATATATAAGTAACAATCTCCTGATCTTTACTGAAGCAGTTTGTTCAGATCTTCCTTCAGAGTTTGTTAAGAAGAACTGCATTTTGTCCTTCCTGAGCCTCTGCTGCCAATGTCTCATCCTTTCACAGTGGCAGACTGATGATAAAGCAACTTTAACAGCCAGTCATTTAGGAGGAGCTTGTCCAAAATTTGATTGAGAAATTGCAAGTTGAAATGGTATAGTTCTTTTCACAGGAGGTCTGACTAAAGAATGATTGAGATCCTCCCCTTCTGAATCCCTGAATCCCAGAAACCAACCTGTTTCCCAGAAGCTAGAGGAGACTTAAGCAATCTCTGAGTAATCTGATCATGTAGCATTTAAGTTAGCTAGGTATTGATGCTGCATCATTCTTTTCAACATTATGGCAAGGATTTTCTTTTAAGCTCTTCACTGCAGCTAACTTTCAAAAGGTAACTTGACATTCCAAAGTGTGATTTCTATATAAGAAAAAATGTCTGTAAAAGTTGTTCCCTCTTCCTCAGTCTGGAATTGCACCTTCTTTGTTTGCTGCTGATGTTAGCAAGAAAACAAGTTTCTACTGGTTTTTACTCCCAGTGGTTTTCTGAATACTTAATAAACTTAAGGTAGAGTAAGCAGAATTGTGTGTTATTGCACACATTGGTATCAAGCTGGTCTCATAGAATTTGATTACTGATGCATCTAAATTGGCTTAGAAATTAATTAGTTTAAATTGCAGCAAACCCACCCCTGATGTGGACATATTTACAAGTGAATATAACTGTTAATGTCTGTTTTAAAACTTAAATGAAAATGAAGGAAATAAAAGTGATTCTTTCAAATAATTTATTACAATTAACTGCATCGGTTTGATGATTTTAAAGTGATTTCCTTTTATGCCATGGTGTGCAAACAAGCTGTACACTGTTACCAGTTATATCCATTTGAAATCAGTAAAAACTGTGTAAGTCTCATTTAATCCAGTAAGAATTTGTGAAATTTCATTTTCTGAGTCATAATCAGTTTTCAGGGTTGCTGTATTTGAGTTCAGTTGTGCCTGCATGGTTTGCTTACTTTGATATCTGGGATTTTTTTAAAACTACACTAAACCAGAGAACACAATGAATATGTATTGTTTTAATGTATTGTTACTAATGAAATTTTCAAAACTGTCCCACAGTGGCAAAGTTCTTCACTATGAGACAGCTATATATATAAAAGTAAAAATAAAATAAAAATAAAAATAAAAATAAAAATCACATACAAACACATATTCATCCCGTCATTAGGGGACTGGTATACACAGCAAATACAGAAATGTAGGTACACCAGTTTTGCATGCCATTCAAGCCTAAGGCTGTTCAGAAGATTTGAAGAAATCAAGGAAGTCATTCCTCTGACATAGACTATTCAAATGCATTTAATGCAGCCTATATGAGGTGGGATTTACTTTTTTTGGTACAATAGCCACCTACTTCATTAATCAAACTGCTCTATGATGCTGCTGAGTAAAGGTTGTGATTCTTCAGAGCAGAAAGCACTTTGTCACCTAATCTAGCAATTAACTCAAAACTCTTCAAACTCTTAAAAAAAAAGTATATGTTTAAGTTTTTTTTCTTAGTACTTGGTGCCACCAAGGCATTACTTCTTTGACATGGTCTCAAAAGTCAACATTTGAGTTTTGAGAATCTTGTTTTATACTACTTGCTATGTAAGATTTTATTAAATATTTTGTCGAAGAGTTAAAAATTATTCAAATGACAGTGATGATGAAGGGCTGCTATACTTCAATCAGATAGATGTTGAGAAGAAACACTGCAAGTGCCAAAGATACGAAAATAAAAGCCAATGTCCACTAAAAGAAGAATGTGATTGATAAAAACAACAGGAACAACATTTTAGCTACTGTGAAATGCCATGAAGCACCACAAGAATTGATTTAAACTACTTACTGTAAGTTTCAGTGTAACACTACAGGGTTGAAAACCCTATGCAGGTATAACAAGCACACTATGGTATTCTCATAGATAAAATTCTTATAAACATAACTGTAGAGAACCAGGTTTCAGGAAGAAAAATATCACGTGCCTGTTGAGCAAGAACATCTGTTCAGACAGGGAAGTACTGTCTCGTTTTTAAGCAGCCAGGACTGCATTTTTCAACGCACTTTTTACTTTTGGAGTAATCCTATGCAAGCAAGAATGTCTAAAACAAGCAAGTTATGTTCGTGCATTTCCTACAAAATCTAAACCAAAACCAAAAGCAAGAGCTGTTTGCTGCAGGAAGAAGGGAAGGAGGAGGGAAAATTACAGCTAAATCTGAGCTCCAGGCTGAACATTGGCTTGTCACCCATGAGAGAGAATTATGTCCCAGCTCAAAAGTTTTGCCTTTGCTGATAAGGTTATCAGATGACCTGCAAAAAGTCACCCGTCAGGGCAGATCCTCTAGCACTGTGGGGGAAAATCCAATCTCATCTCAAATGAGGAGGAAATGTAGACAAAGTGTTTACACAATAAATTGTACTCATCTTTGGCCTAATTTCAGGTAAAATAGCATGTCAGCACTTTTCTTGAATTAACTTGAAAAAAATTGAATTGTTTGGTGACCAATGCATATGAAAAATATGTTTGAAATGCACATTTGGTGTTGAGAGGAATTAAAATCTACACCAAACCCTGATTTCTATCCTTTCATTTTACATTCAAATTAACAAGTTACATCCTTGCTCAGAGACAAATCTGAGGTCACCATGAGTGACCTCATCCTTTCAGCTATTTGCTTGTTTTTATGACAAGGGTCCTCCTTAATAATGCAACAAGTCAGCTGAAAATACTCTGAGTGTGAAAAATTCCTAATGATCATCCCAAGTGCCCTGAGCACAAAAAATACTGACATCTCATTTATAGTCATTATAGTGTACAGATAAAAGCATTTCAATAAATCTGAGCACAAAAATAACTTATTGCTGGGAGTCCTGAATTAGCACCCAGAAGACATTGATACAGAAAGACTGTAGCCCTGGCATGCATGGAAAAGGACAGACCAGTCTGGTGTGACTTTTAAGCAAGGTTTGAATGAAAGACATTGCAATTTCTTTCCACATATTTCTCAATTTATTAAAAAAAACCCCTGTAATACAGATTAACAGTTAGAAGGAGATGTCAGACCCCTGTTAACTTCCTTGGAGATACTAACTGCATGCCTGACAGCCTAACAGTTTTTTTCCTTTTTTTGTTCCTTTCTTTTTTATTAAAAAAACCAAAGCAAAATCAGTCCAGTAGAGGTGAAAAATTTAAAACTTGCCATCATGATCCTGAAACCTTGAATTTGTACCATATCATTCCAGTGGCAAAAATAATGGGTTTATTTTACATAATTACCACAAGGACAAGAAGCATTGTCATAGTATAGAACCATGAGAATAAACTCTTCTTTCTCCAAACCACTCATTTTATTTTCCACTTTCAGTTTATTTTAGTGAGAGATTTTGTAATGAGTGCTCATCATTAGCACCTCCCTTTTCTCTAAGCCCTAGACAGCAAAATAATTTTAGCATTTCTCACCTTTACTTAAAAGTGAAAATAATGAATTTGTCTTAGCTAAGTGACTTAGCTAAAAGATAAACCCAGACACTCTGGGTTGGCTAGGTCAAAAGTCACCTATTTGAGACACAAGAAGAGAAAGCAAAAAAGCTCAAAAAAATTTGACACTTCAAATTATTTAGAATCTTCTGAATCTTTAGACTGCATAAATGCTTTCTATAGATCACAAGGCTAATAGAAAAACCTTAGCCATGCCAACAAAATGAATCCTACAAATCCATACAATTTCACATGCACATAGCTAACACTCTAGACTTCTCAGTGCATGAAAGATCAAATTTATAACCAAAGTTCCAGTTTTTGAGTTTTCTCCCTACAGTTTCCTGTCCCAGCCTGAAGCTTTCTCTTCTTCTTCATCCCTCTAATAAGACCCTTTTATCACACCCCCATATTACCCATATGGACTTGGTGTTTATTTTGGATTGGAAATCCTTTACTGGGTAAGCCCAAATTCTGACTGAGGATGCTACCACAGGCTTACAGGATGTGAAAGAAAGGGGAAGAAATCAAGTCTGGATCCTCTTGTACAAATTGTTAAGTTATAAATAAATAAATAAACACAATAATACAAATAGCTGTGAATGTTGGTCAAAACCAAGGATGCTAAGCAGAGCGACTCTCAGCCTGGTTCAACTCAGGTTGTTTTGTTCATGTCTGCTTTGCTTGAAAACCTTTCTATGACCTCAATTTCTGTTTGCACGGATGTTTGAAGAATGTCTGTCTTAACACCAGCACCTTTATCTGCCTGGTTAACATGTGGTTATTCATTATTTGTAATTCTCATCAAATTACAGAGTCTGAGCAGCATCACTGTCAAATGCCAATCACTGAGCAGGAAAAGCAAATAATTAAAATGGACAGATGATGAATAATCCACAGGCCAGGGTCTGCTTTTCCTAAACTGCCTGTTAACAAATGATAAACAAATATATGTGTAATAATGATGACTGTTCACAAACAACTTGTGAACTGCAAAAAAAAATTTAAATTCAAGATTAAAATCAGCTCCAGTGAGTAAATCAGTCAGCTCTCGTTACTAACAATATTAATATTATTTACTTTTTATCACAGGAGATGTAAGAGGATACACAGAGTGTGCCTAGCTCTAGGTCACAGCAGCATCATCCAGGGCTCAACTGCATCCATCTGAGAGGATAGGCTGAGGCTGGTTGGATGCTTTCCAGAAGAGCTATTACTCTGGAGTAATTATGCATTTTGGAAGTGGTTTAAACTGAATCACTACACCCCCGTTTTTTATTTGAGATTAAGGGTATCCAGATGAAGAGCTATTGTGGAATAACCACAGTACTTTTGGAGAATTTCCAGAGCTAGAGAGACTTTACTGCAGAGAAGTACAGTACATTGAGCCAGCAGCCTTCTCCCACAACCTTTGTTTTCTTCAGAGTCTGTCAAAGGTCAGGAAGGTCTGACTCCCTTCAGCTTTTAAAGACTAAAAAGGGCAATATTGGAGATACTTTGGCTGAGTGACTTGGGTGAAGAAAACAGCAACAAAATGTGTGCATGAGCTAGTTTCTGTCTAAGGTTTCTCAGGGCACAGCTTCCCCTATCTGCACAATGATTAGAAAAAGCATGAACAAATACATTTTAATAATTTCAAAGCAGCTTATTACACATACAATGCCATTCTTTTGTGTCTAAGACTGCTGTTTAATTCATGTACACCAGGAGTGAAATGTACTCAGAAGATGAACTTTCTTAGCAGTTTTCCTGAATTTACCGTAGTCCTGTGGGTGAGTCATGTTTTTCTTGTTATCCCATTCAGTTGACTTTTCTATACATGTGTTGAATGTGCTATGTATTAACAGCTAAGTAGGCCACCACCGCAGTTTTCTTTGAGATTGGGAACCTGCTGGTTTGACCTGCTTATCAAGAGAAAAATGTCATCTCAACAGGACAAGATTGTTTTGTATTTCTCCCTATTTTCCTCTTGTGAGCAATTTTTTTAACCCCCTAGAGCCAAGTAAAAAGTCGTCAGTATAGGATTTTTTTTTCCTTTTTTCTTATTTTCTAATACTTTTACATAATTAAAAAAAAAAAAAGGAATACTTTTCTTTACATAAAAGTTTAAAATGTAAAGTTGGAAAGGCATGCCCTTAATGTTCTTTATACATGCCTGTGTGGAATCCCTTTGTGTCTATTTTTAAGCACATCAAGTGGAATTTAGACTCATAAGGCAAAACAAATATCTATGAACTACTCTATAATGATAAAGGAAAAAGTGCAAAACCTTTCAAGAGAGAAATATTTTCAAACCTTGCTATGTTTACACAACAGAATGGAAGTGGTCTGTTGGGCACAGAATCACAGAATCATCAAGGCTGGAGAAGATCTTCAAGATCAAGTCCAACCTTCAACATTAAAACCATATCATGAAGTTCCACGTCTGATTGGGTTCTGAACACTTCCAGGGATGGTGACTGCACCACTTCCCTAGGGAGCCTGATCCATTGCTTAGCATGTTAAGAGTCCTTCAGGATGGAAAGCACTATTCACTAAAATTTAACTTAGCATTACAGTTTGTGTACTACTCTGCTCTGCAAAGTCCCAGAGCCTTCTTTTCCTTACTTCCACTTTTACAAGTTTAAAGTAAGACCTCTTAGATTATGGTATTAGCCTCACTAAGGAGATCTGAGCACACATTATTTCCCTCTTCATTATAAATGACATGTTGCCAAAAAAAAACAAACAAAGGGTTAAAAAGGCAATATTTCACATTTTTTAGACTGCTGTGTGCCGCTTGGTCAAGAACTGAGCTTCCCATGACCTTCCACAGCCTGCCATGTGTGAAATGCGTCCTACGTGACAGTTTTAACATCAGTTGCATCATTAACACATGTTCCTGGCTGCACAGTGATTTTTTGCACTTTGCCAGATGAGGCAGAGGCTAGATGAATTGTTACTGCGCACATGCAGTTTTCTAATAAAAACAACATGGCATTGTTGTTCTTGGAAGCGGGTTTGGAAAATCTTACCCCACGTTGCATAATGTGCATCAGGGTGACAGGTGGGCGAGGCACCACGTGTGGGGCAAGGAAGAGGAGCCCTCAAGGACAGTAAATACCTGTGTGCCTGTACCTGTCTGAACACATAAATACAGCCAGCCATGTATGCACATAGAAAGCTATGTTCATCTTCAACTCTGCCCTTGAGTTTTGCTCTTCTTCTCATGTTCTTCTCATGTTGTATGCTTTTCTCCTGAGCTTTGATTTGTATCTTTGGGCCTTTTTTATGGGATGCTCCTTCTGGGTAGCATTTTCAGCTTCCTCAGCATTTGACACTGGGAGGATTTTTTGGTCAATCCACAGCTTTCATGCTAAGTCCCAAAGTATCTTGTAACACTGACTATGCAGACTCAAATCCCAGCACTAAATAAAACCACATAGAACTTGCATTAATAAAAAGGCTAAAACCTCAAAATGAAAAAGCTATGAGAAGTGAGCAGAAGAGTTTCAAAGCCTTGGCCAGTGTCCTGGGCCTTTCTAGAGGAGGATGCATCTGCCCAGGTGATCCTTCCCTACAGGTGAACTAGATAAACACCACAAGTTAAAGAGGTGAGTATACCCAGCATGAGCTGGTTTGGATCCAAATGCATCTTAGTTCCCTGCCAGTTCTTCACTACACAGAGCAGCATATGGAAATATACTCAGAAATGCTTTTTTTGCTTGAAAAAGTTTTCTTCAGCTTTAAGGTAAGTGTACATGCATGTGCATCTATTTTTATAAAGGTGTTACTGGGACAAGGAGGGAATTATAGTTAATAGCACCAGATGTCCTATAGCTTTTTGTAAAAGACAAAAACCCTGCAGTTCAGTTGCTCACTATGGGCTAAAAAAAAATAAATTCTGCTTATGAGCAAAATAAGGTACATTATTTTTCTGCTCAGTCTAACACCAGCCCTATAATTACTGGATTCTCAACTATCTTCCACATTCCCCTTGAGCTATGAATTACAAGTTTTCAGCATATTGGATACCAATACCATGGCATGATTAGATTACCATTTCCACAGGTTGCCAAAGCAGAAGAATAGCTCATCTAAGTATGAATAGATTCATTTACTTGAAGAGAATTTTTTTTACCTTTCAGACTAACCATCTATGTCTAACATAGGGTAAAAAAACCCACAGATTATTTTCAGGCTAGTTTCCTGTAGAAAATAAAATGACCTGCCCCGTTTTTACACCCCAGTGTTTGAAGGCATGCAGATTTGAGGGTTTTGTCTGATTGCTTGGAAGAAAGCTGTTTGCAGAATGCAGATACAGACCTGTTTTCTCTTGTAGATGGAATCCATTAGTCACTAAGGAGGCTACAGCATAATGGGAAGTAGCCATTTTGTGTTCATTTTAGTGCACAGCCTTGGAGGGGAGAAACACACAAATCCATGTAATTTTTGATGTACTATTGAATAGAATATAAAGACTATAAATATTTTATTAGTCAGTTATGGGTTAAAAAGGTATTTTCTACAGAGTAGATATTTCCCTTTGGAATTCATGAAAACATAACAGCTTTGAACTTGAAATAAGGACCAGCATTTGAGGATATCTGTTATTTGTAGACTATTTGTTAAGCAAACATTTAACTGTATGTTCAGAAACACTCAGATCACAGTATGTCAGGAACTCCTGTTCTAGTGCCACCAAGCAACCCAGTCTAAGGAGCAGCACCTATCACAGCTCTCTCATGCTGCCAGAACTGCAGGTGAAGCTGGCAGGTGAGTCCACTCTACTGTTCATTGAAATAATTAGGTAATAGATCATATGCAATGCACTTGGTTTTTTATTTTTTGCAAAACCTGACACACAGCTAGTGGCAGCTTTGGTGACTCACCAGTTCCACTCACCCACTGTTGACAGGACCCTGGTTTTACTGGAATGTGTTCACATCCTTGCCCTCCACCATGGGAAAAAGCACACAGACACACACGTTGCCTTCCCAGCTGCTCACATCTTACAAAAGGTTTTTGGTGGATGCAAAACACCAGAGAAATCAGTGAAAACTCACAGGAACTTCCATCAGTGAGCAGCCTTTGTGGGCCATCCCTTGTGTTTGCAAATGAAATTCCCGCCATACATTTGGGGACTGCTTGGCACTTTTCTTGCCTGTGTTTTACCTTATTAAATGATTTTATTATTTTAATATGTCTCCAGACCATCTGCAAACCACCACTGCCTTATGATATTTCTCTGCAGTGATTACATTAAAACCTTGTTAAAAAGGCAACTCTAAACAACTTCAGAGATGCTCAAGGAGAGCCACGGATTTCTTCTTGACATGCATCATTCTGTAGTCAAAGAACATTCCATGAAACACAAGGTTATTTATTATTCAACAGATTACACTCTGTTACAGCTTAAGCTAGTCTGGAAATAAAAGGATAGTATTATTTAATTAATGATGGTTTTCAAATTACATTCAGGGAGATAATAGCTGCCTTTTCAGTTTTTGTTAGCCCATATGTGGCCATGTGAGCACTGCTCACAGAAATACTACTTCCGACTCCCTTGTTCACGCATAGACACACACATTGTTCTCCTGACTTTGTTCTGACCGTTCCTGGACGGTTTTCTATTCTAACAAGCATCCAGGCAAACAAAAACATGCTTTTTGTAGGAAAAAGAAGCCCTTTACCTCGAGGTGTCCACATTTCTCTCTGTCTAGGACAAACACTTGCTGTGTTTTCTATTGTGGCCTCTCTCCAAGCTTTCTACCCCTGGCCTCACATCTGCAGCCTTGCAGATGCTCCTTCTGAGCCTCGCAGGTGTGTGATTACAGCTGAATTCCTCCTTTCCTACACACTCTCAGGACACCATATTTTTGCTTCGGAGTTCAATGCACTGTTCAATCACTGGGCTCTTGTCCACCTGCTGTTTTGCTTTCTATAACAACACAATAAATGTCACCCTCTTTGTCCAGAAGAATAAAGTCCCTGTCTAAGTGCCTACTCACTGCACAGAGTATGCACAAAATGCCTGAAGTTTTCCAACATGCTGTTTATGTCCTGTTGCAGTACTGCCTCTCTGAAAATCCCAGTTATGACTTGGCTTCTGTGTGCTGAGCAGTTTCAGTCTGGATAATTTCAGTTCCTTGCTGCAAAAGGAAATCTGAAACAAATACAAAGCACACTCATACTACACTTAGCAAATATATCCAGAAAACAGAAAAGAGGAAAATCTGGGAAAACTGTATAAATGGCTATAAATAGCTGGAAACCACAGGCACTCGGTCAAGTAACTTATCCCACCCTCCTTACAAGAGTTATATTTGAAGGGGATGAACTATCCTTTGGCAATGTCTGCCTCCTCCCTTTACTGAACATCAGGCCCAGATGACAAATTTTGGATGGCCAATTAGGCAAGAGGAATCCCAATACTAAACAACTTCAGCGTGTTGCTGCATAAAGTTGACCCTGTTTATATTTAGTCTCTTTCTTCCATTTTTGTGGAGCTCTGAGATGAAAATCTAGAGACAAAAAGATACTATTCTACTCTCAGAGTTTATCTGTCTCAGATGCACTGCTTGTCTATACATAGAAGAGGTCTTTGCTTTTTGTGTAGTGCTGTGCAGTGCAAATCAGCAGTTTGTAGACAGCTCTTTCTGAGATCAGGAGAACAAATGCTTGTTTCTTTTTTCTCTGATTTCCTCTGAGTTAACAATAGATATTGACCTTATGGAATCGCTGTAGCACATTGTGAATTATGTATGAAATGCAATTTCCCTGTCTGCTGTAGACATGTTTGACTATGCTGTTTGGAGCACTCACTGTCAGAGGGCTTGCAGTGTTGACATAGCTAGAGCAACTGAATTCACCATAAAGAAACTGCCAATACTCAATTAAAATGAAATTATTTTTCATTCCTTTTCATGGAGTCATGGATTCCTTTTCAAAACCTTTTCATGGAGTCATGGATTTGTTAAGGTTAGAAAAGATCTCTGAGATCCTCACTTCCAACCGTTAACCCAGTACTGCCAAGTCCATCACTAAACCATATACCCAAATGCCACATCCACATCTTCTGAACACTTCCAGGGATGGTGATTCCACCACTTCCTTGGGTAGCTTATTCTAATGCCTGACTACTGTTTAAGCAGAGAAATTTTTCCTAATGTCTCATATAAACCTCCCCTGACACAACTTGTGGCCACCTCCTCTTGTCCTTCCCCTTATTACCCAGGAGATGAGCCTCGTTATAACATGATTTCAGGCACTTTTAGAGAGCAATAAGGTCTCCCCTGAGCCTCTTTTTCCCCAGGCTAAGCAACTCCAGCTCCCTCAGCTGCTCTTCACAAGAGCAAAATAGGTTTTATTCACCCAAGGGTTCAACATGATCTTTTAGTGAAGCGCAATATTAAATAAACAGAATGCCAAAGAATAGAATAGACCAGAATATTTTGGTTGGAAAGGTCCTACAACAATCATCTAGTCCATCTGCCTTAACACTTCAGGGCTGAGAATAAGTCAAAGCAAATTATTAAGGGCATTGCCCAAATGCCTGTTAAATGCTGACAGGGATGGGGCATCAACCACCTTCCTAGAATGCCTGGTAGAAAAACCAAACCTCAGTCAAAGGAGATTCAAAAGCGGGGGCAGATGCCTCACTAGCAAGCCTTTTTTCCAGCAAAACTTACTTCAGTAAAAGTCTCCTAGATTGCATCAAATGAGTGATCCCAGATAAGAGGTCCCATATAGACAAGATCTAAGTTTCAGGAGTAGTGTGGTTTGTGCCGGTTCCCTGGTCAGCATGTTTCTTTTGCCCTCCAATTTGATCAACAGAGATTGTCTGTGAGGTTTATGCATGCAACTATTCTCAGAGACTAAGGCAAATCAGAAAGAATCATCTGATTTCTCAGTGGGGACACCTATTTTTAAAAAATCTGATCAGAATATTTCTCCATACTTGGGTTATTAAGAAGGTGGAACAGGAGCAGATTTTTACAGCAGTAATTTTTCTTTCTTTTTTTCACATCTACTTTTAAAATGTGTAATCAGTGTTTCTTCCCCCTCATCCTGCTTCTATTATCATCTTAGGAAAAAAATGCCAGTCTAACAACATAAAATAAATGGAACCACTTATTAACAATATACAAAAGCTACAGAAGAGGGCTGAATTACTGAAGCTATTGTGAGGAAATTTCAGCCAGGTGTTTTTTTTCTCTCCTCTCCTGCAACCCTCATTAACAATGTCCAGTGTGTACACTAGGAATGTAGGCTTTGGTCCTGGATGTGTAATGGGGGGGTAAGAGTCTAGCAGGAGGCCCTGGCAACATGGGAACAACATCCAGTCCCCACTGCTGCTTTTCTGACATGGAATTTTTTGGGGGCGAGCACCATCTACACTCATGCTTGAGCTAATGACACAAGGAGAAGCAGAAAATGTACGCAAGCCACCTTTAGCTGATGAGCATGTGAATAAATCAGGCGGGCACTCAAGTACAGCAAGGAGGTTTGCGTCAATGGTTTGTTCTGCTGATGCAAGGGTTGTCCTCTAAACTGCACCCAAAAGCAAGCACAGTTGGCTTGGAATGTTTACTTCTGAAAATGAATCATAAAATGGATTATTAAAATGCACCAAATCCTGAGTTCCTTGTGGGCATGTGTAATTTGTAATCACAGAAACTGCAGGAGCCTTCTTTTCTTCCTGATCTCAAGTAACTAAGAGTGAAACTGTTCAGCCATTTGCATGCAATGAATTTGCTCTTCCCTCACTTACACTGCTATGTCCTGTTATACATTACACATCCAAGCATTACATATTTTATACACTTTTGATCTTGTGGTGGAAATAAATTTTACAAGCCAGCCAAACTTCTCTTAACCACATTTACATCTGCTGTCTCCCTGAAGTTTGCTGACAGTTAATTCCCTTCAATCTCCTGTAGCTGCACAAGAGGTACTGTTCTCAGTGCCCTTGCAAGGTTACAGCCAGCTCCCACCCCACATGACTAAATCAAAGCATTCCAAAAAACCAGAGGGACAGTCAAGTCTCTGGAATTTCAAAGCAAACATTTTCTGTATGTGTGGTGCTTCAACTCCTGCCAAGTCATTTCTCCTAGTAATCATGTGTTGTGTTTAGCACACCAGCCCAGCTTCTGACTCCCTTTTTCACTGACAGAGCAGAGACTTTGATTGTGGCCTGACATACACCTGGATAAATCCACCAAGGTCAACAGAGCTGCACAGGTATAACTTGAAAAGAAATAGATCCAGATAAGTGACTGTGTACACATTTATCATGTAGTAGGAACACACCATGATTTTTCCAGCACATCCATAGTCCCACTGACCAGCCATGGGCAGGTGCTTTTTTTGGGAACGGCGGGGTCACTGTTGCAGGACACTAAGCAGCTTGTGATGCATAACACATGCTTGTCCCTCTGAGGACCATGTGGCTGACATCAGGAGTCAGATCTGGCACTGCAAGGGTTAAACTAGCAGGTTCTGACCCAACACTGGGCTTCATTCACCATAATGCCTAAGGACAGGCATCATTTCTCAGCTTAACTCCTACAAGAAAGAGAAGCTCTCCCTCTCTCTCTCTCTCTCTCTCATGCTGTGTGAGACTTACACTCTTTTCCTTCTGTCTTTACTCATTCATGCTTACTTTAAACTGCAATTGGTTAATTTCCCCAGGTCTGAGGGAACCTCCTGTTATGGTGAATGTCTCTCCTGTTTGGTGAAACAGAGTAGCTAAATTGCCAAAGAGTAGAGATATGCTTCCTTCTTTATAGCAGAATCCTGTTTTAGCGGCAACTACATTTAAGGACAATATACAATACATATGCTTAACACAGTACATATGTTTACACACTGGTGCCTCTGCATTTTATTTCCTGCCAAATAAGGTGCTGTATTTCTGAATATTGTGATCCCTCTCTATGTCTCACTGGAACTTTGGACCTTAGCCTGTGCACTTGCTACCCTCAACCTCGGAGACTGCAAATGTGTAGGCATCGTTTGAACTGATTTCTCCCAAATTTCATTTTTTAACTCTCTCTTTATGTACATGTGGCTCTTATTCATATGCAAAAGTCCTGTGCCAAACAACACACAGACGACTTCTGCAGTAAATGTCAAGAGGACTGCTCAGTTCCTTAAGGTTTCCAGTGTCCTCTCCCTGCCTTGAGCAATGTCCCACAATCTAATTTGCTTTAAAGAACAGCCCTCAAAATACTTTTCAGGAACTTGGTTAATCTAGTATTACTCATGCTTCTAATATTACAAGGAAGACCTCGAAGGACATTTAGCTAACAGGCAGTGTCTAGCTGTGGACATAATTTTTTCTAAGGTAAAGACCTTGAGATGAATGTGCATATGGTTTGCATTTGTTTTTTTTTTTTTTTAAGACAAGCCCCTAATGAAGCACATTCTCTATCCCACAAGGCATAATAGTCTGTAAAAATGGTGGGGATGAAGTCTTAACATTAATAATTAAATTTTTGTTGCTACCACAGTGGCAATCATTAGGCAATTATCTTTTGTCTTTGGAGCTATTTGTTCAGATAGGTTTGTAAATAGATCCTTGCTTTCATGAGTTTGATACATTAAAAATAAAAAAAGAAAAAATAGCAAGATATCTTCTGTTCCAGAAGATGTCAAGGACTTCTTCAAATATAATGGCTTCTGCCCCAAGTAAACATCTTGTCTGGATTTTGTTCACAGCCTTCAATGTATTTATCAGCGAGAAGAAAGAAATATCCATTACTTCTACTACTTTCAAAATTAGTATGAGGATTTCTGAGGAAGTATATAAACTCTGAATTGATGCAAGGCCACCACTGTCAAATAGATGAAGCTACTGGGATTGCTTCTGTGCCTAACAACTTGAATTTGGTGAGTCTTGCTCAGGTGTGTGTCCTAAGAACCACCTGCGCAGCTCAGGGTTGTGACCTCATACACAAGTGATCCAGAGAAGGGAGGTGGAGCTCAGGCACAGGTGTTTTTGGGATATTCTTCATACTGTCACCAAAGGGGAAACCATGGATAGACTTATTGACTGCTGCTGGTCAGGTGTCCTCAATAAAGGCAGCTGTTGACCTGCTGATGTTGTGTCTTCCTTCACTGGAAACATCCCCAGAAAGTCTTGTTTCCTAGGATCCCAGGCAAGCCAGGGCTCACCAGTTTCTGTGCAAATGCTTGGAGCACACACAGTTTAGACCCTGACCTTGTCTCAACACCCTCCTGCCATATCCATACCAAACGCAGCTATGAGAACTGGAAGTTTGAAGGTGTTATATTTGGGTTTTTTGCCACAAGTTTTCTGACATCAGTAATATGTTTGAGGTGCTGCTGGTTTTGCTTTCATTTTCCTTTCTTTTTCCTTGCTTCTAATTTTTTTTTTTCTTTTGTGGAAAAGAAGAAGGATGGTTCTTTATTTTGGATCATAGAAGGCTGTGAGTGTATGTGAGAATGCAGTTCACTGCATTCTCTGCATTTAGAGACATGCTTATCTGCATTAAGAAGCCACTTGGGTTGAAAGTGTTTGCAACCCATAATGAACATAGTCACCTCTTTTATTATTCACAAAGCTTGGAAAAAGATTTTTAGTATTTTTTGTTATGTGCAGCATCATTCTATAACACCTCCTATAGAACAAGGTCAGATTTTAGCACTTGTTAAGACACTTCAACTGTCTTAGCATATTCAGTGTTGATGTTTGTGGCTGAGCAATTTTCATCACACCTGACTCTTCCTGTTTATTTGTTAATGGAAACTTTCGTAAAGCACCTGCAAAAACAACATGAGTATCTGAAAAATGAAAAGTTCTTTTTGAACTTCTCATGAAAAATACCTGTACAGAGTGAAGGACACTATTCAAAGATACTTTACATTACTTTTAAGACAAAAATTATATGGAGGCAGTTGTGGTTACAAGTCCTATTGCCAGGTGTGAATTAAAAAAAATGGAATGCTGTAACACTTATTCCTAAACCAAACATTATACAAGGTGGAATTCAACGGCAAAGTTAAATATAAAATAAATCCAACAGGATTACAGGAGGGCATGGTAACCCTGTCCCTGCAGTGACCCATGTAATAGCTCTATGCTGGTGCTTGTGATGACATGTCAGCAATCCCACGTTAAATGTACTTTGAAGGCACATTAGCTTCTCCTCTTTGTGCATCTGGAGGTTTCCTTCTCTCCTTTATGAACACATTTCAGTGTCTCCTACCCTCTTCCCCTTACCCCACATTACTTGAGAACAACATTACGTTGTTCTCTCCTGACCTTCCTCCTCAGCTGACTGCTGCAATGAGGAAAATATTTTGAGATACCAGCTCTTTTTTTTTTTTTTTCCTGTTTTTAGCAGAAATTCCTTCACAGCAGCTTGTTCAAAATAGCTGCTGTGTGGATGAGATTTTGCAGCCATATTTGCTTTAATGCTGGCAAACAGCTAACACTGTCTTCCTGAGACACAGAGGCAGACACAATCCTAGAGCAGAGATGAGTAAAGGCACAAGGAGCAGGTCTGTGTGCCAGGTGAACACTGGCTGGGGTGAGGGGAATCAAATTTTCTTGGTGAACTGAGGGATGGATAGGTATGGGGGGGTGGGGGATTTTTATCATCATATTTGACACTTGTGAATTAGAGATTTTTATACAGCCCTTGTCACTTCATTTTGAGGAGCTCTTCCAGAAAATTGATTGTAAAATTCTAGGTTTGGGAGAGCTTAGAACACCATAGCTGCTTCACAGATGTTGTGGGTAGGCAGAGGGAGCCCATCTGAATGAGAAAACCACAGGTTTCTTATTCTGAGTCCACAATTAAAATCTCCAAGTTTCAAGGCTGGCAAGGGTGAGGACAATTTTTTCCATGAGAAACATAGCAGATGAAGCCTGTTTTCCCCTGGCTTACTTCTTTCTCACTTCAACCAGTTCTCTCTCCATAATCTCCACCTTCCCTGTTGTTTCACCTCTTTTCAGTTTTTCGAGGTTTCTCACACCCCATGGGAAGCGTGGCTAAATACATAATTAGGATGAAGGAGCTTTATTAAAATCCATCAGTTCATGCTATGTGCAAATAATAATAATAATAATAATAATAATAATAAGCTACATTTGTCTTGCATGTATAGCTACTTTCTCTGTGCATACACTTTTCATTTACACAAAACTCTTTCAACACCTGCTTTTGTTTTTCTTGCTGAAAATTAACAACAAAGTTATTCCTTGTGCCTCTTAAACTATTCCCTTTCATAATGTGCTAACATCTATGATGAGAAAATGGTCACAGCCATGGAGAAAGCAATAATAGAAATTATCCATTATTCCTCATAATCCAATTTGTATTGCCAATCTTAACATTTTATTAAAAAGCTCTCAAAACTCTGGTCCTTGAATTAAATTAATATTCCTTTAATAAATCAATTGCAACTGAACTGTTTGAAACTCAAAATATAAATAGAGGAAATTCCTTTTTAATACCTCATGATTGTTACTCCAGATGTACAGTTGATGGTGTATACAAATAACAGTGAATAGTTTGGGATATTTTAGACCAGAGAAAATCTCATAACTGATGAACACAAGTTAAAATGTATCCTTCCAGAAGTTGTGTTTGAGATACCAGATTTTCTGGTGGCCTCTGATGTGCATGGAGAAATTCCTACTTCTGTTTTTTTTTTCTTTTCTCTTGATATTTTAAAATCTGAGCCTTCCAAACCACACCTCTGCTCTAAGCTAGTGAAATCAACCAGAAACAATTAATGGGGGAAAAAAATAAAGGTTATATTCCATTTTAATAATTCAAAAGAGAAAAGCTCTCACACTGTAGTGCTATTTTGTGTTAGGTATCACAGAAACAAAACACATAAAATCAAGGTTAAATGAGAAATGAACATCCTGAAATAGTCCTGAACAATTCACTTAATATTTCAGAAAAGGGAAGCTTTCAAGCTTTCACACTATCAAGCAGGGGCCTCTACCACCCTGGTATTACAGCCTCTCTTTTTTTAGGTCTGGAAAGCATAAAAGAGTAGTAATATTACTTTTGGGAGACTCTGTCTAGCATAGTTTGTGTAGGAGTTTTCTGAAAGTTTGCCCTGATAAATGATTTACCGGGACACTAAAAAGATCAAGCAAGCTCTGAGCTGTCCTCTCCAGACAAATTACTTTCTTCATCCACTCCTTGAAATCCTTAAAAAACTTACTGTAATGATTAATTTTCCAGAATTCTAAAAACTGTTTAGTTTAATCATAATCCAGGGCCTATGATTATCTCTCCTGGGATAAAGACACATCACAGTCTTGAATTGAATCCTGCCTGGTGCATCCACATGTTTACTCAGGGCATCCATTTGTTTTATTTGTTACCTGAATTTTCCTACAGAGTCACTACTAAACAAAACACAAAAGAGTGTTTTGCCCTCCTTCTTATATTTGCTTCATCAAAATTATTTGTTTCAGTTGTAGTAAAGACAAAATCAGACTCACAGGGAAGAAAGAAGAGGCAAGTGGGAAGATGTCAATAAAGGCAGAGAAGACAGAAAATAGGGGTTGAAAGAAAAGTCTGCACATACTCAAGGGGCTTCACTGTCTTTCTGTGACAGTGGTGCCTCACTGGACCTCCTCACTGTTAGGGAGTTTTGCAAGGCACATGGAGAAGAACAATTAAGGACAACAATGCGAAAAAAATTTACAGGAATAATTGTGCCTCGTTAGAGGTATGATAATAAACAATGATGTGTACTTCTGGTGATAATGACCCTGCAGTTCACTCTCTCCACTTATTCCAACTCCCCTTGCAGTGCCACTACTAATAGTATGGCATATTTATGCAAAGATGAGTTAGGAAACTAGATTCCAATATGAAAGCATCAGGCATAATAAGGAAAGCTATGGAAAATAACCTGTTATAGTTCTGCACCTGTAATTTCCAATGGTTTTCACCACCCACCCATAAACATTTGACCACCATTACTAAGTCTCATATTCTCTTGATTTTACTGAGGAGAAACTGAGGCAAAGAAAAATTTGCCTACCAAGACTCTGGGCTAGGCACTGGGCCAGCCTGCAGTCACATGCATTAACTATTTCTGATGCGTCTATATTGAATATTATTAATTACTGGTAATTTGTAATAGGCAAACCCTTATGAAGGTGTTGTTAGCAGTGTGTGAATGCAGGGAGAAGAGCTCTCCAGAGGAGCTCCCAAACACTCACAACTTTAATAGACATTAGAAACTCATATTGGGAACAAAGATCTTTTAAAACATTGCTCCCACACTACTCTTGATGACGGCAGATAATTAGTCAGCAAACCCAAGCTCGGGGACTGCTTACTGAGGAAGGAAAACCTCGTATCCACAGTGCAGCTGTGACTGCAGGCTGGAGTGCATTGCAGTGCTTGCAAGAGCAACTACAAAAATATTTTAAAGACCTTCAGCAGACTCGTGCAGCTCAGCTTATCCGCCTACCACTACTGGGCTGATCAGCTCTCAAAACTGGGGAGGAGAAGAGGTGCTGGTGATGCAGACACTGCCAGCAGGGCACTCAGGGGTCAGGCTTTCATCCCCTGTTTAGCAGTGATTTGGTATGTAAGGGCTGCATGAGCCTTTGAAGCTCAGTGCTGCTGTTTTTAAAGGCTCCTGTCAACCGGCCCATAGTGTAACTGAAGCAGAAACAGCAGTGTAATAGCAGACACGGTATTCTTGCAAACACAGTATTCTTCTTGCAGAGTCTGCAGTTCTCTGACATGTCTGCTTGACTCTCCATTCACGGCAGACAAACTTCCCGTCAGGAACCAGTTAACAGGGACAGCGAGGAGCAGCACTGACAAGCAGCAGCTTTGGAGGAAGGCAGTCATGTATTTAAAAAGGAAAAACCACCACGAAGAAGCCCTCAAAAAAGCCACATTATTTATTTTTTCTGGGAGGTGAGTGGGAAGAGTTTCAAAGCGTGGCTGTTATGCTATTTTGGCACAAAATGTACTTTTCCAAATTCAAATCTTCCATCAGGCTGGCTTGGAAAACGGCATGTGGTTTATAACCACGGCTTGCTCCTTTCAGCTTTGCCTCATCGTCCAGGTTAAAGTCGCAGCTGGGAGCGTATCTGGGAGAAGGGAGGAGCATGTAAGAACCAGAGTATTCCCAGTGCGTTTCCACTGGCTGGCCTGGGATCTGCAGGTAGTAAACACAAGCACTTTCCATTAAAGGACCTTGCTTGGCAGGCTACCAAGGGGGAAAAAAGGGACTATTGCTGAGGTGGGGAGCAAAAAGAAGTTATTTGCTGGCAGAGGAGAAAGGAACGAAGGATGCTGAAAGGGTACTGGGCAGCTGCTTTTCCGGCTGCTATGGGAGCCAAGGGAAGAGCCTTTGATCTGCTGAGCAGGCCTGGGCTTGCTGCCAGGACCTACATCCTTTCTCCAGCACTGACAGCAGGCTTCCTTGCTAGCTCCTCTCTGATTGCAGAGTCAAAAAACAAGTGACGTAACTCATACAGGGACCTCACTGAAGCGTTGCTATTATCACCAGCTCTGCAGAAAACATATGCTACAGATGCCTCAATTTGAAATTATCTTATTGTCCAAGGCAGAATGAAAAGGAGAAAAAACCCATGAGGTCCTCTGGACTACATCCTGCAAAGCCTCCTAAAACCCCTTCTGGCATACTGGGGGATTAAGCAAACCCAGTGGTTCTACAGGGGAACTACCATGTCTGCATAGCACCTTGGCCAAACAAGCCCTCATCCCAGGGTTTATGTGCTAGTATCTCTTGTGACTGGGAGATTTAAATGGAAATACAGATTCCAGACCTAATATAGTGTCTAGACCAATACCTCAAATAATGTCATCAAGATGGTATTTACTAAAGAATGAGCTGTTTCAAAGTAATTGCCTACGAGATTTAGTTTAGAGTGATGTGGAGATCAGCCTGCTTGATATGGTGCTGCCCTAGAAAGGGGAACATGAAGGCGGCTGTGCTCCTCAGCCCTCAGACCAAAACAACCAGAGGTATGGAGGACTTCCTCCAACATGTCTTTAGTCCTTATGTGGTGTAACATGCTATTGACATCACTGCAGGTAAATTCTGCATGACCCATCTTACCCCAGAACCAACCAGAATGCAAAAGTCTCATCACTTGAAGCACCGAAATACGCTACATTCTATGAAGCAGAAACATATGCTTTTGCAGGATGCAAAAATTCACTTTGCCTTCTTTGCAGCACAAAAACTTTTGTACTCCCCTTCCTTTTGATCCTCACCGTCACTATTGAGAATACAGCCTTGCAAGACACTGGAAGTACTGACTCAGGAACTTGGATAGTGCCATGGAGTTAATGCAACCAAGCACTTCTGTTGTCTCCATAATGATTCCATCTTGCTATCAGGTACTTGTTGTTGTTTTGTGTTAATGTTACTTGCATAGCAGTGGCAGCTTCTCTCAGACAGGGTCTCCCCTAAGCCTTCTTTTCTCAAGGACAAACAAATCCAGCTTTTTCCTCATATGCCAGACTTTCAAGTCCTTTGACTGTCCTTCTCTGGATGCTTTCCAGCCTATTTGCATGTTTTTACTCCATAGAAGGTTCCAGAGGACACTGCCCTCCCTTTCCACCTGTCCCACCTGCCCCTGAGCTTTGAGTGAGCTGAAGTTTGCTCTTCTAAAGTCTAAAACCTTTGGTTTAGTACTAACCTTCAGCATGCCCAGCCGAATCCCAAATCCCACAATACTGTGATCACTGTAGCCAAGGCTATCACTGACCAAGATATTTCAAAGCAGGTTTTCTTCATTTGTGAGTCCAGCAGTGCCTCATTCCTGCTTGGCACATCTCTAATATTTGTATGAGGAAGTAGTCCTCCTAGGCACTCCAGGAACTTCATGGATAATGTTTTCTGCTGTACTGTTCTTCCAACAAATGTCTGGGCAGCTGAAGTTACCCACATGAACCAGATTCTGTTAACCTTCCAAAGGTTAAGCTACACAAATATGGCTTTGTTAGTCTTACTGTCTTGGTTTGGAGGTCACTAGAAGTTGCCTACTGAAATACTCCCCTTGAAGATGACTTCTCTGATCTTGACCCAAAGGCATTCTGTAGGGCTTCCACAGCATTAAAAGTTTCCCTGGAAAAAGAGTAAGACTCTTCCAGTTTTGCCCTGTCTTTTTGAAGCAGCTTCCTTCCATCCATCACAATCCTCCAGCCATGTGAGTTGTCCCGCCATTTCTCAGTTATTGCTATGAATAACTCTGTTCTTGATGAAACCCTTAGGCCCTGGTGCCACTTGGGACCCCAGTTTCAATTTAAGTTGCTGTCTGCTGCTGTTCATGTGGACAGAACCTGCAAGGACTTTGTGCTTTTTTCTCCTCCTAGCTGCTAAGTTTTACTGAACCTTTCAGACATTGAGAAGACATTTTAAACAGAAACATATTTGTGAAGTTGGGTGTATTGAGAAGAGAATAAATGCCAGAGTATCAGCAATGAATTTTGAAATCACTGGTTAAATTTTGCCTTCTAGCACACACAATCAATATTTATGGAAGGTTTTTTGAATCTATGTACAGTAATTTCACGATTATAAGCCGCACCTGAATATAAGCTGCACCACTGAGATAGGCTGGATTCTTCAATGAAAAAGGTGCGGCTGATATTCGTGAAATTACTGTACCTGAAACCCATTTTTTTTTCAATCTTGAGTCTCAGTTGTGTGCAATTACTTACTAATCTGATGTGATATCGTTTGTGATTGCTTTGTAGATTTAAATTTATTTTAATTTTAAAATATTTTGATTAATTTGCATCATTGCTTCTTGAACCCATAGACTAAAAACAAAACATCAAAATAGTTTTGCACATTTCATAAAAACAAGAGATTTACGTCCCTAGCTTCTGGAATTAAATATCAGCATTTTTGGCACACTTATATCAAAGCCGCACTTTTAAATAAAATGTTTGTCAAATAGAAAAGAACAACACCGATCAGGAAAGAAATTATGTTATCCATCTTCCAACTGCACATTGCAAAAGTTGCAGTTTCCTAAAAGGGACAACCTTGAAAAAGTAGTTGACAGTTTAATTTTTAAGAGAACTGAATGATGAGATTTTCTGCTATGTTAATACTTGAAGCTTTTTTTTTAATTTGTCATAAGGAATAAACACAGGAGTGCAGAGATGTCACTAGCTGGGTTTACAGGAACTTAACACATAACTAGAGATAATGCTGCAGAACAACTGCAAACACACTGCAGCAAGGCCCTCCTCACTCTGCCCACAGCTGCATGGAGGGTTAGGCAGAACAAGTCAGCTGAAGGATTTCTTAGAATTATCACATGGCAAGGTATTAAAAAGCTGCAATTTGGCCCAAAGAGGAGACACAAAAAAATCATTTTGTCATGACAGATTTTGCCTGCCATTGGCTTTTTGAAGGTGAAGGCACAGGATGACTTGTGTTTTCTTATGGTTTGGATGCAGATGTCCATGTCCTCCAAAAGTCCTTGCCACTCACCTTCTTGAGGTTTGTCAGCAAGAACCATTTGGACCTTCCTTCTGGAACTCAGGGTCAAACAGCCCAAATTCAAAGATCAGGAGGAAGACCTAGTGCCAGTAGTTCTTCATCTAGTAGCTCTTCTTTCTATCCTGTTCCCATGCCTGTGACCCTGGCAAATGACTCATTCACTTAAAGTGCATCACAGAAAAGCTTTCTAAATTGGTACCATCCAGATCCTACTTAGCAAAGCAGGCTCCTGGGACACAGAGCTGGGACACAGCCTGCTTGAAAAGCAGCTCAAGCTTTATGCGTTTGCAATCTGGGGATAATAAAAACCAGCAGTATACCTCCTAGGCCTCTTCTTCAGCCTGTTGACAGTTCTATGTGTTTAGTATGTAGCTGGCATCAGACAAAGGGAGGAAAGCCTACAGAGTCAGAAATAGAAAACACTCACTAAACCAGATGCATTGCAGCTATCATAGTTTCCACTTACTTTTGCACATCTTTAATAATTACCAATCTGAAATGGGAACAGCTGACAGGCTGCAATATATAACAAATATGTTCATGTTTATAAAAGTCCCTAGCTTCCTTCCCCAAATGTACATGTTTGAAAAGCCTCCTGTTTTGCAGCTTCACCTAAACATCTGCAATCATTTGTGGACTAAAACAGCTTGCCATTTCAGCCTAGGTTTTTCAGTGCACATTACAACTGATGTCATTTTGGTATTTTGTATTTTCAAAAGAAACAAATATGTTTCCAGGCAAACCACATCACAGAACATGCCACGGTTATCAGTTCAAAGAGCCTCACTGGCTCAGCAGCTAGTGCTGTGTTTCATCTAGTCTTCCTGAGGTCAGGCAGGGAAATGTTAGCCCAGGAATACACATCTGTGTGTATACAAACAGCTTCAGTCTTCAGTTGTTCTCTCCTTGACTGCCCCCTGAATTAATTCTCTGCAAAGTACAAGAGCTGTCAAGTACAGGCTTGGCCGAGGGTAGACTTTAACATGAATCACATTCTGGAGAGGATGTATTTTCTGTGCCATTTCAGGGATGAAGCAAAACAGACTGATGGAAATGGAGATAGCTACTGCCATCACAGTGCCATCATACTATTATAAAGAGGTCCTGCAAACTTGTATACAAAAGTGTATTCTGCTTACATTTTGTCTTTTCTGTAGCCAACACCAGAACTAGGGTGAGAAATATACTCCTGAAGGATCCCAGAAAGTGGAAGTAAGACAGGATTTGGGATGGGCCATTTAAACCTTTGCTTCTCCAATTTAGCTAAGGAAGCTAGACATAGTTTCGGTTCCCAAAGGGCCCATCATGGGTCCAGGATCCAGTGAGTAAAAGTGATTAAGCTGGACACAGCAGAGGGAAAACAGAACTGTCTGTGGGGCTGCTCCTGACTAACCTGAACATGGTTTGAGTTTGTAACCCCATGCAAATCCCAGGCTGAGGCCTATGAAACTTTGCTGACACAAATTCAACTGCATAAATGAAACTAAGATGTTGTAGTAAAGGGGATGAGTGGGTGCTAACAGTTCAGCATAGGCAGGCATTGATTAAACACTTTGATGGCTTTGATGACAAGCTGACAGTGATAAAGTTCCATCACATTCTTAAGGTACACAGTGAAATTTCTAAAGACATATCCTCCACTGAAATTAGAGGAATAAACTGCTCAGGGGACTCAAAGGAGTGATGAGTTTTTAACATGTAAATCCTTTGGATTTACCTTAGTAAATTGGTTTGAACATAGCTGACATAGGGAAAATATGCTGTAGCAGAAATATAGACATTGTATTTCAGATTAGCTGGAAGGGCTTCAGTTTCAGAAGACCACAAATATCAAACAAAGTGTCTTTATAACTTGATGTAACAACTTCAGATAGAAATGAAGAAAACATAAAAGATGGCTGTAAGAGTGATTTGGAGTTCTACTCTTGGAAATCAGTCTCTGTGTTGCCAGTGGGACTACTATCCAGTGCTTCTCTTCCCTGTTTGGGGTCTGACACATGGACACACACACTGACACAACTGAAATAAATGTTTATCATAGATTATATGTCCTCATGAAAGGGCCCCAAAGGGTGGGTGTTCTTTAAAGTAGGCATTCAAAAGCACAGGTATCTAAAAATGTGTTATTAAAGAAAAGCTATATGAGCTTCACAAGCCATATTTTCCCAAGAGCAAGCTGATCTTTTTTTTCCCTTGTACTCACCATTGAAAATTTCTTTTCACAGACTCAGATCCTGAAAGATCTTAGTGAGAAATTACTCTTCATGTTACAAGTGCCTTCTCTGTTGCCTCTGCAACCCTGCCTGGCAAAGCCTTTTGAGCTTTCAGGTAATATCACAGAGGTTAGTTTTGAATGTAAGTCATGCTTGGCATTTCAGATTTTAACTGCTTGTAGTGCTCTTGGGTTTACACAAATATGGCAACTCCAATGTTTACTGTTGAACTTTTGTCTTAAGAGGTATTAACCATGGTTTTATGTTTTGGGCAATGACAATAATTGTTTCAGGTTTATAAAACAGTTTGTTTTGGATATCTGTGCTTAAAGGAGGACAGTTGTTACAGCCACAAGCTCCTGTGCAGGTTCTACCCATTCCCCAGCAAACCAATGTTCTCCAGGCCAAACATCAGGATTCATCATAAAAGCTGCTGTAGAAAAAAAGTTATTTCCCATCACTTCAGTGCTGCAATGCTGCTTGCAGAAGAAACACTTGCACTACTCAGGAGCTGTGAGCAAGTCACAGAGAAATGACACACGCATGTGTTTAAAAGTCTGTAATGGAAATGTCCCCAGGGAATGGGCTGTTCACAAAGGATCACTTCAGCTCCTTCCAGAGCATGTGTTAAGGACAAGATTTGATGGTAGTTGTCTTCCGTGGTAGCAGTTTTCCACCCCCTCCTTTTTTTTATTTAGTTTTTTAAAATTTAAGTCCATATTCACTGCACAGATCCAGAAAACAGCTTTATCAGGAGAGCTGGAGGGAGAAAGAAGCTGAAAGGACCAGCGATACTGTCTGACTACATCACTTCTGAAGACAGCATGCTATCACTGAAGTCTAACTTCAGGTGTGCAGAGAGCCTCTGACTTTATACTGACTATGAGAGCAGCCCAGGGAGTTTTATTTTCCTAATCTGAACTTGCTTTTATAAGTACTTTTACTTCATATTGTAGGAAGCATCAAATTTATACTCATTTATATTGATTTTTACCTTCAAAATGAGGAGCCATTAATTACTTTGCAACCAAGGAATCACACCTGACTTCACATAGATACTGATATTTAAACAGATTTGTAAAAACAAAACTACTTGAAAATCTGGTCTGCATAGAGGTTTCTGAGAATTTTACCTATCTACATCATCAAATACCTAAATACATTTCTCCTCCTCTACATTCAGATTGGTGTAGTTGAGGCAAGAGTGGGATTCCGTTCTCTGAGAATTCTTTTTTACCTATCGGAAGAAAAAGGTTTACTGCCTGGATAATCATGTATGGCTCTGTTTTAATTAATCAACAATTAAACACCCACCTCTAATAACGCCCAGATCTTTTAAAAGATCTTGACAATGCAAGTCATCCACCCGGATGTATGAAGCGTCTTCTATGTTCGCCAGTGTAACAATGCCAAGATCCTCTTTTTGTGCTGGTGAGCTCTGTAAAGCTGACACACCTAAGAAGAGAATAGGCTCATCTCCATTAGATCTTACACACCTGCAATAAAACTGTTAGGAAAAAATTGTTTTGTTGCAGAATCCTTCACCTTGGCAGCATTGTGAAAGCCAGGGGTATACAATTTAACATCGGGCTCAGCCGGGATTTACTTTGATATTCATCAATGAAAGGGTGATTTTTACAGAATACCCTTTTGAGAATAGAAAAGAACTTTGAAGTCTTCTGCTGAAAAGACAGGTGAGCTGATCTTTGCTTCATATTCCACAGGTGACACTCAGTGTAACGGCTGTGGAAAGTTAAGCACCGTTTCAATAACAGAAACTAAAAGCAGTCAGAGCAGAAGCATTCATTACATGCACAGAAAAAGCAGACAGTGACTCTCCACTTTAGTCCTTTGTCTTGGAAGTTCAGCAGTGAATTGGAGAAGCTTTCCACCTGCCCCAGCATTGTGTGAAGTGTAATGGAATTGGGTCATTTTGTTCACTGAAATGTTCTTCTAAAAGATATTGGCATAGATGCACCTTGGGGCTGACTGTGTGGTTTTTTTCCAGTCAGTTACTGCAAATTGAGCAGTTGCAAGAGCCTCTCTATGGAGAGCCCAGGGGATGCACTTTTGCTGGTCGTGACCATCTGAAACTTCACGAGCAGAAGGTGGCCAGACTTTTAGCAGGCATAAAATGCAGGTATAGCTGCTGAAAGGGCAGCCTATCTCCAGTATGTAGATAACCCACTTGCTTCTTTCCTATCTGTGTACCCAGATTTGCTTCCAAGGCAGACTAGGTCAGCTGGGGAGATGGTTGCAGCCTGGTCATTTTCCACGTGCAGGATTCTGAGGAACAAAGACTGAGGATATGTGGACTTAACAAGTCAAGACACAGGCACTCTGACTCAGTATGGGCCTGTGTGAATGGAGCAGGAGAAAAGACTCCTTTAATAAACAAGTGAAAAAGGTTACTTCTTATTGCCCGCTCATCTGGCTCTTGACACTGAACTGCAAGGTTCTAGTATTGTGAAGAGATGTAAAAAATTTACTGGAGGTTGAATGGGTGTTATGCAGCAACTGCTCAGTACAAAGAAGCAGTAAACTGGAATCAGCACTGAAAACTGGTGAAGAACTCCAACTCTTTCAAACATAATTAGAATTAATGGTTTCACCATTTACATTTTGTGGCGTCATGTCACCTGAACATTTTTAGCTGGGTAGAAACCTCACACTGTTTACAAACACTGTGTCCTGAGGCACTCTTTTCTCCAGAAGAACAATAACTCCCTCTGGTGTTTGCCTGCTATTGTTACTGCCTCGGCCACAGCCCTGCCAGAGGAAAGAAACCCTGTCAGATGATGTACGAGCTATAAACGTTCTTTTCTCAACCGATGGCATTTTACACTTCGGCCAGAAAGGTCCCAGGGGCACTCAGGTCTGCAGGGAACATCACCGCTTTGGGAGAAGTGGAACGCCAAACTCCGCTGCTGCCGAGAGCTCATGCTGCCAAAGACTCATTTACATGCTCCCTGCATTTATTTAATTACATGAACAGTAGGCTTATTGCAATGTGTCTGGATGTTTTATTTGATGAATGCTGGAACTTACCAGTCCAGTCCCGAGAGGGTTGGGATACACATAGGGATATGTCAAATGGCTGATGATAGTTCAGAGTTAATGAATTGCTGTGCTCAGCTCTTGGGACAGACAATGTGGAACTGTCATTCAGCTGCAAACATATTTACAGGAATACTGTCACAGCTTTGAGGCTCAAATCTGACCTACAAGTAAGTTACAAGCTACATCTGCAGGCAGAGGAAGAAAAATGAGATGCAAGAGAATTAGGCTCCTGCCCTTTGGGCAGGACTGTATCGATCTGTTGCCATAATAATACTGTTTGTAAATTTTCTTAATCTAAAATTTATGAGAAAACCTAAACTTTTAGTCTTGAATATATTGCACAATAATTTTTAAGTACAGACTCAAATTTTTTTTTTCAGATTTCAGCTGTGATCAGATGATGAAAACAAATCTCAAGACAAGATGAAAGACACTAAATGTTTGAGTTATGCATTTTGCCAAAGAGAAGAGGCTATTTTGATGGGCTGTTTCATAGAAATTTCTTCCTGTGATCATTCAACTGGATGCTCACTCCAAACAGCCCAGAGGCTTTTTATATTTGACCTAAATGTCTGGATTTTTTCTCTTTTCTTCAGCATATCACAGAACAGAAATCTGTAAGCTGATTATTGTTGCTTAATTCACTTCTGAATGCAAACATCTTTGCATATTTCAGACACTGCTATATAGAGCTGAAATCAGAAAAGCTAAAAGAGCTTGAGAGCTCAATCCAAATCCCAACTGTCTGGCTCCCTGGCCAATGCCTTGTATTATACAAAGTGTGCAACCATCCTACACCTTTGATGTAAAACGACTCTCTTTTAATGTGCTGTAATCTCTTATTCCCTTTGTCTCACAAATAATAATCCTCTTCCTCATGGTAATCCTCACAATCACTTATGCTCTTTAAAGCTTTTCTTTTGGAAAATATTCACACCCATTTTTTTTTTTCTGGGCACTGGTAACTAAGTATAGAAAACCTGATTCTTCTGACTTTGACCAAGACAATCTGAATTTTTGTATTCCACATTTACTGCTTGGCTGGAACTGGGTCAACAAAATGAGCAAACAGTTTCTAGCTGTCCAACAGAACCACAGTGGGTGGACTGTTTCTTTGGCCAAGGCAGAGGCACAAGATGTTTGGGAGAATTAACAGCAAACAAGTAAAATGACATTTTTATTTGGGTTATAAAACAGAAAATGAAGTTCAGTTGTCTAGAATGATTTAAGAACATGTTCCCCTGGACTATTAAAACAAGCTAGTAAAAGAAAAATTCTCACCTCCTCAGCAGTAATAATCAAGCCCCCTAGCACTGGCTCTTGGCCACTTACAAATATGCTACTGCTGTAACGTTAAATATTTCTAGCTATTACCATCTTGAATCAGAGGTAGAGGTTGAGCTAGAATTACTTAATCAGATCAGCATGTTGATTTAAATGATCTTATAATGACAAAAGGTGATGATAAGAATGGAAGTGTTATCAGGGCAGATGTAAGATCCTAAATGACATGAACTGCATTAATTGCGGGACATGATGAATATGAGCCAAAGAGTTCAAAAAGAGAGATCTTTTAAAAGGTCTTATAAGATCTTTTTATTTGTTGGTAAATGTGCACGTTGCCATAAGGAATTTGTAGCAAGCTAGGAGGAGTGCTGAGGCACAGTTTCCAATGATACAAGAGCACAACCTTGCTGATCAGACCACCTCATCTTGTCCATCCAATACCACCAGCTTGCCTCACTCACTCCCCAAAAGACCAAGCACAGAAATTTCTCCTGGTTTGCTTTCTACAGAGAGTAGGGTCTTCTGTTCTGTCAGCACGACAGATCCTTCTTCTACTTCTGATGTCTAGAGGCTTTTTTACTTTTTTGCCCTTGTTGGAAGGTGCTTCCCCCCATCCCTGGGCATGGAATTACAGTAATTTCACAATTATAAGCCGCACCTTTTCCCTTGAAGAATCCAGCCTACCCCAGTAGTGCGGCTTATATTCAGGTGCGGCTTATTTATGGACAAATCCCAGTGAAATGCCAACCCGGAAGTGAGAGCCAGCCAGGGAGGGTGCCTGGGGCTGCCTTTAAAGGCTTTGCTGGTCTATGAAAACTGTTGCAACTTGAGCACCTGACACCAAACCCAGCTGGCAGCGATTCTGTTACTAATTTGTTACTTTGCTACACATGGATCCTCACTTTAAAAAAAAAAAAAAGTGCGGCTTATATTCAGGTGCAGCTTATAATTGTGAAATTATTGTACCTCTCCATAACCCCTCTGTACTGATCTGTCCTACACAGACATGTTATCCTCCCCTTCCTGAGCCATCAGAGCAGGCAGAGGGAGGGATCAGCCCTGGCTCTGGGTCAGCTGCTGACTCACAGCAGCTGTCCCGGGGATGATGGATACGCAGACCCAGCTGAACAGCACAGCTCTCTGGCGTCATGGATTTCACTGTGCTGGTTAGCTGATCTTGTCACTACCAGAGGCTTCAAGTTTCTCCTGAAGGTCTGTGAAACTCTCATTCTTGTACAACATCAAGGTAATTTTGCACTTCTTTCCTACAGATCATAACCCACACCTCATGAATCACAAACCAGAACACAAACTTCCCAGTTTCTAGAGTCTGAGGAAAGGGATCTGGGTGGTTTCTCAACCTAAGCAGATTTGAACTTTCCATGTTCAGGGATGCCTCACAGACCAGCAGGTCCCTCTTTGCAGTGAGCTGTGGTAGCTCAAAGAACGCCACCCAGGCTTAACAAGAACAATAAATAGTACCAATAAACACTCCAAGCTGAAGAGGGCTGCATGTGGGAATCAGGCAGTACTATTTCTAAAAGAAAGACAGGAAATTAGGCTCTCTTATGCCATTTCAAATGTTTACAGTAAATCAGCAAAATTAATGGTTGTAGCAGATAGAAACTCTGCTCTGACGGAGAAATTCACCGTACTCCAGGCAAACTAGCCAAATATTAATTTCCTTACAGCTGTTTTCTCCATTTATTTCCTTGATTCCCCAAAATGATGTCAGCTGAATTTTCTCATGAGTGCAAACATTTGTGTTGCAAAAAATAAGAAACTCAAGAATTTAATCCATTTTTAGGAAATAAAGTTAACTTATCAACTATAAGTGCTAATCTTCCCATCTCACTTGAAATCCAGAAACTTCAGATAGATATAAAACACTTAGGTAACTTGATTCTTTGCACAAAGATTTAGATTCTAAACATTAACGGCAAACACTTGTCAAAAGGGATCAGGTTTAATTTGTTGAGCAGAAAAAAAGAGGTGAAGTATAACACCAAGGTTACCAGCAAGATCCCTAGGAAGATGCTGAACTAAATTGTTCATGCAGATGTACCAATGCATATTAAAAAATGTGACCTCATCTCTTCCATTTCTCTCTCTAAGGAGGATCAAAAGTCCAGCTATCACAGGGAGTATCGTTGTTTTCTTTAGTCCTTGTTGAGGTGATGACAAACAACTCTAGTCTGCCAAAGCTTAATTAAGTAATCACTTTCCCAGCCTTTGTTAGCAGTGTATTGATTAGACAGGCATCACTATTAAATTTTGAAATATTTAGCTCTGTTCAGTTTCTGAACTTTTAAAAACCATGTGTTGATTCCTAAATCACTGCTTTAATGTTGATTGAAAAACAATTTATTGAGGTAATTATTTAAAAAAAAAAAAAAAAACTTAATTGAAATTAGGTTAAAAATGAACAGAAATTAAAATAGAGGCAAATTTAAAACTATGAAATATATGCTAATACTATGAGAAGAAGAAAACATTAGTATTCAGATGGGAAGCCTAATGTTATTAGCACTCACAAGACTAGAATCAGAAGGTCTTGAGTAAAAATTCAAGCTCCAATTCCCTTTTTATTTCAGTTTTTTTCATCAGTGATACAGGGCAAATAATCCTTATTTTTCTCATTTGTGGATTATTGCAAGGATGAAAAATAAAATGTCAGTGTTGAGTACTATCATAACTGGTTTTGTAAGTGGGAATCAAATAATGAAGATATGTCATAAAAGTAAAGAAATTGGCTATTTGAAGCAATAAATGCACAACACTGAACGCATCAGGAAATAAGTCTGGCAAGGAAAAGAAATTGATATTTTTTTTGTTCAGTGGCAATGAACCAAAATTTCAGATATCACCATATGAATTTTTTTCCCCACATATTTCCAACTAAGGAGGTCCATTCTAAAAATATTTATAGAACAATTTTTGAAAGTTAATACTATCAGAAGTGCAAGTATCTTTTGATGCATGTATGGGCAGAGTCTGAGATTCTCACTTTAGAGAAGAGTGGTTGCATAGACAAAGAGCAGGATCATGTAACTAGTAAAATTTTGTAGTTAAGTAAATTCTAAACCAGCTAGTGATACATGAAAAAGGAAACTACAAAAGTCTTTTAAAATTATCTCTCTGTACTAAAAAAAAAATTAACTCTTCCCACCTGGAGAATCCACAGAGGACACAAATAGTATGATAGTAGAACTAACCACAGAAGAAGAAAAGTTCTCCTTAAAATATTAAAATTAATGTCAGCAGAAGTCATCAGTCATCGTTTAGGACAACACATGACAACCATAATTGGCTTATTATTTTTCCAGGCAGTCAGTAGAACAAGATGAATGACAAACCTTACAAGTTACAACAATTTATCAGTTGCTTATAAAACAGTTTAGCCATTTTGCCCTATGAAAGTGTATGTCCATATATCAGACAAAGGTTTTGACTCCTTTTCTTCAATCATAGACATCAGCTGTTTACTTCTTCTTGGCAGTGGATTTTTAGGATTCACTCCACTGACAAACGTGGGAGTGAAATGCTTTGGAAACTTTGTGCCTTCAACTTTTTCACTCCTAATCTCAGCAAAACTTCACAGCAGCAAGCACCTGCTTATCACCCAAAACAGTGCTACTTAGTGGCCTTTGGCAAGTCTCCTTTCAGTCAAAAGTAATCCTACATTTACATTTATGGCTGAAACACAGAAATTCCAACTCAACTCATGTTCTGGGTATTTCTAAATCAATATGAAGGCTTAAACTCCCATGTGATTTTTCACTTAATTTTGTTTGTTTAGGTTGCAGAAATAGGCATTGATGTAGTTATTATTTAAAAAAATAAACTCAAGGTCATCCTAAATTTTGTTCTAAAAAAACATTAGAAGCAATAAAGTGAATCTGGAATATAGCATGGATAACCTGCAGCAAGGTGTATGAACCTTGCTATTTGCAATGGATGTGACCCGAGGATCCCTCTGTACATTATGTAAGAAGATAAGACCAAAATGACAGAGTTTTAAAAATTACTCTAAAACTATGACTCTAAATGACTCTAAAAACTATTAGATTTTGCAACCTGACACGTTTACTTGCATGGTGCTACACCTTTCTGTCCTGATTAAAATGTGGAAGAAAGGACATAAAAAAGAGAACACCATGATACCATAAGAGCTTGTGTATCAGCCAGGACTGCTGATAAAGGATGGAAAGTGGTCCAGTGAGCACTTCACCAGCTCCCTCAGCACACTTAGGTGATCCCAGACCCATGGACCTGTGCATGTCTAAGTGGTGCAGAGGTCACTGACCATTTTCCCTTGGATTATGGTGGCTTCACTCTGCTCCCTGTTCCAGTACCTGGAGAACAACTGATCTTACAAAGATTGAGACAAAGAAGGTATCGATTAGTGTTGCCAGATCTGTCAAAATCCAACAACGTCAGCAGATATGAAATGCAGTAGCACCGACTCTGTTGTCAGCAGCTGGTTGGCTCTAACGGGGCTTGCCACAGGACCGAACCCCTCTGTGAGGGTTCCAAACCTCCCTGTCTCCTTCTGATGCCTGAAGTCCCTTGAGGGGACCTTCTGGGCTTTTTGTTTTCTCTCAAACACCCTGGGAGAGCTTGAGCACAGGGCAAGCTTTCTTGATGATGGAGGGAGAGGGAAGGGATTTAACAGGTGGCTGGTGGATGACTTTCTGTTTAATTGACCATCCTACTGCTGTTGAGATCAAATTATATTGTTTAGAGTGTGTTATGAAACACTACTTTGGACAGGCTATTTTTCATTATTACTGAAATAAGTAACTGAATGCAAAGGACAGCTGTGCAAAAAACATATTTTGTAGTCAACACTATATTGTATTACACTATACTATCAAAAGGAACTCAGTGAATGGATGTCAGGGTGTGTAAGTTTTCACTGGCTCAACTCTTCTGAAACGGCATCTTTCCTGAATGAAGACATATTACAAGAAAAACAAAACCAAAAAAAATTGAATTTCAGTTTTCAAAGATTTTCTTGTACAGTTGCTACATGCTTAACTCTCAATGGATCAAGCTTCGAAATCATAAAACCAAATATATATATATAAAAGACTTATGAAACTTTTCATGGCAGAAATTGATAATTTCAACTTTGATACATCAGGCCCTTACAGGATTTGAAAGAAGCAGCTGCACAGAACAATTAGGCAGCTGGAGATCAACCTTCTGCAGCAACATAAAGCTTCAGTTTTTGAGCCTGCAGGGATATGCGATATCAGATTTTAAGCAGTGACGTCTTAACATGCAGAAGAGCTGTCACTGCTGTTTTCAGTTTCAAGAAGAAAATGATTTCTGGGGGTAGAGCCAAATTTAAAGAGGACACATTTTGGTATGGTATTAAGGCTAAAGCTGGAAGCTCTTTGAAATGGCAAACATGTTTGAAACAGCAAAGTTTCTTTTAAACATTACTTATCACTACTTCTACCTTTCCCAAAATACTTGTTTTTTAACCTTGTTTACACCCTGTCCTAGTGAATTTGTGTGTGATAAGGCTTGCAACTCAATGCAAAAATGGAAACAGCTTATGGGATAAACTTCATTCCAGCATTTTTCAATCTCTGCATTTTAAAAAAATAATAGCTTTTTTATATTTGAGAGTTTATTAGGATGATTGCTTAAATCTATAGATGATTAAATACTGCACAGAGAGCATACAAAAGTGCTCTGATGTACCAACACTGGATACTGGAAAAACTGGAGGACCTCTCTGAGAGCGAATCAGATACTATAGGATTCCCAACAGTGCATAGCTGCATTTGCATCTGCTTATAAATAAATGCCATATGACAATGGAAATGACTTAGAGTCTCATTATTAACACAAATTGTTACAAATCCAAACATTGGAGATCCCAGAGAAAACCACACACAGAGAGGCATAAGCTGAAATGTAAGCTGAAAGGAAGTTGGGGAGAAATCAGAGGATAGAAGATATGTTATGAAGCCTATATTACATATTTTTTCTGTATAATCATTATAGCCAGCTATCTGCACATAAGTTTTCCTTGAGGATGCTCTCAATACTCAATACCCTGTACTCAAAATGTAAAAAAACCCACAGCCGTTATAAGCCTTAACTCAGCCCAATTGGCTATTTCTTCACAAAATGGCCACTAATTCAGCAGGGATTGGATGTAGGAGGTGATCGCCTCCTATATGCAAAAGAGAGCTCCCTGTGACTTCAGTTCTACCTCAGCAATTAACCAACCAAATAAATATCTCCAGCCAGAGACCTGTGAGTCAAGTTAAAAGCAGGCAGACATGCTCCTGCCCATGGCAGGGGGCTGGAACTGGTTGAACTTTAAAGGTCCCTTCCATACCAACCTGTGATTCTGTGATGTTCTGATACCTGCAGGAAATTGCTTGTTTAACACCACACAGGAGCTTTGTGTCAAATGCAGGGAACAATCCAGCTCCATGGGGCAGCTTTTGTCTGTCTTCCTGAGCAATTTTCACTCACAGCTTCTTCATCAAAATGTTCTCCAGTCATATTCATTTCTATCCCATCTTGTTGAGTCACTTTGAATTTCCTGTATTTTAAAAACCAACTACTTCAGGTAAAAGTCTACTAGAATTTATCTTTTCTAGTTTAAAAGCTTTTCTGCATCTTTTTGGGAAACTCACTATAAGGAATAGGATGAAAATTATCTACCTCAAAACATAACAGACTCGAGGTTCTCTCCCAGCTGGTCCCAGCTCAATTTCCCTGTGATCATAGTGGGTCCTCTTAGCGAACACAATTTAACTCTCTTCCTGCTGTGGCTTTCCATCTAAGTCTTCTTGCCTTCTCTGTCACTACTGTCTTAATATTTAGTCCCAGGCTTATAAAAAATGCAGTTCTGTTTCCTTGTCTATCTCAAGAGTCAACAATCAGTCTATACGTATCCTATGGGGTGACTACTTTGCCTTCCTGATACTTGCTCTTGCAGCTCCCCAAGAGAGTTTGCTTAGGCAAACGCCCCTGAAGTGAAACATCTGTTTTCCAATTTTTTTCTTTCTAAACAAAGTACACCACCGTGGTCTGGTACTTGAGAGTCTTTCTTTTCCCCTCAACAAGTGAGAAAGCTTTTGTTTTGGGAAGAAAAATATTCTGTTGAACATGTTATGCATTATATTTCTTTTTTAAAGATGACCATGAAAGACAGCAAGTACTTACATTCTGCTGTCGTCTCTATACTAGGAAGTGCTGCTTGCTACAAACGGGACTTTAGGGGAATCAGGCATCCATACATTAAGTGAAGATCTCTGGAAGAAATTATTAGCTATTTGCTTTAAGCGATTTCCTTTGTTCCAACATGATCATATATGCATAAGTAAAACCAGCTGTTCTCAGCCCTCACAAAAGTGATCTCTCTCTCTGCGAATTTAAGAGGTCAGAGAGCTGCAGCACTGCTTAGTAGGGCTTATTGCTGATGGTAATGCAGAACAACTGGGTCAGAGGAGGAAGCAGCCACATCTCATTTTCATCACTGGTCTGCTGGAAAGCTGTGACCCACATTTGCAGTTACTTCCAAGAAAGTTCTCGTTTATCCTTTTCCAGTTCAAGATGATGCTTTGTCAAAAGCACAAACAGGTATCCTTCAGGGAAATGTGGATTCATACTGCAACTTTCTGCCTGGGACCAATTTGTGCAGTAAATTAGGGGGGGAAGTAATTCAAGTTGTTGATGCAAGGAATGTAGACAGGGAAATCTGTTTAGAAATCTTTCAAGATTGAACAAAGCTGACAAATTAAAAATTCACAAAACTGCGGCACAACAACAGCTTTCAAAAAAATAAGCGTTGTTAATAACAAATTCGCAAACCTCTGCACTAGAACAGGCACATTTCAAGTAGAGCACCTGTTGAAGTATTTTAATAGCCTTCCAAATCAAAAATGTCATTTCACATTCCTTGTTTCCCAGATCAAATGTCAGTCTCCTTCGAAGCAGGAGGCACAGCTGATAATGTCCGCTGTTTGACTTTCAACAGTGCTGGCTCATTGTGACTTTCCAAGCCTTCCACTATTCCTGTTTGTCTAAACATTGTCAGAACAGTTTTCATTTTCACACATGAAGGGGATGATGGTAGCAAGGCAGTTGTACGACTTCCAGGAAAGTGAAAGACAAAGGGCACCCTGGCGCAGCTCATGCTGTGCTGCAGTTCACACTCAGCTGAACTTCTCTCCTTGGTAATGTCTGTCCTCAGCACTGCCTGCAGCTGTGAAATCCAGAGCTGAGCCTTGGTTGCAGCCTGGCAGCACTGAGGCCATGGAGGAGCTAGCACTAAGCACACCTGCACAATTTTGTTGTGATTTCCCAGATATTCTCAGCTGCTCAGCTTCAAAGCACTTACAGTAATTTCACAATTATAAGCTGCACCTGAATATAAGGCGCACCTTTTTTTTTTTTTTTTTTTTTTTTTTTTTTTTTAACGTGAGGATCTATATGTGACAAAGTAACAAATTAGTAACAGAATTGCTGCCACCTGGGTTTGGTGTCAGGTGCTCAAGTTGCAACAGTTTTCATAGACCAGCAAAGCCTTTAAAGGCAGCCCCAGGCGCCCTCCCCAGCCGGCTCTCACTTCTGATTTTGCATCTCGCTGAAATTTGTCCATAAATAAGCACACCTGAATATAAGCCGCACTACTGGGATAGGCTGGATTCTTCAATGGAAAAGGTGTGGCTTATAATCATCAAATTACTGTACTACTGATATACAAAGAGCATTATCTAGGATATATTTATTTCAGGGCAAAATTAATTTTGGCTATAGAAACAGTTTTGCCTTCAGCGTGCGGCAAGAGTTTTTAACATTTCAGTTGGGGTGCATTGAAGGAAAAAAGGGATTAACTCACAACTTTTTGGATATCAGAACTACACCGAATTCAAACTACTGCTGTTATTATCAACCTAATTCTTGTAAAAGGAACTGTATTTATTTCAAATCCAGTTAACATTTTTGTGTCTTGTGCTGGAGCAGATCCTTATGACCAATTCTGACCCATTAGTAAGAGGAGGGTTCCCTGAAAGCATCAAATAAGATATATCAATATGTGCAAATGCAGTTATTAAAAAACTCAATCTTGTGCCACACAGTTCATGCATCTGAATGAACCACAGGCCTTGCTTTCACCATAAATGCTACGTTTTAAAATCTGTAAGTTGGAAGAACACAATATACTGTAATTGTACTGTATTTGTAACAACTTGTTCAAGAAGAGATTTTTGTAAAAGAACTATCATGAAGTGGAACTGAGCCAGCCAGATTACTGCCAAAGCTTCCTGCTGAATATGATTAGATGGAAGGCAGAATGGAGACTGGAGAAAATTGATCCTCTCAGCAGAATTTGCCATAATTATATGCAGGATGGGGAATTAGTTATTATTCTGCTGTTAAATTCCTCAAGTGGCCAGAAGAAACATTTTTGCATAATCTGCTTTTTCAATCTAGTCCATGTAAAACAAAGATTGTGTTAAGAAAAACGGAGATGCAGCTGACCAAGTTCTATAAAGCTGTAATTTTTTCCCCTAAAGATTAGACAGTGGAAAGGGGTACTGGGATTGCCTACCAGCACTTCTCCAGTAGCCAGCCAACTTTTGTTTAACAGAAATTTTCATTTAAAGAAGTAAAATCACTGAATTTCACACATGCAATGCAGAATAGCCTCACCTCAAATGCTGTTCTGGTAGGACAACATCTTTGTAATGGTTCACTGACCTGAACTCTGCCTCCTCACATTGTTGTGACTCAAATTCTTGCGCTTTTACTAGCACAACAGGACTTCTGTGATTGCAAACTTATGTTTATGCAAGGAATACATGGCTTGGAGCTCTCTCATTGAT
>VRYO01001463.1:48706631-48742053 GCA_009812075.1 Sialia sialis
TCTGGGTTTCAATCAGAATTTCAGTCAAAAGGGTGTGCCTTATATGCGTGAAATTACTGTACTCAAACTAGCAACATGAAACGGAATCAGAGGAAAAGGAAACAAAAGGAAGAAGCTGTGAAAAAGGACAGCTTGTCTGAAAAATAATTATGTGCAGTTAGAATGAACTAGGAAAAAAAAGCACTGGTATCGTATTCTTACTGATTAGTAATGGTCTTTCTTTAAATGCAGTCTGTGCTAGTTATCCCCATTTCTTCCATTTCAGAAGGTGCAAACATGATGGTTTCATAGTTCATGACTGGGTGGGTAACCTTAACTGATATATTTCTACAAGCCAACATATCCAGTCTGCTGAGATGGCCTCACTATAATTCTACTAATTAAAACACAAAAAAGAAAAAAAGGAAAAAGGAAATTTGATTTCCTTGTAGGACCCAGAAAAATCTCTCAAGTTGTCAGACTGAGACACTGTCATCTCCTCTTCACTTCCTGCTGGAGCTGCCCTGTTTGTCCAAGAACACATTGGACTGGGAATTGAAAGAGAATTCTTCTTCCAGCTAGGCAGAAGTGTGCAATCGGGGGAAACAAAAAAATTAAAATATAGGCAAAATTTAGAGGAAATGACTGTTACAGCTATGAGTGATTAATATTTATGTGCACAGAGGGGGATGTCGCACACCAATAACATTATGCAACAATACTTTTAGCAGATATAAAATTTGACTATATAAATGATAGGCATCTGAATACTATCCAGAGAGTCTGTAGTTTGACTTCTGGGTGGGTGCTGTTGGCTGACAAAGATATCTACATTTTTCATAAGCGGCAAAAGATGAAAGATAAAAATCTATGAGATTAAATCAATTATGGACACATCATTAGTTTTTCTCTAGAAAAGCATTAAAGAATGGTTGGAGAGCCATTATCTGTAAAAATCAGAATAAATGCCCTAGGAAAAATGGTGACTGACCTGAGTGTCATGAGGTCATCAGATACAGTTTACTAACCAGCAGTTTTTATTGAGGAAATGAGCCATGCCATTAGCTTCAGCCTGTCCCCAAACAAATCTTCATTAACTAACCACTTCTGTGAAGCATGGCAAACAGCTCAGTCTTGATTATTGTGGGAAGTCATCAGGGACTGCACCAGAGAAATCAGTATAAATACAACTCCAGGAGAAGGCATGCCAGTTGCCTTCAACTTCAACAAGTATAAAAATATTAATTCAATGGAGTTAAATAGGAATCTGCAGTGAAAGTAAAGATGAATCAAAGTGTATGAAATAAAAAAGTCTTTTATAAAAAACACATTTTAAGCAGACAAACTGCTAAGAATCAGGAAAGCAGCTAAAGTATAAGTGGAAAGCTGACTGGCAGATGACGAGCATCAGCAGAACACAAGGCATTAGTAGGCCTTGATCTAGAAAATTATTTAATTACATTATGCCTTTTGTAATGTGAACTTATTTTCACTTAATCTAATTTGAGAAATGTGACAATTTACTTTTTTTTTATGAAAAGCCATCATTTTGTAACTTACTGCAATTTTAGGAAGATCAATGCTAATTTGGATCTTACAAAATTTCTACAAACTGCCCCAGTAGAAAGATATCCACTTGTTCCTGATACTTTATCAAAAAGCAAACATGCACCAGTTTCATTTTATAAGTGAAATGCTTTTCATAACAATATGAATGAGCTAGATATTGCTGACAACTTGAATTAATAATTTCCCTGGGCTTTTTTCTCTCTCCTAAGAAGCATATTGTCATGCTCCAATAATAATAATAGTAATAGACTTTTCAGGAGAATAAAATTAGATATAAAAGATGATGCCTGATGATGCTGATACATCCAGTACACTTCAGTGTGAGAAGCTGACAGTGCCTCAGGCCCCAAATTAGTTAATGTCATGTTCAAAGTGAGAAAAAGGAAGCCTAGACCAGGTGGGTATGCCAAATCCTGCACCCATGATTAATGTCACATGTTCCCAATTACTACACTTCTGTTGTTTGATAACCACTCTGGAGTTTTTTTTGGAAATTAGTGATGGTAATTGACAATTTCAATTACATAGGATTTGGCTACGATAAAGAATACTTTGTTCTTGTGCATCTGCATAGGCATTGGCCAGAATGCCATCCTAAAAGAGTTCTTGATAGTTTTCCATGCAAGCTGGAGAGGCAGTTGTCTGAAGATGGAGTGAAACTTCCTGTCCACATCAGCAATAGCTGGTAAAGTTAGTTTTTTGCCTGTTCTTCAAAAGACATGCATGTACCAAACTCAGACAGCAAATGGTCTGGGAGAGGTGCATGTGATTGCAGTGCAAATAGAAACAAACCCGCTAATGAAGCCACGCTAGTTTGCAATGGATGGTCTTTTTTTATTATTTAGCACACTTATATCAAATATTGTGGGAGTGGTCAATTCTCATCATAGTGTTATACACAATAGTTGCAAGGCACCCAGTATTCCTCCATCTTCTTCTGCTGAGCATGATGTGCTTGCTAATCGTGGAGAAGGAAAGATTCAGCTGCCCATTCAATCTCTTCCATTTATGGATGTGACAGAAACATGACATGGGGTAAAAAACCATAAAATCAGTTTTTATTGTGCCACAGATTTGCCTGATACTACAGGATAGGGGAAGTATGTAAATATTTACCTCCTGACACCTCCCAGGATCAAATTCTTTTTAGTGGCAAAATGGAATTTGCTGGAAACAATGCAAGCCATGTCTGTATTATGCCCTAGAATCTTGTTGCCCAGTCTAAGATTTCAACAGCAAAAAGACTAGAAAAACTTACATTTTTTATCTTCTAAGAAAATTATACATATCCTGAGCTGGATTCCAACAGGTTCGTGCTGCTGCCCCAGACTCCTCTGGCTGTAAAGGTACTGGTAGTGAAATAGAGAAGCCAGATGTTTCTGTGACACCAGGCATTCAGAAGTCAAGAACTATGATGGTGGCAGCTGAGGACACTCAGCATCTTACACAACTAGACCCTCCCTCAGTGAGCAAATTTTGCAGGAAAAGAAAGACATGTCTCAGCTTTGTAACTTAACAGACTGCTCTGGTCTGCAATATTGTACTTAAAATATTAAGAAATGTATCTGCAGAACAGATGGGGGAAAGCATTCCCCTTCATTTGATGAAATTCCAACACTGCTGCTGTGGTCCCAAAAATTCCCACAGCTATTTAAGCTTTCTATCCAGTGTCTACTTATCTATCATGTTCATTATTTTCCATTCACTAGTTTTGCCAGCCCTCTGAAGGCAATAAAGGGATTCTGGACACCATTAGTTTGACGACCATTTCATATCCCTCCATATCTCCAGCCTGCAGGAAAACTGGATTCTTATCACAACCAGAAAAATATGTTCTAAAATAAATGTGAAAAACTGACTATACTGGGAGCTCAAATAGCATCAATAAAATGTGCTAGACAGGACATAATCCCCACCTAGTCTACACACCAATTCATACATGATGAAGGAATAAGAAGATAAAGTATTTTGGAAAAATTCAGGTTAAAAGCTCCATGCATCTGTTTCTCACCATCAACTATTCATACAGGGAAAAGTGTTATTGATCTACATAATGAATGATTTTTGAAGTGCAGGCCACAATTCTGTTTTATGAAACTCTTCTGGACCTACTTTGCTACTCAAAATGTGTTCTTTTCCTTCGTCTTTCTCCTTTTGTCAATTCTTACTTTTTTTTTTTTTTTTTTTAATTTAACCACCAATCTCTTTGCCCTTCAGTGAAAGCAGGTATGCTGAATTAGGAAAAAAAGTGTTAAGAATAAAAACTGCTTTAACTGTGTTGATGGTTGAGGGGGGTGGATCTACTCTTTCCCTTGGTAAAAAAAGCTGAGAATTTTTCCCATTACCATTTTAAAGGCCTAGCAGGGTGGTGCTGGAGTTGTTAGTTGCTCAAGACAAAGGATGTGGATGGGGGCTGGTTGGCTTTGATTGCTGGTGGAGGGGGGTGGTTGGGGGAGTCGGAGTAGTTGGGGGTTTGGGTTGCTTGGTCCGGCCTGGGGGACACTCTCTGGCTTGAACACGGAGGAGAGAGGTTCTTTTTCTTCTCTGCGGTTCGGATTTGCCTGCATGCCCCTGCACTACTACCACCTCCTGCTTCTGAGAATAGCGCTGAGCTCCAGGACCCAGGAACAGTGAGCAAAACCTTCTCTCTCCCATCTGGGACGCAGCCCTGCCTCACCTCCCAGCTCCTGCCGTGCTGCTGTTGTGAAGGACCTGCCCTGCTCTCACCGGGACTGCGTGGAGAAGAGTGTCTGTGACTGGGAAAAGGACTGAGTTGTGTTCTGTCTTATTGTTGTTTCTTTTATAGCTGCTGTTCTTGTTTGTCTTGTAGATATATCAGTAAAGAACTGTTATTCCTAAACCCATACTTCTTCTGCCTGAGAGCTCCTTGATTTCCAAATTGTAGTAAACTGGGAGGGAGGGGATTTTCATTCTCCATTTTAGGAAAAGCTCCTGCTTTTTTTTTCTGGCAACACCTGTCCCCTAAACCAGGACAAACTGCTACTTATTTACAGATACACATTTTCTCCAGTGGTGCATGTCACCTGTAGGGTGGGCTACTGTATTCCATTAAATAAAAAAAGTGACCATCCACATGTTTTCAGGTTCAGTACCCCTTCACCCTATGGGTATTCCTCGACTATGCTACCCAAACTCACAGGACATAAGATCAACCTTTGCACTCAGTGAGAATTTTCCCAGATGAAGTAGAAGTCAGCACTCTCCAAAAGGGAGATACATACTTATGTTCTCAGTAAGCATGGACAGAAATGGAAAAAGGCTGCAGCACATATTTGAAGTCCAGAAAAGGGGACAACTGGCAGTACAAATCAGATTATGGGAGGGAGTTCTTACTCATAATGCCAGGTGCAATCTGTGGAAGTACACGACACCAGAGCAGATGTTGGTGTGCTGCAGGCTGCAGAGTCTATGTAGACAAGGAGTGCCTGTTTAAGCATTAACCCTGCAGGTAGCTCATGTGAGGTTAAACACAACTGCCTATTTACACAAAACGACACTGCACACATCTGGGTGAACATGATGCACCTTTTTGGCTGTGGGAAAAGTCCTAGAGGAAGATTTAGGAAGACTGAATGTTGGTGTTGGTATTGGAAATCTTAACTAATGATTCCTTGTCCTTACGCATCTCTTTTTCTTTCTTTTTTTTTTTTTCCTAAAAGGAGAATAAGCATTTTGATCTTAGCTGTGCATGAATCTAACTTCTAACATGATCTAACTCCCCCATAATCCCATCCCAAATAGGGCAAGACAAGCTTACTTGGAAGTATGTAACACGACAGTAACTGACTTCACCTGGATGAGAGCATGCAGCCCTGCCAACAGCACAATCAGAGCTTCCAAGACAGATACAATACTTCCCTTCACCCCTCCTCCATCTCTCTGGAACACTTCTTCTTTTGCTTCCCTCTTTTTAAATAAAAGAGGCAAGTGGTAAAATGTCACATGAGAATTCAGGGGCCTGTGTGAGATAAGACAGAGTAAGACCATGGCACCAGGTGAAAACTGGCTCTGTCACTTGGGTGCAAATTATCTGTCATGCAAAATGGAAAGCAGCAGGTTTTCTCAGGCCTTCAGGAGGCAGTCAGATTGAGGCTTGTGGAGGAATTGGGTTTTATTCATAGCTTGGTTATTTTGGTCTAGTAGACCCTGATATTTTCTGCCACAGGTCTACATAATTTTATTTGATTCTTTGTGAAGTTCAGAAGAAAGTTAAAAGAAATTGAGAGAAAAAAAATTTTTAAAGAGAAATAGCCTGTCAGCATTTGTTTTGCTATCCTACTACAATATTCTGACTTCCATCTAAACATTCCCTGGAGGATAGATGCATACATTTTACTTCAGCTAAAGACAGAATTAATTTGAAAATTATTACAGGAAAGAGAATGGCTATCAAGACACCATCATCTTGACTGCAGAGACTAAAAGTAGGCATCTTCCTCAACAGAACAGGCGAGAGATCTGTCACAGCACAGGGTTTTGTGCTATTATTTATTGTTTTTTAGGGTTTTTTTTTCCTATTCTGATAGCTTAGCTCAAATCCTTGATCAAAGCAACTAGGAATTGTTCTGCTCAGATGTCTTACTGCATTTTAAGTGGATGCAATTTAGCACTCTCCCATCTGACCAAAGCTAAATTCAGTAAGGGAAAACAAACCAACACATCCATTTCCCCCTTGAGAGGCCAGACAAAGGTTGTGGCATTAGAACAGATTACCAACATCTGCCTACAGTGAGCTTTTGATAAAAGGAACTGTTAGACTCTGATGGCAGTGAGACTGTCCCTCTTTGCAAAATAGCATTAGGTGTTTTCCAGATCCCAGTTTGAGCTGCATTGTGCTTGTTATTGAGCATTGTAAGAAGCAATGCAGTGAGACTAGTGTAATAGCAAGAAATAAAAAATCACATCTCTGTGTATACTTCAGGTTCTGCAATTTTTTTAATGTGCAGTTTTCTTTGCTGCCACATTTCCTTTGGGTTTCTCTGTCATATTATTAAAGAAACAAAGCAGTGTTTGTTTCAAAAAGTGGCTAATAGCGTACGCACCCCATATTCTACCATAGCTTCAAAGAGCCAATTACTGTTAGACTGTTGCATAAACATGCACTTAGGAAGCATGAAAATGTGCAATTATTTACAGTATTCAGTACCTCATACATCATATTTGAGCTTCAAAATGGGAATTACTGACATGATGAAATATAATGGCTCCAAACAAATTGCTGCACTGCAAGAGGGGCCCTGTAGAGCTGTACTCATTAAACACACTTATTAAAAATTCTCCGTTTTTTGAAATCAAAAATCACTAAGTTACTTAAAAAAAAGCCCATCATCACCAAGTATGTAATCTGTAACTTCCTGCAAAATCTATGGCTCAAGAGAGCTTTGCAAGTACTATATATAGGGAAAACCAAAATCTTGAGATTTGTCTTGAAGGAATGATGTGGAACTTAGTGCAGGTAAGTGGTAGCACATGGCTGGAGATTGGACAGTAGCACAAACTAAAAAGAAAAGCCTGAGGATTTTCACACAATGGATGTATTAATTAAGCATAGCCTCCTCAGGAAAGAGGCCTAATTCTTGCTTCCCAAAAGACAATGGCAGTTAAAAGCACATCACTCTATTTTAGGAAAATGGCAGGAATTATTACCCCAAATATGATCTCATTATATAAATTGGGACATGTCTTCAGCTACTGATTCAGCTCATTTCTGTCACTGTCACCACAAAAACATTGCAATGGAAATAAGCTGTAACAAAAAGAAGATTCCAGTCTTTGTTGTACTTTTCCATAAATTGAAAATTTACAGTAATTTCATGAATATAAGCCGCACCTTTTTCATTGAAGACTCCAGCCTACCCCAGTGGTGCGGCTTATATTCAGGTGCAGCTTATCTATGGACAAATCCCAGTGAAACGCCAACCCGGAAGTGAGAGCCGGCCAAGCAGAGTGGCAAGTGGGAGCTGCCGGGAGCATGGGACTGCCCGGAACGGGGGCTGCGCAAGGGCAGGCCGGCCCCTGCCGCTGGGAAGCCGAACTGTGTGGAGTTAAAAAAAAAAAAAAAAAAAAAATTAAAAAAAAAAGCGCGGCTTATATTCGGGTGCGGCTTATATATGGACAAATCCCGTGGTCTTCCCAGCTACCCCGAAGTGCGGCTTATATTCAGGTGCGGTTTATAATCGTGAAACTAGTGTAATTATTTGCTCTTGAGCTAAGGAATGATGTATCTCTAATTCTCAGAGTTCTGAGAATTAGAGCAATGACCAGCTACTGAGAATAAAATTCTGGGATAAAAGTTACATTGTCCTCTCACAATTTACAAACAGAAAAGGACTATGGGTTTATTTTATTTTATATCCTGCTGCATATCCCACACATTAGCGTGTGATTATAAGCTGGCCCTGCTGTGAAAAGCCTGCCTCCTTGTGATGTGATTCCAGGCCTATTTCAAAGAAGGTCGGCTCCTACCTCTGTGTTCAAGTCGGGTAACTGTCCCCAGAACCACAGGTACACAAGGCTGCTGAGTCAGAGCTGCTGCAATCACATCAGCCTTGCCCTGCATCTGAGTTCAGTCCTAGGACACCTGACCTGAGACAAACTGCTGCCCCTGTCTGAGGCAGACCTGTCAGCCAGCCCAAGCTGCTGGCAAAGGGCAGACTTGCCTTGCAGCAGTGAGCAGGAGAGACTGTTTGCCACAATCCATTGCTTCTTGGATTGTGGCAAAATCACAGAGGTTTCACGCTTGTTTATGGGCTCAGAGAAATGTTAATTCTCAGCTAATGAGACTTGAGGCATGCAGTGCTCAGTCAGCAGAACAACTTTTACATTACTGTTTTGCTTGTAATGACTTCCTGTGCATTTGTTATGGTACATCAAGTGGCATTTTTTCTCAGCTAGGTGCTGGACATTCAGGTGCTGTAATACACAGGCATGGCTGCTGGCTCCATCAGGGCACTTCCACAAGAAGGTGCACACCAGCAGGAGTGGGGTACACAATCATGGGATCAGGACTCTCTCACTGCATTGGCACACTGGGAGGTCTCCATGAAACTGGGGTCCTGAACATCCCTACAAAAATCTCTAGTAGTGGTGCATTTGATAACACATCTACCTAGTCTGAAACTAAAGCAGAGTTCAAATTCAAACATGCCATGTACACATTTAGGGAGAACTGTGTAAATCTTAAATATTAAAATTACAAATTTGAAATTATTACCACTTTTTGTGTGTCAAAAGAAACTGACTAATGGAATAATAATTTAAGCACATTCCATACAAATATATGCAAAGGACTCCCACAAAATTTTTCATATTTGTAACAAAATTAATGCAAGACTAACATTTAAAGCATTTTAAGTACAGTAATTTCATGACTATATGGTGCACCTTTTTGACTAAAATTTTGATCGAAACCTGGAAGTGCGAGCTGCAGAGCTTAGGAGCTGAGCCGTGGCAGATGCAGCAGTCAGCGCTGGGGGTGAGCGGGAGTGCTGGGGCCCGCGGCACAGGGAGGACACCTGGGGCTGTGTTTAAAGGCTACGCTGATCTGTGAAAAATGTTTGCAAATTGAGCATCTGCCAGCAAACCCCATGTGATTCCGTAACTAATTCATTACTTTGTTGCGCGTGGATCCTCGCTGCAAAAAAATAGTGCGCCTTATAGTCTGGTGTGCCTTATTTATGGACAAAGTTCGAAAATTTGCCGACAATCCAGAAGTGTGCCTTATAGTTGTGAAATTATTGTAACTAATCCCTGCATCCTCTATTTGTGCTCCACTTGATAAGAAATGCATTTAATAGTTCTTTGCGTAGAAGAATAGGGATTTCTGTTAAAGTTCTCTTTCTCCTCTAAAATAACGCTTTTTCCCATTTCATTTGAGGCTATCAGCTCATAGATCTGACAACCATCTTACTCCCAGCATCTCAAAAGGCCACCAGGGTCTTACAGAGCAGCAAGCTAAGCAGCACAAGGCAGTGTATCCTGGGCTTTGCCCAAGCACAATTGGAGGTTTGAGAGAAGTGTAGTCCTGGTGAGACCACATCTCAAGTCTGTGCCCAGCGTGGCACTCCCAGCAGAGTTGGTGGGGCAGGAATATGATTCACCCATCTTCAACCTTGGAGATGTCCAGGTTTTTTGGACAACTGGAGAAGTCAACCAAACAAGTGCTGCCTCAATAAAACAGCAGAGTTGTTCTGTGTTTCTGGAAGTGTTCACAAATTAGGACAATATAATCCTCCAAGACATTTTAAACTCACGGTTTTGAATAATTAAGATCCTTCTCACATTCTTACCTCACTATGAGGCTTAGGCCAAATATTAAGAAGCAAATAAAGAATAAGAAGCAAAGATGGAATACCATGCTGGTTTTTACCAGTATTTTTAAAACACATTTATAACTTTGGAGACTGCTGTAAACTCCTCCAAATGATGTTTTCAGATGTGAAAAAAAAAAAAATTTAGGCCATGCCCTACAAAACAAAGTCCTTTTCTCACCCTTTTTGAGTATCTCATTTAAAACCTTCACTGGCTTCATAAAAATGGTGTTTATTTGGCGTGATGTGGAGCTTAACATTCATCAAGCTGCTCATAGGACAGGCGAGATGAAACTCATACTAGCTATAGTCAGGCACCTCTGAAATAGGAAATGTTCTCCTCCAAGGTCAGATCCTCATTACTAAAGGAAAACATTTTAAAGTGCTGATTTAAGCAATTTGATAGCAGATCCAATGGCAGAACACATTTTAGGATTACTCAAGCACAGAGAGGAAATGAACCATGTAAATTCTTTGTCAAACAGTTTTCTACAATCTTCAGATTTATTTCAAGTTTCAACATCTGCATGAAGGCCTTAGTGTAGCTATATTTCTTCAGACCTTCTGTGGAAATACCTTTATTTTGGTACAGATCCAGAAACGAACCTTATCTTCAGCTGGAAATGGCATATGAAATCCTAATACCTTGTTTCCTTCCCTGAACAGAGCAGTCTCTGAAAGGACAGCTCTGAGGAATCCAAATGACTTGCATCTGGTATGCACTCAGTTACAGGTTCCTTATCCACAGGATTTGATTTTATTTTTGAGTTCTGCCTGGCACAAGTCAGTTTTTAGACTTGTTTGCATTTATATCCTTATTTATATACTTATTTATTTCTGTTTTTTTTAACTGGCTAGGCAGCCCCTTAGAGATTTTCCACAAAATACCTGACTTGTCTTGATCAGATGTTCCAGTGAATGGAAGGAAAACTGTTTGCTCAGCTGAAAGACTTCAATTAGCACATACTGTGGTAACTCTGTCCTTTTCTAGTCTGCTGGCTACACAGCAGGATTTCCTTGGGATTTTTATTTATTTTGCTTTTAAGCATAAGTGTAATATTACTGAGAATCACCAGATGGCATGGCTGCAGATAACTCTGATATTTCTCTTCATCTAACTCTACAGAGGATAGGTACAGAATTGCAATCTAGTGCAGAGTTTTTCCTGATGTTATTACTTGGGCTCTCTTAGAGAGATGTCATTACATATTTGTATACTATAGTGTATTATATATTTGTATGCATGTGTGCTCATGCCTGAGCCCACACAATGTCATAAGATTTGTTTACAGCAGAGGATCGTGCATAGGGAAAGTTTAGAAACATAGACACAATAAATGTGGGAGAGATACATTCTTTAGACTACTTTAACATTTCATTGTTTCTTAATTACTGCATTCTTCAAGCCCACTGAAATGATTCACAGACTTAAAATTGTTAACAGGCTGCTTATTTAGTGACTGGATTTGTTGGCTGAAGTGCTTCAGCTACAATAGTTGCATCTGCAAATAACCTGGGATCAAATTATGTAATAACTCACAGCTCATTAAACTCCTCTGAGGAGATCAAACGACCTGGGTGTTAATTTTTAGTGCAGCCTATGGTGTATAACATATGTCAGCACTTCAGAACTGCTCTGCCTCCCAGCCTGCACAGTCCTGCTCCCAGGGATACCCCAGTCAGGATGCCTCCTTGGGTACCACTGATACTGAGAGAGCAAATATGAGGGTGAACAGAGCTTTCCAACTGATTAGTTTTCAAGGCATGACACAGCTGTGATATAGAACTTATTTTTAATTCCATATAAAGTGTTAAGATTGCATTTTCTCCTCTTCATTCCAAAACCCTTGATTTAAAAACAAGGATAAAGAGATTTGTAACCAGGTGGGGTGTTGGGAAGAAAGGGTTAAAACTGGAGATTTGGCAAGGAGCTAATAGTTTTTGCTCAACGTGACCTTGCAGCTCAGAATGCTAAAAATGTCAGAGTGGGAAAGAGTGTCCATTTATTATGCCAAGTGTTGTTCGTCCTCTGCTGGTTTTGAGAAGTAGAATTCCTGTGTAGAGACAACACACTCTCAGACACGCTTGAGTCTTCTGCTGGAAGGGAGATATCACAAAAGTACAGCCTTGTGATAACTTGCATGTGTACAAAACCCTTTGCTATTTGGGGCAGGCATTGGGTGCCCTCACTCCTGTGTGCTAGGATGAACTGAGCCTAATGGAGCTCGTGTGTCCCTTGTCACTAGGATGAACTAAGCCCAGCACAGCCTGTGTCCCAGGCTGCCCAGCAATGTTGGTGAGGTAATGCAATAGCTCTACTCTTTGCATTTCAGCTGTGGTTTGGTGGTTGCCATCGTTGCCGGTATGTGTTGACTCTCTCATGGGGATTGACCTCTTCTCCCAGGCAAACAGCGACAGGATGAGAGGACTTAGTCCTAAGCTGTGCCAGGGAAGGTTTAGGTTGGACATTAGGAGGAACTTTGGTGGCAGACTTTGGTGACGTTAGGATTTGCCTCTCCACTCATAGTGTAGCATTTCACCCCTTTGGTGATATCAGGATTGTGCTTCCACCTCCATTTTTCCACTTGGGCTCAGTTCCAGCCAGCTGAGCCATCCCTCAGAGCTCCCATAGCAGTTCTAGGATCAGTGCAGGCTGCAGAGGCCACCAGCTGGGCAGCCACCCTTAGCTGAGCTCTGTGCTATAGCCAGTGCACAGATTTGTAGTTACACTGGGCACATCCTTAGGAACTGAGCTAGAGGCGCAATTCCTGATTGCAGAACTAAATCACCAATGCTATGTGGCAAAAGGAAATGAAAATCTGAGGCTGCCACCACAACAGCAAGGACTAACAGGCAAAATGTGATTTTTGTCCATAGTTCTTGCTTTATCCAGATGCCCTGGAAAGCTGTGGATCATTGCTCTAGAGGAACAATTTTGAATCCAGTAAACCGACAGCTGTCCTGTCTTTTCCACCATCAAGCTGTCATTTTCCTGGACTTCCAGCTGTTGAAGAGATTCTCAATAGCAGTGTATGATCACAGCTTCGGTATTTGTGAGTTAAAAGCCATGTTCTTGAGGGAATTGCTAATGTTAATGCAAGGAATCTTTCTTGGTTGAAGAGGCAGAGATGCTTTAGTGGCAGGAGGACTGTTCTCTCATTTGGGGATGTTAAAGCCATTTTTAGACCATAACTGCTCCCATGTCTCCCACAAAAGCATTTGCAACATCACCTCAGTGGAGACAAACCTGAGATACTGTTCTCCTTTCTTCATGTCTTCCTAGTTTTTGTGCCATTTCCCATTTTATTGAAACAGATATTAATAGAAACCATCAACATTGCCTTTCATATTTCTCTTCTGTGAGCCAGGCACAGGCAACACTAAAGTGATCAATATAGATGCTTTTGAATAGAATTAATTCAATTCTAATCCCCATTAAAGAGACAATGGTATGTAGGGCAGGTACTAAAAGAGACAAGTTGTCTGAAATGCTACCAGTGGAAGGGATGGGTCCTTGGAGCCCAAGAATCAGAAAATGAAAAAGATAACTCAGTAAAATTCCCACAGCAGAAAATATGCGTATATAGCAATCTTGAAATGCTTCTATGTACGTCCAAAGAGAGCATTGCAAATCATTCCTCTCTGCTTTTAATGGCTTGACTACAGAAGCAATAACCCAAGACATCCTCACTGGACTATGCTTTTCAATATCACAGTTTTGTTCATATGATTTTTAAAATAAAGCCAGCTACCCAGAGAAGAGATCAGGCCTCTATGCTTGCACTACAAAAAAGGGACCATAAACAAGAGATAGTTTACAGTAGAGATTTTCCTTTTTCATGTTTTCCAGTGTTCTTGGCTGGGACACACAGCCAGCCTTCTCCATTCATACACAATTATCCCAGACATAGGCATCACTTCCTAAGCTACAGGAACAGCCTCTTACATACAGATAATAAGCACAGTTATTTTTATAAAGGAAAAGTGTTTTACCAAAGCCATTCTCACAGAGCAGAAAACCCTCTTGGGGATCCGTCCAAGCTTATCTAACAAAGATGAGTGCACACTGAAAAATCCCTGAAAACTTCCATTCTTCAGCTTTTGCCTGAGAATACGTTTGACACAAACTAATACCACACAGTGAAGCAGCACACACCTTATGCAAATCCTGTCTTTGTGGTTTGGTGCAAACCCTGTGTGTTTTCAAGGACTATTTCTATAACAGAAGTGCTGCCATGTGAATACCATTTCTTTAGTGATTTAGATGAGAATTAATCTGCAGCATTTGTTAAAAATGCTTTGATGTTTGTGATGCACTGCCAATATGTTTACAACAGTATTTAAACCTGCTACTTTTAGAAAAATCTTTAATTTAGCTGAACATTATTGGTAAAAGGATTTAAAGTGTTCTTTGATGACATAAAACAATTGACAAGCGGCTTTAAAAAAGACTTACAAGGAATAAACAACTGCATCTGTGAGATAACACACGAAAGGACAAAAGTTTACAGAAAACAAATGAAAAAATACAGCAAAAGAGATAGCAGGTACAGTGAAATACATATATTAGTCAATATTAGTCAAGAATATGACTAGTATACGAACAGCATATGAATAGTAAATGAAGCTTGTGCAAAACAGTGGAATGGCTGCACAGAAGTCAAAAGAAAGAGGCTCTCTCTCATTCTGCCACAGGGAAGAGCACACAGATGTAGTGGCTCCTGCCTCTTGCCTTCCTGAATGAGAGAAGCAGATTTAGAATTTGATTTTACTGGGTTTTTCTTCCCCTTAAGCACTCTTTTGGTGAAAAAATCTGAAATTCATCATGGTTATTTCCAAAAGAAAAGCAACCTCAAACATTAAAAAGAAGGTTTGAAGTCTCATGTTTACACCAAAACCTCTCCCTCTAGCAAGGCTTGAATAGTTTGAATTGCAGAAAGAATGCAACAGCAAAATGTGGACATGCACGTTTTTTGACCTGCAGACTGCTTTATCCTTTCTTCATTCTCACATCTTATATGGGCCCTAGAGAGCTGGAACAGTCTCTTTGAGCCAGTAAAACCACATCCAGTAACTTATACAAGCACTTCAACTTTGTGTAAGACCTCATTGGAGGGACTCTTCTCTGCTGGTCACAGCCAGCAGAACTGCTAACCCAGAGCCCTGCCAAATTGTAATTGCTATTTTGGGAAGGACAGTAAGAGGAGACATAACCTTGGACTTCCCTTCTATGTGCTTTTAGCTCAGAATAAATTAGTTTGGACACAGAAGGAACCACAACTGCATCAGCCTTTGCTGTGTGTGGTTTGAGGCTGATTAGTCTGTCCAGCTCCCCGGTGAAACACAGACTCTTAAGGGCTTGGTGTCTGGCAGAGAAAAGCTTGATCTGATGGAAATGCACTGGAAGTACCTTCCCTTGTGTCCCCTGTGGATTTCCCTTTGTGTTACTCACCAGTGCTGCTCTGGATGGTCCTCACAGTGGTGGTGGTTCGCGGGGGAGACGAGGAGCGCAGAGATATGCACTCGTCGTCCTGGGAGCAGCCCTTCTCGATGGCCCGGACATAGCTGTGGCTCCGCATGCGGAAGCAGCCCGGCATGGGCAGGTCCAGTGCTTCCACCGCCTGTGACTCCAGCTCGCTGAACACCGACTCGCACACGGACTCGAACTGGCCGTTCACCTCCATCTCGCTCACCTGCAGACACGCACCAGGCAGGGTCAGGGCATCCTGCACACTGCCTGGCACAAACACTCCCCAGCTACAGTGGCACAATGGCCAGCACCTGCTGGGGGATCCCTTTGCACATGGTGAAAGGCAAATGGGACATCCCATAGCAGCAATCATGGGGGAAAAAAACAATGTATGAAAGGTGTTAGGCAAAGATTCAGCAGAGTTTGGGCTCTTGGCTCTTTTGAAACTAGTGGGAAGCCTGGAGCCCTCATAGCAGCTTCTGCTTTATGTCGCTCTGGGTCCACAGCTGAGACTGAATGTTTGGCCATTTTGATCATTTCATGTAAAACAAAAATCACACTATCATTGCAGGGTGAGGAAAAAATCAAAAAGGGTTGTTGCATTTCACTGACCAACATATGTTTGCTTCCATTGACCTGTGGACCTGACCAACAGGAAGGAGATCCTACTACCTGACCCCTTGACCACCCCCTCTTCTCCTGTAAGGCTTTATAACCCCTGTGTACCAGGTGGCTCGTTCTCTTCCCTTGTGCTCTCCCTTCAAGAATAAACCTTGGAACTAAGCCAAGAAGGAAAGAGCCCCTCTTTTCTGCCTATTCATGACACAGGGCCTCCTCCACATCCCTAATTAGCTAGCTGGGAATATTGGGGAAAGGGGACAGGCTGTGTCAAAGGGTGAGCTTAACCCCAGTACATTATCAATGCAACCCATAGGCAATCGCAGCGATGAAAAGCTGAGTGGCTGGGAAGCTGAAGGGAAACAAAAACTGGAATGGGAGGTTGGTAAGTGAACCAGCTTTGCTGCTGGGGAGAAAAAGTAGAACTAAATTTCTGGCTGAGAGCCAATGCAAAGGAATCCTTAGATCCTTTATGCAGCAGACACTAGGTGGTGACAAAGACTTGTGCTCACGGTGGTTAAAGAGCATTCAAAAACTTCCTGCAGGTCTTAAGGATCTGGAAACCATTTACCTTTGCTTAATTAGTAATGGATAGTCATGTTTCTAAACTGAGAATTGAGCCCTGAGCTTGGCATTAAAGCACAATAATTATCACTGTAGGAAACATGCAGATGGAAACCATCACTTGAGGATTTTGTTAGTTTTCAAGCATGTACAAGCAGGAGAAGATAAGACTTTGTTACAATGGTAGAAAAAAAAAACCATTAGAAATTATATGCCAGGATTAATGTTGCAGGAAAAATGTTTAGCAGAGTCTTTGTGCACAAAGACTTTGTACCTGAAAAATCTCAGATAGTAAAACATATTTTTTTCAAAGGAAAACTATTTAAAAAAGCATGGAAGAGTAGCAGGTAGTACAACTAAAAGAAAAATCTTACTATGGCAGAGAACATCCAATCCTCAAGCAAATATCTTGAATTAATGCATTTTTAAACAAAAAAACCTTTGTTCACCTTGGAAAATGATAAGCACTCCTTGGCTGACAGCTTTGTGTGTTGGTGTGCAGCTAAACAAGTAATCTTGACTTAATGTTGATGTAGTTGCCTGACACCTAAATTTCTGTGCTGTTTCCCTCTAGATACATCCTGATCCTTCCTTTAGAGTATCAGCCCATGCCCTATGCAAATTGCCTCACTATGAAATACACAGGTGAATACTCTGAAGTGTCTAAATACAGTGCACTGCAGAAAGGGAAACTACAGCTCCATACTGAATGGCACATGTGTTTGTTACGGCCACAGGTGAAGTCCTGGTGCCACTGACGTCACACACATTTTTTGACATTGCAATGACTTGATATGGCAGTCATAAGAGATCAGTATCTGGCACCACAAATCCTGCCTGCTGCACTTCTGGACTAGAGCAAGGAAGTTCTTTCGTCCAACTGATTTACCCAAATGATCCACTTAAACTAATGAGCCAAAATTATACCAAGGAGCTAGAGGATGTAGCAAATGAACTACTGGCCCTCTGCCCAGCGGTGTACTGGCACTTTTGCATTTCTTTCAGATCTGTTCCCTATAAACTCGATTGTGCAAGCATGCTGAATGCAAGGGCAGGCTATTCTATAACATTAAAACACATAAATGAATCTGTCACAATGGACTTAATTTTTCTTCTTTTTTAAGAGTGTGAAGATTTAGGATTTCAGGGCAAAAATACAGATTTTTGCACTTAATACATATACTGTAATATTTATACTATTCAGGTAAAAAGTTTGCAGGTACACAAGTAGAGAATGCATAAAATAGCATAAAGAAACTAAAATCTCTGATAAAATTGTGGATTAAAAACTATAAACAGCCTAATTTTGCTTTAGCATCTCACTCAACATATGAACTTCTTTTGAAGCATTCAAAAATTTTTGATGGGAAGTACAGTAATTTCACAATCATAAGCCACACCTCATTATAAGCCGCACCTCCCAGTAGCTGAGTAGACCACGGGATTTGTCCATATATGAGCTGCACCTGAATATAAGCCGCACTTTTTTTTTTTAAAAAAAGTGAGGATCCATGTGTAACAAAGTAACAAATTAGTAACAGAATCACTGCCAGCTGGGTTTGGTGTCAGGTGCTCAAGTTGCAACAGTTTTCATAGACCAGCGAAGCCTTTAAAGGCAGCCCCAGGCGCCCTCCCAGCCCGCTCTCACTTCCGGGTTGGCATTTCACTGGGATTTGTCCATAGATAAGCCGCACCTGAATATAAGCCGCACTACTGTGGTAGGCTGGATTCTTCAATGAAAAAGGTGAGGCTTATAATCGTGAAATTACTGTACTAAGCACAGGATCCTTAAGAACCCTACTTAATGCTAGTGCAAAGCAAAATCCAGTTTCTCCTATTGCAATCAGGGTCCAACGTGGCACCTGCTCTCCAGGCTGCCCCAGGTGCACCCACCTGGCTGATGGTACTCATGGCTCTCATGTAGCTCTCGTTGCGGGAGCGGAACTTGGGGGATGTCAGCAGCCCTGCAGGGTCCAGGCTGTCCAGGCTTCTGTTGATGGAGACTTCACTTACTGCCCTCAGGTAACTGTGGCTCCGGATCTGAAGCTTTGGTGAGTGTTCACTGGATATCCTGGCAGTTTTGGGTGGGGGGAAAAAGAAAAAGAAAGAAAAAAGATATTCCATCAAATCCAAATGGCCTTACCAGGAGTGAGAATAACCAGATGTTTTTCACTGGAACAGCATGACTTGAACAAGTCATGGTACAGTCCTTGTATATTTATAAAATAAAGGCAGTGTCAGTACTTTCATTTGGATTACTCCACCCTTTTATTTGCTGGAAGGAAGAGAAAAGAACGGAAAGCATTGTCTTTTCATTTTTTGTAAACCACGTCTAAGCATAATGGGAAAATCACATTCATTTGCTTTACTGACAGCAGAAAGGAAAAATATTACAATGTACTGACAACGACAGCATCCAGCTCCATCAACCTCCCCTCTATGTGAGACTTTTGAAGTGGCAACACTGAAATGACTCCATGAGCTGATTTTAAAAGTGCAAGAGCGGTCATTGAGATGAGCAGCAGAGAAAGCCCTGTGGCCTTACACAGATGGATGCAGCAACCATCAAAACCAGCTGGGGAGGCAGGTAAAGAAAGAAGAGGCCTGATAGTTCGATAAGCTGGATGATCCTAAATTTATCAACTGAACATCCACATCTCAAAATGCTGTTGGTGATGTGACTCTGACATGTTCTCATGTATGTACTCATGAAACAGGATGGTTTCTCATGGGGCTTTCAAGGGTGTACAGGCCAATAGCGCAGGCAGATCATATAAACCATGCAAAATGCACTTATAGTATGCCTTAACCTAGAAATCATTCCAACAGCAAACCTGATAAGGTTTGGTATACTTTAAATTTTATTTTAGACTTGGCTTAAGCTGTGACTTAACAAAATGTATGCTAGGGAATTAGCTTTACACAATGATGCCAAATTAGAAGTTAAAAGTTACAGTTATATTTCTGAAGTGATAACTTTGCCTGGTTTTTCAATACAAGTGACAGGTGAGATGTACAAGTAATCAAAACCAAACAAACTCCACCCCCCCAGGGAATTTGTATTTCTGCTGTGTTCCTGCCATATACACTAAGAGTCAGCTAGAACAACCCTCCACCTGTGAGATGTTTTGTCCTCTGAATGTGCTGCCTAAGTGCTGTCTTCACAACTGAGGCATCCTATGAAGATGTGAGTCACAAAAAGTGTGTGAAACACACTTGTATGAAAGACAATTAATTTGGGTTATATGTCTTTTGAAAGAACTCGTTGATGAATAAAATATCAAAAGGATGAGTCTTAAATATATTTATTTATTTTTTAATATTCTTCATTTATCACAAAGCAAACTAATTAAAATATTAACTAAATTTTCCATTTTAAAATGTAAATCTCGTAGAGATGCTTAGGTATATGAAAGAAAAATCTATGACCTAATTACAGGCTTAATCTTTGTCTCCTAGTTTTTAGAAATACATGCACAGCTGACCTGAAGAAGAGAATCCATTTTATGTCTAATTCCTGAAGCATTTGCAGATATTTTGTATTCAAGTATCTAATGATGGTAATTAGTATCAGCAATTTCCCAGTGGCATGCACAATTCTGGTAATTGTCAATGCATTTTGGGAGGACGATTCCCTTGTGTAATTGCTCACCTAAGTAGTTCAGAAACTGGGTCTGTTTCTGAATGGTCAATGCTGTAATAAAATCTAGGCCATCTCTACAATACCATATTCTCTGGCTGCTAATTACCTTCCTAATAAAAATATGTAAACTTATACTAATTGTCTGATACTCCTGTCAAGAGATGAAGATAAAGCCTTTGCTTTCCATTTTCACTGTGCATACTGTGCAATACAGCAGCCATTTCCATACTCTTTGACTCCTCACACCACTTGATTCCACATGACAAAACCTGACAAAACCATTAGAACAAGTGGTGCTCCAAACAATGCAAAAAAAACCACAGAACAAGTGGTGAAAAGTCAACTGTTAGTAATGGTTACATTTGCTTACTGCATTTTGGTAACTCCCATAAAATATGTACCTCCTGGAAGAAAATTAATTGCCTGTTACTGGATTTTAAAAAAATAGAATGAATAATTCAACAGACATAATTTTTCTGATGCATGTGAGCTACTTCACCTTGCTGCAGATCTGCAAACTGATCAGCGTCGCCTGAAATGCATTTCCTAGATTGGCTCAAAATGTATTTTATGATTATGATGTGAACAGTTTGCTGCCAATATGTGACATGCAAAATTCAAATAAGCTTGATTAGCTGCCAGTTAGCGAAATGCGTCACCTGGGGCTTGTTGCTGCCCACTGATTAGCTGAGCTTGCAGGAAGGCTGCAGCACAAGATTCAATGCGCAGATATTGCCAGAAAGGAATCTGCAAGTGCTGAGGCATGTGGCCTTTAAAGAGTGGAACCAATATAACGAGATGCAAATATCCATAGCACAAAGGTTTTGCTGTGGCAGCCAGAGTAAAGATCATGTAAGATACTCATGGAAGTGTTGTGGAAAGCCTCCACAAAGAATGTAGAAATGAATTTTCTGTATGCATTAGTGTTGCATATTATTTTCCCAACTCTGCATGAAACTAAGGAATTCCTCATAAAATTAGATGTCCTCCTTTTTTTTTTTCAGATGTGGATCCTCAGCACAGCTGCCTTTTTTTGTTGTTGTTTTTGTTCCTCACTGGCCAGTTTGACACAAATCCAGAACCGTATTTTACGGGAGGCTATTTATCTTAATCTGTGCACACGTCCCATTCCTGTACAAACCAGAGGAAGTAGCTGGATGCTGTTGAAGGAGGTAGCTCCTTGCTTTATTAATTGCTACAATCTCTGTTTCATTAGATGTAGTGGTGGGGGGAAAAAGGAAAATAAAAGGGATTTAAACATAGAGAAAGAAACATCGAAGGACTGCATTTATAATGATTACTGCTGCTTTTATAGCTGTGTAATAAATTGTCACTATGTCCTACAGTAAACTTTAATGAACAGCTGAAATTTCACCGGAAATTTTGATAATATGGCACTTAGGAATAAATATATGTATGATGTGTAAGATGTAAAATTAATTTTCTTGGAGTTACTATTAGCAGTAACGTGTAAATGAAAACACCTTTTTCTTCCTTGAGGGTTCAAGTCCATCTCTTATTTATCCTGCATTATATACAGTAATTTCATGATTATAAGTCGCACCTGAACAGAAGCCGCACTCTTTTTTTTTTTTTTTTAAAGCAAGGATCCATGTGTAACAAAGTAACAAATTAGTAACAGAATCGCTGCCAGCTGGGTTTGGTGTCAGGTGCTCAAGTTGCAACAGTTTTCATAGATCAGGGAAGCCTTTAAAGGCAGCCCCAGGCACCCTCCCTGGCTGGCTTTCACTTCCGGGTCGGCATTTCACTGGGATTTGTCCATAGATAAGCCACACCTGAATATAAGCCTCACTACTGTGGTAGGCTGGATTCTTCAATGAAAAAGGTGCGCCTTATAATCGTGAAATTACTGTAACTTTCTGTTTGTGCCATTGGAATTTTCACAATAAGTACAACATGCCAGGGACTGAGACTTTGGGACAGCTCTTTGGCCAATACAAAATGGTCTTTTGGCTCCACTCACTGCTTTGGATGTATTAACTGGCAGAAGTGGGATGTGAATTATTTAGGTTCTTAAACAAGCTCCTCAAGCATGGTCCATCATTGCTGCACTGCACTCACAAGTGGCAGGTCCACTCACTGGCTGCACCATGCTTTTTCCCCACATTGCTGCCCTTGGCCAAGGCCTGGATGGGAGCACAGCCACACCAGCATCATTCTGATACCACACAGGGTGGGAGGCGCAGCACTATTGGATGTGCTTCCCAAAAACCACAGCAAGAGGCACCAGGAGGAGATGAGGGCTCTGTGTTGCTGCTGCTCTGCTGATTGCCACTGTAGGCTTCCCAAAGGGATTGACAAGAGAAGGAGCCAGCCCTAAGCTGAAGTGGGTGGAAATGGGAGTCTGTTGAGTCCCAGCAGATAAAATAAATACTCTCCTGAGTAGAGGAAGGCAAGTGCCTCTGATCTGCACTGTGCATCGGAGAAGATCAAGGTACCCTGCCAATGAGGCAAAATGCTACAGAAATTCCATGAGAAGCTCTGAGAGGCAGGAAAACGTTCATTTAATCAAATTCAATGTTCCTTTAAGAAAATATGTTCTAGTGAAGCATCTGAACCAGATCATGTAGGTGAATGAAGGAAATCTTTGCATACTGCACTGAGATTTCTACTCTGTACATTTCAAACACTCTGAAGCCTATTCTCCTGTTTTCCTTCAAACAGAGGAAAGAACATGCGCATCTAATCACCCTATCACTGTTACAACATGCATGGTAAGAAATACTTCTAACTCCCTGTTACAGATGGGTTTGTATTTACATGATATTAACATGATTTACATGATTCAATTCAGATGAACACACATTCTGGTCCCTCATTTATTTGATTATTTGTGGAGTAAGGAGTTGGTTGGTGTAGACATTTGTGAGAGGAGCTAGACGCAGTTGCTTTGCTCTGGAGTGTACAGGGCACCCAGAGAGGGACTCTTTATCAGGAACTGTAGTGAAAGGAGAAGGAGTAAAAAACTGAAAAAAGAAAAAACTCAGGTTAGATATTAGGAAGAAATTTTTTACTGTGAGAATGATTAGACATTGGAACAGGTTGCCCAGGGAGATTGTGGATGCCCCAACCCTGGCAGTGTTCAAAACCAATTTGGATAAGGCCTTGAACAACCTAGTCTAGTGGGAGGTGTCCCTGCCCATGGCAGTGGGGGAGGAGGCTGAATGATCTTTAAGGTCCATTCCATGCCCTTAACACTATGATTCTGTCATTCTATACCAAACGGTTCAAAATGCAGCATTAGCAATTAACAGTGAAACAACTTTCACTATATTCTTGGAAGAGTTCCTATGCCTTGAAAATGTCTTTCAAATGACAAAGAGAAGATAGACAACAGGGATTTACATAAGCAGGCAATTTTAGTTTCAAATGCTTCCTTTTAATTTAGGAATCCACAATGCACTCTGTCATATACATGTTCTTTATAAAAAGCACTTTCATTGATCACATTTCATTTCTGAATGAAGAAAGGGAAAACCAAGTCTTATGACGGCTGGTTTTTTTTTTTTCCTTTTAGGCCAGACACAATATAATGAAATGTAGTCCTGGGACTGTGCTGTCTTCTGCAAGTTCAGCAGTCAGAATCATAGCACAGTACAGTGTTGTGCCAGATGGGTACTGTGTTCTGCCAACAGAAAATGACAAAGCAAAGAAAAAGTCCAGAAACATGTCCTGAATGCATCTGTAAGCCAGAAGAGGAGTGTGCTAAAATTTGCCTTCGAACAAAGAAGACCTCAAACCATACACCACATGCAACCTGAAACCAAGAAAAAATAAACCTCAAAGCCACCACTACTGTTAAGTATCCCAGCTCTCAATTTTGCTTCACATAACTGACAGCTTCTTTCCATGGGGATAAATTATCCTCTGCTGAATGTCCCACCTCTGGTGTGGCTGGTGGGCACATCCAACATACATTTCTCTGCTTAATTTTATTTGCATTTTAGTGTTGCTAGAAGGCAGAATAATCCAATGCAGCCTGACACAAGGTGAACTGAAGGACACCAGAGAGGAAGATGTAGGGAGCAATTTACTGATATGCATCTGTCTGATCCTAGTATGACATGGGTCAGCAAGGCTGGGGTAATTTTTCCGTGTTGGCATCTATGTTCTGCTGCTTTTTTGGTGCAGAGAACAGGGAGCTGTCATGTCATTGACAAGGGCAGCACATAAACAGTTTTTAGCATCTGCCCTCCGCACCCCAGATTTTTCTGGGTCTGAAGATCTCCTTTTGTGTTTTTGTTTATAATCAAGTGAACTTCTGCATGGGGATTTCCTGCCTTGAAGCTAAAAAAAATCCCCAAAAAAACCTCTCTTTAAGTCCAGACTCTGCTAAAGGGTCAAGTGTGAGAAAGAAAATTCTAAAACTTGGAGATATCCAGAAAAAAGCTTATCTGATGAAGGGCAAAACAATGTCATCAACACAAAAATGGCATTGCATTTCTTCCTTTTGTTTCTGCTACCAGATCAGAAATTGTCCTTGCTGCATGGACCAGCCAATACATATCACAAAATTGCATAGACATGCCTGTGGTACAGAGCTTTTCCTATGCTGAGAACAGGTGGAAATTGCAGTATGATGTATTTGTCTCTGTCTGATTTTCCAGATTCTCTTGGGAAATAGAAGAAAGCACTTTAAAAGGAAAAATACCCAATCCAAAAGCCCCACAATTTGGTGTTGTGCATCTCTATCTCCAGCTGTTGTGCATTTTTTGAGTGAGGACATGGTGTCCTGCCAGAGAGCTTCTGTTTGTTTGAGGGCAGCAGGAACTGGATCAATGTTTTATGGTAGAAAATGTTTCTAAAAAGCCCAGTCCCTTTTAAAACACTGCATATCAGACTACTGCCAGCTTCAGAATCAGCCATGGGATCACTGTTATTTTGATGCAACCCTGCTTTCCTCTCAAAGGACACAGAAGCTTTTGGTTAGTTTTTCTTTTTTTCCCCTCTCATTGTGGGATGTGGTGATATCGAGGTTGTATGGTTGTATGAATTTATTTCATGAGCAATCTTTAGTTATTAAAATATTAGCAAACAAAGATGACAGCTGAATAAAAATTAATGTATACATTAAAACCAATCTTCCCTTTTATCTCAAAGATCCTCTCAGGTGCTTTGTACAACCAAAAAATACCACAGGCTAATGTATTTAAGGAACATTTCCCTTGTCTTTGACATACTGTATTTTCTCCTTGCTTTCTAGACATGGTGAAAGAATAGAGCTCAGCACGAAAATTGCACATATGCAATTGAGTTGGCAAGGAAAGCAGATGGAAGATGATGCAGACAGACATTATACAATTCTTTTTAATAAGGAATCTGGTCTACATGCTGGTTCTGATTGCCTTGTGTGTGTGTGCGTGGGAATAGTTGTGAGCACTCTTCTCTTCCACCCTGGAGAGTGAAAAGAGATTCTGTAAGGTAGAAATAGTTCCACTTGGATGAACCAGCTCAACCCAGTGATGCCAGGGTAAGCTGCTTCTGTGTAAAACCACTTTTTGTTTACACTAGAAGACAAATCCAGCCTATTTAGTCACAAGAAGCAGGGTTAAGATGTAACACTGTCAGAGCAGCCAGCTTGAGAAGAATAGTTCTCCTCTCCGGAGACCCTTTGAGGAAAGCTGTAGGCATTAATGTCCCCTACTGCCAATCTTACTGGGTACAACTTCAAAAGGGTTTTGCTGGAGGCAATTTATCTGAGCCCAAACCAAAAGCACGACAAAGGCTCTTGCCTTTTTCAGCACAACTCTCTTTTGAGTGGGCACTAAAGATGCCAGGAACCAGTGCTGCTCTGCACAGAGAAATATATTTACCCAAGCTGGAAAAGATCTTGCCTTGCATCAGACACAATGGACGGAGTATGCAGGCTGCCTGAGGGCCTGAGCAGGTCAGCCACACTCACAGCCTTGCCTGGAGCTATTTGGACCTTGCTGGGGTGAGAATGAAGCCCTTCACACTGCTTTGATGAACTGAGTGCCAGCACAAAAGTTATACCCTCTTTCCTGCAGAAGCTCCTCCTTCAGCTCTCCTCATCAAGGCCAGGCTTATCCACCTGATTCCACATCACTTTCCATTCTTGGTTACTTCAGCACCACCTCTCCTCACTAGTGAGACTCAAAAGTCATCTGCAGTCTGCTCAGATGAAATTCTTATTTTAGCAATTCAAGCATTCCCCCATGTCCTATCACTACATGCTCTGCTAAAATGTCCCTCCCCAGCTCTCTTGCAGACTCCTTTTAGGTACTGGAAGGCCTAAAGAATATCAAAAAGGTATTCCCTGTTGCAGTCCTTGTTAAATCAAGGTGTCCACAAACTCGGACCTCACTTACTTAGCTAAATTTTCAGGTCTCCCCCATTCATATGTTAAACGTTTGATTAATTCTGCCAGTGGGAACACCGAAGAGTTACAGCTCCCTGCCAAACCACAAGAGGAAAGCAGTTACTTTTCAGGAATCTCACCTGGCTGTGTGCTGAGCTGGCAGCACAACCAGCTCTGCCTGCTTAGCACCAGGATTTATGCAGGAGCTCTAGCTTGCTCCCGGGAGTGGGAGGATGGAGCTCCAGCTCACTAAGAGGCATCTTCTGGGCAGACTTCCCACAAATGAAAGGCCCTCCTGTGCTGCTCCAAGTTACAATATTGGGCACTATTTATCTACAAATAATGTTTTCTAGGCAAATACTAAGAAAGTATTTGCTCTGGTGAATGTCACTGAAAATTTGCAATGAATTTTGAGTTTTCAGTGTCTTCAACTCCAGGTCCTCCTGGACTGGAAACCAGGCAATGATCACCCACACATTGCATGGCCATGTGCCTGCAAGCCCTGTCGCATATCTGCATTTGAGTCACCTTCTTCAGAAAGACATTGCCAAATATCCAGATTAGATCTGCATAAACAGCTCACAGTGAGATTAGGGAAATATCTTAGTTTTGCAAGTCAACAACATTACTCCAAAACCTTCACATACATAAACAGCCACCTGCATTTTCAAAAAAATGCATTTTACATATGCAGCAATTTTTCACTTCCTATTCAGTATTCTGCCATTTCAAAACTTTTGGCTACCTAGTAAAGGAAAACAAAAAAAAGCAAAAGCAGCAGATTCAACACCATCTGTACAGATGTGCAGCACAAGCCAAACTAGTGAAGAAATGGAAAAGCAAGCACATTTTAAAGCAATGAGGAGGGTAGGCTAGCAACTCTGCCAGGGAGAAGGGAATAATCCCAAATCCAACTAAGCTAAACTCACCGTCTTACTTCTCTAAATAACAGCCCTACATCCAAATGAAAATTTGAGGCAGCAAGATTCCACACAAGGCAAAGCATCCCACCTAACAAATGCTGTGAGTGTCTCGCCCATCCTGGGCACACGGTTTTGTTTTTTTGTTTTTTTTTTTTTTTTTTTTTTTGATAACACTTGCAAATTGTTGACCTGGAATGTAATAGGTGCTGGTGGTGACCATGGATTTTCTCTCCTCTTCTCTCTTGATGGGGTCATTTTGAAAGATCATAGATACCCTCTTACCAAGTGGCTACTTCAGTATTGTCTATTTGTGTTTGAAAAACACCAAACAGTTTAAAATGCCTGAAGAGAAGTCTGCCTCTTCTTCTTTCATAGGCAAGTACTTCTTACTTAGTACATTTTGTTTGTCTGCAGACACCTGGAAGATGGTTACTTGAAATAGGATCCAGCTACTCCTGAGGCACAGGGGTTGGGGTGGGGGTGTGATAGGATAGAGCAATGAGCTCCTGGATGACTCTACAGCCATTTTCTTGAGATGAGTAGAGGTTGGAGCTCAGATGTGACGTGCAGCTGTCTCTTCCTGATAAAAAAAGCAAAGATTTTTGGGGAAACAGACTAAGACAAACCCCAGCAATGTCTCCTGTCATACCAAAAAAGCTAGAAATAGTAACTTTTAATCTATGTTTTTGTTGAAAGTAATGTCTGGATTGCAAGTAACATTAAAAAAATTCAGTAGGGCTTCTGGAAAATTCTTTACTGATAATCTAGGCAGCAGTCTGTTGCTCTAGGGGATTTTCCCTTTTCTTACTGATCTTACAAAGCAAAAGCAATACCCCAGGAGCAGGGAGAATTTCTCTTCATGTAACTTTACCACAGCTATTCCTCAGAGGAAAAGGAGAAGCTGTCACTTTCCCTTCAGTTGCTTTTGCATCAAAAGAAATTCCTCAAAACAAACCCAGCTAATTCCAAACCCCCAGCTATCCATGTATATTTTAATATTCTCTTTTTCCATTACAAATTGTTTCCAGTTTTGTTCTGCAGTAATTACCTGTTTGCTGTATTGACATACAACATAGGGAGATAATATCTTATTTCAGGTGTAGATATAGTGGTCTGGGCAAATTGTGTTGCCAATGCTCTTATGAACAGGGCCAAAGCACTAAATATCTCAAGGTGGAAGTCTGAAGTTGATATCCATTATGAAAATTTTCTGATAAATAGAAGTTTGTTGAAATGATGTGAAATTATGCTTAACACCCTTTTAATTTTTTTTTTTATAAAAAACCCCAGCATACGCTTTCTGTGTTATAGGCTGTTGTTGGGCCAAATTTGTACAGAATAAATCCTGATAAAGTAGAACTAATTTTATTTTTGAGGTTGAGAGAACCAAAGAAATAAATTTCTTAAGAAATCTGCATAATAATGCAAAATTTTGCTTGGGACTGAAAGGGATATTTTTTTTTTCCCCCGCAATTCTTTAAAGTAGATATTTTTTAATCCTCTGAGCCAAAAATACCCTGAAACATTTATTTGGGTCTGTTAGTAAAAGAAGGAATGACCAATTGTCATCTCATTCATCACACTGTCAGTGTCAAGTACAATGATTCATATGGAGGCAATGAGAATGTAAAAAACACTTCCAAAGAGTAGATGCCCTTCAAGATTGTGGAACCTCAAAACAGTTGTATAGCTCATTTTGAAGGAAGAAGGGCTTAACTCCTGAGGAAGTCATGTGGTTTCTTGACGTGTAACAGTAGGCATTCTTATGTATTTCCAAATATTTGTTTGAATTTAATTTCCATACTTGGAATTAAAATATATTGTTTACTGAATTGGTGCTGAATTAGTACACTTCTCTTTTCCAATTAAAAAGTAAAGCAAAATAAAAAGCACAAATGTCTGTGTTTTCACTGAAGAGGATAAAGCCAGTTCCTTACTGATTTATAGTGTACTATCTATCCCATCTAAACCACAAAACAAATGCTTGGTGAATAAGTTAAGAAAACAACTCCTCTTCAGAACATAATATACAAGGTATATTATGGTGAAGCATACATGGTGAAGTTGAAGACGGCCTTTGGTCCTGCTCGGAAGATGAAAATACTTGGATATTTTTTGATTTTTGATTAAAACACCATAACAGAAAAAACAGAAAACAACCCCAACACAACAAAAAAACAGTCCTCAAAAAGCCCTCTAAATTTTTCTGGATAAATATTATCTACTGACATTTAAAACCACAGGCAATTGACTGGTGGTTCATGGGTTCAGATTTCAGTGTGGACAGAAATTTGCTGTGTGACCTGGAAGAGAATGATATAAACCCTCTGTCTCAGAAAACAGGTGTGTCAATACTTCCCTATAGCTCCTCTGTGGCTGTGGGTGGCTTTGTGATGCTGAACTAAAGTCAGCAAACATAACTGAGCTTCTTTGATAGAAATGAATAGCAGCACCAATTTTTTATTGTATTACTGGAAGCTAAGGTCGCAGACCAACTGAAATAGTAATCTTCAGCCCCAGAGACTGATATTGTATATAAAGTAGAATATCTGGTTAATCAAGAATAAAGAATATTGGGAGTGATGGTCAAAATGTACTTGAGAAAAAATATATGTTCTGATTAAAACCATTATTGACTATGGATGGTGATTGGTATGGATATGATATCATCTCAAGTCAATGGTTTTGCTAAGGTACGACAGAACTGCTTGAAAAGCTCTCCAGTCTAATAAAACTTCAGTGACCTATTGCAAAGTTTAATGCCTAAAATGTCAGTTTTAAGTAAATTGTAATGAAACTGTTAGTACTTTCTAAAGCCCCACTACTCTTACGAGGAGGGACAGAATTTTGCCCTGAACTTACATAATTTAATTTTTTTATATGAGTAAGTACCCTCTTCCTCAGATGACCTCTTCCTTAAATGGCTGTTGTACATAGAGCAGGTATTTTTACTGCTCTGTCACCTTGATTAGGAAAACAACATTGTGCTAATATTAATCCATTTCTTACTGTCAGCATCACCAGGACAAAGACCTGTGTGATGGTGCTTGAACACCAGTATGTCTTCGTGTGCAGGTGGGATGCCACCTGTGAAGGGCTGCTCAGTGTCCTGGGATTCTGGTTTCTCTTGTGATGTGCCAGGTAAAGGCCAATTTGTGAATCCATTGAATTCTATCCCTACAAATAAATATATATAGGGGTTGAAGCAAAGCAAAATTAGGCTGATAATTTCAACTCTGCAGCAGCTTTACATTTTCTGGAAGTATCCAGGAAGGGATGGGTCAGTTGTTAATGACATGGACACACCTGACCTGCCTGCTGTTGTATGGGCATGCACTGACACACCCAAGGAGATGGAAGAATCACTGGTCTCCTGCACACTGTCTAAACACAGTGTTGCACCATGACTAGACAAGCTAAGCTGCTTCAAATTCATCGCTTTTTCTATTTAATATACATTAGAGATCAGCTGTGATAAATCACTGTGTTGGGCCACAGAAATGCAGTAGAGCTGGGTCAACCTTCTTTACCTGAGTGCTGCTGGGAATCATATAATAAAATGTACAGAAGGGATTGGAAAAGCTTGAGAGCGTTGTAGAGGTGATCTTGAAAAACTGAAAGTCTGGTCACATAAACACAGTCATGGATAACACAGAGGCACCATGGATTACCCAGCAGGGGATGGACGATGCTAGCCTGAAAAAAGAAGTTCACAGTAGCTAAATGAAGGGAATAATTCCTCGAGATGTTACTGCCACTGGAGCCAGCCAGCCACTAGAGGGAGGAATGATCTAGTGCTGCCACTGACTGCTATTTATTATGCTTCCTCAATTAATTATGTTTTTCTTCAAGCTCATCTCATGAGGCTTGCAAAACCTTTCCAGTTAAAGGAAAAAAAATATCGAGCTTTCACAGATGGTGAAGAAAGCACACAAACACACAGTTCAAAGGCTTGAGAAACAGAAAATATATAAAAAGAGCCTCCTTAAGAATATATTCTGATATTTATAGCCCATATGAATTGCAGACCTGGTTTCAAATTAATTAGGATTCATAGAGCAATTACTTTCATAGCATCCAGTGTATCATTAATAAAAATTGTAGGATTGAAAGCTTTTTTGTGTGCCTTTTGTGATTCAAAGTATTTTTCTTGGTGACTAGAAAGGGCAGGTCAGTACTGGGGTTGAAAAAGGTATTTTCCTTTGCTAAAAATGTAACTTTCATTTTCTTTAGGAATAAAGCTATTTGAAAGTAGAAACCAAAGAAAAGCCCAACACAATAACACACTCTCAGTAGCTGCATTGCTAGTCTTGCGTCTTTCACTCCAGATTACTATGCTAAACATCCATTTATAGCAGGAAGGAAGCAATTTGGATGTGTGAAGCAGGGCTTTGTGTGTAGAGCTATTCACTATTCACTGATAAGAAGATATTCAGTAACAGGAAAATGCTAAGTAAAATTAAAAAGTTGTTTTTATCTGAAGAAAAGCAAGTAGTTAATAAGATAGGTAATTGCTAGATGTTTAGCAGGACAAATCTTAGAGTTTTGCTAGAGTTCTGCCAATGGAAAAGTCTGAAAAAAAAGCTTTTTTCCTCAACTTAGACAAATTCTGCTAAGTTAGCAGGCTCATTTCTGTCTTTCCAAACAGGAAAAAGCCAAGCTTAAACTAAGCAGAAATAACTTTTTCTTAAAACGACTGCAGAAAGTTCATGGTTAATCTAGTTTTGAGTGCACGAAGAGCTTGGAATGTAAGCAGAAAACTGCTCATCCTCTATCCTTGAGGGTTTTAGTATACCTGGCTCATGTTAGATAATTAGGCTGTCATCAGTCTAGAACCATTGGTGCTGCTGTCTACCCTCTTCAAAGAAGAGAAATCAGGAGACGATATGTCATAGACAAATCTTTCCAACAGCCTTCCAAATGGCTTTTCATCAGAAAATTCACAGGTTTTCCAGGAATAGTCATACACAGAGCATACAGTGGGAACCCCCTCCACTCAACCAGGCTGTGATTTTCAGTGTGTGGTGCGCTTGCTTCTCTTGCAGCACACACCATGGCAGCTCAGGCTCTGAAAAGCACTAAAATAGCTTTTCCTAGCTCTAAACCCTTCCCTATGTAAAAAAAAAAAGAAAAAGGCATTTTAAGATTCCCTTCTGCTGTAGTGTGAAGAGTAACAAACACAAAGAAATTTTATAGAGAAGCGAGTGGGAAGCTGTGCGTTAGCGTTCGTGGGCAGGTCATGGAGGGAAGAGGAGATGTACAGTGAGCTGAAGGGCAGCATGTGCCCTGTGAGAGCATCTGAACCACCTCTAGGACATGTGTTAGCAGTGGTGTGGGCTGCATGGTGGTGGGAGATGGGAGGTCTGTCCAGTTAGGAAAAGATCAGACCTGTGAATTATAACAGACACAGCAAAATGCGCCATTACTTGGTGTTACTGCTGAGAGTAGCCTGCTCCCCTCTAGGCTTTCATATAGCATAGGGAGTACAAAGATATACAACAGGGGGAAGGAGAGAAGGGAGGCACAGCTACAGGAACTACAAGAACTGACCCTTTTATTCCTTGGTGGGGCCTTGCCAGCCTCTGCAGTTCTTCCTCTGGCAAGGAAGCATGGGGATGATTTAAGTTCTTCTCCCCACGCTGTGCCTCATGGCTCACACAGTATGGTGGGGTTCTTCCCAGGTATCTCAGTGAGCACTAGAAAATGCTGCCACAAGCCTCTCTACAGGAGCACAAAACAGAAGCCAAGGGGACAATGACTAACACTGACTGTACACCATCTCTCCAGCCTCTCTAGAGGGTTCTGTAATTGTTGCACGAGGTGTAATGAATAAATCCATGTGAAAATCTGATGTACAGGAGGTGAGTGCCATCATCCCTTTCTGTCCAGAACTGGAGGCACAGGGATGGCCGTGCCTGCAAAGTGGCCAGGCAGGGAACAGCAGCAGTGGGATGTCCTGGTCCCCTGCTCCCAAGGGCACAGCCCCCTGCCATGGAACATGATGGTGTGGGGGCCACACTCTCCCAGCACTCTGCTCCCCTCTGCCAGAGAAAGGGGCATGACACCCGAGAGCTTTGCCAATTCAGTCCTTCATTTTAATTGCTCAACTGATCCACCCCTTCCCTAGGTGAATTCAAACCAGGCTCTTGTTCCAGGTGCACCCCTCAGGCTCCTTTTCGACCCGAGAAACACCACAGCAAAATCATACCTTAGAGTGCTCCTGAACTATAATTAACCTAGTGTATCATTTTTATGGAAGAGAAAGCAGTTAAATTTGTCTGAATTCAAAAGGACTTGGAAGAAGAGTGGCAAGATAATGTTTTTTTAACAAGCAGCTTGATTAATTCATGGCAGAAGCTATCATCCCATTGTGTTGGGTAGGAGGCAGACATTTAAAACCTCTTATCAACTTTGTCCAGGAAAGAAAAAAAACCTCAATAGATCAGATTTTAAATGCTACACTTGAGATTTGTAAACAACCCACTGCAGAATGCAGCAGATCCCAATTGCATAGTATCCCCAAGGAATATGAGAGAAACAGTCAACAACCATTTTAATGTGTCTTATTCCTGTTAAGTCTCATGCCTTGGGGAGAAAACCTTTAGGGTTGATTTCAGGAATGGTGCATACCTCCCCATGGAGCACAACCCCATCCCGATGGATATCTCAGGCCTTTACTGGTGGCAGTGGGTAGCCCCAGGAGAAGGGCAAGAGATTTACATTCATCTCAGATCTAACCTGAATCACATCTAACCTTCCCATACTGGCTGGCTTCAGGGCTGCCCATCATAGAAGCGCTGGCGGAGTAACTGTGAAATAGAAACTCTAGGATTCAACCCAGAAGTAAACTTTTACTTGTGTTTGCCTACTAAGCAAGACTGATTTTTCTTTCTCTGGAAAAATAAATATTACCAGAAGGGTTTAGATTTTTAAAAAATATTGATAGCTGAAAATGTTGTCAAAGAGGCTTGCAAATAAATCTCAAAAAATTTAAAAATTAGAGTTCTAAGTTTTACTTTACAAATCAGTTTTATTTCATCCTCTTCTTTAAACATACTCCTTAAAAATAAAAAAATCCCTTCCTCTATGTATTATTTGCTATTCTCTGTTTTGTACCTGGTTTAAAGGACTTATATAAAATAAAAATACATAATCTGGTTATGTATTCAAAAGAAGAAGTATCTGTGCAACATCAGCATCAAACTACAGCCCTGTTTTTAAAGAGACAGCTCTTCAGGTGATTCACTGTTTGTATAAACTTCAAATGGATTATTTTATTATTCTTTGGGCTGTTGCCCTTAGGGGAACTAGTTACATTAAATAAAAAACTACCATTATATGGACATACTAATTCCAAGAACAGGGGAAGAAATATAGTCATAGCAGGCAATTTCAGTAGAAAATGCAGGCTTGTCCATATTCTGCCAGAGGCAAAGCACTCAGATGGATACCGCAGTCACCACAGAGAGATAACGAATCTGATTAGCTTCCCTGGAGAAGGAACAATTAGAGCTGATGGGATAAAGCCTCCTCGGCGCTCACGTGTGTTTGCACAGGGATCAGTGTGCAAGGACCACCTGACTGCTGGCCAGTGACAAGGGCACCTGCTGAGCTGCCACTGCAGCAACTTCTGTCTGCAGAAACGGAGCAGGGAGCAGCCCCAGTTGCTGAGGAATCATTCCAAAGACAGCTTGAAGCGTGACTGAGTGCAGCTACCCACCACGTGTATGCTGGCAGCAATGGAACACCAAAACTGAAGGAAGACGGAGCTGTTTTCAACACAAGCTACACGCCTCCCCAGTGAGAAAGGACATAGAGAGAGGGAGCCAGGAGTGCCAACAACAGACTGGCTCTAGTCAGGACAAGAAACTGTGGGATGAAAAAGCTCATGTGAAAGACTCATAAGAATGATGTTAGTGACTGCACTAATGAAAAAAGAAAAGTACAGTAGTTTCACGATTATAAACCGCACCTGAATATAAGCCG
>VRYO01001463.1:48743053-48754316 GCA_009812075.1 Sialia sialis
ACTTGTTCATCACACGTAAACAACAATTAATTTGTGCCCTAAGTCAAATGATCTTTCTGTAGGGGGCAGGGAAGTAAGTGTTGGAGGACAGGAAGTAATACACAGAGAGTTACCTCTCTGCCAGAAATGACAACCTACCCAACAGCAAATGACTGAACAACTGCAGTGGAACAGCCTGACTCACCAGCACTTCAAACAAGTCTGAGCAACATATCTCTGCCAAAGCCCTGCTGTCTCACAACTCTTAACAGCCACATAGCTGACATGGGTCCAACAGATCCTGTGCAAGGCTGGAATCCTTGGCTGGAGATTTAGATTGGACCTTATTGACAAGGCAGTTTCTGAGATTTCTAACATTTTTTGATTTCAACTTCATGGGGATGGTTTAATGACATGTTGGTTACATCCCGCTAGAATAGAAAAGAAAGGATCTATTCAAAGTAGAAATTGTCTTTCCCTAAAATGTCATCTTTCATAAATATAAGTTTATCACTTCTACAAACATAACTATTATGTGATGAAGTTACAACTCAGTTGATGTCATTGACAGCATTTCACCCAGAGTGTTTCTAAGTTTTCTGCCTTATGTATTTATCCTTATTTTTGAGATTTATGCAAAGTTCAGAACCAAATTATTTTTTTAAATGCAGTAAAAGCAAAGTAGCAGTTTTAAGTTTTGTAAAAAAAAGAGGAAAAGTAAGAAATGAAATAATAACCTTATATTATTGGGCATTATAGTACATCTTCCAATTTTTGTTATGCAGACAGTATTAAATACTGATCATTGTGAGAAAGTTTTAGTAAATGTCTACATAGTAACTATTTTGGTGTGATAAAGTAATAAATAATAACTGTGAAATTTTTACGACTTACCCAAGGAGGACTACCTCCCAAAAGTAGTTCCTCAAGGTTTCCTTTCAAGTATGGAGTAATGAAGGCTTAGCACAGATTTGCTACAGCAATTGTCATATAGAAAACAGGAAAGAATTAGATACTAGTCCTGAAATCTCCTGAGATTGCCTTCAGCATGATCCATCACTGTCGCAGTTCAGAGCTGCACAGACACAGCTCAAGTATGTCTGCCAGCCCAACATCACTTGAAGAAAGAGGATTTGGGTGCTGTGGATGTAGCTGCTGTCATTTGGGGATGACAAAAGCAGTTAGTGCTTTCTGCAGTCGCTGGGCTTGCTGGAGGCAGAGCTGCTGGGCAGCTGGGGTGCAGGCTGGTTGTGGTAGCACAGCCTTTCTGAAGGGGAATGGAAAATTGTTGTGTAGCTCAGCTGCAGATGGAACCAGAGAAATCTCTCACAAAACTCAGTAGCTGCTTCAAAGGTGCTTTCAAAATAATTTTCCCACACAAACAAATTAAACAGTGATTGTATGATGGTTCTCTGCCCTTGTGGTGTATAATGGGTAAGAAAGCAGGGATAACGTAATAAGGCCTTTAAGGATTCTCCCTCTTTTCCACACTCCTAAAAAGATTTATAACTTCTTTAGAGGAGAGGAGATTTTAAAAAGTCAGGTCTCTTCAGATGAACTTTCATTCACATGTGTCATAGGAAGCAGAGTAGTATTTGATGCCGCACCTATTACAGGGGCCATAAACTTTCTTTGTTGCCCCATGTTCTCTCTCTTCACCCTGCACCCAAGCCAGCAGAGAATTATTAAATTAAGTTGAAAGTTGCTCTATCTTAGCAATAATACAAGAAAACTGAAGAAACAGATGACTTTGTGTCAACACAACTTAGAAATAGTATCCTTTATTCGCAAGGGCAGAACAAGTTTTCATTTTAATCTCTCTTTCTCTCGCCCTAATATGATGCAGATTAATAGAATTTCCCAAAGCATGTCAGCAGAAACTGTCTTGTACTTTCACATTAAAGCTAAAGCAATGTACACTATTTTAACTTTTTCCATTTTTAATCTGAAAGAGCTCCATCATTTCACCGTGAAAAATAATTGCACTTCTAGCTGACCAGAATAGAAAATTATTATGAATAATTAACTTAATTATTGTTGCCTGTTTGCCTGTCTTGTTATGCAGAACATGAAGGGCTCCAGACTGATTTTTTTGCAAACGCCAAGTCTTTTTTTATGCCTGTGAATTTTCTGCATGGCAGGTTCAACACATAGCTGGGCTCCCCTCAGTGAACTAAAGCAGATAGCAGGAGATCACATACCAAGGGTCAAGCATGGCTTGGCTGGCAGTGCTGGGAACACGATTTCAAAACGCTGGCAACGAAATAACATTTAAAGAACATGAAAGAATTGCGCAGAGCTGCTGTGGGTGGGATAGCTATATTTACTGTTCCACAGCAGGCCTTCAGCAATAATTTGGTCCTGATGAGAGTTTTAAGCAAGAACAGTGATAGTGGGTTTATTCAACAGCCTGAGAAAGACAGAGAATCAAAAAAGATAGGTCTGGAGGGGTCTTCAAGAGGTCATTTGGTCCCTCCATCCACCCTAAAGCAGGATCGGCAATACCTAAATTTGTTCTGACAGACATTTCTTACCCTTTTCTTGAAAACGTCCAGTGAAGTGATTTCTTTTGGCAATCAACTCCCATGCTGAACTATCATTACTGCTAGGAAAATTTTCATAGCCTGTGTATGCCTTTGCAGTCTTTTCTATTTTCTTGTCTCTACTGGACATTATTAACTCCTTTTCTGAGGCAGCATTTTAAGTATGTGGGAAGTAGGGCTAAAAATAAAGAAGACCAGTTTTGTACGCAAACCTGCATGTTGGCTCTGTAAAGACTATACACTGAAAGAGATGGCTGAAAAACATGTTTTGGTTCTGTAACTATTATTGTTTTTCTTAACACAGGCCCTAGAAGTGCCAATTTTGACACATAAAGTACAATGATAGGTTTTGCTTCTTGAGAGACAACAGTGTTACCTTGCATTCATCAACACTATTTGCTGTAAAATGCGTAAATGTTTCCAGGATTTAACTGAGAGAAGCTAGGATGCTGGAAGTCCTAACTTTCATCTGTAGCTATGTTTCAGATAAAGCTGAATCTTGTGTAAAAGTGAAACAGATGACTAGACATAGGACAAGGATTTTCATGTCTGCAAATAAGACAATCATCTAAATGAGGCTGCTGCTTTTCTTTCACAGATTACTGACTTCCAAATTCTTTCTACAGTATTGCCAAAAAAAAATCACATTTTGGCTGGAAAAGTTATAGGCTTTTTCTTTTGTTGCCAATGTTTATGCCTGGAGACGAGAATGCTCTGGGGTGACTTATTGCAGCCTTTCAGTACCTAAAGGGAACCTATAGGAGAGCTAGAGAGAGACTTTTACCAGAGCATGTAGTGATAGGACAAGGGAGAATGGCTTCAAACTGAAAAAAAAAGCAAGTTTAGATATTAGAGTAGATATTAGGAAGAAATTCTTAACTATGTCTGTAGTGAGACATGGGAAGGGGCAAGCCAGAAAAGTTGTGGATGCCACATTCCTGGAAGTGTTTAAGGCCTGGTTGAACAGGGCTTTGAGCAATCTGCTCTACTGGGGGGGTTGGAACTGGATGATCTTCAATGTCCCATCTAACCCAAACCATTCTATGATTCTGTGGATATTCTTATGCAAGTTTATTGTAACAGTATGATTGCCTCAAATTTCAGCAAGTAAAGGTAAAAGCAAAGTGGGACAATAACAATAGAATACTACACAGATTACAACCAAATTTTCACTTCTAATCTCAGAAAAACAAAAAATAATATTTATACAAGATGTCCTAAGTTACAATGTAAAGATGCGCCCAAAGGTATGTACTCAATCACCATCTCCAAGAACTGTTAAAAACAGGAGGGGCAGTGTTTTCCTTGTGTCCTCCCCCGGACTATCTCCTGTTAATGGGGCATCAATGCCCTGCCCCATGAGTCATAAATAACTCCCTCCGGGAGACATTCCTGTTTAATGGGCCATCAAGGACCCATCGCATGACTGATAAAATAACATCATCCTATTGTGAGATGCTCTGCCCGGCGGGAGGAGCCAAGCATTTCCACCTGGATATAATGTGGGGTCTGGGAGACAGCCGGTAGCTCTCTTACCCACTGGTTTCCAGAAGACAGGAGCTACTGGATCTTTCCTACAGGATCGCCACTTCAGCAAGACCACTTCATCTGGACTGCTGCCACCACCCTAACTAGCAGGGTGTCAGGTTGTATTCTGACTCTGTCAGTGCTTTCTTTTTTTTTTTTTTTTTTCGTACTACTGCATGCATTTTACTTTTTTTTTTTCTATTAAATTCTATTTCTGTCTTGGAGTAGCACTGGTTTTGCTTTCAAACTAGTACACAAGATTTCTCTGATGCCCATCAGTGATACTAAGCCTTAAATGACTGAATGTACTTTATAAATCCATCACTAACAACTGTTCATTAAAAGCTCCAATCTCTAAGTTCCTCAAATAAATCAATATCTTCCTTAAATGTCATATACACCAAGCAGATGTCAACTGCCATAATGAAAGCAGTGGCTTTCAAAGTATGCTCACCTAGTACCTCAAAATAAATATACTTTTCATTGTCTTGTCTTTAAAATTTTTTTCCGACTTATAAATTATTCACTGAACTTAATCATACTTGACATAAACAAGCCTGAAAAGTGAGAAATGTTTCCAACAGCTTCTCCCTAGTTTTAGAGAAGAGAGAATGGATTGCAATAGTATGAATAAAAAGTTAAGTAATATATCATGGCTCAGTGAATGTGAGTTCGGAAAATTATTACTCTAGACCAGTAATAGTTTCAGAATAATGTTCCTTAGGCTGCATGTCCAAAGCACATGGAGATGCTCCTGTCTCTTTAATGCAAAATTTAAAAAAATTTCCTGTTCAAGAAAAGAAAACAAAACACACCTCAAGGAACATGGAAACAATTCCTTTGCTAGCTACAGATTTGATAAAAATGAAAGAGACTGCAACATGAAACAATGACACCAACTGTACTGAAAACATTCTGTAAAACATTAGTAAAAGATTAATCAGACTTATTCCTTTTGTACTAATTAGCAAAGTAATTTTTCCCTAATTGGAAGTCACTCAGCAAGAAAGAAAATTAACAAGCTTCTTTGCACGTGTCTAAAAATATTCACAATAATGAAAATGTGGTATTGCACCACCTCTCCCTTCCCCCTGTCTGTGATCTGGATCAGATCACTCCAGCAGAATGAGGACACCACCTCATTAAAACAAAAGGAAAAAAAAAAAAGAAAAAGAAGAGAAAAAAGAAGTGTGCTTTTGTTTATATGACACTATTTCCCCCTGTATATTTTGGAACATATTATAGTAATATAGAAACACCTCAAAGTAAATAGGCACTCATTCCCAAGACTAGAATGGTTTTCCACCTAAGGATTTATGATATGCCGTCTGGTGAAATGTAGTGTAAGGACATCAGCTTCAGTTTGCTCAAATGACAGAACAGCCTGGGCACTGTTTCAGGCTAAAATTATCCATACAACCCTTATCATTTTCCTCAGTGCAGGCACATCCCAAGGATCACTTTTACAAGGACCAGGGGATTTCCTATCTTAAAATATGTCTTTACGAAGTAAAAACGGAGTGGTTTGATTTTCCTTCCAAGTCATCCTAGAAGAGCTGTTGCTGCAACTCTGTCAAGGTTTGGTAAGTAATATAGGTTGTCTGCAGCTTGGTGGTCTGTCCTCCAGGAACCGACTTGATCAATTCTCAGTGAGGTGATATAAAGTTTGAGTTCAGGATCTATACATCAGATCTACCTCCTTCTCCTTGCTCTCATCACTGCTACTAAGCTTGCTGACAGATTATACCACTTAATTGAGCTTGATAATTTATTGTGATTTGGCTTTCAAAACAATTTTGTCTTCAGATTCCCATAAACATAAAAGTAGAAAATACTAACATTATTTATATTAACACATAAAAATATAAATGTGGGTGTAAACAAATAACATTCCTCTATTTTGAGATATTTTTTGAATGCCTCTGATGAACTTTAAAGGTAGGAATCATTTGGTTTATTTTAAGTCATCTATGCAGTAAATAATAGGAACAGATGCAACTATGATGGAGATTATATAGAAAAATCCTTTACCATGGGATAAAAAGGAGAAATGTCTAATGCTAATGTGCTCACCTACTCTTTTCACCAGTGGTGAAACTTGGTGTGCATTAGAAAGGAGTTTTGGTGTTTATAATTGAGTTTCTCCTAATCACAGCTGACCGGAAAAACATCACACGCCTGGTAAAATAGCTTGAAACAAAAAGATTTGCTTAGAAAAACCCCTAATTTCTGTTTTTCCTTCTATTCTTTTTGCAAAAATTCTACAAATGCATCTATGAAATACTAAGATCATTAAAATTTTCAATTCACTAGTGATCACTACAAGACTACAACTTGTCTTAGAAAAAATGTATGTGATCAAAAATGAGTTCAAAAGAAAAATTCTGCAACTGTATTTAACCTAAGATCCATGTCTACAAATAAATTACCATTAAGTTCTCTAATATGTTACAAAAACCCCCTAAAAACAAATAAACAAACAAAACCCAAATAAAATATTCACATGGATGAAGTCCCCACAATAGCAGCAATAATGAGTTAAGAAGCATAATTTGAATCTGTATTTTAAGCAATGAGTGTGCCTGCAGTGGAGAAGCTGAAAGGGGGAAAACAAAGTAGAAAACTTGTGGTGACAAGATCAATCTCTCAGCCCTCTTGCTCTCAACAGAGTTTTCCAGTCCCTCCCATAGTCCTTATATTTTTAGGCTGGGAAAATGCTGCCATCATGTTGTGCTGACCCACCAGCTACTTTGCCCATAGTCCTTCAAAAGAACAAAAGGGATGCCTGCAGATCCTTCTTTGCCTTGTCCAGCTACAGATCTTGACAAAACCTTCTGGAACTTCTTATCTTTCAGATTTCAGCCTCTCTAGCAAACTTGGTTACAGTTGGCCAATGGATTTTAGAATTACTGGGAGCTGGAGGTGACAGGTTGGCATGTGGACAGCAATGTAATTGCATAATTTTTTATCCCAACAAAAACCATGCTACACATAAACAAGACACAAAAAAATAGTGAAGGGATATGTCTTGAATCAAGTTCAGCTGTAACAGAATTGTCAGTTATCTGTGACCTGCACCCTCTTTAGAAGTTTGCTAACCAGTCCATTTGCAATCTCTTTAGAAGTGAAAGAGACACTTTTGCCACTTTTTAGGAATGGCAGTAATTTTTTTTTGTACAGCTGATTTTTTTTTTTTCCAGCTGAATCAGTTTATCTAGACTGTGAAAGCTTAAATACCAAGAGCATACTGCCAGCAAAGACAGAGGAAAAAAAATCTGCTTACTTCCTGATAGAATAATGAGAATGCAGCAGCGGAGGTGTGTATTTCAAAATCACAGCAAGCTGTGCTTTATCCAGAATGGTACCATAGCATTTGACACATGTGCTGTAACCACATGGAAACCATGGCAATGGAGGAAAATTGTAGGAGGCAGATTGTACAGTATGGCAGGGAGAAAATCCTCGGCAAAAACAGGAAAATAAATTTGTATTATGTAAAGGAGATATGACACAGTTGTGCTGTTCAAAGGTTATTCCTTATATAAAAAGAAACACTGGGTAATAATGAAAATACTTTCTTAGGAGAGTAGGCGCATGAGCAATGGTAGGTAGGTAGGTAGGTGGGAGGAACAACGTGGGCTGTGAGACCAATATTAGACTTAAAGAAGTCAGAGAGGAAAAGTCCCAAAAGATGAAAAATCCCTTCAAAAACAACAGTGAAAAGCAAAAGAGAACGTGTTTTTTAGTTGTTTGCTATGCCAGAGATGAAAGTGCAGCCAACTAGAGACTGCACACAGCAAACTGAGAAAGGGAGTAGCAAAAAGAAGTGCATCAGGACAATTACTGCTGTAGAAACACTGCTTTCACAGCGTGCTTTGTTCTTCACGGACAGAAAAAACCCATAATTAAAGGAGTGAAATGCCACTCAGCTTTAGGGTGTTATTAACACCCTTCAAGGTCAACTAGAAGGTCCACTAGTGACAGTAAAAGGCTGCCTGCTGCCTAGAGGAGCCTTTGGCTCATTTCCACAGAGCTCTTATTCAGGTGCAAATTGAAGCCAAGTCAACAGCAAACCATGGAAATAACTTGTTATCACACTTCACACAATTGCTTGATGACCTATATTCAGTGAGTTAGTTTAGTCCCTGTCCAACACACCTGCAAAACTCTAACACAACTCTCGGAGTAATCAGGGTTGCTATGGGATAAAAAAGGAATGTCATTTTGAAGGTCAAGTCACACTACTAAGAAAGTATGAGGAAATCTGCACACAAAGACCTAGCTCAACAGAAGACTTCAATTCCCATACCAAGCACTCAGCTGCTTCTCACAAAACCCCCAGAAATTATCATGTTCAGCAGAAAGTAATGAAAGCACGGCATAATTATGTATTATTCAAATTGTCTCTGAAAGTAAAAGGCGTCTCAGGAACAGATATTTCTTTAAAATATCAGCATAGATTAAAAGAAATAATTCTATTTCATCCCAGTTTATGCTGAAAAGGCATTGAAAAAGAAAAGTTATTTCATGCTTTCTCCTCTTTTTTGTTTTACCATTTACCATTTTCCCTTCTTTCTTCTACCCTATGATTTACATCCTGCTTCTGCTCAGCTCCTAAACTTACATGAATTTTACAGAGTGTACCTTAAAATTAGGGACATTCCTAAAAGCTTTCCCAAATAGGAAGGGATTTCAAAACATGGGAAATTAAGTATTTATACAAGCACTTTGCTGAATTACAATGACTTTAAAGCTAAAAGCTTCTGCTGCCTGGCACCTCTGGTCTGACATCCTCCACGGGTGAACAGTTTCATGCAGGACTTTTGATTTTTCATAAATCTATATTTTTTGCAAATCTTGTATCTACAGAGAACAAGACCAAGAGCAAATACACTCATTGTGATGCACTGTGCTTCACATATACTATGGAACTCTGGGAAGCATGCTTCCAAAAACTCAAAAAGAATAAACTCTGGGCCTGAAAGTGTGTCCATGCATGCAGCACGGCTGGATGGCGTTGGTAGTGGTAAATAACATTCATGTTCATCTTGCAGAGGCTGCAATAACTGATCTCACAGGAGTTTTGGCTCAGAAAAGGATGTGGTAAAGTCTTCTGGATGATGAAAGGAATTGCTAGGTCCCTTGAGCAAAAGCCAGCTAGATTATGAAAATCCCTGCAGAAAATGAGATTGTTTTCTCCTTTGGACACTAATGGAAAGACAGAGAAGAAGCAATCCCAGGCTTCCCTTGAGACAATGACAGGCAGGCTGCTATGGGGAGCTGCAGTAATCTTTCTTTTTTCTGCTGGTCTATTCATCACTGATGTCAAGAGCATGACATTCTTAACAAGGATCAAACAGTTTTCTCTAAAATCTGTTTCTCAGATAAGGTCTCTGAGAAAAAAGGGGGTAGAAGAGGACAAGGAAGGAGAAGAAAATAATGAGGAAAATGAAGAAGGAGTCTTTTGTCACTGATCATGGATACTAGAAGAGATAAGAGATCCTTTTTATATTTTCCTCCCATTTTAAAACTACAGCTTTAGGCAAGTTATACTAAAATTGGGTTATTTTTGGTCCAGTGAACTATGATTCACTTTATAGCTAAGAATTTTGAAAAAGACAGAAAAAATTGTTGATTTTAAATCCATACTATTTTATTTTATGGATATGATTTATTTTCTTGCTTTAAGGGACCTTTCCATTTTAGAATAAAAATAAACTGTCCATTTGTGCAATTTTCCTGACAATTTAGGTGGATTTTTTAAAAGATCCAAATAAAGGAAAAACAAATAATGACATTAAAAAAACCACAAACTCATTAGTCCTTTCGGCTAAAGTTTTCATAAACTATTTTTAAAAAAATCAATTTTTGGTTCTCTACAAAATACAGTGCAATTCTGAGTGGAAAACATGGGTTTGTCTACTTTCAGATGGTCTTTGTTCTTTTTAATTAAATGTCAGATTCTCTTTGGAGTTGCAAAGACTATCTTAGGTCTAATTTCAAATATTGAGTATATATAAATACACACTCACACGAAGCTTTTGCAGGCCAAAACTGTATTTTAGCAAAGCATTCAAAGAGCATACCTACTGTACACACCTCGATGCTCACTGAACACTAACAGGTTAAAATACTTTGCAAATCCATAGTGCAGGTTCCTTTTCAGAATCACATTGAAACATACTCCCAGATTTACTCTTGTTCAGAAAAAAACCCATGCAAAAATAAGCATGACTGAACACACTTGTTCAAATATGTACCTGAACTGGTAGCTAGAAGTAAACAAACACAGAAAACACAGAAAATGTAAAGAGAAGAAACAAACACAGAAAATGTATGTCTTAATGGAGAGCTGTATGTGACACAGCAGAACTCACTTGAGGGTTGTGAGCTCGGTCAGGGATGGCTGGGTGGCCTTGAGATAACTCTCTCTCCGTGCAGCAATCTTTGGAGATGGCTTCGGACTTGTGTCTGAGTCCCCGCTGTCATCGTCCCCCATGGCTTTGATGTAGCTGCCACTGCGCATCCGGCGGCAGGGAATCTCGTCATCCTTTCCTCGAGGAGTGTAGCCACTCCACTCATCCTGAGGAACCTGAAGTGATAAACACAATTCTCTTGTTAGTACACTCCTCTGTGGTGTTACTGGTAAACCACAACAGAGCCATAACAAAAACTCTGATGGCCAAAGGCCCTTTCTTCATCTCATTTGACCAGGGGTTGGTATTGCAGTGGAGGCACCCACTTCTCACCCTGCATAGTCTCAAGCATCTCTGGAGTTCTTTGCTATTTTCCATTACTTATCTGGGTAGTTCCCAGCAAACATGTGACATAGAAGGCTTGGTTAGGTTTAATACTGGGCTGGAAAAATCTTGGGTCTTTCAAGGTAATTTCATTCAAAGCCTTTATAAACCAGATCAGAGTATTTTTGGTTCAGCTTAACATATTGAACATCTTTGGGGAGGCACAAAAGCTGAAATATGAATCCCTATATGACAATCTTTTCTGACAGTGTACACAGGAACACTCACCAGGATGATTTTCACTCAAGGTACTTTTCAAATTAGTGGAATTATGCACTAATCATCACAAAAGGAGGTTGGCAAGTCTGAAATTTTACTGCTATTGCTTCTATTGCTTAATTGGTGCAACTGAACACCTGCAGCTTGCAGTGAGCCTCCCTCTGAATTCTGCTAGTCTGAGTGTCTAAGTCCTAC
>VRYO01001463.1:48755316-48783106 GCA_009812075.1 Sialia sialis
CAGCAGCGGCTGCTCTCCATGTTGCTGCGCGAAGCCAGCAGTGGCTCGCCACCCGCTTGCCAGTGGCTCTGGCTCGCCGCCCACCCAGCAGCGGCTCCACGGCAGTTCCCCACCCACCCCCTGGCTGCCCGGCCGTGGCTCTGCAGCAGCTCCCTGGCCAGCTGGCTCACACTTCTGGGTTGGCATTTCCCCTGGAATTTGTCCATAAATAAACTGCACCTGGTAATTAGTCACACTTCCGGGATCGGCTCTATTCTTCAGTGAAATAGGTGCGGCTTATCAGTGCGAAATTACTGTATGTGCCAGCTCGTTTAGATAACAAAAACAAAAAGATTGGAATGCTTACTAATGTTAGCTGTTGATTCCCACTGCAAACATAAGTTAAAGTCCAGAGGCTGTAAGGCCTTTCAAATGTTGCTGTTAATAAAAATAATTTTTTATGGCCTTTTATCAATCTACACTGCTGTAAACTGCAACCATAAATCTACTGTGCTATACAAAGGAGCAAAGTTATTTAATGGTCCTAAGCCCATATAGGCTTATTAGTAGTTATAATTAATGATATATATATATAATTTTAATTCATTGAACTATTCACAGCCTATGTCTTTTCTCTGTTTCCTGATGATTTCAAAACCCAAGACCTTACCAACCTTCTTCCTTCATTTATTTTACTTTTTTTTGCAACATAATGGTTTAGGGCCTTCCTTAAGTTGCCAGGCTCAAACAGTCCTTCTTCCCTCTTGTGTTCTGTTCTCCCCATTCTCTCTTGCTCAAATCCAGCCTTGAAACCCACTTGGACCTTCAGTATTTTCCTCAGAGGACTGAAGATTTAATCCTAGAGATCTACTCTAGATTGCACCTTTATCAATATTCTTTCTTAAGACAGTGTCTTCCTTCTCAGGACTTAGTTATTCTCAATTGCTCCATGTTTTATTTAACTAATTCTTTCCTGCTGACTTTTAAAAGTAAATTTCTATGTTTTCTTTTAATATCCTTAAGTTAATGGCTCTACAATTCTTATCCTCAATCAGCATGCAAAGTTTATTGTTGTGGGTTTGGGGGGTTTTATGAATGTGTGTATTTTTGTTTGTTTGTTCTGTTTATTTTAACATTTATTTTCCTTGGCTCCAAGAATCTAAGTTCCTTAAGGTAGTTCTAAGGGCAGTTTTCTTACTGAATTATGACATGCAGAATTGTGCATCTATAGGATATTATTGAATAAATACTTATAAAAACACTTGAAATATTCCTCTAGGAAAGGGTAAAGCTTTAACTAAGACTAAGAGTACCAGGTACTAAGAGAATCTACTGGAAGAACAGGATTAAATGAACAGCTCTAACATCTTTCCACATTTAAAAGAAAAAAAAAGAAAAGGAAGAAGAGAAGAATAAGCAGTATTTCCATTCTATGGCTTCTAAGTTTATGCCTAGATACCAGATCTGGAAAGATGATGCTTTTGAAATGAATGTAACAATCGGTAGTGGTTTTGATTTCTGATATAGAAGAGTACAGAGCATTTACATTCCTCCCCATGCCACTTATAACAAAAAAGTATAACATTCTTTCAGGTCACACTCTTGCTTTAGTTCTAGGCCTAGAACATCTCAAATAGTGAGTATACAATCTATATTCATTCCACCTCTCACATGCCTTTTGGAACCTACAGCTACTGCTTGTCAGTGTAAAGCATTCACTTTTCAAATCACTCACACAAAAAAGAATTTAAGACAGGTTTAGTAAAATCAAGCTCTGCTGACATTTTGATGCCATGCTCAGACTTCAGTCAGCAGTTTAAAACCTGTAATTGTGTATGTCCAATCAGTTTTTAGGCAGCTACTAGATATCAAAGTCAGAGTATGCAGAGAATCTGTGAATTCTCAGAGGACATGCACTTTGATCTGTTTATATTTTATTCATTATGCTTTAATTGAAGATTTTGCTTTTTCTCATTAATTAGTGAATTAATCTTTAATGCACTAAATAAACTATGTTAGTATATTGTTAAAGTTGGTGTCTTTAAGGTGGAAAAGTCCAGGGAGATAAAGTTACAATGTTCATATAGCACCCATAATTCAGGCCAGCTGAACACTGGCAGTTTTATTACTTAATAGATACACTGTTAAGTTTAATGCCATAGTTTATAGGTGCAATACAAGTGACGAGATATAGTTACTATGGACACCCTTACTCCAGCATTATTGAGTTCTGTTATTGATAATCCCATATATAAGTACAAGACCTTTTATCCCAAAGCTTCTCAAAATTATTTCAATACAATAGGCCAGGTTTGGAATGCTGCTTGTGATGGATTTACCCCAAAACTTTCTATTTACACATGCAAACACTGTGTATCATGATGAGGTTTGAATGCATTGCTCTAGTCCCTCAATTTGTATGATGTGATTGGAAGTTTCCAGTTTGAGCTTGGCTCATATCAGTGAAGGGAGCAATCACTGAAAAAGAACCACTATGTTTTTAGTAGCTTTTCCACTTTTAAAAAGAATATTAGTTGCAGAGAAAGAAAGCTGAGCTGTTCACACAGAGACCAGGGCAAAGCAGCCTCAGTGAGTGCCACAAACCCACTGGCTGATTTGGGCACTGGAAATCACCTGCATGTGCAAAACCAAAGGAAATAACACAAAAATGACTCAGCTTCCATTTTCATTATGAGTTTAAGGGTAAATCCTGCATGTGCCAAAGAGAAAAGGATGGCTGTGCTTAAAAAGCCATCCAGATTTAGAGTACAGACTAAAATACCAACCCAAATATGCTTCTAATTTCACTGAGGAACCCAGAGTGTTTGTACAAACTACCTTACCTGCCTAGACAAAGATGCAATACAAGAATGATATTTGATTAAAAAGCTATTTTAGTTCAAGTTTGACCATGGGGATTTTTTTGCTGGTATTTAAGTCTGGTTTGTTTTTTCCCTAAATATTGTTTTTACTCTTTTTTATTGTTTGTTCATTTACAGTAAAATTTCAATGTATAATTGATTTTGTAGATGACAATTTGGGTCCATCTCCCCTTTATCTTATTTTTTCTTATTTGTTATATCACATTCCAAGGGCAAGAAACCCTGATTACAGAATTTGGGGTAGGAGAAAACTGTAAGGCATCATATAACTGATAAAGTGCGTTTGCAGGGTAAAGAAACACTTCAGAAGTTCTGCCTCGGCTATTAACAATTCTAATACTATTTATGAAAGGGTCTCTCTCTGTGTCTTACTTGAGTAGGACAAAAAATCCTTAAAGCTCAGCATTTTCTTTTATTTCAGGCAGATAAAATAATGTCAACATTTTAATACTGCTGTGCCTATAGTCAAATACCTCAAGCAATCCTACTGAAAGAAGTGACCTGATTTTCAGAGTGCTTTTTTGGTGCCTAAAAAGTATTGGCTGTAACAGCTCATGCAGACAAGTGCAGTTCACTGTCGTAACAAAGTGTTTTATATGATGAGAAAAACATCAAACATAAACCCCTCTCCAAAATGCAAATTGCAAAAATAAAATCCATCAGATTATTTCATACATTCTGCTTCTACACATATGTACACATCCTGTAGTGTGATTTCTTCTGTTGGTCCGGAAAAAATGCTGGGAGAGATGTCTATGTGAACTTCCAGCTCTTATTTTTTTCAGTCAGGGGGTCTGCACAAATGTTCCCACAGGCTCTTACTTTGTTTGGATGTCCAATATTCTGCCTTGCAAGGTCACATACTACACTGCACACAAGTGCAAATGCACAGTATCTTCTGCCTTAGAAGATTAATGGGATTAAGATTGACATATGGGAGATAAAGCTGTTTCATGCTTTTAAGAAAATCATATTATCCAATTACCTTGCCAATACCATTTTTCCAGCATCAGAATATCAAGAGGGAACATAATTTGCATGATTAACTCTCATGGAAAAGGGGAAAGAGCTAAACTCAGATCTAAGAATGAAGACTGTTTTTATTAAAATAGAACAATTAATATCACACTATCAAATAATGATCCTGGAAACATTTCATTTTCTAAATTATCTTTAAACTTGCGTACAAATCTGCACACACCTAGAAATCAAGAGTGTACTTCACTTACACAAAAAGCATAGTGAAACAGAACACCATTATTACTTGAATAGAGATAGAAAACATTCAGCAAAGGCCTCTAAGCCATGCAGCTTACTGAAATTTAAAACTTCAGCAGACCCCTGGCAATAAATTGCTACATATATGAACACTAAGCCTGACAATAGTTTCTTTCTTTTGATTAAATGGCTGATATAACATCATTTTGTAAACAGAGCAGACTATAAAGACGAAATACTGCAACTAGCCAACATCTTAGCTGGATTTAGCATCATTTAGTGTATAGATTACCTGTCCCAATCTTTAACTAAATTTATGTTGCTCTGCAAGTGTTCACCCTTTGTCATTAGCCAGGTTCTACTGACCTGTCACTTCCTTTAATGCATTTTGTGATATAAAGGAACAGGATTTTTTAATAGATGGTCTAGGACCCCTAATAAAGAAACAAAACAAATAGGTATACTGGCTCCACAGTTTTAAAGCATTCACTTCATAAGCTCAGATGTAGTAGTATGTGAAATAAACCCAGATTGTAATCACAAAGGTAAAGAAAACATGGTTTTAATTCATTTTCTAAACAATTAGATTAGAATAACTAATTTCCTTTTTATTTTTTTTAAATTTTCCCCCCAAATAATTATTAACTTACCTTGCTGGCTGAAATAGCAAACAGACTGTCTCTATAGCAAATTAAGTTCATTATTGATCTCTAGTTTGCTTTGGTTTATTGCAGTTGAAATCATTAAAGCTTCTGCCTGTGCTTTGCCAAAGCAATGTGGATGACTATAGAAGTAAACAAAAGGACTGGAAGGAGTGGCTAACCATCACACACAGCAGTAGACTTGTAACTTTAGCTTTCTATTAGTATGCAAATACTTAATGAAATGAAATCACACAACTGAAGAACAATGCCTAATGACTGCTCAGTGCAGATTTTTCAAACCCATGCAATTTGGTCATTATTATGCCTCTTCTGTGTGCTGTAAAGGAAGTTTCAATTGCCATCTTCCACTTACTGAGCCTATTCCTAGCACCCATGAACATTGAATTAGTCAGACCAATAAGGATGAGTAGCATTTCTTTCTATCAGTGTGTATATGTTAAGCATCATTGAAGTATGCAAAAAAAGGGAAGCCTTAGAAAGCAGAAAGAAAAATATATGCTTAATAAGCTTCAGGTGTTTTCAAAAAGGCAGTTAGGAGGTTTGCCTTTATTTAGGATAAATTTAATATGCTCAGTATCTGCAGCAATATTTGCTTTAGCTTGTACTATTTGAGCAATTATGTTCTACTATAAATTATTTTAATTTTGCTGACTTATCTCCATGTTTTTTTAAGAGGGGAATTAACACCAGAAGAAAGACCTATTCAAAATAGAGCATTACCTCTTCTATCCTGTGCCCACCCCTCGCACCAAACCTGAACAAACAGGGTGAAGAACTGAAATCTTCCTTCACATAACAGTAGTTTGGAAAGCCAGTATGAATCCTGAGAGAGTCAGCCAACAGACAAAATTCTTCAAGCACCACACCAGTTTACGATGTTCATTCACCAAAAGGTGTCTTGAGTGCTGGCTCATTAATCTGATTCAGAATTTCATTTTATGAAGAGGAAGGTGTGTCTTCTAAATGAAATTACCATGTCTTGATTCCAGATAAATTTTTCTCCTTCTGCCTTTTTGTGTAAAGATCCAACCAAACGTGAAGAGGGGCACACGGACACAATGATTCCATCCACTGCCTTGCAAGTTTGCCATCCATAAACACCTCCTGCAGAAAGGAAGCCAAACAGCAGCTACCACATCCATTAGCTGGGGTGAATATGACTGAAGGTCACAGAGCAGGGCTCTTGGCCAGGTCCTCAGGCTAGAACTGCTTCAATGACACTCATGGATGATATTCTCCAGTGGCAGAGGGCAGACATTCTTGTCTTTCTCAATACCCTTGAAGCATTCAATGGCATTGGTTATAAAGACATATGGTTTCCTGCCCAATAAAGGATGACAGGATGACTGCTAACACAAATACAAATCCCTAAAAGGACAGTTTCAATGACTAGCAATAGAGAAATGTTCTCTCATTTCTTCCTTATATCTTTTGTGGTGAGTCACTTCAACACCTGCATACAGTGTCTGCTTGGAATCCAAAGCAATATTGTTAGATGAGATGCCATTTTACCTTTCAATACACACAGGCACAAGCCCGCTATCAAGCAGACAGCAGGAAACTGGCTAGTGGGTGGAGAACATGTAGCTGAATCTGTATCCTTGGAAGAAAACAGATGTGGTGGGGAGAGCATTTTGAGAAGCAGCCCTTATGCTGTTTCTTTTGGCTGACTGTAACTCAGTAATCTCTGGTGCTTTGCTAATGTGCTCTCACAGGCAGCAGCTCTAAGTGATGCCCTTAAACTGCCATCTCCTGCTGGCTGTTGGCTTCTGTCATGTTTTAGTGGCCAGTGGACAGACTTCACTGACAATTTTACAATTATTTCTTTTAGATTACAGCAATGCTACACACCAGTATAGAGCTTTAATTTGGCTGTAAGGAAACTGTCCTGGTTTCAGAACATCACAGTGTGTTTCTAAGAAACTCCAAATGCTCGCCAAATGCTCACCAAATGGTCACCTGTGTTCTACAGTAGTGTCCCATAGGATACGAAATCAAGGTCATAATCTTGACTCTCATATGCTGGAAACTGAATTGCTGCAGACCAGGAAATCTCAAAGATTTCTTAACAAACTGTGGAGCAGGCTGGGTTATGTAAGCAAAGCAAAATTAGGCACAAACTTATTTGCATCAAAGACTCCTGGACACAATTCACAAGGGCCCTGGCCCTTCAGAACTGTCACACTCCCTTATCCAGCTGCATGACACATTGCTTAGTCTTTGGTGAGAGAAACATATCTATCAGAAGCCTAAAGAAGACAGTCCATTGCACAGTTTCAGGGTAAGAGCATGAAAGGACAAACAATATACATTTCAGATTGATGTTCCTATTGCTTAATTCACTTAAGACAGAACCTCACCTGTGCAGAAAGAAGAGCACAAAAGCATTTGTAAAGCGGAACCAAAACTATGGCCAGATAACCCAGCTCAAACCACTCTTCTGGCAGTGCAGCACTTCCTCACTCAAGATCTGTACTGTGAATTCCATTCTTGAAACAAGAACAAAACCCCAACTTATTAACTGGATGAAGAGAAATACTCCTTATTACTCTGCACTGATTGAGGAAAATGTATCATTTTCTTCCCCATCTTCTTTACGTGTTTCCACAATAAAAGTTAAGGTCCCAAGCACAGAGGCAGGTTGAAATGATCCCACTTTGCTCGACTTGACTTGAAGATTTTTTTTTTAACGTTGAAATTACTGAAAAGAACAAGATTGGAATACTTCAAATATGTAAGGCTACAGAAAGGAAACACATCCATGACTGAAACAAACCTTTATCCATGCAGGAACTGAAATAGATACCCAATGCCAGCTGTTAGGTGCAGCCATAATTTTAGTAAACATTTTGGACTTAACAGTACATGTAATGGAATGTCACCCAAGTAGGTGGCTAAATTCTGTAAATAGTAAGCCAGCAACAGGTTCCAGCTGCCAGAATTGCATTCATTAATGGATGAACTATTAGAAAGCAGGGATACTGACAGAATGAACTGACAGTAATTCAAGTTCATGTGGAAAAAATAAGGTCAGTGCAGTATATTCAATACTTAAAAGCTACAATATGGCAATAAAACTAAATAGGACAAAAATAAAATTAAAATAAATAGGATGACAATAAAACTAAAGGATAGAAAATTACAGAACATTGGCAGATGAAATTGCAGCTGAAATTGCTGTTGAAGAGCTCTGTTTATACTTAGGAGGCCCCCATTACTCAAGACACCAAAGGTCAGCGCAGCTCTCAATTAAGCAAATAAGAATGCACCAGTTGTTAAGGTGAAATGGGTGGCAAGATCATTATCACCAACACAGCTGACAATCTTGGGTTGCTTTTTCTGTTTGTTTTGTTTTTTAGTTAAATTAAAGGGCTGCAAAGATGAAGAAGATGAGTATATTTAAATACTCTATTACATACTTCTCTCAGTAGAGCAATCACATCTTGGGTGGGTTTGCAGGTAGGTTAAATAACCAAGATGCCAGTTTAATTAAATTATCTGTTAGTAATATAAATTTTGTAAATAAGCTCTTTTTGTGCCTAATCTATATTTTCCACAAATTCCCTTGCTATAACCATTATTCATATTACCACCTCACAATTTAAAAACCAAAATAAATTCTCTTTCTGAGAATATTCTTTTCAGTATTAACATGCTTAGATAATAGTTAATTTTAAAATTCAAGTGCATTTAAGAATTTCCAAATGTTTTCGTGAGAATTGAATTACCTGGAAGCTGTCCTAAAATACATTAAAACATTTAACACTTGATTTCACATTTGTCCAAATTGTTTCACTAGCTTTACTAAGAATTATCTTTCACATGAGCTTGTCAAAAAAACTTGAAACTTATACTTCATATACTTGTAGTTCTGACTGGAAAATTGAAAGAGAAATAATATGTGCTCCATTAAATTTCAATTTATAATGGAATATGAGCCAAAAAAAGGCAAGTTGTCAGACATAAAAATGCAAGAACTACATTAATGGATGTTAATACTTACATATATCTATCTATCTACCTATTTATTTATTTATTTATATATAAGACTATCCTGGAAGATTAATTTGAATATGGTAGTTGCATCTGAAATGCAAACACCATAAATGAGAAAAACACAAACTGAAAATGCAGAAAAACTAGCATAGGCAAACTTAGTCTAACAGATCCAACATAAATTGCTGTGTCGTAAGGATAAACACTTTTTAATGTAAGCTACCACGTTTAAAAATCACATTACATTTACTGGTCCTCATTAGCACCCTGAACTTTAGGTCTGTTTGGTCATCCATGGACATAGGCAACAAAAAGAGGCTGGCTGGAACTGGAATTCAGCTGTCTTTCCTAAGAAACTGTACCTTGTCCTGAGACTGGAAAACAACTAATTTGGATAATGAGTTTCTTAGCACTACACATTGCATATCAGTGCACATTAGGCAAGCTTCACCCAGGAAACTGAGTGCAGTACCAACCAGAACCCTTTGTCACTGGAAAATTCTTATTATTCACAGAAACTCGATTTATATTTTTAAATAGTATTTCTCACAGTATCCCACCAAGGGACAAGCAAAGCAAGTAGGGAGCTTGAATGACTGCACTCTTGCCCCATCTTCTGCACTTCAGTTTTCAGAAGTAAAATTTCCATCCTTAGCCTCAAGTGTCTGACACAACTGATATGAGACTCATCAGTTGCAATGAAAACTTATGACTGACCCACATAAGAAAATTAATTTGAAAAACGTAGTTCTTTGTATTTTTCTCAGTCTCTTAACAAATGGACCAAGTACAGCATGTATGGTAATTACATGGAACATTAAATGGCAAAACTATAATCAGAGACTAACTCTGCAGTGTATTTGATACATTATTAGCTCCAAAAAAACATGAATTCATAGAAAACAAAAGTGTAAAAAAAAAAATCTCCCCATGTATTTAGACCCTATTGTTCACAACAAAGGACTGCTGTTTACATTTTATCTTTGATTGTTTTGGCTAATTTCATTTTTTTTTCCAGAGGAAAAGCTAGCAGAAAAGTAGAGGCTGTCCGCTGCTTTAATATTTTTTCTTTCAAGGGTGGAAAACCATTTTGAAGAAGCATTTTGATAAAACATGAACAATTCCTTCTCAACTTCGTCTACTGTAGTCCAACTGTAAAACTGGATCTCTGAAATAAAAGTCAGCTCAAAAACAGAACCTTATCTTTCTACTATCCAACTGCTCACTCTTGAGAGGAGAAATAGGAGATAAAACTGCAATCTCATTCCCAAAATGCAGGTAAGAGGAAAAGATTTGCTTGACAGTCTTTAGACTACTCTAGGGGAACATCTTTCTGACGATGAACAGACTCAAGCCTCCCCTAGAACTTCAAGGATGGACACTGTGCCTCAGCACCAGGGCTGGAAGTGGAGCCTGCTGGGGTAAAGAAAGACAGTGCAATGCAGGAGGACTCTGCAGTTGATTCAAATTCCAACTTATGAGAAATAAGCCCATCTGTAATGCAAACTACTGCCAACTCCTTCCACAGCACAGTTTAGTGGAAAATACCATAGCAAGTGAAATAATTGTTTGTTATTTCCATGTCTTTACACTAAGAATTCATGCAGATACTTTTGTGGTAAAAGCCCTTACAAACAAATGTGAAGTCAATGTCACCTGTGATCTCTGATATACTCAGATCTAGGATAATTTTCTTTATCTTGATAAATCTGAGCACTCTGAGTTGAAAAAAGTCACTCCTTCATTGAATTCAGATACTGTAACAAGAAGAGATTGAATGAATAAGTAGCTGCTCTTGAAATGATCAGAGTTTATATCCTGAGAGTTTATGTCCTGAACCATAGACAACAACTTAAATAACAAGTGAGTTTGATAAAAGCATCTATTTAACATTTAGTGAGTTAAAGAAAGCAACAAAGAAGCATCATAACAATGAAATTAAATTATCAGTGTTGTCCAGTGACATTGTGAATTTGCAGCTTTTGTCTCATTTTGTGCCTTTCTATTGTTCTAACACAGGATACCAGCCTTTTGGTACAATAATGAGAAGGGCACCTGGGAAATAACAGATATACAGAGTAACTCTACAACTCACTAACAGAGGAGAATTCTGCTGCTGTTAATATATATTTACATGGCAGGACAGACAAAAGGCCTCACTTAGGTTCTGTGCCCTATTGTGCTGGGCATTGTAGAAACACAAAAAGGAACAAAGTCCAAGCCCTAAAGGGCTTGCAGTGTAAAAAGATAAGTGATACAGTGTAGTGAAAAGCAATGGGATGCATTCAAAATACACTGACTTTTTAAATACCTATATGCATTTGTCATCCCTTCAAGCTGCCAAGAGAAAAGAATAATCCTGACCTGCTTCCTCAAATCTACTGTACTCTGTTTGAATATTACTTCCACTGTTAACTGATGCCTGGTTAAGGTTCTCCTTTTAATAGAAAATCAACCAGTTTCAAATCAATTATATTTCCTTTGATTTTACAGAAAGAATAAAACAAAATTAAATGAAAACTGAAATAGAAATAACAGTCAGATTGGGAAACACAGTGAGAATGTAGTTATTCTAACTGAGAATTTAGTTATTCTTTCTTGCCCTTGACAATTGTTGGACATATTTTCATACAGACACAGATAATGTCCTCTAATTCCACTTGAGGAATCTATTCCTGTCAGTTAAACATTATCTAAAGGTCCCTATGGAGGTGTTCGTTTAAAGCTGATGCTGGCACAGTTTTTCACTCTTTTCTAGCCATCTGGTCACATACTGAATTGTCAGCTATTTTATCTAAACCCAAGAGAAGGCTGAAGGAGTAAACAAAAATACCAACAAAAGAAATCTCAGGGTTCAAAGTAACCACAACAACCAAGCCTAAAGTTATGATTTCTTCTTACTCACAAAATTTACACAAAAGATAATAAAAAACCCATAGTATCTCAAAAGGTTGCAACCTGAGGCTATTTTGAAACCCCTCTCCCTCCCCAGCCCATACCTAGAGCTGTAAACACACTGAGCATTTGTATTGCCCCTACTTCCCCTACCCCACTCTCCTAAACAATTGATAGAAAATATACATATCCATTCCTTTACATTTAAGACTTAGAATCCCAGAGGCTGGCATTCAAAATTATTTTGCATGACATTCCATAAAACCTTTTAAGATCAATTTTTAAATACTGATGCCTCAGTCCTACGCTTTCTCTGCATACTGACTTAAACAACAGAATGTGGAAACTGTCTCATTAAAGCATCCATATGAGACAACTTGCTACAGTTCTATACAAATAGAAAAGAGTCCCTCTACATTAAAATGAAACCGAATCATCTCAGCAAACCTCTTTTTTCCTCATGGTCTTCTCTCTTCTCTGTGCAACGTTGTTCCATCTTACACACACACTCAGATGTGCCATAAGTGCTTCTTTTAAAGTGCATAAAAGCTATCCAAAGCTCTCCTAAGGATGAAACAGTTTTCATATTTTCTGATCCATGTTCCTGCCACAAACATTCACCGGCAGTATGATAGCTCCAAGAGGAGACATCTGATTCTTGACATTTAAAGATACAATACTGGTGAAAAATAGTGACGCTGTATTAACTGCAAACAGCTTGTGAGGGAGTAGGTGATGTACTCCTAAAATGTATAATCAGAACAAGCAATAATTTCACCCTTTTGATTTTTTATTTTTGACTCAGAGCCATAAAAAAAGAGGAATAGCCTGATAAACAAATCTGGACACGTTACAATAACTGTTTTAAGAGAATTTATATTCTATGGCAAAAAGAAAAGTAGGTTGTTTTCCTGCTGGAGAAAGCATTAAGGTACCCCATAGTTTCTCAAAAGGGTCTTAAAAGCTTTCATAAAAAACAGGCACTAAATGAAAGCGAAATTGAAATTACAGAAATCAAAGAATTTGTATCCTGGTAACATTCAGTTAATTGACATTGTAATGCTAAATGAAAGCACTAAAACATCAAATTCCCCATACCCCTACTGTGACAGCCTTATAAATTCAAAAGGTACACAGAAAGGACTTATTTTTCCTACATGAAAAAAAAACACGATCCTGTTCTAACATGAACTGTTACTTTGAAATACTGAATCCTGTACAAAAAAAAAAAAAAAAAAAAGCTGATATATTTTTGATTTTAGCAGCAGCACCCCTTGTTTGGGGATCAGTGAACTCTGGGGAAAGTTGAGACATGAGAGCAAACCTCCATCCCCCACAAACACCTGAGACAAGGCAGAGCACAGTTAACAGCAACCAGTTCTCCACACTGTACCTGGAGGTACTGACATGACCGTTCCTGCTGACACGTCTCTGCCTTCACCACTGTCTGGTCCATGTTAACTGATGCTTTCTGGTAAACTTCACGGGCTCTGCTCACGGTTAATGTAGAGGACCAAGAACTTTTCTTCATTAACTGGGAGTCCAAATTCACAGGCAGGTTTGCACAGGTAGAGCATTTGACATCATTATTGCTTCTGGAGGACTTCACAGTATGTTCGCTAATAGTGTTATAGGCTTCCATAAAGTATTGGGAAGAAGAGCGGTCAGGGCATCTTCCCATGGTCATGACCCCACTAGGACCATGATAAATGCAAACATCATTGTCCAAGTTGTCATCTGAACTCCACCATCCTGATGCATTCGATCTGGGCTTACCTTCTGATCGCCTTTCTTTACTCTTGCTGCGCTTCCCATACCTCATCGTCTGTGACTCCTCCGGGCTTGCTTTCCCCCCATTGACGCTCCCCTTGGATGGTCCTTCTAGCGAATGGGACTTGGTGAAGAGCTTTTGGACCGAATGAACCAGGTGACGGATCCTGCCTGGGCTGTCGCTGCGGTGCTCCATGGCAGTTCGCTTGTACTGCAGAGTGTGGTAGCCATCCCGATTCAGGGGCAGCTGCCGCTCAAACTGGTCCAAAAGGTTGGCAGGAATGCGGTTGGTCTTGTTGACAGTTCCATGGGGAACCAGAGCACACTCGTCCTTGAGTTCATGGTGGGAGCTGTAATGCCTCCGGGGAAACGTGCTGCTGGCAATCTGATCATTGTAGGGCACCATGCACTCGGCCTGGAAAGAGTTCCTTTGAGTGTAGTAAGGGTGGTCTGCAGGGTGAGGGTCCACCGGGTTTAACAAGTATGGCTTCCTGTCCTGGTGGTGTGGCAGGCTGTCACATGCAGGGTCACAGGCAACCCCGTGATGGTGACTGCGGCTGCCAGATAATCCCTTCATCGCTGATGAGAGACGAGTCCCAAAGTCATCTAACTCGTACGGCTGTGCGGCAGGCAGAGCTCAGAGAAAGGCCTAAAAGAAAGAAATACAACAGAAGCTGTAAGATATCCAAAATAAGAGAATAGACAGCATGCACACACTTAGCACTCTTTGTTTCTTACTGCAAAAGTAATTGGAATAAACATTCTCAGACTCTTCTTATCCTTTAATCCTTCCCATTGCCAACATGATGATAAGGATACCTAAGCAGCACACAACAAAAATGATCTTGTTCCATTAGCTGCAAACAGACACAAGAAAATTGTATCTTGAAAAGCAAGATGGGTATTGCCACCTCTACTCTATAACCTCAGTGCTGAAAACATTCATGGACAGGGACCTCCCAGGATGCCTTAACTGCTCATCTGCATATTTTCAAGGCCAAATGGACACATTAAAAAAGATCTTTTCTTTATTGGAACATTTTCTGGGCTTCTTTGGGCCAAACACAAAGCAAAATTGATGGGAAACTTTTCTCTAACTTCAGTGAATATTTTTACTTAATTTCCATGTCACCTGTCTGGACTGTAAGCATCTCAAGACAACAGCAAAACATTATTTCCATAAGTTCTTTTCAAATTAAGAATAAAATAACAATAAGTTACACTAGCTGTCAAAACGAAGCCAAACCAATCATTTAAAAACATACATATCTGTGGAGTTTGTATTTACTATTTGGTGGCTCCTACTCACTAACAAGCCCCATCTTTTGCTAATGCATGGCTTGATTTATTTCTCAATAATTTTTCACTATACTAAGCAGTGTTCAAATATCCCTACATACTCCTACTATTAAAAGAACTGGGATAGCCCAACCTTGCACACAATAATAGCAGTTAATAACAATAATACTTAATTCTTGATTGCAGTTATTTGTCCCTGAAGTGACTCACAATGCTGCGGAATATGGATTACAAAGCCTGAGAATGGAAATCTTCATCCCAAGTGATATAATAACCATTCTGTTTGAGGCCAGATACCCTCATTTCAGTCCTAAACTCTAGCAAATGTCTGGACGCAACCTGTGAGCTACTAACATGTAAATTATGAGGTTTCAGGTGTGGCAAAGCAGTCTCATGGTGCCATCTGAGAAGCTGAAGGGCAGAGGACTCCTTAGAGGATGCTTTCTTGTACTGCACTGAAATGGGAGTCACTCAGCTACTTGATTCCTTTCTGGTAGGGCTAATCACATAATACTTTTGGAAATGTAGCTCTTGAGATCTCTCTTGGAGTACATGCATAGCAAACAAGTTTCCACTATGTTCTTCCAGCATTCTCTCAGCTAAAGTTAATGTTTTAACAGGTTGTGGATATTGTACTCACTGGCAAATTGGAAACAATGAAGTTTTCTAAAATAGCATTAAGTTAATGTCAGTCTGCACTTAATCAGAAATTATTTTACATTTTCTTATGAATCTATGGCAAGCCAAAGAGGAGCTTTTTTTTCAATATGCTTCAAAACTAATCTGGATGTCCTACATTTTATTATTTTATTTTATTATTTTATTATTTTATGCAGAAAATGTTCCTTCTCAGGAGATCTTGAATTAAAAAGAAAACGTTTTCAAAATACCACAAAAGGCTCTTGAAATATTCCAAATGGATAAGCTGACTGATTTACCTAAAAAGGAGAATGGCTAAAGGCACCTTTCAAAGGAGGAAAATAATGTATTCAGGAAGCTGTACTTGTCAATTATACTATAATGACAATCCTTAGCACTTCTAAAGAGAATTTTACATCCCTATCATAGTTTTAAAAATATGATCTGAGAATTTTACATCCCTATCATAGTTTTAAAAATATGATATATTAGTCTGTGTAATCGAGAAACATCCAAAGGGATGTAGAAGTAGATTAATTACTTAGGTAATTGAAAATGTGACTTGAACAAAGATACCCCATCTAGAAGAGCTCTTCTCTAAAGAGGATACCACTTCTAAAGGATATAGCGACGAAATAAAATATAGTCCAGTTTTTGCTACCTATATATATATCTTTTACACATCAAGGTGTATGAAAACAAAACCTCAGCCAGTTTTTTTAAATCTTAAATCCATTTTCAATCATGCAACAGTCCTTAGGATGACTGATAAATTCTCTTAAGGCTAAAAATAGACTAGTGTGCTATATAAGATAAAAAAAAATTAAACCTTGCCTCAAAGACAGGAGAAAGATATGAAAGGGTACAATTAACTGGGACATGCCCTAAAACAGTGATTTATTTTCATTTTTTCCCTATGTGAATGGCTATGAAATTTTCATAGACTGTGGGAAAAAAAGAATATATATAGGAAAAAACCCAAAAGGGCAAATAATTTGCAGTACAGTGAAGCCATGACAGGCACAGGGGATGTAATGGAATTATTAAGAAAATTCAGCCTTAATATACTGATAGAGCAAAATGGATGGGATTAGGAAACGCTTGATCTGGGCAGAATATTGTGGAAAACCTTGAAAGTAAAAACAAGTGTAAAAGATGTAGCTGTGGTTTGACCAATGGGAACAGCCATGATACCAGCTGTGTTTTGGATGGACTGGCAATATGGATGCTAAGGAGGATGTGCAAGAAGTGGTAAAAAGTGAAAAAGCTTATGAAAAGTGACATTTGCCTGTATAGAGAGAAAGCGACAGGCTTTCAAAAAACTGTGGAGGAAGATTGGCTAAGCACTGCTATATGAGCTTGGATGGCAAGTAGGATGGAAATGTTTAGGAGAAAAAAATACATGTATTTTGAGTCTGAGCTGTCAATGGATCTTTTATGGGGAAGTACTGGAGAAAAAAGCAGAAGATAGATAGGATAATCTGCCCAAAAGGAATCAGATGAACAGATAAGGAGAATAACAGAAAATACTTGTGAAAGCAAAAGATCACAGGGTTATAAAAAATCATTTTTAAAAGAGGAGGAAAAAAGAATAAACAAACAAAGAAGCAAAAACCAGAGAGTGATCGAAAAATCAAGCCAAAAACAAAAGGGAGAAACCATCCTGAGTAACAAAAAGGAGTAGTGGTAATTTATTCCCAACTCCTAGACTGCTGGATGCATTAAAAGAGGCTTTTTTGTTTTGTTTTGTTTTGTTTTTTCTCCCTGGTGCAAAAGCACTGAAAACATTTATTTTATCACTACAATTGGGATTTAAAAGTCCCACATAAGCATTTACTAGAATATAGCTTCATTTTACCTTAACTGTATTACTGCTGCCACAGCAGTGAAAGCGCAAAGAATTAGGAAAAAACCCAATCATGTACCATAGTGCACCTTCCAGGAAGGAAAGAATAAGTATACTATGCTTGACATTGAAATAAGTGTTGCTTTTCTCAAATATTTAGTGGACAATTCTTCTGCACAAAATCGCTCCAAACACAATACCTAAATCAGTCTCACACCTCAACCCAGTTTAATATGTCAGTATGTGTCTAGAAAAAAATTCTATCTTACAGTCTCTGATTTCATCAGTATTTTTCAAAGAATATGCATAATTTTCCATAATTGGCTGAACCTATACGTCAATATTCAGTGCAATTAACAGCTGGAGACAGGGCTATCTGATCACGCCATGAGTAGCTGAGAGGAAGCCAATTAAATCTTTTATTTTATCGGTATTTTTTTGGCCAAAGCAGGAACATTTAATTACTCAGAAAATAGGGCAAGACAATTGATGAACACATCAATAAACAGTGAAAATAGCAATTCTATAGACAGCAGACCAAAACTACTTGATGGCATAGGAATAAATTAGATGTTAAAGAGATATAGCATGTAAGGCTGAAGAATGCTTACTACTTTCAACATTCATGCTACATTTGCTTTTGTTTTCTTGAGGATGCCCTGCATAAGAGGGATACAAATTTATTCATCCTTGTCCCTAATGTGGTATCCCTAATGCATAACAATTTCCTGCAATAACCTAGTGGCTAGAAAAATGCCCATTTAAATCCTATGTAATTAAAATGAAAATAAATGCAAAATAACAAAACCTAATGCAGAAATCACTTTATTTTTTACTAATTTCATTTAACTGTATTGTCCACTCACGTGTTCCAAATTTACTCATAAAAGACATCTTTGAGAAATATATTTTTTCCCTTAGATATAAGTTCAACCTTCTGTCTTATAAAAGATTTACTGATATGCCTCTGAGCCCCTCCAACTTCATCCAAGACTGCAGAATGCAGAATATGCTGGAGCAGAGGAAGGCTCCTCTTCTTGAGAAGCAGGACTCCTTGTCTCCCTGTGCCACTTGGAGGGGAATAGGTAGAGCTCAGGAAGGAGGGAAGGGTGGGAGGATGGTGTTTTGTTTCTCATCATCCTGTTCTGATTTTGGCTGGTAATAAATTCAGTTAGTTTCCCCAGATTGAATCTGTTTGGACTGTTATCCCTGATGGTAATTGGTTTGTGATCTCTCCCTGTCCTTATCTCAGCTCATGAAACTTTTGTTTTTCTCTATCCAGTCACGGAGGGCAGTGATAGAATAACTTTGGTGGGCACCTGACATCCTGCAGGGGCGATACCCCACAGGTTGATGGGCCTGAGGTGGCCTGGGTCCTGCTTCTTGCCCCCTTTTGAAGGCAGGGATAACATTTGCTATCTTCCAGGCCTCAGGTACCTCTCCTGACTGCCATGACCTTTCTAAGATGATTGAGAGTGGTCTAATAATGATGTCCACCAGCTCCCTCAATATTTGTGGGATCATCGTGTCCCATCAGGGGCCACAGACTTCTGGATGTCAAGTTTGACTCCATGGTCTCTAACCCAATCCTCCTCAACCATGGGGAAGTCTTCTTTTCTCCAACAGAGAAGTCACCAACAGAGACACCCTAATTTGGAATAATCAGGGCCAGAGCACCTTGGGTCTGATATCCTTGTCTGTTCAGTAACTGAGGAGTGAAGAATGTTTTTTAATTGTTTGGTGAATGAGGCTCTTCTAAGATACAATTCAGTGAGTCAGACAACACTTCTGAATCTTCAGGAGTCTGTCAGGTGCAGAAATTGAAGCACTGGCACAGAGGTGGAAGGCAATGTAAAACACATAATGTGTTCATGTGTATGAACAGCTCTGAGCGAGGAGGAGATTTAAGCATGTGCACAAATTGCACCAAAGATGCTTCTGAGCTGTGCTGCTTATAGTTGTGCTCTCATTTTACGCTCTTTGGTAAACAAAGATTAGTTCTGATTTCCATACTAAACTCTCAAAGTTCTCAGAATTTGCTTATCTATTTAATCCCACACTATGGAATGTTCTCAGTGAAATTCTTTTCCTCAATTCTCAAAATTTACAAACAAATAGAAAATACGATTATGCTGAGAGTCAAACTTCCACAAGCTCCTCATGCAGGACAGTGCTTTATTGCAAAGGTCTTGGTATTTTGCAGCTGTTATGTGTGGCCTTTTTGTTACATTGCATCACATTAATGAAAATCTAGACATCAATAAAAGGATAGTTATTCTAAAATTCATCTATCTCCATATTTTATTAAAGGTGTTCAAAATGAGGTCTCAAATTATCTTCCTAATATATTTTGGCATGTAATATGAACAATTCAGTGCCTTGGGTAAAACTGTCAAGAGAACATCTAATTTTTGCTTCTATGTCAGCAATCACACCAGTGATATTTACAATATAATTTAATCTTGAACAGTGAACAGGGAATCATAAAGAGAAATGCATTGGCCAGTCAACTCATTCCAGTGCACAAGGAGATCAATAAGTGGGAGTAACTGGGGAAAAAAACATAATTAAGCTTTAGCTTGTCTGTGAGGAGGCCCTTGTGAATGGTGTACATACAGAAAAAAAAAACAAGAAGAGAGACTTCCCACCAATGGCATCATAAAAATTGGTGGTTTTCTTGGTTTTTTTTTTTTCTTGTCTGCATCCAACAATTTTAAATTTGCATATATTTGTGGTGACAGGTTTCACATTTACATTTGACTACTGTTTCCATCCATGTGCTTTTGGTGAGCAACTGTGTGGTCAGCACCAGGACAGTATGTGCCTAAAAATTTTGGGGTTGGCTTACTTTCTTCATCTCTGTAGCTAAAAGCAAGTTGATTCGCCACCAGGAGTGTCATGAAATCTGTAGTCACTAAGGTAACCTAACACATAATTAACCTCTGAGTCATGTCTTAATACATTACAAAGTCTGCAAGACTCTAGCAGTAATGTGTCAGCAAAATTTTGAACCAAAGAGATGATTTTTTCAATCCTCTTAGGAGTGTGACCGGCAATACGCAGGTTTGCTTGCAAAGATCTTGGCTCCACAAAAAGAAGCATAAACTGTGATTGTCTGCTCTTCCACTCTCCTGATTCGCACACAAACTCTCAACTTTTTAAAAATTCTGATCTGGTCAGTGAGTAATAATATACAGAGCAATTAGACTGCTCATTACTTTCCTGTGATGTAGGACAAAGTCTGGCTCTATAAGGTACAGCACATCAGTTGGAGAGCCTGTTGTGAATTCAGAACTGCCAATGAACATTTTCTTCTCCCAGAAAGAAAACAAATAGGATATTGTGTCTGTACAATGTGCAAGTAAATAATATATTAAATAGAATCATTTAATAAATGTTGTCTAGGCAGTGTTAAAGCATATACCTCATACCCAAATTTAGATGTTGCATTTTAACCTTCTCAGTGTGGGGGATGATGAACTTTATAACCTTAACTTTTTTTTTAAAGAAGAACTTGCAATGCATATCCAGACTGCTTTGTCTGGGGAAACAGCAAAAGGGAATGGAAAGTAAGATACACCAAAATTGGGAATAAGGTTAACATGTACTTAATCTGGGCTGCTCTCTTTTAGGTACTCTATTGCTTCACCTAAGTTTGCAACTCTATTTTGCTTGCTTTCTTCACGGAAGATTTCTTAAAATGAAAGGATTACAGGCACTCCTTTCTAACAATTGCAAATAATCAATGTGATACAGGTATCTGCTACTATCTCTGGATAACAAAAGGAAGCAGGTACGAGGGGCAAGTCAAACATTCATACACACTGACATCTGATAAAAATAGAGAGACCATCACAGGGGCAATAAACATACACCTTTAAACAACTAATACAGATACAGACGTATCAGGTTTTCTATATTCTTGCAAGCCAGTCAGTAATGAATGCCAAAGGCTTATTTTTCTAGTAGGAATGAGGTGATCAGCAGATAAAATCTACATTCAATGTGTACTTTTCCTGTCAAAAGCAAATAAATTCATGGCCTTCACTGTGGTCACAATAGTGAAAATGGACATTTTTGTACTAAAACAAGCTCTTGATCCTCATCAAAGGACACTAGTGTGACTAAGTCTAGGAGCCACTATAGCAACTAGTGACTGACAGGGATGTAATGGAAGCTGCTAATCAGGCCTTTCACAAACATTACACAAATCCCATCTGCATATGCCATTAACTCATTTTCTACCAGTTTTTTAAGTGTTTTGCAATTCTGCAGCATGGTGATGTGACAGGTATCACAGTTAAATTATACCCTGAGCTACAGGTTTTCATGCTCTCTAGAGCTTTTCTACACATACATTGAAAGAACAATATTCACCATAAAGCCTGAGAAGGGGCATTAATCCTATGCACTCCAGTCTACTCAAGACACCTGAGAATCCATACTTTGATTTCTATGGTGGCAGTGACAGTGTGATCTATAGTTACACGACTTTTCTGGTCTTGACCAGCAAATCTCATGATTCAAACTGTCTCTAAGCTTTTTGTTCCTTGCTATTTCGAAATCAAGTGAAACTTTATGTTAAATATTTCTTGCTCCATGAAAAATCACTCAGTTCAATGTAACAAAACATAGTTTTATAAGACTCTGTCTACAACTTCAGTCTTACAAATCCTGACCTCATTTATCAGAAAGAGTGGTGATGTCTTTGAAAAAATATTCTCCCAAGTATATTATAATATTTTAAGTCCTAGTAAAAGTGGATGCTACAAAAACATACAAGCACCAGAAACTCTATGCTTGCAGATGGTCTCCTATCTTGGCTTTCATTTGGTAGCTCTATTTGAATGGTGCCTTCCATGAACATCCGTTGTCAGCTTAGAAATTAATGAAAAAGTGTCTTAGTGGAGAAACTCCATGGAAATGCTACAGAAGCTCTGTGAAGACCAAAGGTGAGAGTTGTGAAGACATTGCCTTTCACAGAATGACAATACAGCCATATTAATCACCATACTACCTCACTGTGACCCTCACCAGCCCACCAGAAAGAAACTGCAAAGCCTCAGAGAAACTGTCCCACATCATAACTATGAGTAAGAACATCCTGGAAAACTCACTTCATAGTAATTTTGGTGTTATGGAGCTTTAGCTGTAGCAACAAATGTCAGCACTATGATCGCCCTGCTTGGTCATAGGTATGTTCCAAGCTCTGTGTGCCCAAGCCAGGTTTCTCCAGTGAGGCAGTAGGAAAAGAGAAGAGACACACAGTGCCAAGAACGCTCTGCTCATATGCAAGACCAGCTAACTCCTACATGGGTGAAAACTGACTCCTGGGAGAAACAGAAAAAGCCCTCTCTGAAGGTATGACATAAAAGAGCTCAGCCAGCAGGGCAGAAAACTCATTGGGTGGGTAGAAAACCGTCATGCTTAGATCAGAACTTAATCTTTTCCATTTCAACCTGTTCCTCTCAGCTCAATCTAAAAGTAAAAGCCAGTAATTGTGAGCTTAGTTAGTCACTGAATATGAAACACTTGATTAAAAGGCAGAGAGTAACAGTATTATTGTTTCCAGTTTTATAGCAATGCTCTGAAATAGAGTTAGATTTGGTAGAACTCTAAAGCTGCTTGCTCAAATCAACTTGTCTCATTTCACCTGTAGTGGCATAAAAAAAAAAAAAAAAAGAAACATAAAAATCTTCTTTTCAGACGGAAACATTTACCACAGATATTTTCTCAAGAGATTTTAGTTAAAAAGAAATTAAAATAGCAACCATTTTTAAAGAGGAGCATTATTCACAGAATTCCATGAAATGATTTTGAACTATGGCAAACTGGAAAATAAATCATAATTTATGAAGAATATCTGAAAAAATGACTGGTACTTTTAAAAAGCTGTTTATCAAGTATGTCATACAGTAAAATGTGACAACAAAAGGAAGAGAAAGCCTGGAAGAAAATGTTCATCCTCAGGCACGGCACAAGATAGTGGCTGCATCCCCTCTGGGAGACAATTCTGCCCTTGAACAGAGGATACAACTTCTCATCTTCTGCTTTGAGCCTTCATTCAGCTCCAGCTAAACCACCAAACCACCAGCTATATTTAATCTATTAATTTGCAATAATAATTTGAAAGTTTTACAAAAACCCCATAACAATAAATTTCATTTTGGGGTATGATTCTGATTGTAAACATAAAAAAAGTAAAAAAGAGTATCTCAGACTTTTCTGCTATTATTTATGCACATGGAATTTGCTTCTACTGTGCTCATGCCTCTTTTTTTTGGTGCATTTTCCAATAAATAGAACCAATGGTCTGCACATACCTAGAAACAAGGAGATTTAAAGATTAAGAAATACTTTTGACAAGTTTATCTTGAATTTCTTTTGAATATGTTTAGTTACGCAAACAAATGGCACATGGTAAGAATTTGAATGTAGGATCTATGCTCATTCAGTAAAGAATCAGAAAAGGATTCTATTAATATATAAATCAAAACAAAACTTAATTACTGCTTACAAACTAATGAACCCCTGCAAGCAGGCTAAAAACTATTCAGAGAAATAATGTTTTCTAAACAGAGAACATGGCTTAAACATTTCAGAATAGCTTTTAAATTAGGAAGAGACAAAAGTAACTGAAGAAATTATTTGATGAAATGAATTATTATGAATAATAATCTGATGTTGCATGGCCAAACAGGAAAAATGAATAAAAATGCTCGTAGACTTGGGTCACAGAGGTCAGCTTTGCAATGCCACAGAATTTAACTGTGACTTGTTTACTCCTACAGTTTGTGATTGATCTTTTATCAGCTTGATGAAACCACACAGGGTTCACTCTGAGGAATATGGTGGTGGTACCCTTATATTAGGTGCCACCTAAAATGCTTGTGCATGAACTTCCCATCCATGTTTGTAAGAAATGCAAATTTAAAGAGGATTTCTCTTCACTACATGCATTCTGTACAGAAGCTCAACACCAATCACTGTGCTGAGATACACAAAATGGTAAATGAACATCTTACTCCTGAAGGACGTTTGACTTCATTGGCACATTAAGCATTTACACACTGCATGTCTCACTCTTGGGGGCTCAGAGGGAATACCAAAGCACCAGACTCTGTTATTTTGTACTATCCTTGTCTGAACTTCACACACTGCTGACATGAAACACAAAAATAAAGAACAGAATTAAAACTTTATATAGAGAAAGAAGTCAAAATCAAGGAAAATACACTCATGAATATTTTAATTTCACTTGAACTTTGCTGTATTAAGGAGCCTTCATTGATACTGAAAATTTGAAGTGAGGGAGGGAGTAAAAGAGAACGTACTAAAGAAAAAAGAGGAAGTATGAGCTTAATTCCCTTTTTTTTTGCATGTTACTATTTCCAGCAATACCCCAATTGATGTAACTTCACAGATCTCAATGGAATTGCTCCTGAGATCAACACGACTATCATTAAATGAACTTAATTTCTGCTTTCAATATTTGATGGTTTAAAGTAATAGTGTAGAGTAAGTATTCTCCATAATATTAGGTAGGCAGAATTTTAAAACTAGTAATAATGCACTTTAAAAGAGAATGCTATCAGTAACTCATTGCTTCATCGCACAAAACTTCATCATGCTATAAATGAAATACGCTCTCAGGAAATCCTGAAATTTATTTCACATGTAATTGCAAATTATAGATCATTTGTACACTGGAATACTGTACACTTTAAAGTAAAAAGCTTTTTCTCTAGGTCCTACTGCAAAGCATCTTGTCATGAGTATTTAAAAAAATAACTGAAATAATACATTTTAATTTATTTTTAATTGAAATAAGTTCTAATATTCTGTAAAAAATACCTACAGAGTAATATGCAAATGTGCAATAAATATTTCTGTAGCATACAAAATACTTCAGAAAAATGATGCTGTAAAAGAGTAATGACATAAGCAGACTACTACATATATATCTATATCTATATCTATATCTATATCTATATCTATATCTATATCTATCTATATCTATATCTATATCTATATATATATATATCAAACTGGTGATATATGCAGAAAGATTTGTTAATTCCTTGTTGCTTACTCTTTCCAATTTAATCTAATTTCATTTCCAGGTGAAGAGTAAGTGCTTTATACAATCTAATTTGTGTCCTAAAAAGACACACTCCCTTAAACCTGAGTAAAAAGCACACAGCCTTTTCACTTTATTACATCTTTCTGTTATTCGACTGAAATCTCATCTTTCCCTTCAAAAGATGAGGTTCATCATATGTTAAATGTCAGCATTGTTGTGGAAGTTCAGGAGGAGCCACAGTGGGCTATGCTGTTTGTCCTCAGACATAACATAAGGCTTATGAAAACCATCCATAACTGCTACTGTGGAGCTACAATTTATTGATGACATTGAGTACACCTTGTGGAAACATAGCAAGTCTGATTTTAAAGCTATGAAGTAATAGAATCTGCTTAATTCCCAAGAAAATTGTTCTGGTAATTAGCCACTGATACATAGCTGCAGCTAAATGTGTCCAGTATGCACTTCCAGCTAATAGCTCTGGAGATTTTTCAATAAACCTTTTCAGAAGCCCTTACCATGAGCCACTTTCCCTCCTGCTGCTGTGAGACAGAACTATTTCATGTCCTTACATGTCTTAAACTAAAATGACTGTTTCTCAATCATATCTGAAGGTAGATTTTCAGGCCTTTAGTAACTCCAGAAGCTTCCTCCTATCCAGCCTGGCTACTTTATATATTTCTTATCAGATACAGTTCTTTTCAGATAGGCAATGAAATCGTCAGCTGTACCAGTAACTGCAGATTTGTTCTTTGAATTCCTCAGTCTACAAAGAATTTACCTGAGACTAGACATGCTAACCTGTGTTTTCACAAACATAACTCAGAATCATGCACCATCTTCAAGTAAATGAATTTTATATTTTTTCATATTTTCAGCCACTACTTTTCAGCAATGTTAAAACTCTAGTGCAGAAACAAAATGACACTAGCCCCATAAAGCAGTAGCTGATCTAAAATTTCATGTCTACCCACTCCCTTGGGAAGTTCACAGTAAAGCCAGGCCTGGTGATGGTTATCTATTCTGACAGACAGGCTGACCCCTGCCGAAAACAGGATACATCACTCAGAAAAACTGCACTACTGTAACTGGAGTACTTTCAGAGAGTAAGTTTTAAGGCATTATAGAGAAGATCCAGTGAAGGAATATTGTAAAATAACATTGATGGTGGCTTTCAGAAATGTATGATTTCAGTAGTACTACTTTCCAGCAGATGAATGAAGAACACTGGTATCAGTAAATCTATTTTCAAACTATTTGAGCATGAATCTTATTTAAAATTAAAATAGTTTAGCTTCTTTTAAAAATCTTCCTTTAAGCTTGAAGATTACAGCCATTTACAGGATATTAGTAAACTAATAGTATTACTTTTATTCCAGTTATAATATGTATGCATTGATATCTAGAAACTATTTAAACTACTAGAAGCCAATGAGTATTTAGGGTGGAGTTTAGTTCTGCTTGATGCTATAAAATCTCTCATTATTATCTGAATTACTGAAGGTAAAACAGCAGCAGAAGTCCATGATGACAAAGGTTGAATCTTGTGTTGTGGGCAGAGTCCAGGGATCTTCAGTACTGCACAGTCACAGAGATTTCAGCTACTTGCATTTTGAATTCCTTCACTTCCATCCTAGAATGCATGTATGGAATAAAGTGTGCTTCAGCAGTATTGGGATATATATTTCTTCTATTTTATTTCATTTTATTTAATTTTATCACCATCTTCCATAAAAAGTTTTTGTAGAACAGTGTGAAACAGAAAACAGAACAAAACCTGTATACTCCACAAATGTATTGAAATCACACTAAATAAGAACACAAGCTTAGATCCAAAAAACACAGTTAATCTATATATGAGTAAATGTAATAGCTCGACCCTGGCTGGATGCCAGACGCCCACCAAAGCCCCTCTAACACTCCCTTCTAGAACTAGACAGGTGAGAGAAAATGGAATGAAGAGTTCATGAGTTGAGATAAGCACCAAGAGAGATCACTCATCAAATACTGTCATGAGCAAAACAGACTCAAATTTGGGATATTAATTGAATTTATGACTAATAATATGAGATCAGGAAAATGAGGAGTAAAATAAGATAAAATAACACTTTCCCTTCTCTCCTCTTTCCTAGCTCTACCTCCTCCCCTCTGTGGCACAGGGAAACAGGCAATGGGGTTTACAGTCAGTTCATCACACTTCACACATTGCTCCTGATGCTGCTCAGGGAGAGGAGTCCTTCCCCTGCTCCAGTGTGGGATCCCTCCCACAGGACAAAGTTCTCCATGGTCCTCTCCAACATGAACTCATCCCACGGGAAACAACTCTTCACAAACTGCTGCCACATGGGTCACTCTTCCACAGGGTGCAGTTCTGCCCTTACTCAGGCACAGACTGTTCCTGTGTGGGTACTGTTCCAGTCTGGGTACTGGGTCTGAAATCCTGCCAAGAAACCTGTTTTAGCATAAGCTCCTCTCTCCATGGCTCTGCAGACCCTGGCCAGGACCCTGCTTCAGCACA
>VRYO01001463.1:48791941-48809757 GCA_009812075.1 Sialia sialis
TTTAAAAAAAAAAAAAAAAAAAAAAAAAAAATGCACGGCTTATATTCAGGTGCGGCTTATATATGGACAAATCCCGTGGTCTTCCCAGCTACCCGGAAGTGCGGCTTATATTCAGGTGCGGTTTATAATCGTGAAACTACTGTATGTTTAAATAGGTCATAGCAAGATGCTGTTGGTAGAGACTGAATGACCACTTCTATAAACTCTGACTTTGTACACACATATTTTCCTAACAGCTCCTTGCTATGCTGTGTTCTCAAGCATAATTTTATCATTTATAACAAAAGTCCTACCATGCAGCTCCACTGCTGACACCAGACTGTGGAATGAAATGAATTATACTGCCAGCTTCTCTATGGTTCATTTACACTAATCTTTTGATGTACTGGATGAAGTTGTAAGCCTATAAAAGAACATGTCATTGATGCCATTGGGAATTTCTTGAGGTTTAAGGTGCCATGACCATGCATGATAAACTGCAAGACACTAGAAGAATTACAGATATTGCAATTTCTAAGAACTACAAAATTCATACAAAAATGGTTTGGGTTGGAAGGGGCCTAAAAATCATTTTGTTCTAACCCCTGGACATGCATTTAACTCATTAACAATTATTGATCTAAGAATGTACACATATACTGTATTCATATACAGCAGAGATAATGATGGTTTATGCATTACATTATTTTGGAAAAAATCTCCTTGCCATATTCATGACAATGAAAACACATCCAAATGTGTTCTTACTCATCCTTTTCATAAATATTAATTTACCCAACTGATGTGGAAGTACTGTTTTTCTAAGCATTAGATAATCCTTCAGACAATTTTGCATTCTGAAATGGAAATAATCTTTTTCCCTAGACAGTAGTCAGTGATCAGAATAAAAGTAAAACTTTCAATTTCATCCTTCATTTAAGACCACCATAATCTATACATAAATAAAAATGAAATGAAACATGACCTCAGCATTCTCTTACAGCTATTCATTATTCAATAAAGTATGTTATTCTATGTTTATGGAAGATTATCTTAAGTAAGGACTTATTGCTCAACTAACTTCTGTCCTGAGTCCAAAATTATTGATAGAATACCAGATCCTTTCACCAGCTTAACATATGTCAAAGGGGCTCCTAGCTACTGACAAGATAGGACAGAGACCAAAACCGGGATTCACAGTTTCTTGCACTCTGCTCTCTGCTCTCTGTGCCGCCCATCTGTTCTCCTGCTAACCCTGACATGGCAACTTTCAAACAGCAGTGGTGCTATGCAATTGTAAGGAACTCCTCATGGCCTCCAGTGGAGCAAATTGTGACAGAGGGGAACATCCCCACTAGTAGGAGTCTAAAAGAATTGGCAGCTAGCATTTCGGAAGGCTGCTTTAAAATTCCCATTCCTTGCACTGCAAGGAAGAAAATCCCACGTCTTAAAAGTGATATATTGTTGGATGAAGACTACTTGTGCAATGAAATGCAACATTGCCTGTAACCTACTATTGTGTTTCAACAGTTGGAATGTGCAATATGAATGAATCTGCAATATTATAACTCACAAGTAAAAAAGACAGCAAAAAGAGAAATATTTTCTTTTACAACTTCTGGAGACTACATTTAAGGTGGTTTTGGGAAAAATGATTCGAAAAAATTCTTTATGTAAAAGAAAATGAAAAAATAACATCCTTCTTATCAAATGAGACAACAAAATAGTTTTACTGTAGTATATTTATATCACTAATATATCTGTATCAATGTTGTGAGATTAGGCTAAAAATGAATCTATTCATCATATTTTAATACTGTGGAAAACTATGTTTGCATGTAAATTACTGCAACACCCACACTGACTTGCGTTTTCACCCTACAGAAAAAAAGCCAGACTTCCAAAAGCATATTTATAGTGCCTAAAACCAGACTGGTGTTTTGTAAGAAAAAAAAATAAAAATCTTGATATGTTATCTGCTGCAACTGAGGAATAAATGGAAAGGAAGGAGAAGTGAACTGTGACAGATGATAACAGCAGGTTGCTGAATTTTTCAGTTACTTGCAGACTGCTTGTGGGAAGAGGTTGTGGCAGTGTGCTCTCAGCTGTGCCACATTTCCACAGTGACATTCATGAAGCACTCCTGTTGAACTTGAGGGAATTAGACATGGGCACAACTTGCCCTGGCTTTCACACAGCTCAAGAACTTACTCTGAAATAGTGGCAAGAATGCAGTATGAACCACAGCTGACTTCATTACGTTTTCCATCATGCCTAACAGGTGGTACTAAAGCTCTGTGTGTAACAATGATATGTTTTATACATGAGCATATAGTACCACTTACTATGAAGACTGCAAAATACGTTATAAACCTTATAACCTTATCACACCTCTGTGCATATGGGCTGACATTTTTTGTTACTGGGAGTTTTCCTTTGAAATATTCTTTAAAAATTTCAACCAAGAATTCTACTATAAAAAAATCCAAACAACCAGTGAAAATATTTTTCTTCTCTTGTTTAAAAAAGCAAAAAAAAAGTGGTCTTAGCTTCAATCCTTCAGTCCCGGCTCTTCTACTTGCTTCCCACTTGCTCAGGGAGAAGGGGAGTGGAGCTTGTGGCCAGTTTATATTGGTTTTCTCTGCCTCCTCCACTGTGGGTCCTTCCCAGCTGTCATTCAATAACTGCTCCAACTGTCTCCTTTCCATAGGATGCAGTCCTGCAGGAACAGACTGCTCCAGGAAACATCATCCTGCATGGGATCCCCTTCTCTCTGTGGGCTGCAGCTTCTCCCAGGCCATGCCTGTCTCCTGCAGTGTGGGGTCCTCCATGGGCTGTGGGTGGATCTCCATGGGCTGCAGGAGCACAGCTGTCTCACCATGGGCTGCAGGGGAATCTCTGCTCCATTGCCTGCAGCACCTCCTCCCTTGCTGACATTGGTGTACGCAGGGTTGCCCCTCTCACGCTTTTCTCACTTGTTACTATCAAAATGCTAAATTTTGGGGGATATAGGGACAGAAAATAAATTGTGCTTATGAGTGATCTTCATCTTAGTCAATATGGTCTCAGCTAAGGTGATCATGAGAGGTCTTTCTAGAGGACAATACAGTACATTCTCTCAATCATTTATAGAAAGCCCACAAGCAAGATCTGGCCCTGCCTTCTCTCTAGCTTTGCGTCTCTTTATGCAGTTCATTAACAGCCCTACATATTTCCCAGAACACAGCTTTCAACACCATGAATATCCAGATACTTCCATTTTTGCCATTTTTTGGGAAAAGAGGACTAAATAAAATAATTATGCCTGCTGTGACCTAATAGATTTTTCATGATGTAGATTAAGAACCCCTCACCTCATTTTGTCAGGGTCTAACATATCAACACTTGCAACCAGTTTCTCTGATCCACTGTGCAGATTCAATTGAATTTCAGTTCAAATTCAGTTGTACTGGCAACTGTACCTGAACTGTGGAATTCAGGCTATGCTGGAAGTAAAACTTTATCTCATCCCACCTCTGTAATGCCCTTTGAGGAGGGAGGGTTTATATAAGGCCAGAATAATTTTTGCTTTTATATTTCCTTCTTATATATTTGTAGCTCTGTGGACTACTGTTGTATAGTTATATAGTTCCTAGCTAGCTGGAGTACTTTTCCCTACCTTTTCCCTATCTTGAGAAACAGAAAGACAAAACACATTCCAGAGGCTTTAAGCCCAGGGGAGGGGTTGCCTCCTACACTAATATTGTCTTGAAAGTGTGTTATTTCTACATCCTTCGGTGTCAATATATTATCTGCACTGCAGGTTTTCTAGTTATATATCCCAACGCCCTGAAATTATCTCATAGCAGAAGGATTTCAGTCTGCCCCTCCCCTTCTTTGCAATAGGATCACATTTTTTACCAAAGGCACTGATAATTGCCTGTCCTCTAATAGAGCCAAGATGCTATCCTGTGACCAAAAGGGCTGTGCAGTGCTCTCTTCCTCCACTCGTATACCTAAATAGATTGCAAAGCTGATCAATTCACTAAAGAGGGAATTGAACTCCCATTGCAATTGTTCTGGTTTTGATCCCGGCTTGTTTCTCAGTGTTTCCCACACAGTATCACCCCGTGCTCTGTTAGAAGTGTCGTTCTCATTTCTTAGCCACTCCGCTGAGACACTGAGTTGAGAGATTGTTCTAATTACTAGTGGTGAAAATGTCCAGGTGGATGTGGATATAGGCAATACATTTATTTATTCTGGTTCATTCCAATGATGCTTAGGTGCTCTAAGATGTGACTTTTTTGCACATGTTTAATTGACAGAATTTTCTTTCTTTTGTTAACAGGCACAAAAGCAATATAAGCATGAACACTAAAAAATGCAGATTTTTAGAATGTGAGTATATGGGAACATGTATTGAGTGTCATATTGTATTTGGTATTTGAGGGACAGATGCACCTGAATCCTCACCTTATTTTTACCTAAATGCATGAAAGATATCACATGTCTAAGAAGGTAAAAGCCAAATTGAACTCTTGACAATAATTCATCTCAGTGGTTGCTCTTGGCATTCTCAGCATTTCATACAAGGGAGTGGGCTTTAATGGGCTGTAAAATTTTCTTTGGGGATGTATGGTAATGGATATGTTTAACAGAATTACACTTCTGGAGCTGATTACTTCTAGTTTGGCCAGGCACTGATAGTACTAAATGCATTATTGTGGTAGTCTTGACATGGGGTTGGGAGGAAAGTAGTGAAAATTTAAGAAGTATCAAAAGCTAAGCAAATATAAAACAACAGAGTAATCTCCCTCCTTTGAAAGAAGTTGGAAATTCAATTTTTGTTTCTTGTTTCCTGATTTATAGCACTGTACCACAGCCCTGCATAGAGCAGTATTCCTCACAACCGAATGAACTTTTATCTTGTGTTCAGGCTTCTAACACAAACAGTCATAAAAAGCTAATATGAACTAGCAGAGAAACTCAAGAACAGGCATGGAATCTGAAAATAATTTACTTATTCCCCCATCAGATTTACTAGATTTTAGATACACTTTTATGTCCCTTATTTGTTGCCAAAGCACTTCCACAAGGCTACCAATGTGCAGTGTTGCTTTTTTGCATGATTTCCAAGTTAATTATTTTTCCCAAAAAGTAAGGTCATTCTTTCTTTCCTCTGGGGGAAAAAAAAAATCACAATATAAGGGGTGAGATGATAGGATAATTAGACTAAAGAATGGCATACAACACAATGGGAAAAATATCCTTTATGTAGACCACCTGTCTACTTATTTTTGTAGCCTGAATGATGTTTTGTTTTGTTCAGGGAAACAAATTCACTTAATAAAATCCAAAACACAGATGGCAGCTGCTAGGAAAAACCCATACAAGATTTTGTTGCAAAGGGTATAGAAGTGATCTGAGCTCTGAATGGAAGAATGAAAAATTCCATCTCTGCTTGTCAACAGTGCTCTTTTCCAAGAGCTCTCTCTCATGCAGTCTGAAATGTAGTTAGGGCAGAAATTCTAATCCAGAATGTTAGAAATAAGGCTTTCTTTCATATCACTCTTCTCATATTTCTTCTTATGCATCTTCATTATTTTATTGAAAAATATTTGAAAAGTAATGCTTGACTCTACATATTGTTTGTTCAGGTTTGTATAAAATGGATCAGGAGAAAATTGTTAGATCTCCATTCCTCTTATGGGTTCAAACGCATATTTCAATGCAAAATCACCTAAATTTAAGGAAAATGAATTTTTCTTTTTTAGACAGTATTGTCCTTTATTAGACTAAGTCGGTATCTTGTATTAAATTCACAGATTCACATCAAATGTTGATATCCTATTTTGGCTAAAAACACACCACTAGCTATCTGCAAATAATAATAGGAGCAAGAGTTACTCAGAGAATCACTAAAAATATATAATTTTACATATTTAAAGCCCCTCTTTGCAAAGTCCACAGAGCCATAAAAATAGACTTGTTATTTATTCAGTCTGGTACTCCTTGGGAGTTTAGGAAGACAGGGGCTCAATTGAGGATATCTCTAGATGGCAGGTCAAAAACATGAGGTGTGTCAGGACGATTTCAGTCTGGCCTAAGTCTTTCAAACACAGTTATCTAAATATGCAACTTAACTGGGGGGATAAAACAAGGACTGTGAACAGCCAACAAATTTTGTGGTTTAGATATAAAAATAATCTTTTCCTGAAGATGATTGTATTGAACACATTAGTCATATTGGGGGCTTCTTGATCATTTTCCCTTAGAAAGAGAACATCTTCCATGGGAATCTTACTTGTCCTTAATAAGGAGGGCAGACGTTTCCAGCACTGCTACTCCCCCAGAAAACAGAACCCCATCTAGAGGGAGCCAGTCTACAGAGAGAACCAGCGTCTGGCAGATGGATTCTGGTTGAGCATCAGAAAGGGCAGTGTCAATACAGATTATAAAAATGGTTGGTCTGAAAGATCCAGAAAGATCATCAGAGAATAAGATGATTAACATAGGATTGGATTATCATAGGATTCAGTTGATTATCAGAGAATTCAGTTAATGATCACAGAATGACAGAATGGTTTGGTTAGAAGAGATTGTAAAGGTAATTTAGTTTGAACCCCCTGCCACGGGCAAGGACACCTTCCACTGGACCCAGCTGCCCAAAGGTCCGTTCAACCTGCTCTTGGAAATCAGAAAAATTTCTAGTTCCTCACTTATACATGTGCAATTCTTTTAAAATAAAAAATTCTCTTAAAAGATCCTTCCCAGGAAAAAAATCCCCGGAGTTTCTTACCAAATTAACAAAAATGAAAAACATCATACAAATTGCAGATATGCTAAGTTCTTAGTTAACTAGTTCTAAAGAAATTGGCAATCACTATTTTAAAGGCTGGTCACAACAAAAAAACATCACTTGGAATTGAAAAAAAAAAAGCTGAAAAATACAGAGGGAACATAATGGAATTTTGCCACTGAAATCATACAAATCAACAAGATTTTTTTCACAACTCAGGATAATTGGATTGTAAGGCACTGTTTAGCGGGAATAAATCAGGGCAGTTAGTAAGCAACTTTTAATTTAAAATAAATGGACATGCATCATACAAAGCTCAATTCTCATCTGATTGAAAGCTTTTACTTTTCTGGCAGCAGATCCACTGTGGAAACATGAGAATGCAGCCTCAGGGAGCACAGGCTTGCCAGATATCATTGCCAATGTATGCTCTGACCAGATCTATTACATGCATTGAAGGCCTCACCAGTCCTGAGAGAAGGAAAACAGGTTCTAGAAGTTAATAATTCACTGGAATAACTTATCTAGAGGGAAATTCTAGCAAACACATGACAAAATACATTTTGCCTTACTTTCATTAACACTGAAACTCAACAAATAAGGCCCAAATTTTGACAGTACCTCCAATGAGAGCTGGATGAAAGCTCAGCAAGGTATTAAATGATGGATTTATACTCTTTCAAAATCATTTACTGAAAAGCAGAAGTGAACTTTGACCAATTACTTAGGCTGTGAATTTTTGTTATAGCTAGGAGACAATTAATTTCAAAGGTTCTTTTGAAGAATCCATTTACAGCTTCTAGAGCATGTGAATTGCCAAAGTCTACAACATCTACATTAATATTAATATTAATTTAAATCTCTCAGTCAATCAAAGAAAGGAGTTGAAAGTGACTTCCCAGTTTGAGGCAATTCCACCATAATATACCCTGCTAAAAATACTTTTGAGTTGCTACATTCCCTTGTGTTAAGATTGAGTACAACTGAGTCTACTAAATCATGAGCGGCAGGTGGTATGATGAGACCAGACCTCCTCCTGTCTTACATGCAAGGACCCAAAGGTCCACTTCTCTCCAGCTTCAGAGTTCTGAAGCTACAGCTTCCCTTCCTGCTAGCACCCCAAAGATGAAAGGAAATCTGAAGACAGCACTGCCATCATTAGCAGCATCTGTGTGAAAAAATATTACCTCCTTTGAGGTAATATTGACATCTTTGCTGAGACATTTTTATTGCTGAACATCTCTGATATCACAGCATGCCAGTCCCTTGTGCTGTACTTCATTTGTTGCCTTGACAAAGGAAAACACCATGCATTTGACTGGGCACAGCCTTAAGTTCACAATCAGAAAAATGACTGATTTATTGTATTTCTTTAAGAAGCAGTCTGCTTGTGCTTCAAACAAAGTAATGTAATGGGCTGAATGCCATTTCATAAAAGGAAAGTTCAGGTTAGAATGGCACTGCACAGAAAAAAACTTGTTTTGGCATTACTGTGTGCTTTAACAATTCATCCTTTAGTCCAATGAATCCAGTAGACTCTGCCACAAATACATTTCTAGATTTAGTATTTTAGTAGCATGGCTGTTAATTAAAGCATCAATGAAACAAATAGAGGCATTTCAGAAAGAAGATTTAGCTGCTTAAGCTTACTGTAATTTGACTTTTTTAAAAAGAAAATTGTAACACTAGACTCTGAAAATGAAGAAAGCACAATTCTCAAAATACCATGGGAGAAAAATTACCATCATAATACTTCTGTGAAGAGCCTTTAAGGGATTTTAAAGATAAGAAACCCCTAGAATTGAAGCATCTTCAGAATTTTCTTTTTAGTCTGACAATTTTCACAGATTATTCATGAGCCCATCACCTCTGCCAAAGACCCATAATGGTAACACTGTATTGATAAAACTGTATATAGGGATATTCTGCCTTTTTATATACATAGGCATGTCATCATGTACACACCTCTGATTGGAAGGTTCCAACATGATCCTTCATGCACACAAGTTGTTGTGGGCAAGCAGGTAAGAAATTAACTGGAAAGATCACAAGATGGGTAGAGAACCAGCAGCTTACTCACTTGACTGAAAGGGTGGTGAGCAAGGGCTTGAAGTTCAAGAGTCAGCTGGTTACCACTGGCTGGTTTGTCAGGGTGGATACTGGGTCCAGTACAATTCCATGACTCAGGAATGATCTGGATGACATGAGTGATTGCACCTTCACCAAGCTTGTGGGTGGCACCAAGATGGAAGGAGGTCAGACAGAAAGAATAGCCACCACAAAAACACATCAATCAGTTGGCAGGTGGGACAAGAAGATTTGTATAAGGTTTAACAAAGATAAATATGAACTTCTGCATCCAGCATAACTCGCACAGCAGTGTGGGCTGGGATCTGACTATGTAGTGAACAGCTCTGAGGAAAAAGCCCTGCAGGTCCTGGTGCACATGGACTTGTTTACATTTAAGCTGAACATGAACCTGCAGGCCAGTATGTCCTGCATCAACAGGAGGAGTACAGCCCAGCAGATGGAGGGATGTGGGAATGTCCTATCTGCCCTGCACTTGTTAGGTCAAAGTTGAGACACTGTTTATCTTGCTCTGCTGTACCAAGACCTGGTCTTCAGAGCTCATGGGCAGCACAGAAAATTTGAGGGAATTCAGTGGAGAGTCTCCAAGATAATCAGAGGGTTGGAGAAGTTGACATAGGAAGAAAAGTTGCTGGAATTGGTTCCATTCAGCCTAGAGATGAGAAGGCTGAGGGGAATATAACCACAGTTACATCTAAGTATTTAAATGCAATATCTAAAAGTTATAGAGCAGACTGAGTCACTCTCTTCACAGGGATGTCCACTGACAAGAGAAGAGGTGAAGGGCTTCACAAGTGGTGCAGTTGCTTCAGTGTAAATTCCATAGGAAAAGAAATTATAGACCGGGAAAATAATTAAACAGTGGAACAGGTTGCCAGAGAAGTGTCGGAATCTCCTTCACTGGGAACACTCAAGACAGTTTGACAGGTCCTTGGATAGCCTGACTCAAGCCTTGTTCTGGGCATAATCCAGCAGGTTGAACCAGATGGTCTTCAGAGGTTCCTCCTAAACTTGACCTTTCTGTGGTCACTTATGTGAATGAATAAATCAATAGACTGCTACAAGGATTTCAAATGCATGATGGTTATGATGGATTTTTCACTCTGTATGAAAAGTTTGCTTGAATTTATTCATGAGCAACCAAGCCATATCTGGGATACACTACATATTCTAAACAAATGTAGACAACGTCTCTAAATCATATCCTAAATGCACAAATTTAGTGTCATATTTATTGTGAAAGGGGAAAAACTTGAAATGTTAATGGCATTTTCTACCTGTAAAAAACCTTTACTGTGCACATTTGTAGGCTCTGTATCTTGTTGTAAACTTAATACTGGAACTATTGAGACAGAGAAAGAGGTATGAATACTTAATTTTAAAAAAAGCTGAAACCTATCACAATCTAAAGTGATATGGCAGGTACTTCTGTGTAGGAATGCAAATGCTTCTGAGACTGCATTTATCAGCCTTACAATAATAAATAAGACTGGTAAACTACAATATATATTCCCTTGGAATATTGACCATTTTAGAACTTGAGTTATAGTAAATACAGGGAGCAAAATGAAGCAAAGTCAGGTCTCTTGGCATGAAAATATCAAACAGCTCCTACCTGACCATGCTCAGAATCTTGAAAATATGTAAACAGCTGGAATAAAGTTGCAGCACAGGGAAACACTTTCATTTCTTTGCATATTGTTGCAATGGATATAATGTGGTTTATGGAGGATAGGCCTTTCACTTGAGTAATGTAGATGAGTCAACTCAGCACTTCAGTTTGTCATTTTCCAAAATTGTTTTTTCCTGCCAGACTTAAAAATCCAATGCTTCAGTCATTGCCTGCATTCTTTTCTGGTGGCCAACCACACCTCCTTTATGTCTGGGTAGCGTAAGAAATGCCTGTCCTATCACTTCAATGGCACCAATATAGATTATCAGAGGATAATCAACAATGCTAACAGACTGAAATGATAAATTCTGTCACACTGTTGCAGATACACTACAGCATTACTCCTCATTTTCAATTTTTAATGACCTATGAAGAAGGAATTCCTTATGTTTCAAGTCACTAGACAGCACACACATTTTTCCCACACACTTTTACTACAGGGAAAGGGAACAGGTAATTTAATCCAAGCCCAAAAGGGATTTGCGTGTGTACTTTCCTGAAATACTGCACAGAGGCTTTACTTATGCAAAACAAAATGAAAATCAAGCATTACAAATAAGTCAGTAAAAATACATAAATTTAACTTGGAAACTTTTTAATGAAGCCTTATGTTCCATAAAACTTAATCTCCTGCTGAAATAGTGCTAGCTGCTTCATATTTGAAAGAAACATGCAAAAAGCTGCTTGAAGCTACAGATAAATAATGGATTATACTCTTCCCAATGGAAAAACAGTAAATGCTGTAGAAATAAAGAAAAATTAAGAAAATATGTGCTGAGAAGTTGCAGGGAGCTAGGATTTCACATGAAAAGAAAGTGCTATTGTGTTTAAATTTGTAAATTATCACTACATATCTGGGTCAGTGTCCATTCCTGAGTCAGAATAACTTTTGACACGTTTCAAAGTGTTATTCACACTACTTCAAAGAGAATACAGGAAAAAAAAAAGAGAGCTTTCACTGAAAAAGAAGAGCATAAACTAATCCCTTCTCTGCTGTTACATTAAGCAATTATCCCTACACATTTGAAGTTGTAAAATACATGGTAACTTAATATGAACAGGTTAGAACTTTTCTGCATTACAGACTAAAACATTTTATTTCATGGTTAATTTTTAAATAAAGTCACAAAATGCAGTCCACTCTCCTGAGACCAGGCAAAGATTTCCTTTCCAAGCATGAGAGAAAGAATTCTCTATTGTATTCAGCCCAACTATAAATGAGGCACTGAAACTTAGGGACTTCATGAGAAAAAGTAATTAAATATACTTTTGCATTCAAGAAACACAGGCATCAGGAAAGCAAGGAATCACAAAGGCTTTCAGTTTCTTAGTCCCTTCTGAAGTAAAAGTCAGAAAATGGCATTCGTTTCCTTCATAACACTGTTGTGAAAAGCCCAAGTCAGCAATTGGCTGAAAAACCTTGTAAATGGAAGAAGAGCATCTTGTACAAAATTATCTTCTCTCAAAGCAAAGGAGCTCTCTCTGAGACCTCAGATCTTTTCCAACTCCATACAATTCCCAAACAGACTGTCTGCTATATGCTTCCAAAGGCCGTATCTATAGCCCATAGATGTTGAGAAGTTTTCTAGGAAAATTTGTCCCATAAAATTACATTCAAGACATATGTAAAGGAGACTTAAGAGAATACACACAGCCTCTTTATTTCTCTCCTTCCTCCCCACATGCTCCATGAGGATGTGAGTGCACAAGAACACATAAGGAACTAGAAGCAATGTCCTGAGTCTTATTCTATGCATTTATAAATCTTGTTGCTGTTTCTATTAAAAAATGTTCTTTGTTGTCTTTACAAGATGGTACATAATTTGGTGTGTTTGAAGCTTAAGAGCTCAAGCATGTCAGTCTACTTGCACTGTTGCCACAATAAACTACAGACACAATTCTCCACGTAGCAAGACCACTGAATCTGTGCAGCCCAATGTAATAATTTAGCAGCAGACAGCTCTCACCTGGGCCAGTATTTTTAAGCGTATGTTCGTAGCTCATGTCACTTTTAACAATTAATTATGATACTCCTCAGAGACTATTTTGGCATCTAGCAGTATTAAGGTAACTGTCAAACCTAATCAAACCTAAACTGTATTTACAACTATTTAAAGAGAATTCCTTCATTGTAGTCACTGAAAAAAATTGAGACTCAAAATGCAGCTCTTCATTCCCTGTTTTCAACAAATCTAACGGATTACAGAACACAAGAAACAGCCCTATCGTGAAACAAGTATTGGAATTTGTGGACATTACTTATTTTCATCTCAATACCACAGCAGCTGTCACATAATAACTTTGTATCTCACATTCATCTCACTTCCAGTGGGCTCTAGATACTTGCTTTTATTTTCACATATAGATGAAAGCATGCATCACTGGAAACAAGTAAGATTAATCCAGTATATGAATTTATCAGAAACTGGAAAAAAAATGTAAGTTTACCTACATATTGAAATACATTCATTTAAAGACAAGGTTTCCAACAGCTCAGGTCCCAGACAGAGATTTTTCATCATGTAATGAATAAGAAATATGCAGAAAGAAGGCACAGTACACAGGTAACACATAAATCTTAGATTTTATGCATGGTATTTCACATCGGGTACCTACCCTATTACTTGTACCAAACTGCAAAGTAAGATCTTGTACCTGAATACTGAACTAAGAAGTGCGAACACACTACTACGAAATTAGTCTCTCCCCGCTGCAACAATTTCCATGGCAGCATCAAACTACTCACAGTTTCTAATAAAACCATAAACTTTTTAGGGAAAAAGTCCAATCCCTGAAATAATTTCATGCTGATATACTGCTGCAGCAGGACTCTTCATTACCAAAAATGTTCCTAAGTATGACAACTTCCTATCCTCACTGAAGAATTAAATCATAATTAAATCTATGTGGAAGCAAATCAGATAGATTTTTAAGTGCAATCAGGAAAATAATTTGACTTGGGAAAATTAAAAATTGCTATTTCATTGTGAAACCCCTATCTTGCTACCTGTTCAGTGTTCAGGGGCACTTGAAAAACCATTGGCTGCCAAACTGCCTACTCAGAGACCAGATTATGTTGTCCACTAAACTGACAAGAAGTGTGATTTTAGAGTTCAGATGGCATGGATTTTGTGGTCTTTTTTGAGAACTTAGAAGGTTTTACTTTCTTCTAAAGGCTGATCTAACCCTAACCCTTATACTCCTAGGATTTCCTTGGAATAGCATTGTTTTGAATGTGGAAAAATGCACAAGACAGGGAGAACAGACCTTTGAACTACGAGTGTAACCCGACCTATACATATATAGGTATTAAATACTGCAATCCTAGAAATTTTGGTATGTACACAGGCACCTCCTGGACCAGGTAAGTAAGTGCTTCAGCCTACTTCAATGCTGAAATGCTTTATGCAGAGGGGAATCTTACTGCCAATTTCTAGCTTCCTATCAGATGTCGCTTTAAATTAGAGACTGACCAAGTCATTTGTTTGGAAAGAAATGGCAAATAATTATATATTTACTTTGCAGAGCATACAATTAGTACTTTTGGTTCAATGCTTGCAGCTGAATTAGTTCACAAATGAGCTTTTACTGTACTCTAATAAAATAGTCAAAAGAAAATACTGTAATCAATTAAGGATTAGAATTTAAGGCACTGGTATTCTGAAGAACCTTGAATGGCATTATTTTTGTCACAGTGACGTCAACAATGACTTAAGGTCTTGGGTCTCCACAGAGACTGCCTGCTGCCAGTGGGATGTCTTCAGCTAAACTGCCTTCATGCTGCAAGGAAGCAAACAGCTCCAAATCAAGCTGCTTCAAGATTTCAATTAAGAACATAATTGTAAAAGTGGCCTGATTCACCCTGCTTCTTTTGCAATATCAGTAAGGCCACCTACCCACTGCTCAGATTCCTCTACTACCTTCTCTCCTGCTCCTACTACAGAATTGCTCAAGGGAAGACTTGTTTTCAAATGATTAATATTAATTTTTTGCAAGAAAGGGGCTTTTCGAATTAATGTGGAATAAAAAATACCCAAGTGAAAAATAATTTCATGGCTGGTATGAAGCCTCATTATTCCTTTGTATTGCTACTTTTTGCAACTATTCATTGTACTCCTGCAAGATGTGCAGTTTTGATGAGAAGGGTGAAAAATACTAATGGAGAAGCATCCTGAGAAGTCAGTCGCTGTTATGAACTCAACAGATGTTCGTTTTCTGTGCTCTCTGAGGCTAAGGAATTATTTAGTTAGAGAATGCAAAACTTAAATTGACAAGTATCTTATACTGAGGCTTTGAAAAATCCCATGTTCTATTTTACCTCTATATCTACTGCACTAAGGAAAGTGCAACCTGCTTATATTGAAATCTAGGTGGAAATTTCACTAACTATTCATTTGAAACTATCCATTCCTAATGGTATATGGAAACAAAACCAGGGCTTTTGGTCAACTCCATGTAAAGATGAGGAGGTGCCAGCTGAACCAGTCATCACACCAGGAGAAATGTGACAGCTTGGATCTGCAATGTTTTGCTGATGTAACTCAAGTTGTCCTTGAAAACCCACCAGATTCATTTAGTGTGATAATACATGTCATGATTAAAATGGGCTTTTGGGTGGAGTTAGAAAGACACATTATTAATAGTTACAATATTCAAAACACCTTAAGGAGTGACAAAATAACCCTGCATTGATTCCAAAAGTGCAGTTTTCTTTCTTGTCTTGGCAGAAGAGATTTCATAAATACTAGAAGCAAAAATATGTGCAAGAAGATAAGCATTTCATAACCTAAATTCGTATTTCTTTGCATAACAAGTGACCACTTAGAAAAATGCCACATAGGAATTTGAGTGATGCTTTTGAAACTGTCAGTGCACTGGAAAAAAAGTAAATAAATAAACGTATCCTTTATATATTAGTAATTTTTAAGGATTTGGGGAAAAACAAGATGCTTGGGCTAAAGCAATTAGTCTGTCTCTGACTGAATAGAAATGATAGATTTTTTTCAAAGATGTGTTTTATTTGGAAAAAAGTTACATTCTCTCTCATCATTAACATCTTATTATATCATCTAGAATTTTGTGCAAAGCCAATATGTGATATAAAGCCTAGCTGTTTTCCCTAAGATGGGGGGTTGGTTGATTTGACTCACATTTAGATACATAGTACAATATATTTCAGAGCAGAATGAAATTTTTTTTCCCCAAATTATTTTTCAGGAGAAACACAGGGAATAAAGTTAAACCCTTTTCAATATCAGGCTGTGCCAAGCCTGTTATGCACAGCTAAACTGGACATCAGTGTTTTTCCTATGCTTTTGCACAAAATACAGGTTGTCTAAGAATGGCTGGAGACTGGCTGTCATTACACTCTTGTAATATTTCCACTGGTATCCTGGGCTATGAAATTCATAGATATATGTACTTATAATTTTTCAACCAGCTGTAGCTCGAAACTACGTATTTGCCCTCTGCAACCTACATGGTAGATACATGCACAAATATAAGGCTCAATAACAGTAAAACTAGCTTAAATTGGTTATGTATAAACTTTGAAAGAGAAAGATGAGCTGGTGGGGAAGAATGAGAAATATAAAAAAGCCCCACAGAAACTAAAAGAGATAAATTTGGCTTTCTTTCCTGTTTTAAAACACAGTAATACATAACAATTATAAAAATAGGTATCTGTTAGCTGAGCAAGATAAAAAAATATCCACTGCATGAACTTAGGAGGACAAAATATGCTCACACAATCTGAATTTACCAGGTTCACTAGAGCTATTACTAACACTCTTCCAAAATTCTGTAAGATCACACAATAGTAGAATCACAGAATGGTTTAGTTCAGAAGGACCTTTGAAAGCTCATCTAGTCCCAACACCCCTGCCATGGATAGGGAGATCTTCCACTTGACAAGGTTGCCCAAAGCCCCATCCAGCCTGCCCTGGAACACTTCCAGGTTGGAGGAGGCATCCACACCTTCTCAGGGCAACCTGTTCCAGTGCCTCATCACCCTCACTGTGAAAAATGTCTCCCTTATTCCCCTTATTACCCGATTTTAGTTTGGAGCCATTTCCCCTTGTTCTGCCACTGAAGGTAGATTTAAAGTGATTTTACTGTGCTTGACTAGGATGTGCAATCAACCTGCTCTTCTGAGTTTAGAGTATGGGGAGTCACCTTGCAGGACCTCAAACTCTGCTTGCATTATGGATTCATACAAATTGTGTTTCGCTCCAGTTGTGTAAGCTGAATTTTACCCTCAGTAGCACTTAGGCTATTTCTAGTGTTCACTCCTGTGGGAGCTCTGACAAAAAGTAACTTCCAATACTTACACATAAGAAAATAACCACCCAAACTTTTTTCTAAAAGCAAAACAGAAATGCTCAGGCAACACTAATGTTACTGTGGAAAACCCAGGGATGTTAAAAAAGATTTGCAGCCACCATGCTCTAGACCTCTCAGCATCCCAGCTACATGCAAAGCTGACATTCTTCCTTTGGAAATAAGTTCTAACTTTTCTGACATATATTAAATGTTGACATATGGTGACAAAAGTATTGCCAGCAAGAGCAGTACCTGAATAATTCAACAATAGAGTCATGGCCAAAGAAGCTGAAAGAAGTAATATTTAAAGCAGACGTTAAGGATGCATTCTTGGAGTTTTTCCTACAGTGATGTCACCTGAGATGACGCCACTTGCTGTCTGTCAGCATGAATAAATAGGGTACACTACTGCATTTATTTCAGTGATAAATAAGGTTAATTTGCTGATTTCTTAAGTAAGTTTGTGACTTTACCCAATATTTCTAGCAAGACAGGTTGGGCAAAATATCTTCCAGAGGTAATATTTGCTAATTTGATAAGATTAAACTTCTGATGGAGGACACAATTTTTGATTGTTAGCTTGTTTAGTAATTCAGATTTTATGAGAAAAATATGCGGTAATTGGAATGTTTGCAGTCTGTATCTCTAGCATCTCTCAAATGGTCAGTACAGTAATAAAACTAAAAACTAATAGCAAAGTTAAAATGAAGTATGATGGTTGAATAAGTGCACAAATTGTTTTCCTATAGATATCCAAATTCTCAAGAAATCAAGGGTTCTTTCCATGATATGAGGGGGTAGATGTGTCCTAAGTTAATTTGTACATTTGTTCAATATTACTATTTAGTATTTACTATATGAAATCTCTACTTTGAAACGCCTGGCTTAAAAACCATTGAATTCAGGGACAAAAGGCAAATACGCACAGTAATTTCGCGAATATAAGCCGCACCTTTTTCATTGAAGACTCCAGCCTAC
>VRYO01001463.1:48810757-48887783 GCA_009812075.1 Sialia sialis
TCCCAGCTACCCGGAATTGCGGCTTATATTCAGGTGCGGTTTATAATCGTGAAATTATTGTACATATATATATACTGTACATACACAAAACATTCTAATCAAGCAGATGTTGTCCATGCAGACTCACAATCAGTATGTGATACAAACCTAAAAACTAATCCTCTGACTATGAAAGAGAAACCTGGGAATGACATTTATTTTTGGTGAAGTTGCAGGGAATTTCTCCTCTGTCTTGGAAGAAAGCTTTGAAATGACAAACATAATGAGGCACTTACCTTGGACTGAAAAAAATAGGGTTTAGATTTTTTTTTCATAAGGGAATTTAATTTCTAAAATACAGATTTTACAGATATAAGAACTTTTGAGGATCTCATCTTAAGCCTAGAGCTATAGATTTGGAATGATTAAAACAGACTGCAGTCACAAAATCCTGGAGATCTTGAATTCAAAATACAAAACAGCCTCTTGGCCTGTAGCATGATGTTTTCAATGTATCCGTTTGTGGTTATTACAGTTAACTGACAGTTTAGCCACCAAAAGAAACACCTTCCTGTACACAGATTTTTCATGACACATATCAGCTTATACAATTGCCCACATGAAGTATATTTTTTGTTTTTGCAAAGCAGTTCTGGTAATGATTAAACAGTAACATTCCCAGAATGTGACAAACACAAAATCCAAATGTAGCCATGTCCTAAAGTCCATGTTTAGCTGAAATGCCCTTTAGGCTGGGAGATCCTGGATCAAATTATTGAGTCCAACATATTCAGCAGAAAGGTTAGCAACTCATTTCTCATGCTCACCAAACCCTGGGTTAAAAACTCTTTTATTCCTCTCTGCCCACTATTTGCTCTTGAATAAAAAAGAATTACTTCATAAGGTCTAGTGGCTGTTGAAACAATTCTCCTCTACAGTCCTGTATAAATGACTGGGAGAGGTATTGCCTATCCCTGACAGCCTGCAAAACACATTTTCTGAGGCTGACAATGTACAAAGGGAAAAAGAAGACAATTTACTTAAAATCAGATAAAACGGAGGTTTATTTGGCAAGGGATTACAAAACTGTGGCTATTTTAAAAGGAGAAAAATAGATTTATTCATAGCATCATAGAGCCATTTGGGCAGAAAAAGACATGCAGAGGCACACAATGACCACCTACAGCTAAGTTTCACAGAGCTTACATGCTTTTCCTATCACAAATGTAAAGAAGGATGGCAGCCAATTTTCCATTTGAAGAACATGGAGCAGAGGCAAAGAGATAAAAATAACCCACCATTTGAGCTAGAGGGACGAGACATGTGTATCCCTGCACCACTTTAACAATTCTCCAAAAATATGCTTATGGAGATTTACCAAATAAAACTATCAATCATGTACTTAGGCTAAAGTAATCATGCAATTTTGCTGGAACTTCAGGCAATAGCTTGAAACTCTGTTAAATTATTTATTTCCTAGAATTACTTCATGGGTCCACCAGGGGAAAAGCAAATGAAACTCTTCTTGTTGTGCATTTCCCTCAATTTCTCCAAGCAGACAGTAAGAGGCAATATTGCCATTTGTCCTCAAGCTTTCCTTGAGGAAGAGATTTTAGGCTATGGCAGAGGTACTGAAAGGAAACACAGAGAAGCAGTTCAAGCCCCACTGCTTTCTGGAATACAGAATTCTCTCTGCAGCATTTAGCCCATGGCTCTCCAGAGCCTTTCTCAGCCAAGTGGAACTGCACCTGCTTTCCGCTGCAAATAACCACAAGAGCAAAGCCTCCCTGTTGCCAAACTCTTAAACCTGTGGTTTTATTCTCTAGCTCAGTGTAACACCAAATGGTCTATATGACAAGAGCAATTGCTGCTGGTAATTAGTTCTGTTCAAGTTGATTTTTAAAAAGCTCTATTTTCCTAGGAGAAATCCTGGAACTCATGAGCAGAAACTTGAAATGTCCCTCCAGAGACTGCCTTGAGGTGTTAAAGCTCTGCCTGCCAGCAGCCATCTCACTATTTTGAAGTGGCCTGGTCCAGATTGAATGCATATATATGAAGAAAGACTTTAAATTCATTATATTGGCAATCAGGTTCAAGGATAACTGTGCACTGAAAACCCCTGTGGTTTGTGTATTGTTGTTAATGCTTTATTACTTTGGATGGCAGATCCATAAAAGTGGTGGCCTTCTGCCTGTCTTATACAGCAATGGTTATTTAGTGAACCTAGTATTTTCTAAATTGCTGCTCAAGTGATTAATATTTAATTAATCTTAGCCTATAAATGAAGTCCTCAGTGATACTGCACCTAGAAGTGCTACTGGTCTAATATTGTGGTGGAAGACTGCCTTTTGAAAGCAAGGATATTATGTTTAATCTGACAGGGAAGCACTTAGTTGTTGCTTCACTGCTTCTCAATTAAGGAACTTCACTGGAAATTGGTAAATTCACAGAACATTGCTACGAAGAGTGAGAATTATGAAACTGTAGATTTAAAAAATAGATGTAGTATTCAGCTTATATTTTAGATTTTATAAGAAACACTGAAACTGAGAAAGATGTGAGCAAGCTTGTAGGCTTCTCATGTGTTACACTCAGTCTGGAGACTGCCCCCTTTTTACCTTGGATCTTATTCAGATTTTAGGTGCTATTTATTTACCTCATAATATTCCAATACTGAATACCAGGACTGTTGCCTTCTCCATCTCATTCTCACCGTCTCTGTATGCATAAAACATCACAGTCAAAGTACTTGCTGAATAGATGCTTTAATTTTGTCTCTCCAGTACATGAACAATTTTTTTTCTTTTCCAACTTACTCTATTTGCAATTTTCTCTGTTGTCATGTTTTGCACATGGTTTACTTGTATTCAAATCCACTTTGACAAATGGCAGTGTATTATTTTAAAGGATTTGTGAGCTTAAATTCATCATCTCAATGAACCTTACTGAGCATTTTATTTTTCTTCGATAAGAAGTAATACGTTTTCCAGTAAAAAAAATGCTGCAATGAAGTGTGCCACAGAACTGATCATTATACTTGCACAAAAAGCCAAATATAAGATTAGTTTTTGTCCTTTATAAGTTCTTTTTTTTAATGCTAAACATCATCCTGACTTGCTTCGATATATATTAATGGAGCAACAGGTGCCAACAGCTGAAAGTGCACTCCTTCTCAAACACAATCTAGTTTCATTAATAATGCAAGTTTATCTGAGGAAGCTGTTCCCAAGTACTCTACATGCTGCCAGCTCACTGAATGCATGCCTGGACTGCATAAAGCAGTACATTTCAAATAAGGTGGAAGAAAATATTGCTTCTTTTTTGGAAGCCTTAGAATTTATCTTTCTAACAAAAGAACCGCACACGTGAGATTTACTAGCAATTCTTAAGCAAAGATTATACCTTTGTATTCTAATAGAGATGTGATATTTCCTAGAAATTTAATGCTCTTCTATCAAAAATACAGAAGTGAAGTCAGAAGAAATAACTGGTGAATCACAGAATCATTAAGGTTGAAAAGGACATCCAAGACCATTGTGTCCAACCTTTGACCAAACACTAGCATGGCAACTACACTCCAGCATTAAGTGCTACATACAGTAGTTTCTTGAATAGCTCCAGGGATGGTGGTTCCACCACCTTCCTGGGCATCCTGTTCCAATGTTTAACAGTCTGCAGGTTAGAAATTCTTCCTAGTGTCTGACCTGAACCTCCCTTTGCACCACTTGAAACTATGTTCTCTAATCCTGTCACTTGTTGCCTGGGAGAAGAGCACAATTCCCACCTGGCTATAGCCCCCTTTCAGGTGGTTGTAGAGAGTGATAAGTACAGAGTCTCCTCTTCTCCAGGCAAAACAACCTCAGCTCCCAGAGCTGTTTCCTCATATGACTCACACCAGCTCTGCTGCCCTTCTCAGGACATTCTCCCGCACCTCAGTGTCTTACTCATAGTGAGGGAGCAACACTGAACACAGCACTTGAGGTGTGTCCTCACCAACACCAATGCTCAACACTGAAACACAGTCACTTCCCTAGTCCTGCTGGCCACACTATTTGTGATACAGGCCAGAATGCCATTGACCTTTCTGGCCACCTGGGCACAGCTGCCTCATGTTCAGTCAGCTGCCAAGCAGAACCTCCAGGTCCTTTTCTGCCAAGCAGGTTTCCAGTTACTCTGCCCCAAGCCTGTTGTCGTGGTCCACTGGAAGGATTTAGCACTTGGCCTTATTGAATTTCATACAACTGGCCTTGGCCCATTAAACCAGGTCAGCGAGATCCTTATGCAGAGCCTTCCTGCCCCTCCACAGATTGACATTCCCATGCAATTTAGGGTCACCTGCAAACTTGCTGAGGGTGCACTCAATTCCCTCATCCAGTGGAGATATTAAACAGGACTACCCCAACACTGAGCCCTGGGGAACATCACTAGTGACTGGATGACAGCTGGATGTAACTCCGCTCTCTGGGCTTGGCTGTGCAGCAAGGTCTTCACCCAGTGAAGAGTGCAGCTTCCAACCTTTCCAGCAAGGTCCCCAGTGTGGGAAACAATGTCCAAGGCTATGCTGAAGTCCAGGTAGAGTACATCAATACAGCAGCTTTTCCCTTATCACTAGGTGGGTCACCTGGTCATAAAGGAAAGCAGATGGACCAAGAAGGACCTGCCTTTCCTAAACCATGATGACTGGGCTTGATCCTCTGGTTGTCTTGTGCATTCTGCATGATGGTTCTCAGGATGATCTGTTCCATAACCTTCCCTGGCACCTGTCAGGCTGGCAGGCCTGTAGTTACCCGAGTCCTCCTTCAAACCCTTCTTGTGGATGGATGTGACACTGGCCAACCTCCAGTGGTTGGGGAATCCCCCCATGAACCAAAATTTATGATGGATGAAGGATGACTCTTCCACCAGTTCCCTCAGGTCCATCAGGTAGAAATATAACAGGAATTTTCTGTTATTCCTCTTACAAACTCTTCCTTACTACAACAACACTGAGGAACATAGTCACAACCTTTACAACATTAAATATGAACAAAATAATATAAATCATCATTAGCTATTAAATACTCATCTAATGGGTATATATAGAGAGGTTTATATGATCATGTGCTACAACTGCATTGTGGAGGTGCCTTGGTATTTACATTATGGTTCCAGAACTATCATGAAGCTTTTTCTCCATTTAGATCCATCTGCCTAGATACATTTTTCATACAAGTTTCGAATACTCTAATTCTGGACAGCATTATAGACTACCTGCTTGGAAGACAGCAGGCAATTCTACTATCTTCTAAGGATAACTCACCTTACAATATTTCTAAAAAAATTATTTATTATTTTTCAATTAAACTGTTGCTTGATTTGTGACAATCTTCCAAGTCAAATAACATTCAGGGGAGTGAGAAAGCCACCATGTATTAGACAAGTTCAATCTTGCATTTTACAGGAGTTTTCTATGGTGTTAAACTGGTAATTTTTATAATCTCTTTAAGGTTTCTGAAATCTTGCTCTTTATAGAACACATTTTTTATTTCAAATGTATAATAGAATAACTATTACAACATCTGTAAACTCCCACTTAGGGAATTGCTCCAAAGCTGTCGAGAGATGAAAAGTTAAAATATGCTCAAGCTGGGGAGGTCATTCTGCTTCTGAAGGCCAGTAGTTTAGCTCAAGGTTTTATCTTAACAATAACACGTGCTGCTCCTGTCTTTTGCTGTCTTCTTCCTTTTTATTTAGAAAACTAGGACAGCAATTTTATATGCCAAGGTAATTAAATGTAACTGTGGGCTATGATTGTGAATTTATAAAATAGGTAATAAATCAGGTGATAAAAGAGTAATACACCTCCAATTCTGTTGCATAAATTTAGGTTTCACATGCTTTTTTATTCCATTCTGGTACACCTCATTTCCAAACTGAACTGAAATATATTTTTCCAGACTAGACACATAGAATACCATGATGAAGCACAGTAAAGCAGTTCCAATTTGCAGAGGACAGTCTGGTTATAATTCCTTGATGGTTGCTACTGACTATCAGCAGCAAGTCTAGCTTAATTTTTTTTTTTTGTTGAACAAAATAAACTACAGATGGATCCTGCTGCATCCATTAATCCACAGTCACAAAACACTGATGCACTTCACGTTCCTATTTAATGATGTAATAATTATTTAATAGGTGCATATCCCACAATAATTCTATTCTTCTTCTAAAAAATTTTTTTCTAAATTTTAAGCTGCATACTGGTTACATGAAGGAAATGTCTTTTCTCTTTGTCCTAGTGAAAACAAGCAAAAAACACCCAACCCTCAACCAGATTTTGTGATAGAAGGTACATATGCCATCTTTAAATTTTTCTCTTACCTATATGAGAAAGAAGATCAAGTCCTCTAAAAATACTTAAAACCTGTGTATTTTAACCAGCAGCTTTTATAAGTCTCAGAAGAATTTGAAAGCAAGGTGGAGGAGAACAACAAAGGAAGAGGGAATAAAAAACTATCCATCTGCCTAACCCACTCAGCAATGACACAGAACTTCATACTCAGAATTTGGTACAGTCTCAAAAATTTTAAATTAGCAGCTGTCACTGTCCAGTTTTAAAAGAGAAAAAGAGTGAGGGAGAACACAGAAAATGATCTCTCATATATTTTTCTTTGTTCAAAACAGATTTTATACTGTACCTGAGCTACAGCTGAGTGATCTGACCATCCAGAAGAGCACACATTAAAGCAGGCAGAGGGAAGATGGGAGGAGCTGTGGAAGAGAACTCAGCAGCAGGAGAGGCACACTGGACAGATGCCAGGCAAATTACAGCAGAGCAAAGAGGGGAGAAACCCCCAACTCATTCCCATATACCACGGTGATGTCTTTGGTTCTGAGACAAACAGATCATGGGAAGAAGCATAGTTGAACTATGTTATACATAATAGTTTTGGAAAGCAAAAAAGGCTGCATTCAAATTGAAGTTTCTGTAAAGGTATAATTTAAAATATACCTTGGAGGCCCCTTTATATGATGTCCTATCATTCATTTTACATATTTAGGTCACACAAGTACTGGAAATTAAGTACTTTGAATTTTTGCTTTACAGTGTTACTAATTTTGAAAGATATTAGTTAAAAGCTGGGGTTACCAGTTTATCACTAAGTTTTGAGAAAAATGCCATTAAATGAAAACAGCAGTTGGTTTTCACTGCATTTTTCATGAATGTAGAAGCACAAACATCTGCTTTTGTGTCTTTTTTCCCCCAAGTTTCTCCAGGCTTGAAAAATAGTTATGCACCATAAATATCACTCTATGAGTCATTTACTTAAGTGAACAGCTGCCTGCTAATTAGCCAAATGCTCTCCATTTTAAATCATACAGTTAAATGAACACACTGCAACAGGCACAAGAATGAAGTGCAGGAACTTTACTAAAATGATGAAATTGCAGAAATTTGTTATTTCTGTGTCAGCAAACAGAGGTCATTTCCTTATTCTGTATCTATGGACTGAGAGACATAATGATCATTTGCAGTAGATTGTGGCTCTGAATATAGAAAACCAGGGAAACATTACAGAGCCCTGGTTAAAAATAAGAAATGACACAGCTCTTAGACCAACACTATTTTCTGCCAATTTAATAATGCTAGCTTTGCTTTTTCTCATGGAACTGCTGATCAGTGCTAGTATCTGAAGAGCCAGATTGATAGGCAACAGTGAGGATGGCTGCTCATGTTCATGGAAAACTCTCATGTTCTACAGTGTTATAGAAAATAATCAAACCTAGACAAAAGATGGAGTAGGCATGCCATCCTGGAAGAGGCCAAACCAAAGCAAAACAAACCAAAGCACCTTTTTGTCTTGACCATTCTTCCACATTTTCAAATCTCGATTTTTTTTCCTATTAGCATAATTGTTGGCAAAAGTAAATAGTTGTGTGAGCCAGGACTTCCCTCTGAGCCTCATATCCTGCTTTCTGAAACAGAAACTCTTTTAATCTTAAATAGAATATAACCCCAACACAATTCCACAGTTCTCAAATTAAACTCAAATGGCTGAAACAATGCTGTGTGTATATTGAGAACAAAGCATCTGACCATAACGAACAGAACAGAAGTCCACCTTTGAAGGCCGCTAAGTTTTGGGTATGCTTTTATAAAGCTATACTGGGACAGAATTTATAGATTTTCCATCATCTTTTTGAATCTTTCAGCAATCAAGAAAAGTCAGTTGACACAAGAGCTAAGAAAATCAAAGCCATAGGATCCTAGAAACCAATATTTGAAATCCTCACTGAAGTTTTTCATTAAATTCTCAGTTCAGATTAAACCAAACAACTCAACTCCAACAGTCAACAAAACAAACAAGCCAACCAGGGAAAAATACTCAGGTAATTATTTCTTCCTGAGAAACTCTATTTTTCACAAAAAACTGACATACCTTAGAGAGAGGGCTACCATGTTGGAGGACACATTCTGATTTTCACTAGAAAGAAAATGCACACATTCCTTCTTGTTCTCTGTTCATTAAAACTGAGGAATGCTTAAACCATTAGCCAGGTCCTCAATATCATTACAACAGTGACCTCCAGTGAAAGATAACCATAAAAGGAATCACTCTCTGACAGAATAGCAACTATGAGGGGCTTTAAAAATTTAATTGCTTTACAATATTTGTCATATTTCTACTTTATTTCAGAACTATTCAATAAAGGTAGAAGCCATGAGTACTTAAAGAACAGTTTCAGAAGGCTAGCATTCTACACTTTGTTTAAATTATCAAAATAATTTCTGAAATGTTGTGCATTTAAAATAGAAGTGTGTGAGACATGATTATTTGCAGAAGCAAAATAATTTACTCAATAACCTTCCAAATCTTTTAAAATCCTACATTCATAATGATAATGACAAAAATCCCCAGGAGCTAGGGGCACTCTGTGCATCAGAATCTGATGTCTTATTCCAAATTACCTTATGTTACTGGTTTGTTTTCATTTTCTCATGAGTGCATCACAATCGGGGGCTTGAAGTGACAAACAATTAAGTATACCTAACTTTTAAAGTTTTAGCAATTTTACAGTGATTCATCCACTCATCCAGTCCCACAGTGATTCATCCACTCATCCAGTCCAGTGAAATCTCTTGTAGTAAATGTGGCAAAACTAAAATAAAAAATCCACTCCCCAAGCACACAGACTGGAAATCCATGTCTACAGATCCTGTTGATTTCTACTTCAAATGTAGTCTAGGGCCTTTTGAATTTTAGGTTTAGAGTTGCTATTCTGCACTTTTGTGAAATCTAAATGACTTGAGGCTTGAAGCTATGAAAAGGAATGACAAGTGGACAAACAAATTCTGCTGTAATCTGTGCTGCTGCTTTAAGGAAGGTGCTTTGCAACATGCTCCTTACATTCAGCTTTCCTCTCTGTTTGCAAAAGAGTGAATAAACCTCAGCAGTGAAAAAGATTTTATCTCTAAATAATGAATAGTCAGAAATTGAAAAGCTTTGCATGAAACGTCAACTGTTTAACAAAGGAGGCAGAGGGCAAAATTTGTTATTAAAAGATGCAGATGCCATCTGTTCATTGGGAAAATAAACTGCATCATTCACCTAGTATGTCCCTCATTCTTGCCAGTACTCATGATTCAAACACAAGTCACATATTTTTGCAAAAATTATTCATATCACACATGGAGAATGAACACTTACTTTTTAAGCACAGGCATTGCCTCTTCTTACCAAGAGCCTTCAAGAAGGCCCTCTGCACCAAAAAGCAATCTAGTTCTCATTAATCATATCTTTCTGAATGAAACCTTCACCTTGCCAGCAATCCCCTACTTGCTCTCATCACAACACCACCTGCCAAACAGGCAAATTCTTTCATGGATGTAAGAGCCACAGGACAGCTGGGGCAGGATTTGAGTATGTAAAATTACCTATTTGAGGTTTGTCTTCTTGTGATGGGGTTAGACCCAACTGTGAAGAAAATAGTAAAAGAAACCAGCACAGGGAAAATTTTCAGGAAAGGAAAAACAAACTTACAGTTTGGATAGCTATAGAGAGGATCATAAATACAGTAATTTCACAATTATAAGCTGCACCTGATTATAAGCCACACCTCCCGGTAGCTGGGTAGACCATGGAATTTGTCAATAAATAAGCTGCACCTGAATATAAGCTGCACTACTGGGGTAGGCTGGATTCTTCAATGAAAAAGGTGTGGCTTATGATTGTGAAATTACTGTATTCATTTCTATGAAGCCCAACTCAGCTGTGAGTCAGGAGCCTGGGCACAGTCAAGCGTATTTTTAGCTTATACTTTGTTGTCTGTGCACAGAAAAAAATGTACCAATGTCCAAAATAAAAAAACTGCAGGGCATTTGAAAAAAGAATGCAAGTATTCAAAGCTTCAACAGTAACAACAGAAAATTGCCAACTGTAATTGTAAGTTCTCAGCATACACAGTCCATTAATGTAAATCAACTGTTTCTTTTTACAGAAGACTAAATAACAAGACAAGAAGTAGAAAATTGACTTTAGATGGATAGCTTCATTATTTCTGCAAAGTAATCATATGTCTCTTTCTTCTTACATATTATAAAAATGCAGAACTTGGTCTGAAATGCTTCTCTCCATAAGGTTTAGGGACAGTTAGGTTTTCTTTCCTTGTTTAGAACACTCACACTGACTCAAAGTCACTTTGAACTTCTGTGTATTACTTTTGTGTCAGGAATACTTATCACCGAAAGTAAATGGAAATTAGTCAAGATGTTTGAAAACACAGGTTCTGCAGCAGTGAAATGAAATTAATTTTTATTTCCAGATTAGGGGGCAGGAAAATCAAGGGTAACTTGCCTTTCTTATTCTCTCCATTTCTCACTCTTCAACATTAACTTACTGTGTTACTTGTAGGGAATAAGACATCCGTGATTTTTGCTGACAGCCTCAAACTGTAATGAAAAGCCTATGAGAGGAATAAAGTGTTCATAGCAGGACCAGCACATGCACTGTGTGCTCAGGAACAGATCAGTGCCAAAGATTTTCCATCTGCCTGTACAAAACCAAAGGCGAAGTTCACAAAGTCACCTCAGTCTGGCTTTGCATACCTTCAGTGTGGGTGTTTTACCATGCTAGATGTTGGAAAAGGAAGTAATTAATTTAAAAGCTTTTAGGATTGTCTCAGCAGTGCAGGTGAATTAAACTCGGATGGCAGAGAGCAGTTTCCATCCTCAGCTGTTTGCTCTACTTCTCTTCAACGAGTTGCCATTAACACTGCATGGATGGGCAAACCACACATGAAGCATATCCTGAAACCATCACAGTTAACAGCCTCAGGCTGCTTTCAAGCAAACAAAAATTGATTCTGGACTGTAAAACAAGCAGCAGGAGATGCTTAACAAAAAGCTCAGTAGTTTATACAGTGTGACTGCTCAGGAGAGTTGCTTAATCAAACATCTCAAAAAACTGTCCCAGCCCAACCACAAAATGGATCTAAGAAGCTGACATTGGGAAATCATGCAAGTGCTCACCAATCCTTTTCCAGCAATGTTGTTGCGTATTTACTTTTGCAGGTAATGCAGGTATTTCAATTAATTTTCTGCTGTGAAAATTCAGGAAAAAGAAAAAAAGAGGATAGGTCTGTAAGAGCCTACTGAGAGGGTGCAGCTCCTCCAGGGAGTGTTTATTCCTTTCTAAGACAGTTAGCTGAGATGTGGAATTGCTTTCCAAACTACAACCATTCCTTGATCACAAAGCAAGACTAGTGCTGTTCTCAGACAAGGCACCTGACTTTTTTAAACATTCAGTTTGCTGTGTCCTACACTGAGCACTTCTGTTCTGATTCAAGTTTCTCCTTACCATGTATCTCATCTTTTCTCAGACAGGGAAAGAAAAAAAGAAAAGAAAGGATAAAGGCATTTTAGCCTCTTTATCCTAGATTGCTACCTGTCTATTGAATATGACATTAGATTTTCCTAATGCTCAGCCTAGATTTTTCCTCCTTTAATGCTATCGTATACTCCTAATTACACTCCCACTTTCTTCTGTGCTAAATAGATCCACTGTTACTATTTATGGAGCTTAGAACAGATATTTCCAACTCTAACAGCTAAGAGCTTGCTCTTGCATATGATAAATGTGTAGATATGCTACCAAAGGAAAAGGAAATAAATGCTTCTGAAGACATACTTGGCTTTGCCATGTAGATCAACCACATGACTCATTTAAATCTCAAGTATTCTCTGCAGGATTGGCAGGCTACCATACATGACTGAGGCTAAGGTAAAACTAAAATTTCACAGATAGTCTATTCAGCCTGGAAGTTCTTACTGCTGTGCATGAGTTACAGTAATTTCACAATTATAAGCTGCACCTGATTATAAGCCGCACGTTGGGGTAGCCCATAGGATTTGTCCATATATAAGCCGCACCTGAATATAAGCCGCACTTTTTTTTTTTAAAAAAATTTATTTTAATTTTTTTTTTTCTAAAAGCGAGGATCCATGTGTGACAAAGTAACAAATTAGTAACAGAATCACGCCAGAGCGGGGTTTGGTGTCAGGTGCTCAAGTTGCAACAGTTTTCATAGACCAGTGAAGCCTTTAAAGGCAGCCCCAGGCGCCTTCCCGCCCAGCTCTCACTTTTGGGTTGGCATTTCACTGGGATTTTTCCATAGATAAGCCGCACCTGATGATTAGCCGCACTACTGGGGTAGGCTGGATTCTTCAATGAAAAAGGTGCGGCTTATAATCGTGAAATTACTGTACTTCTTTCCTATGGAAATTCAAATTTGTGGATTGTTATTAGTAACAGCACAAAATGTGAGCTGAAAATGATGTCAAAATGCATTTTCTCATGAAAATTTGTACTCAAATTCTAGCTTTAGTATTTTAAAAAATCACTAAAAAATTATTATCTCTTAACTATCAAAATATTGATATGGTAAGATGATTTATATTTGGTGAGGACCCTTGCACTTTCTTAGGACAGATTTTTTGTTAAAATTATTCTTCTCACCACATAACCTTTTTTTTGAAGAGAGGAATGAGAAGAAGCTGCCATTCAGCCCAAATTTGATAATTTTTAAATTCTAGGTACACAAGGTGATTTTCTTCTCACCTCCAATTACTCCACTAGGTGCCAGTATCCAAAGGTCACACAACATATGAGAAACTAAAAATCCTTCTAAGAAAGTTCAATTTGGAATAAATCTCCAAAAGAGACAGGAATTTTTTTGCTGCTTCTCTTCCATAATGTTATTTTATTTTAACACTAAAACTCCATGGAGTAATTTTGAAAATATATGAGGCAAAGTTTATCTAGCACAGAGTTGAAAAACAATTTTCTCATGAACTTTACTATGGTAAGGAATATAAATTAGAACTAAAGGTCAATGAAGAAAACCAAGTAAGATTTGATATTTTATGAAAAAAACCCCCAAAGTCTCAAGTGGCTTGTGGAAATAATACATGCATAAAGAAAAAACACATGAAGTCTCTGAGAGAAAAACGATATTTATTTCTAAAGGAAAAACAAAACTTTGTTAAGGCAAAACAAAACTTTGTTAAGTAAATTAATGATGGGAGCAAATTATGCTCATGCATTCCCTATTACCACTTGGTTTTGAATTAAGCACTTTGTTAATTTAGGTAAAATCCTGCAATGCTTTATATTGTGAAGAATTAGCCTCCACGCAGTATAATACTCTGATTTTCTAAATTGTATGGTTTTTGCAATAGAGGCACCTGTAGTCTCCACATTTTTACAGTAGCTTGTACAATAGAGGCCTGACTGAATAAGGCATCTGAGTATTTAAAATAAGCTGATAAATAGTTATCAATACAAGGTTGAGATGTTTTAGAAAACACATATTGAGACTGGTTTTTTTCTCTTTCTTTTGTTTTGCAGATAGCACATCTGACTACTTTTGTGAAGAGAAGGAGAAACCAAAAACTGTTTTCAGACACTTAACATCATACTTTGCAGTATTAACTCAAATGTCACCTCAGACATTCAAAATATTTGTAGTTATTTCATTAAAATTCATGAGCGTTATTTGAAGTTCCATGGATTTTTTTCATATATTTTGAGAAATGAAAGTGAAAAAACCATACTAAGTATACAGATATACATCATAAGATTAAATATGGAAAAAGAGGGGGGGAAATAAGAGGCAGATTGCAAAAACAAAATAAGAAAGAGATTTAATTGCACCATAAATGTACTTTATTGTTGTACTCAGCCCTAAAATGAGGAAGAGAACATTCCACCAGAAAAGACAGCATATACTGTAACAAATTAGGTTTTAAGTTACACAAAGAAAAAAAAAAACCCGTCAAACGCGCATCATTTGTAAGGGTTTCTTCTCCCTTAATTACAGATATTTGATGTGACATTAAATGATTAAGAGGACCATACTGTCAGTTTTCATTAGCAGACAGGATGACAACAAGTACCTCTGAAGAAATTGTTAGAAAAAGGGGCATCTTTACAAGAAATCCCTTGCTGTTGCAAAATAGAAATTCTCTGAATTCCTCTCCAGGTCAGTGCTGAAGATTAACACTCAGTGGAAAAAGGAAAGATACCAGGAAAAGGGCAAAGGGGGACAAATGAGCACAAAGCAGGTACTGATTGTCAGTCCATATGACTTGGGAGGGAAATCCACATTTCTTATGTATCTTTTCTTCAGGGAATGCACATGACCTGTTATTTCCAGAAGTATCTATTTTCGCATCTTGATTTTGATACTTTTTCTGTGATAGAGCTTGGTATCTAAGGAAACTGGAGATGGTATTATGAAAAAATAGGATCTAAATTTTTTTCCTCAATTTCAGTCTTCTGTATCCATGGGACACTAACAGCCAAGGGATTGCCTGAAAATCAAAGGGTCAAGGGCTGGTGAAACACCTAAAATATGTGAAGTGCAATTTAAAAGCTGAAACACTGGCTGGGCTGGGCCGACACAGCCTCACTGAACTGAAGAAAACAACCCCAGAGATGGACACAACCTTTCAAAGAAGGAAAACAACCTCACTATGGCTTCCCTCTTCCCACTGACTCATGAAGTCTTCACGCTCCGATGCTGGACATTGCATTTCTTGGTCTTATAATTTACTCTTGAAGCCTGTCAATGACAAGTTCTTTGGTGTTTCTCTCATTTACCTACTGAAACAGAATGACCAGCCTCTCAAAAGCAAATCAAATATATTTGTTTGCATTAAGACTGTAAATAACTATGTGTGAGTCCTACAATCTACTGTGTAATCACTCCTATGGATTTTGCCCACTGTCTTCAAAGTAGTGATTCAAGAAAAGGTTTTGCCTTAAATGTCTTTATATCTTATTAATTCCTGCGAAGATAATCTTAAACTTTGTCTTTCTCAAGTGAGGTGTTGCACAAAGGAAAGTATTCTCCTTCATGCATTAAATGACATACCAAATAACTGCTCTAGTTAAAACTTAACAATTTTTGTTGCAGCATTTTTGTTCACCTGCAGTGCTTGCTCTGGCTGCCTCAGTTTTTGGAATTAAAATTATCATGCTGTCAGCTTTGATCACTGCGGATGTTTTTCAGGTTTTGCTCTTCCCTGGAATACAAACTTAGATGAATTGCATTTAGTCATAATAACGCCTTGGCAATTTCTCTACCAGTCGAAATAGACAATTTAGGCAGCATGTAATATTTAAATCCTTTATGCACACTTCACTTTTTCCAAAGGATGTCTAAAGCCTCTCCCTTGTATATTAGAGCAGTCATTTCAAACAGTGTTTCCTAATGAGAAGGCTCTATGATATCTTTGTATGATGGAGAGATGCAGCTTTAAGTAAAAATAAAAGGAATTACTTGCTGTAAGCTTTTGTTTCAGCAACTAGACATTCAAGAGGAATGAAAACAGCACAGTCCTAGCACTGTTACCCACATAGCCTAGATTAATTTCCTTAAAATTAATTATCTATATGTCATAGTTATGTAACATGAATTACAGATTTCAGACTCCCCCAGTCTCAAGAGGTAAAAATTAAGAAATAACCCCCCCAGATCCCAAACCAGGAGCCATTCCTTGATATTCATCTTGTAGTTTCTTAGTTGTCATCCCCTTCATAGTCCAAGTAACACATCTTACCACTTGCTATTTACCTCATTTAAGTTCTTCAATACATTCTTGCCTATGCTGGTACTTCCTCGGACAGCATCAGCGCTCACCAATACAAATAAGACTATCTTTGAAACAGAAGCGCCTCAAAAGAAACAGACTGGGAGATTTGCCTACCAGGATTTTTCACCCAGGAAATCTCTTGAAGAGCAAGAAAAAAGCCTTATCTAATCTTTTGATGCTTTGTCATTTTGAAAACAAAATGCCCAAAACGACACACAAGGAATACTTGTTCAATTATTGCCGTGACTGGAAGAGCCCATGCTTTGATGGAGCTCTGTGGATTCGGCACGCCCTCTGTTCCTTTGGATTTGGCTGGGATGTATTTGTAATGCTGTGTGAGCACAGACTACCAGAGCAGGCAGGGAGAGTGGCAGGCAAAGCAGAGAATCAGCACGGCCTCTAATTTGTGTAGTAGCTCCATCTACCCAAGTGGAGTTTCCCTGTAAAGACCCCCTGCTTAGAAAATGTTCTGTGCAGTTCTGGAAAACAATACCCAGTGCCTGCAATGAATACTTGTAAGCCAGGAACTTGTCAGAGTCTGTGGAAAGAGCTACTGCAGCTTAATGTTATTGTGCACATCATTATCACCCACGCAAACCTTTTGATGGATGGATGAATAATTCCCATGTGTGGGAAAGTAACACCAAGTGATGGATTTCACCAGCATAAATACCACCAGTAATTACTTGAAACTGGTAAGGGAAGAAGAAAAAAAAGGAAAAAGAAAAAGGAAAAATAAGAGTATGGTGAACACTTTGATTTGGAAATACATTAATTTTTAGATAAGTGGTTCTAATTGAGAGTTTTATATATCATGACATTCGAGAGCTTTCACAATGGGATGAAGTTTGTTTTACCTTTACTATGAGAGCAAAAGGGATGCATAAATGATGAAATAACTTTCAAAGCAGGAAAATGAAGACTATTTTCAGTATAGTTCTCCATCTGTTTTGCTAATACAGATTAAAAATACTCTTGTGTAATATGATCTTCACACAGTCCCTCAGAAATGATACAATTAAGTTCTTCATATTCCGTATTTGGCTAGCAAACATTTAAAATCATTATGAATATAATCAGTTTTGCTCATAACCAATACTGTAAATGACAACTATAATACAGCACAGCCCAGCACCTGACAACCACATGCAGAAAGCACAAAGAGCTCTTATTACAGAAGAAGAGCCACTGATAGTCCTAATAAACAACCAAATTATTCCTATTTTTCTTTAAAAATAGAGTATTTTCAAGAAGACTAAGACATACACTGCTGCTCCTCTAACTCAAGTAATTTAAATTCTTCTTGATATATATCACACATTGTAAGAAATACCAAATTACCCCATACAATGCTTCTTAAGCATTGCCAAAATATTCTAGATTTCTCTGCACCTTGTAGTACAAAATATGCCTGTAAATGGCTTATTTTTCTACCATGAATTGCTCTACTTGCAGATACCAGAAAATGACAAAATGACCAAACAGAAAATGGAAGCAAACACCCCAAATTGCTGATAGAGCAACTCTGTGTCACTGAAGCAGAAATGTGATTTGTAAAGACAGAAAGAGTTGAACAATACTGAGAAGTCTCCTACAGGGCATACTAAGCAGGCTATTCAATGAAGGGCTAAATGATAAAATGATCACAGAAGACAAAATTGGGTTGAGGAAGACTTTAAAAGCCTTTATTTGAAAGATGGTTTTGTAAGGCATCTATATGGCCTTTAGAGACATGAAGTTCTGTACCTGGACATAAACATATAAGTGATGGAAAGGAGACAAAACCATATTTAGCTACTTGATGTAAAATTAAAGAAACGTGCCTGACGTTCAGCAGTTTTATATTTTTTAAAGGTCTTATTTTGGTATGAAATCAGAGTATTGGACAAATAAGTCTTAAGAACTTCAGGGAGCTCAACTCATAGATGCTATGTCTCATGTACTCCTAAATAATTGTTGGAAGTTCATGAAAAAATAAATAACAGCATCATGTCACTGCTTAGGTTGTACAAGTTTATTCTATTCTATTCTATTCTATTCTATTCTATTCTATTCTATTCTATTCTATTCTAATTTCCATTCCATTCCCAAGATTAAACATTCCCCATGGACGTCATGCTGCCTGTCATGTAATCTATGTCGCATCTGTATTCTTTTTGAAGCAAACAAAACAAAATAAAAGAATAAAATACAAGAAACAGTTCTGGGATAGGGCCAAGGCTATTTTCAGTTCAGCTATGATACATGGAAGACAGTAAATAACTATATATATGACTCTTTGGCCTTGTACTGAGTACACATATTAGCCAAAAGAGTAAATGACATTAGGTATTGAATTATGAGTCTTGGGAACGCTTTAAGGTATGCACTGAAATGTATGAACTCCCTTTAGAAGAGCACAGGGCCACATCGGATGATCTGTACGTGCAGCTCCTTGTTGCACAGATGGCTGTTAGACCCTGTCTTCTGGGAAAAGGTGTTTGAAGGTATCATTTCCACAGGTACTGAATGTAGCTGTCTTTTTTAGCTGAAGGCTGTTAATTATTTTTTTGTTCCCTCAGTTTTTGTGGTATTTCCAAATTATTTACATCAATTTAGTGAATACCAAAACTCCATCCCCACTTTGCTTCTTTTTCCACAGACACATCTCTTGCATTTATTTTCTGTCCTTGAAACTGTGAAGACCCTTGAGCTCAAGACAGATGGAAATGCCTGTTTAGTTTCCAAAAGTTCTTCTGAGAAGACAATTTTAGATAGATAATTTCATAAGGGGAATTTAATATGTAACAGATTTAGACTGTAACAGGTTACCAACTCCATTGAAAACATTTTTTAAAATCCTACCGTATGAATGTTCATATTTGCAAGACAAATTCCTTATTTGTATCTTCTGGGGCAAGGAGAGAGAGAAAGCAGTCTTTAATGATATTATATATTACAATTATTACAGCTTGAATATTCTGAAAGTGGATGTATTCAAGAATGAGAAATCAAAGCCTCAGGTTTCCATTTTGGATTAGCAGAACTGTGGTTTCTGCTATAATTGCGGTTTTTTGAGAATTCATTTATAATCCAAAATCCAGTCTGGGACAGAAAATATATAGCAACACACAAACATATGCTCTCTTTTTGTTTGTAGTGTATTATACTTACAGAATATGTGGCAAGCAGTAGAAGAAATACCTACAAAATGAGGCAAACAACAGAAACATGGCTAAAGATTCTGGTAGCAAGAAAGTCCTGTCATTTGTTTTGTGATTTGTATTCTGATGATTGCTGTATTCTGTTAATTTCCTTTCTGACCATCAGATGTCTGTCTTTCCTTATTAAAGGCTTACTGCATTTGTATTCTCTCCTTTCACTCTTAGGTGCAAAAAGAAGCATTTTGTTCCACTTGCGTCTCTGTTTTTAGTCAGTTCCCCAAAGATATATACACCACTTAAGCATTTTTAATAATCTTATCCTCACTGCTCCAGAATAAAACATATTCAATGTGCAATATCACATAGATCAGAGATTCTTTCTTGTGTGGCTTGGTTTAAAACTAAAAGGGAGGTGTGGGGCAAAGCTAATCTTCCTGTTCTCCCTGTGGATCTGGTCAAAGAAATGAGAAACCAGTTGAAACACTTCTATGAAACTATGGAACATTCCACAACTCTACAATATTTCAAATGTCAGGCTCTGTCCTGCATAGTTTGGAAAGTTTTATTCTTTTAAGTCTGATTGAGCTGAGGGAATTGCAATTGCTGTATGTATCAGCTGACTGTTAGCTATCTTAAGGATACATTTGTATCATTAGAAAGAAAATGTGCTAGTACTAAACTAAAGAAAAGAGAGCAAAAGTAGGCATCTGTATACAGGTTCTTCATTAACACAATTAAATTGGCTTAAAACCAATGCAAGGTGGGGCAAAAAGCTTTCCTTGGGAGGCAAGATCTAAATCAGCTTCAGCATTACAGTATATAGTAAAGATAGAAACATTGAACTAGCAAGCTGCCACAGATGGTTTCATCTTCATTTTTCACATTCCACTCCCAAACTAAGAATTACATGAAAAAAATGAAACAAAATATAAAATTATGCATACTTTTGATAACAGAACAGTATTGAAATCTCTGTACCCCCTCTGACCTTTCTAGAATAGAAATGTCCTGAAGAACAGAGAGAAATTCTGGTATTGTCTTCTAGTCCATTCCAGAGAAAACAGGCTGCCTTTCACCCTGGGCTGAGGTGCCAGGTTCCTGCATGACCTTTCCTAAGTTCCTACATTTATCCCCTGCAAAGCTTGTCTCTCAATTTATCAACCCTTTAAAAATGGAATAATGAAACTCATCCACCCATTTAAGGGTCTCTAAAGAAATTAGTTACTGCTTTTATTATTCTACAATCTTGTTGAGACTTCTGATTCTCTTTCAGGCTTTTATATTTTTTTTTTAAATTTACTTTTTAAAAAGAGAATCTGGCAGTTAAATTTTACATCAAGTATTGATTGAATTGGAAAAGTGTTAAAAATTAATGAAGAGAATGGAATATTACTTCAAGAAGCAGGAAAATTAGAAAAGCAGGCTAAAGAAACAATTTAAGTTCTGACTCCAATGGGGTCGTTAATGATTTAAGTTAGCTTGGCAAAGGAATTTGAGACAGAAAATCAACGCTTTGATTTTTTTAATCACAGTAAACATTATTTGTATCTCAAGCTGTATGGTTGAAAGGAACCTTGGAAAAATTAGACCACTGGGTCCATCAAAAGCCCAGGGTAGACAACCATTTTAAAATAATTTTTAAAGTATAACTTATATTACATTAAGAGATAGAAGTAATTTATGCTCTGTACTTTCAAATGGAACAGCTACATGGGCCTAAGTTGCTGATGCTATCTCATCTGAAAATGACAATATATTCTGCTTTAATACTCTTTTCCCTTGCTTCAGAGGATGACAGGCTGATAAGTTGAATCTCACTGGCAATTCAGCACAAGAAAATTTCTCTGCAAACAAGTCAAAATTAGTTTCCTTATCTCTTGACTCCTGAATAGAGACTCACAACAATTGGGTGGCCTTCCAATACTTTTCAGTGGTTCTAATAACGAAGTCCTCAGAAAAAAACTACTGTAGATTTAAAAATATTTAAATAAAAGTACTTCAGAGAGCTAATATACCCGCACTCTCATTCTTTCAGAGGTTAAGGGTTTTAAAAAAGTTTTTTTGAAGTAATTGTAAAGTAATTGAAGCCCATACCAAGAGTTACTCAGCGATTATTTGATGGCAGTTGCTTTTAATGTTACTTATGCACTGTACAATGATCCTAAAATTTACACCCTATTTAATTCATTAATTTCAGTGTCACAAAAGCATGGCAGGAATTACCCAGTAAAAGCAATATTTTGCCTTTTTCACACACAGAATATTTATAGGTGTATCAAGAAGTATTACTATTTTAACATATTAATAAGTTTATTAGAATCAGCTGCCAAACTCATAGCTAAAGCTGAAAGGTATTTTAGTTATCACTGAAAAAGACAAGAAAAAATGCTGTAGGTTTTGAGAAAGGATGCATATTTGTACTCAGCTACACAGTGCTTATAAGCATCACTAGCAATACATTAAAAATTCCTATATTAACATTCCATCTCCTTTGACTGACAAAAACGGACGGGGATGTGACTTCTATTCAGAAACTGAAAAAGGTAACATAGAGGCAGTTTAGCGTTTGTTGACATAAGTAACCCATAGATGTAAAACTAAAGCTGTAATTTGTAAACAAAGACTGCATGTTAGCAATATGACTATTCTTAATGAATAAAATAATTTCAGTGCTTTCAAAGTTACCTTCCTTGTTTAAAAGTTTTGATTATTGACTAATCATCAATTTTGATGATTTAGGGACAGAATTTACTTAAACTTGCTTGATTGTTATCTAAAGTCTGTTGAAATGAAGATGAGTCATTCTGGTAAGTCTTGTTCATATGGAAGGCTGAAAAAACTCAATTTCTTTATTAACAATTTAAACTGAAAATAAAATAGCAAGATATCGAATTATCCTATCGTATCCTACATTGTTTTGATGGAGGTTTTAAAACATTGAATTTATCAAGAGCTGCCTAACCTGCAGTTGCTGAGGGTCAGATAAAAAGGTCCAAATATGTTTTCACTGGAGACATTTAAAAAAAGAAGTGTTAGCACTCTATTCAGGGATCTGACATGCAAGACCGAGTTGCATTCAACTTTTTTCCTCACAATCTGAGCAGCAAGTTCAGAATGCATATCATGTCCTCTAATGTAACTCTCATGGCACAAAACTGCTTTCCAAGTGTTCTGAGTGTGCATATTTTTGGCTGACTTTCTTCAAGCTGTTTTTGGTTCTCCAAACTGAAAATCTGAGATTCTATCTAGACTGAGAATGCACTTAGGACTCTGTTTCTCCTCAAGGTGATGTCTAATATTTCAATTTAATAAAATTGACATACATTTTATTTTCCTTCCTCAACTCTCAGTTGTCAAGAAAATTGATTCTAATCCAATATCTGAGTTTTAAGATATCTCCTACATATTGATTGTTGCAATTTACCAGTTTCTGGTTTCAGTTTCTGGACAGAGCAGTATTTTATTCAATATATTGTAAGTAATAACAGTAGATAAAATACATCTCAGTCTAAAAGAGGAATATTGTGCTGAAGGCTCCTTTTAGATTCTCTTCTCTATCAGCTTCTATGAGTTAGTGGAAGTGCAGATCACTGTCGAGTCTGTCTTGGCTATTTGTATTTAAAACAGAGCATTTCACATCACTGAAAATTGATCCCAAATGTGGGTGTGTTGTCAGCTCTGAACATAATCTGGCACACACATATCCTAGCATAGCATATCCTTAGGGATTCACTTCCACTACTTTATACACTAGAGTTGTAATTACATCCTGCAAGTGTCACAGCACACAAGCCTTCCAAGCAAGACCCTGTAATTACAATGTTGTGAAACTTCTGTTGTTCAGTAGCACAAACATTCAACAGTTTGGTGCAGGTCAGTAGACAAAATCAGTGGTGTAGTCAAAGTAAGAAGAAACAAAGGTGTGCTTACATCACCTTTAACCTCTGTGTTGCAGACATCCACTTGCCCTACATCATTAGATGATGGTGGGCTGAAATAAGCCCTTGCAGAAATTATGAGCCAGAGTTACAATGAGGAAGCAATTACAGTAATTAATTTTATGACAAGTGTATGTCACACACAGTTTTGTCAGTGTTAGGCTTTCTTTGTTAAAAAAACAGTGTTCAGTGTACTCCCTAACCTAGCAACAGCAAGACCACGATTTATTTTAATAATAGCACTTTGTCAGGAGAGAATATACTAGGTAAGTTCCTACCACTAGGAAAATACCAAGTGAAGGCACAACAGAGAATGGTAAAAAAACCAGCATAGGTGTAAAACAGAGTACCTTTGAGTGGACAACCCAAAAAAACAGAACAAAACCATGTTGCTATAGCCAAGCTAAGACTTGCTTAAACTCTAGATAACAGCTCCAGGATAGAGATATAGATCAGGCATTGTATCAGAAATTGTTTGCAGCTGATCTGAACTTCATTCAAAGAATATTCCAGATGGAAAAGAAACTGGCTGTACAGGAGACTTGCATAGTGCCTTCCTAACCAAATTCACCTTTTGTATCTTTCAATCTTGAAGGATTTACAAGTTAAGGATTTAAGCTAAGCTTAAAAAGGGTACTACATTCAGATCATACTTTTTAATAACATGCCCTAGTAGATGTTTTAATTAGAAGTGGCAGTATGTTTAGAACTGTCTTCCTAATGTTCCTAACCGGAGAACATGTAGATTCAATGAAATTTCAGAAAAGTCAGAAAAGGCAACACTGGACTAATTTTAGATGGCTGACAGCATTTTGTATCCCAGTACAAACATCTTTAGAATCTTTCCACAGCCCACTTTCCTTCTTGTGAGTCATATACATAATTTTAATGGCTTGAAGTCACATACAAGTTTCCCAATTTTAATACAACCTCTATTCTGCTATGTTAGGCAGTGCATATTTTCAGCTAGAAGGATACAGTCCAAATTTTTGCCAAAAATTTAAGAAACTGTGGTGGGTTTGACTTTGGCTGACTCAAGCATCCACCAAGCCATTCCCTCTCTCTCCTCCTCTCAACAGGAAATGGGAAGAAAATAAAATGAAAAAGCTTGAGATATAGGCAAGGACGGATTAACACCACAGGCAAAACATACTCAGCTTGGGAAATAATTTTAAGTTATAGCCAGTCACAAACAGAGTAGTATTTCAGTAAAAGAGACAAAATTACAAATACTTCTCCCCTACTCTTTTTGTCAGGATCAACTTCTTTATTTCTGATACTTCTACCTGCCTGCCAGTGGCACAGGGGGATGAGGAATGGGATTGATGGTGAGACCATAATGCTCCATCTCAGCTGCTCTTTCTTCCTCACACTGTTCCCCTGTCCCAGAGTATAGTCCCTCCACTAAGGTACAGTACTTCATCAACTGCTCCAATGTGGGCCCTTTCCCGAGGCTGCAGTTCTACAACAGCTTTAACATGGATCTTTTCCATGGTGTCAATTCCTTCAGGAACAGAGTGCTCTAGTGGGGGTTTCCCATGGGCTGCAGCTCCTGTGAGAAACCCTTCTCCTCTGTGGGGTTCTCTCCATGGGCAGCAGGTCCTGCTGGGAGCCGCTCCAGCATGAGCTCTCCATGGAATGCAGCTTCCTTCAAGCCATTTCCATCTGCTTCAGGGTGGGGGCCTCCACAGACTGCAGGTGGCAAAGTGCTCCAGTGGGTCCCTCGTGGGCTGCAGGGACACAGCTGTCTCACCATGGTCTTCACCAGGGGCTGCAGGAGAACCTCTGCTGCTCTGCTGCCTGAGCACCTCCTCTCACTCCTTCTTCAGTGACCCTTGTGCCTCTCTCACATTTTCCTCACTCCTCTCTCACACCTGCTCTGCAGCACGTTTTGCATTTTGTTGAACATGTTATTGTGGAGATGCAATCGGTGTCCCTGAGGAGCTCAGCCATGCCCTGTGATGGGGTGGCTGGAGCCAGTGGAGCCACCTCTGTCCATAACAGGACAGCCCCAGCATCACTCCTGGGCAGAGCCTGGGCATGGACACTCAAAACAGAAACAAAAAGAGTAACTTTTCCCTTGTTGAAACAATAGTTCAAGAGTTCAGCTCAAGAACATTCATGATGACTCAACTGGCTGCTTTAGTTACCTCATTAAAAAAGTCATTTTATCTGGAGAGAAACAAGCTGATATAGTCAATAAGTAATTCAGAAAAATGCAATAAAATAAAGAAATTGAGGGAAGCCAGACAGGCTGAAGGCACACAATTCACAATATCTATGTATACCACTCTATGATAAATGCTGTGACAAATGGTTATGATGTCATCCTATTACATGGTACCTCAGGCTCAGAGTTTCACTTGAATGTCAGAGAAAAAAATGGAGTAAGAATTAGGACATAGGTAGAGAGTATCAAAAAAATATTTAAAAAACCTCTTCATCATACACCTGTAGACAGCATCAAAAAATATTAAAAAACCTCTTCATCATACACCTGAGTATGAAATCAGCTTCATTACACCTTGTCTTTCAAAGCAAGTTGAAAGCTACAACTAATGCTGTCCTATCTATCAAAAGGTCATTTCCTTTACTCTCTAGTGAGGTCTGTGCTGAATGACTAAAAGCAATAGGTATTGAAATATCTGGAAGGAAGAGAATGTTAAAACAGTGAGTTGGCTGCTGGCAGAAGCTGCAACACAATCACAGAAAGTAGAATTAATTTCTAGTTAAAAATACAAACATTTAGAGAAAGACTGGTGTGTCTTAGACAAGAGAGGCTCTAAGGTTTCTAATGTTAGATATCTTCCATAGAGGTCTGCCTGGAGGCTTCTCTTCTCCAGGTTGAACAACCCCAACTCTCTCAGTCTTTTCTCATAGCGGAAGTGCTCCAGCCCTCTGAATATCTTGGATCCCTCTTCTGGACTCACTTCAAAATGTCCATGTCCTTCCTGTGCTGGGACATCCAGAGATATAACTTGGATCTAAATTGAAAAACAAAACTAAAAAAGAGAAAAATCACCCCAACCAGTGGGGTGAAATAAGAAGGATTCATGGTAGATTTTTAAACTATATTTTTATGAGACCAGCTGACAGAGTGGAAGGAAATCAGTGAAGCTCTCTCATGCACAGAAAGTCTTTTCCAGCTCAAAATTTTCAAATGCCTTTGAGGACCATCCAAACCAAAACACACTTTTGCTTTACTCAAAATAAAAAGCAAGCAAACGCCCCAAATTATTCTTGAATTCTACTATTACAAAAGTCCACATGGTCGCTAGAAGAACCAAAAAGTGTAAATTTACGAGGTCCAATTACAATTTCCAGCTGTATAGTTTTCAAACACCTTCATCAGCACTGGTTTATATAAATACGATAATTGCTACAGAAGCTCCAAAGAAACAAACAATCTATATAAAATACTAATCGTATTTGTATTAAATGGATGTGGCTCTACAAAATCTGGTTTAAGGTAGGGTGGGTAAAGGAGGGTAAAGGAGTCTGCCAAGCTAATTGTGGCTGCAGCGGACTTTGCACTTCACAAATTCTTTATCACAATGATGACAATGAAAATACCATATAGCAGGGCTCTGGCCTCAGCCAATATCTATAGAGGTTGAGAAAGAAAACACACTTAAAGCTATTTATGTGGATTTTAGCCTAAATATAATTTAGAAGAGAATGAATGGGAGCTCTAAAAAATTGATTAGTTCGGATATCACTGACAATACACATTTAAAGAAAATACTGAGCAGTAAGAAGGCAATAGTCCAGCTGCAATTTTAAATACCTATTAGAGCTGACAGACTTGGAATCTGAAATTACTTTATGAAAAAGATGAAGGACAGCAAGGAACATGAATGGTGAAATGCTTTCATGGGTTTCTTTAGAGAAGCATTTTCTTCAGACAAGATTGACATTACGCACTATTTTACATTCCTGAAAACTACATTTGAAAACCCCAATTAGCCATTTCCAAATTTTATCTTGTGAAGACAGAATTAAGTGAAAAAAGTAAGAATGACACATTGTAATTTGTAAAATATTGTGCAGTAGTGCACAATGTTAAGTTTTCAATATTATTTTAATATTCTGCTAGGTATAATAAGAATGTGGAATCCCATTGTGTATCTCAGAAAAAAAGAAAGGTAAGACCAACAGTCACTAGAAAAAAACCACACAATCCTTTTCCATGGCCAGTGATACTAGGAAGTAATAACTTTACCAAACTCCTAAGCAGTTCTGTGCAGGCAAGTTATTCCCCACCTTAAAAATGGAAGAAAAATCCTTGAAAAGCCACAACATCCATCAGAATGCATGAGAAAAGCCCTCAGTCTGATCATGAAAAGGCCTAGGTCATGAATCCCTATAGATAGTGACATTTGAATGGTGTATGTTTCTACAAATCAACACATGTCCAACATCTTCACCATCACTGATACGTGAAGCCCTCACAGCAGAGCTCAGTGGACTCCCAAATATCCCACCTTTCCCAGCTGCACTCACAATGCCAAGGACAATATCAATATCTCATTCATTCATTACTGCCAAGCTTGTCTCCTTCTGCCAAACAATGTTTTTATCTCATTTCATTTGCAACTTTCCAGTGTGCTGTTCTTGTCTAGGAAGATAGAGAAGGTTGCAGATATTTAATTTGAAAAAGCTACAGTCATAGCAAAATGATTCTTTTCGCAAGCTTTAGCTGAAAAAAATCCAAATGTAGGATCACCCCACTTGCTTTCAGTTGCACAGCTAGGCTTCTGGAACTACATTTTCTCCATTCAATTAAATCCATTTTGAAACGTAAAAGTAGCATTTACTGCAAAAGGGCTGAAAGCCTTCCTTGTTTATCTTGTTTTAGGATTTCTCAGTCTTTGGGATAAGAGTAATGAGATTCCTCTGAGTTAAAAATGCAAATTTGCCTACCCCATAACGCTGAAAATTCTGTGTTTGCTGTATTGGGGGATATTGACAGTTTATGGTAATCTGGACAGCTCACTTATCATCCAGGCATACCTACACTATAGCTCGTAGGATGAAATACTCTGATGAACATGACATTGCACCATTCCTGCCTTAACCTCCATTCCAGCACTCCCACAGATCATCCTGTTGCACTGTGGACCAAAGACATTTTCACAGCTTGTCACAGTGCCGTCATACCACTGACTTACTTGACTCTATAAAAGATGCTACTGGCTATGTCTAGGGAGTTGATGTTTTCACCCCTTAATTATCAAAGAGCTAGTTAAGTTTGTTGTCAGCTCTGTGGAAGCTTGGGGGAGGCAAAGCACTTTTTCCTTTGGTCACAGGGTCGCAGCCACAGTGACAGTGTTCAGATTGCAGACTTTCATGCTTGCCTGAGAGATGCTGCAGCAGAGTCTGTTCAGCTAAAATGTCTCCATCCTCCTCTCACATCTCAACCCATGTGCAGCCCCAGACACAGCAAGCTTTGCACTGAGCTGAGAGTCACAAGGTGCAAGGTCCCCACGTCCTCACTCCTTTGATTTCTACACGGTGAGCACAGTGACCACTAAAAGCAAAGCAGCTGGATTTTTCTCTTTAATGATGCAACTAGGAAGTCTTAACCTCTTGAAGGATCTCTTATTTTTTACAGAAAAAGTCTGCCTGAAGGAGAGTGTTCAGAAAGAAAATGTGCTTGCACAAGCTGGCTTACTTCAGCTGAAGCTGGCTGCTCGGTGACTCCTGGATGAAGGGGGAAAGGCTAACCATATTATGTGCCTAAATGCTGGAAATTTAATGGGAAGGCTTCCTTCTCACAGCCCCTGACTGAAAACCTCCAGCAATTTAAAATCAATGTGACAGTCTTCTGTGGCAGGGAAATGTACAACTGACATATTTCTGAATATAGTTTATTTAGTAAATGATACCCTTATTAGTGAAGGGACTACAGTTAGGTATTTTTCATTTTTAAGGTAATTTTTTCCCTCTGTTCCCCTGTTTCCCTCTGCTCCCTCATTTCCCTCTGCTCTGCTTCCCCCTGCCCCATTAAGAATGGAGTCAAGGAAAGTAATTTCTATAATTAAACTCCTAAGTTGCCATGGTAGTTGGAAAAAACCCCAGTGATTCTCTCCCACCAGCTCTGTGAGCTGTTGGTACAGGACGCACCGGTGTGCTGGAAGTGCAGACCCCCTTACAGAGAAACACAAACACAAGGCAAGTGCAAATCCAAACACTCTGCACTTGTACCAGAAAGCCTGACATGAACACAAGCTCCTTCAGGGAACCAGGGCACATTATTATTTCTAAGGACTAACACTTCCAGCGGTTTCTGCCTCCTGTTACATATGCTGAGAGCATCCAGAGGGTTCTGCACTGCCCCATTGCGTGGTACAGAAAGGGACTGTGCACTCTTTTTAGTGGAAAGATTTAATCCATCTTTCTGTGGGCTGAATTCTGGTTGGGATCAGTCCCTGTTTAGTAGTCTTTTTTATCCAGTGGAGCATGTACCTGTTCTGCAGTGCCTCTAGGCTGTCCCACACCACACAGTCCCCTAATGATGCTCTTACCTCACAACAGATCTTGTCCCTTACACCCATATAATGCCCCAGACATTCCCAACACCAGATCTCACAAAGAAATCCACAGAGGACAACACTGTGGCTGTTTTTCTACATCACAGGGAGTAGCTCCAACACCGATTAACTTGTGGGTCATTTAGTCCTGGACAGGAATTCAACACTGATCTCTCTATTCAGCAAACTAGCAAACACTAATTTGCAAATAAGAAGTTGAAATTCCTAAGAATTCTGCTGAATTTGGATTTTAGTAAAACATCTTAAATAACAACCATTTTTAAAGGCATTTAAGAATGTCTATGTTAGTGAGAAAAAAGCTGTATTAAAATATGAAACATTATTCAGGAGTAAAGGATAATTTAAATGACATTCCAGATGTTAAAAAAAGTATGAGTTTATATTTTATATTAATGAAATACTATCAAATGCAATCTAAACAATTTAATGGTTGACTGGATTAATTAGCATTTTTCAAAGAGTGATAATTAATATTTTTTTAACCTCAAGGTCACAGCTCAAAGCCAAGATTAAAGCAATGGCAGTAATTAGGAGGACAAATACAGCATTTTCATCTGAAGATCTTAGTGTTTTAGTTCAGCATGTATTTTCTCAAAACAGTTACAGGTTAAGTGACAATTTTTAAGACCTGTATTACAAAAAAGTAGGCTGTCAGAAAATAACATTTTCTTCAATCATCACAGTAGAAGGGAGAAAAAGATTCAGCATACAGGTTGGTAAACTGTCTTGACAACTTTGCAAGGCCGATAAAAATGTACGTCCCTTTTTATCCTCTTCCAAAATGGAAGTATCACTGCTGAGCTTGACACAAACAGTGGCACACAAATACCTAAAAGTGCTTTCAGTGGAGCTAGCTAATAATCCGAATCACTAAGACCACTGAACTGTTTGCTTATTTAATTAAAACTTCCTTTTACTTGAAATTACTGTATTAAGTACAATGTTGCTCCTACAGTACTTGGGAACACAAATTCACTTTTCATGCAAAAGTAATTGATTTATTTCTCCTAATGCCAGTAATATTAATTAGCCTACACAATTCCTACATAGGGTGTATTCACATTCACGGTTTAGGGCAGTTAGATCCCAAAAGCTTCATCTATAAGTATCAGAACAAACAGCTCCTTTCTCAAATGGTTTATTGTCTTTTCACTCATTTACTACTATTTGTACCATCACTTTAGCACAAGAGAGATTTAGGGACATATCATGTGCCCAAGATCCCAAGATCTTTCACAGGATTCTTCTAGTCGATCTAATCAAGACAAATGAATAGCAGGAACAAGAATGTATTAGAAATTGGAGAAAAACATCAACATATGGGAAGAAGTTTGCTGGTGGTTTAGCATGAAATCTGCAGTGAAAATTCAGTTTGGTACCTTAACAGCCCTCCAAGTGGCACAGTAAGAAGCAGGATCCAGGTGCCTAAACAAAAGCAGCTTGTGCCAGTTTGAATACTCTAAGCACTGACAATGAGACATTTTTGTAGGGCTGGCAGGTACAAACAAGGAGTGAGACCTGAGCTGTGCCCTTTTTGAAGAACAGCTTAAAGCCAAGCAGGCTACCTTAGAGTATTTCACATAGTAACAGATGCTCAATTCCATAAAATTGAATTCAACCTCTGATTCATGCCTGAGAGAAAACAGTCTCCAGTATTTGAAAGAGAAAAATGTAAGTAATCTGTACATTTTGGTTTTCTTTGATTTTGAGTTCCGTTTGCAAAAAATCGTGGAAAACTGACATGTTGCCGGAATCAGGTCATCATTAGAAAATTCTCCTTTCATACACAAAGCTATAAACACATGGCAGTGTTAATGATTCAGCTTTGTCTTTCCTGATTTTCTTCTATAGACTGGTGACCTGTACAGTCACCATCTCAACTCCTGATTAGTATACAAAAAATTGCAATTAATAATGTATAATCTGGAAAATTTATTCAAAAAAGCAAACTCTTTATAATTACATGCTTTCAGAGGAAAGATGGTGCGCTGTATCAGGTATTCTGTATCTTTCAGGTTTACCTTTTTCCCATGAAACCAATTTTAAAAAAAGTATGAAAGGAAATAAATCAAGTAAATGAAGCATAAACTGACAATATCCCTAATTCTTTCTGCACATGCACGTCTTCTATATTCCCTTAAACATATTGTACTTTGCACCTCATGGGACATTTAATTCTTATACTAATTTTCTTCAGTTCTTTTCAGGACATCTAGAAAAGTTTGTTTTCTGCTATGAGGTCTAGGAGGTGCTTTTATTCTCTGATCATAAGGAATCTACATAAAAGCAACATAAAAATAAATAATGTTAGTTAAAATCATAGCACTAAAAAAGAACAAAATTTCATCTTGTACTTACAAAATGCTATAAAGTATAGCCAGAGCAATTTTGTATGTCTATACTTGCATGGAACTGTATCTGTCCCTGTCAGTTTCAGCACTTTGGATCAGACAAAATATTTGCAATGGAGCTCAAATCCAAATCTGTCTGTTTGACACTGCAAGATATTTGGAGTGGAAATCAAAGACAGCATTGTTGTAGAAAGCAGAGGCTCCCTGTGATGTGTCAAGCACACAGGCCCTGCTTCTCTGGGCAAAGGCCTTGAATCATCCTTCTGCTGACAGGTGTGCTCAGGGAAAAAGAAGGGTTGTTTATCTTCATGTCTTTGTATATTTTCTACAGGCTATTCACATTAAATGCAACAAAGCATCTTGGAGAACATGCTACTGACGTAATTCTGTGCTGTGACTGAATAACATTAAAAAACATTTATCTAGCCTTTGAAGTGCAACCTTTTTATTCTCTGTTCCAAATACTAAAATAAGTAAAAATTGAGGCTTTCATGTTAGATGTCCCATCCTTATCTCCCTTTTCTCCAGCAAACACAAAGGAAGCACAATGAGAGCTGGACTAGCAAGTGGACAGTAATGTATCATAGAGAATTACACATCTGTTGGAAAATGTGGTGGCATAACAGAAAGAGAACATAGAACTTATCACAGCAGTTTATATAACAAGCTTTGCCTACATCTGCACTTTTATTTTTTTCTCAAGACTATGGACCAAATTCTGCAGTTTTTTATGCTCAGACTGTGGCAGCCCAGAACACAGAGTCCTGATTCTCAATGCAATTAATTGTTTGACACCATATGTCCATGCCTGAACATTTCACTTTTCCCCATTTTTAAGCCCTTATCTGTAGTGACATAACTATGTTGCCATGTCATATTTGAACACAGTGAAGCATTCCTCATAGAGATGTTGAATATTCCTGGCTAATATCTCCTTAATGCCGTACAAAGCAGATCTGCAACAGCCTAACACAGATTAACACAAATGACTCATTTTTATTAATATATGCAAAAAAAAAGTGCCTAAACACCTGCTGGCTTCCAGACTGAGCTATTTTTGTCAGATGTTTTAAAAGAAACTGTCAAAGTACTTTCAAACAGGAAGATCAAAGTTCCTATGATGAATTCAAAGGCATTGACTCTCCACATTCAGTTCTCTGTCGCACAGGGAGACAAATAATAATGGCTGTACCACAGAGCTGATGATGCCCCAGGAGCAGCAGAAGGGTGCTGCGGCTCAGCTGACATCTGCTCTTCCCATCCACACTTAGCAAGAAAAACATGAGAGCCCTGCATGGGGCAGTGGCCCAGGGCAGCCAAGGCAGGGACATGCTGTACAAGAACAGTTCCTTTTTGGCTGCAGCACAGCCCTGCTCTGCCAAATCAGGCAGCTTCAGGGGACAGAGTCATAAAATAATCTAGGCTGGCAGGGACCTCTGAAAGTCATCTGGTTCAACCCTTTGGTCAGAGCAAGGGCAGCTTAGAAGTTAAAGCTAACTTTAAAGAAAGATCAGGCTGCTCAGGGCCATGTCCAGTCAAGTTCTGAAGTATCTCCCAAGGATGGAGATGCTACATCCTCTCTCAGAGATCTGCTCCAATGCTTGATCACCACTGCAAATTATTTTCCTTAATATTGAAATGGAATTTCTTTGTCCACTGGTAAAATTGAAAATAACAATACATTCACACTCCTTTCTTAGCAGTACTGAGCAAACCCAGGTCTCAGCCTCCTCACCTTGCAATCCCTAATCATCTGGATGACCCTACTCACTGCATGGTACCAATTTCACTCCTCTCAGCTTCCTGTCTGCAGTGGTGAAAGGCTCTTGTGAAAGGGAAAGAATTATTTTGTAATGAGCAGTGGCCTCAAGATATTGGAGCCCTACCTTTTTCGTATTTTTCTTGTGTAATTATGGAAAAGTCACCTCCTTGGGTTTGGTTCTAGAAGGGACTGCTGAGATCTGTGACTTGAATTTAAACCTACTTAATTTAATTATCTAATATGCCAAATAATACTTGTTTATATTGATTACATGAGAACAGAGTGTAGTTGGGCCCTTGAAACAGCCACTTCAGTTAACAGCTAAAGGTAATGTGAAAGATGGATTAGGACCTAATTTAATACAGAAAGGAGATTGAGCTAAATCTGCACAGTGATGGTGTAACAAACGCCTCATTTGATCTAACAGCATCATTTTTGAACTCCATCCCTTTCTGTGTGTTTTTTGAAAAGCGAATGGTCAAGGCAGAGTGATTCAAGCCTAAGTCAGGCCCAAAAATCAAGAGTTGAGGCAAAAAAACACCACAATTAGGAAGGCTTTAAAGAAGGTCAACCCAGAACTCTTTTCTCGCTTCTAATTCTCCACCTCATTTCCCAGATAAGTGTAGTAATAATCACTTTGCCACTCCCTGCAAATAGGCAGTCAGTTTAACAGGCCTCCAGAGGCAGGAGCTCTTAGCAAGGAATCTTATTTTCATTGGGCTGGGCCAGGAACCCAGCAAACACTAAAGGGATGCCTCTGCACTGAAGAACCAACAAAGCCCCTTGGACAGTGAACTGGAAATTCATAAAATCACCAAAACTGCATCTCACAGAGATTCTAAATCCTTTCAGATGGTAATGGCACTTCAAACGCTGAGCTGTGCAAGATTCAAACTGGACCTGTAAGGGAAGAGCTTTATGCACGACTGGAAATAGCTTGAGACATCTCATGTCCTTAAAGAACTTTGGCTGCATCTTTCAAAATGAGATGAAAGACAAACTTATTAACTCAAATGTTAACATTTTTAGTAGCTTGCATCAGCAGATGTCCTGCTTATAAGAAATGGGCAAAAGATTCCGTAAGAGGCTCCGAATATACACATTCAAATGAATACAAAACTGTTTTCAGAAAAATAGGTTTTCTTGGCTGAAAACATAAAAATGAACATTATAACATCATCCAAATTCACTTCTTAGTGCAAATGTTTTGCAGTATAAAAATTATTTTCCATAATTCTGTTGCAGGGTTGGCAAAGCAAATGAGTCTTAATGCCAATGCAATAGAAATCTGAAGTCTGTTCCCAGCTCTGCTTAAACTGACCTTGAAGAAGCTATCCAATATTTTGTGAAAATGAACCACTGAAAGATACTGTCAAAGTTAGAAATATGAACCATGTGTAATGTGAAGGAAATAGAAATATTAACAGCAATTAGGAGGAGAGCTGGAACTGAAATTTATGGTTTCTGGGCTTCCTATCAAATGTATCTTTGTACATAATAACAGGGATAATAACAAGGACTGTCTGTGTCTCTTCCGCAGTTCTGGTTCAGATAAAATCACATGCTCTGGCTGAGCTGTTTATCTTAATGCTGTATATGAAATGAATGGGAGCAACTGAGAATATTAAATGATGGAAATCTGAAGGTCCAGACCAGAATCAGTGGCACATAGATTATGTCTTCTTCTTCTGAAAGTCATATCCTTTGATTTTTCGCTTTTGCAGCTATGAAATAATTTTTAGAAGGGAGACTCAAAATACATTTCTTCAATTTAAAGCACCTCAGATTATCATTTCACTGAAGATATTTTTCTAATATTTTTAAATAATCAAGAACACTTAAGGAAAATATATATAATGTTTCCCACTGCAATACAAGATTCTCCCTTCTCTTAGAAGGGATCCCACCAGAACAAAAAGGATAAAATAGCAGGCTTGCATTGCCTAAGAAAACCATTATTTGTATTGCAAATCTCAAGTATTAATGATAATGGCTGCAAATAAAATACACCCCACTTAACTCTCAGGAAATGTTTAACATTCACAACACTTAATTTTTTCTTTTACTTGCAAAATGAAGACACTGAGATACTGTGACATGAGCCGCTACAAAGCTACTTTTTCTGCTATCTTGAAAGTAAAACTGAAAACACTGGTGTAGACTTGTCATAGTCCTGGAATAATGACAAATAAAAAAAGTGATTAGACTGCTTCCAGTGGAATATGGAAACAGGACAACTGTCAACTCATCTTCTGTCCCTTCAGACATCAGAACTATATACTTACTAACAGTGTTAACACTTTGTTACATGATGTGACTTGAAATCTTCTGACACTGAGAGAGTTTAAAAATTTTTATATGGAACTAAATTTATTAACAGTGAATTCAATGTCAGTATCATGCTGATTCTCTAATCAGCAAAGAATGTGTTTAAGAGCATGTCCTACAAGACTTAACAGGGATATTTAGTTGAAACGAACCATGAGCACTGAGAGTATTAAATTGGACTTTGAGCTGTCATTTTCTGAGGGTAGTTTAAAGAAAGCTAATGCACATCAAAGTGATCAATCATGTCAGCTTTGGAGTAGAATTCTCCTTGGCTCCTTTTTCTGTCAACTTTGTGTGTATTAAGAGTATCATCAGACATGACGGCCTATTCTCTCACTTGCAGGCAGTTAAGCCAGAAGAAGCTTGAGGAACTGACAGGAGTAACTTTGATATGAAATTAACAGAAGAAGAAAACTGGATCCATTGTTTAGAAAATCCCCCAAGACTGTAATTATTTGTTTGCTCCTCCTGGCAGAGAAGTAGAGAGATCATAACACTGGTCAAAGGTCTTCAAAGAGACTGGGAAAATGGCAGAAAATGAGCTACTCTTTGTAATTATGAGAGACAGCAGCTCTGTTCCTCAGACCCTTCTGATTTTAAGTCAGGAGCCCAATATTTTCAATTTTCCTTTACATCAATAACTATTTTCATCCTACAATATAAAAGGCTTCATGCTGTTGTTGGATGACATATCAAGTCCCCCATTTCTGCCTGAAGAAATGCACTATATATGCACCTCTCTATCTATAAAAATATTGCATCTGCTGTCTACATAGACATGGCCTGGAGTGAAGAAAGTTCTCCCTCAGCAATTTTTAAACTTCAAGCTTTCTTCTTCCTTTTCAGTAGTGAAGTTACTCCTCTGCCCATGCCCCTATACTGCATTTCAATGTTTTCTGGATAGGTGGGGGATATATTGCTTTGTCTGGATTTCTACTATGAGGTGTTTTATAATTAGAAAAGGTGGACTTTTAAAAATTCTTAAAGTAAATTCACTAAGAATTTTACTTTACTTTATAAATGAAATATATGTAGTCCATCCATTTTATGAAGGGCTTCTTTTCCTGAAGAGCTTTACAAAAAGATCTTTATAAAAGGGAGTAATTAATTTACCCTTTTAAGAGAAACATCAACCTACATTTGATGCTATTGCATTTGTCATCTGCTTTCATGAATCAAGCCATTATCTCCAAGACATCTTTGAACAAACTATAAATTAACTATACTACAGAATCACATCTCATTTAGTAGACATACACAGCTTCTTCAAGGGGTGCTACCTCAGCACATTTAACAAAAAACTCATTTGGTTTAACAGCAGTTATATTTTATAGTATGTGACAAAGAATGTGAGAAACTCACTCAGCATTAAAAATAAAGCAAGCTTCTAATCATCAGTTGAGTGAAAACAAGATCCTAGGGAGTCCCAAAACTTAGGTACCAGCAGCTGAATAAAAAGAAACATAAGCCAAGGATTTCTGGAGCTCAATGGATGTTTTTGAATACCTTGAATTGGCATTGCTCACTTTATTCCATGTTTAAACTATGATAGGTACACTGTGACTACCATGGGCTGTATCTAAAGCTTACCTAGCTGCCTGGAAAAACCTTGTATTATGCCTGGGACTAATCAGTTATAACAGATATTTCTACTTTGAGGGGGCAATATCAATTTGGAAGGTGTAATTTACTTCCTGAGGTTTTTTTGGTGGTAAAAGGACAGATCTTTTTTCTACTCGAAGACCCCTACCTCTACTTTTTTTTCCTTAGATGTCTTTGCTGTATTATACATTCACAATTATGATGCAAAAGAAATTAAGAAGCAAATCTAGCAGGTGAGTTAGAGGATTGAAGAGTTGGTTTCTACTAACACCTTAAGTGGATACCCCTCTGGGACTTCCTTTCAAGCATTCCAAGGAGGCTTGACATGAATCTATACAATTCAAAATTGTGCAGGGGAAATTACCTTTGCACTTGTCCTCAGATTCTATGGTCTTCTGAAAGGGCACAGAGTTATGCAAACATCTCTTATTGCCTCTTTTGCTTTTGTAAGGGAGATCCAGAATGACACCTACCATGAAACACTAACACAGCACTCAAATTCACTGAAGGAAACCGTATGAGAACTCTTAGGGAGTGCTGGTCTGCCAAAAGGATGGACTAAACATCAGATATATTTGGTCTTCAGTAAAATCAGCACACACCCCAATCCCCAACCACAGCACCATAGAAACATCTGGAAGGACTGACAAGGCTGAAAGTTAACCATTTTGACCCATAGGGGTAAGCTACTTTTGTATCAGTAGAGACTTACTTTTTAAAAGTTTAACCTAAGATAAAATTTTCATAGAATCCTGAAACACTGAAAGCAAGCTAGACTAAAGGCTCCTGTTTTTTAACACATGGTTTTTAGAGATGCTTGTAGCACATAGCTCTACTGTTTTAAATACACTCAGACAATAAAATGGAAATATTTCAACCATACAATGAAATTTTATCTAAATTGGAACATAATTACTGTCATTGAAAAAGTCTCATTACTGTTAGCGCTCAGTACGTCTTGTCTCTTTCTCCATGGGGAAAAAAACCAATGGCTGGAGAATGCTCTAACTAGTGTGGCATCTTCCTACAATTAGCAACATTTTTTAATATTAGATGTATTTATTTCCTAACTTCGTGGGATGAAATTCAACACAAGTCTCTTTTGAAAACCCTGCTGTGCCAGCATTATTTGTGATCTAATATTTTATGACAGAATTTCCCAGGTTTAAATAAGATGCCATAAATTAACACTGGAAACATGACCTGCCCTGTTTTCTTTCTGCAAACTGACAGCTTCGCTGCATATGTAAAAAGTGAACGGCCCTCCCCAGCTAACTAGAAACTCAGGATTGGCATATTGCTGAACTGCAAAACTTACTAACAAAGCATCACTCTAAAGATCAAGAAGCCCCAAACAAGTCTATAAACTATATTTTTCACTTCTTAATTAACTTAAACAAAATTTTTTTCAGTAATAATTCTTAAAAATTAGATTTCCAGGGCCTCACAAAGTCTTCCTGCATAGAAAACCCCTCAAATGCCCTCTTCCTCAGGGAATTAACTGCTTTTTCCACACCTACATCTTTCACACTGCCCTTTGGATTCTGCTTTGCCCTTTCTTTCCTCATGATCCTAGAAAAAACACAAATGACCTGGGATAAACTGGAGATGATTATTTTATCTAACATCCTACCAAAAATTAATATCTGAAAACAATCCTGCTAGTTTTTATCCTACCCTTTACAGAATGGAAAAATAAGTTTCCTTCCTCTTAATTTTCTGGCTGAGTAAAGGTTATATTAAGAGGTATCTGCTCTTAATTTTCTTATTTTTGCAAAGTAATTACTGTTAATGAAGCCTTTCCTTTCAATAATTTCCCCTGAACTTTATCCTGCAGGTCCTAAGCTTTCCCTGAAGCACATGGTCTAGAAGCAGAAACATTACTTCAGCTGAAACCCTCCAGTACCATTTCTTTCCCTTTTCTTAAAAATTCTACGTAAAATCCTTCCAAAACAGTAAATAAATCTAAACAACTAGTACAAAAATAGATGATACAAGCAGAAGAAAAATGTTGTTATACCTGTATGTCTTCATTTTCCAAACTTTACTTATCTTCAGATCACCAAAAAAGAGGTTTCTAGTTTAAATGGACTAAAAAAGATCTGAGAATCTTGAAGACTTGTAGATTAACGCTTCATGTCAGATAAAAGTAAAGAGGAAAACCTCCTATTCCTTTTTATTCAAATGATAAAGCCATATTCTCCATGGACCCCAAGAAGAACAGGAAGAAGGGAAGCATTTTGAAGAGTTATTTCTATTCAACAGAAAAATAGAGGATGATCAAAACATCAAAGACTTGCAAGAAAATAAGATGAACTTTTTTTTCATGTTGATTTTCATTACTACATCTTGTGTACTGACTCATCAGTCATAGCTAAACACAGTTTATGAAATTGAACTGAAAACCTTTTACCTCTTAAAGGTGTGAGACTCATTCATGGTCCTTTCCACTTGACAAGTGAATACTTGATCAGCAATTTAGGTTTCAGTATATTTCCAGCCCAGTGGCCAGGCTCTAATTTCCTCTGCCACTTTACCTTAGCTCTCCACTTTTCAATATTAGATTTCTGCAATTCTTTGTTGATCTGCTTTTACAACAGCATTCCTATTTCACACAGGCAAGTTTACACTGCTGATTCTCATCCAGAAAGGATTTATTTTGTTATAGACTTGGAGGACATTGGTGTTGGTTCCTGAACTAAAGTTGAATGCAAGTTACAGGAGTAGAAAGGGAAGATGGAAGCATTCCTAATTAACAGGATGGGGAAATTTCTGTCTGACCTGTCTTCCACTGCACTTTTAAGGTTGCTCCAGGAGCTGCCTGACCCTGGTAGCAGTGGGACTAGCAGTGCATTGGCATATGGTTACAAAACAGGTATGCCCAGAAAACAACACTATTTCTAGGTGAAGTCAAAGGTTCAGTATTAAATCAAATGTGTCTTACCTCATGAATTAATATAGATGGCAGCTGTGTATAGGAAGTAGCCATTTACAGAACAGCTAATTAGAATACTCAAACAAGAATAACAACTAGTCATTACTGTAATTACTCATTTCTGTGCCAGTCACTTTGCCTTCTCAGACTACATTAATGTACTTTAGAGATGGCAAGCATAGCTGAACAAACATCATATTGCACCTGAAATTACTGAAGCACAAAAAACTAACTCAGTATGTATGTTGATAGCTCTGGAATAGCAATATGAAGTCATTACTGAAAGTCAACAAACTAGGTGCTGTCATATGTCAAAATCTAAGTCATCCTTTGGAGAGTTATGCAAAATATATATTAAAACTGCAGTTATATGTTAGATAATAAATATATTGGCCATTTAGGTTCAAACACCTGGTCCATGTGCAAATATGTAAATGTCCAAGAACACAGTACATATATATTCCATCCAGAACAGAGGTATGTATGTGTTTGAAGTGTTTCAAGGATTGACATTTGCACTACTTCATTCACATTCCATGTTTTTCCTCTGTGTACAGCTTATTAAAAAATACAGAGATGGAAGTTGTCTCTGTGTATACCATTATAGAATTCAGAAACCCTATGGTGTGGGAAAACCCATTCTTTGCACTATTTGTTCATTGCACTATTCCAGGAGCAGCTTCTGAGTAACTGAGTGACCAGGTGTTTTTACCACAGCCATCTATGGCTCTACAGAAAGCTGATCTTGCCTTACCTCCCCACAGCCAATGAAGAGAATTAATCATTAATGAAGAGAATTCCACCATTAAGATTTCTGTCACAAATTTTTGGGTTTTGTGTATGCAAGGTCAACATTGCAAACTGAATATTTTTTACCATTGCAATATTAATGATTTTACATCCACTCCCAAGTGTAAGCATATATTGCACTACCTATAAAAACTTGCTATTGATAAATGTTAACTTCAAACCTCAATTACTCTGGTATTTAAACAGAGTGATATAGGCAAAAACGTACATGAATTCTATGATGCAAAATATGATTATTCTGCAGGATCGTTACAGGGTAACAAAGAAAAGCAACAGAAACATTTTTTATGATCATGAAAAGGTCATAATAAATATTTCTCACAGGTCTTTTATCACTTCTCTTTTGACAATGTAACTGCTTAAATGAAGTTGCATAGCATCAGCAGACCCATATAAAACAAACATGTCATGTCAACAAATGACAGCCACCCACTAGCAAACACTGTGATAGATCAGAAATAATACAAGAGTAGGATGAATCCCTGTGGCATTTCCAAATTAAACCCACAAAATATTGACTGGGAGCAATTTGGAACAACCACCTGGTCTCAGTATATTAAGATTTTAAAATCTGATCATAACTGAGCTGAATAAGTACAACATATGTTTTGCAGGTGTAGCTATATCCCAGAAATGCACTTGGAAAGAGATATAATAATTCTTAATTGAAGGTGTTGTGTCATTGGGAAAAATGGCAGGAAAGCTGTAGAGGCATTTGAAATCAACCTTCGACCTTCTTTTCTGATAAGATTTTTAATATATTCTCTTTTCTGTATAAGAGGACAATTATTGCCTAGTATAACAAGACAGAATATACATTTTAATATCAGACAAAAAGATGTATGAGTTCAATGTGACTTCAGTTTATAAAATTTCTTAGATTGGTCTGGAAATGTCTTCTGTAACTTAATTAACTGAAACCTTTAAACATGCTAGTACTGAAGCCAGTACATGTGATTTGATACAAATAAGAGGAAGCAGAGAAGCACAGAAGTGTTTTCCACTTAAAAGTACTGGACACTTTTTGTTGATCCTTAATCACACCACCAGAAAAAAAAAAAGTGATTTGTTCCAAGAATTGAAATCCTGATTTGGCCCTTTTAAAAAGTGTTGTTACTCTCTTAGGTCTCAACAGAGAGATGGATCCAGTATCTCCCTACCTCCAAAATATGCTGGCTGAAATGTGAGACAACATCTGACTACTTCACATCCTCCTGGAACAAGGTTTACATTTTCCTTTACCCACACCAAGCTCCAGTGGGCAGTCCTGTAGGATTGTGAACAGAAGAGCGCTCTGGGCATCTTCCCACTCTCATACAAAGAGCAAAGCTACTCCGTTCAGCCCTAAACAGACCATGAACCACATTTCCAACAAACATGACAGGTATGAGGAGGCATTCCCCATCAGTAATAATGACTATTTCTCACAAGGTGTTTAGGGTATAAGGGAATAAATTTCTGACCTCAGGAAATCAGGAGGACGAAACAGAACTCAGCCTCACCCCCACACGACACTTTCATAATATGGGAGGGGAAGAATCACAGAATGGATCAGGTTGAAAGGCACCACCGTGTTCCTGTTCCAACCTCCCTGCTCAGGTAGGGCCATCCCTGAGTGCATTGCACAGAATTGCATCCAGACAGTTCTTGAGTATCTCCAGTGAGGGAGACTCCAAACCTCTCTGGGCAGCCTGTTCCAGGTGTGGTTACCCGCACAGTAAAGAAGCTTTTTGTAATGTTCAGGTGGAATTTCCTGTACATCATTTTCTGCCTGTTGCTTGCGACCACTGAGGAGAGCCTGGCACTCCGTCTTCAGACACTTGCACACATTAAAGAAGTACTCTTCAGTCGTCTTAAGGTTAAACAGGACCAACAGTCTCAGCTTTTCCTCGTAAGAAAGAAGAAAGGAAGAAGGCTGACAAGAGGCTCACTGGCTCTCACTGGCCTGGCCAAATCAGGTCACTGTTAGCAGTGCTGTATCACAAAAGCACTGTTGCCATATCATTTCACTTCACAGAGATAAGCTGCATTTAAACTGGAAATACATGAAAGTATTATTGAGAAGGAAGCAGTTGGTTAGGCTCTTGGTTAATATTTGTAATTTTTCTGAAGCTTTTATTTAGTTACTTAAAATAAACTCCTACGCATATCCTGCCCAAGCTGCTCCGTCAGTGAGGAGCGAGTGTGCCATCCGTTTTTTTCTGCCAGTCATGAAATTGCTCTATTAAATCCTCGTGCTGCTGTGGAAAGAAGAGCCTGCTCTCAAGCCTCTGAGAGCAGGCTCTCTGCTCTTTCCTCATCGTCACAAGCCTTTTAAGCTGACACTGGTTTTCCATTTGGAAGTGAAAGCATTCCTGCACCATGTGATAGGCTACTAAGCTCACTTAAAGTGCTGTGAGGAGCTGACAGAAGAGCCAAGCTTATCAACTGGCTATGTTTCCTCTTTCCCACTAAATTTTTACACATCAAACTCTGTCTGAAAAGCAGGGAACGTGCAAATCTGCAAAATTTCACAGGAAAGAGATATGAACCTTATAGATTAATGTATAGACATCCACAAAATGCATTTTTAACTGTAAAACGACTTATAACCCTATGTCAAGTCCTCCCATTAGTGATTCAGTGAACAGTTATTACAGTAGTTTCATTTAATCAAAATTATGTAATTCCATAAATTTGCAGTTTAGACATTTTAAGTGCAGAAGCTGGAGACATTTTATGCGTGGGTGTGCCTTTTGACACTGATGCTTCTGCTTCATTTCTGCAAAATAGCATCCTGCAGCCTGTACTATTTTGCATCCATTTCTATCTTCCAAAGACTGTTTTTAGCTCATCAACCGTATTTCAAGATGACCCATTGCATCCTCTGCTTACATCAGCATCAATTTATGCCTCTTCTTTCGTCTTTTGTTAGGCACTACCCACTGTAAAATGGAGAATTCAGAAGCATCTTTTATGCATTTGGCTCTTTATGTTGATTGCAACATGGCCAATTCATCTAAGTACTGTATTTTCCACTACACACTGTTAGACTAATAAAATTTCACTGTTTTGGACTAAACTGATGTTAAATGCTGCTTGAGTAGATATATGCCATGAATGTATATCGACAAAGCATTAAAATAATTTTTCGACTTTCATAATACAGTAACAGAAATTCTGCAAATGTTTCATTATGCCATATTTATGCAAATGTTCTTATTATGCCATTTTTATGCTTTCATTTTCATTTCTGGTGAGCAATAAGAGTGCATCTTCCTTTTGTTTGGTCATCAAACATTTGCTGGTGAAGAAATCATGTAGCATTTCTTGAGTATGTTATTATTCTCTCATAAAATTAAGATGCATGCAATAACCTGTGTGAAAAATCTAGTTGCTTATTTTTTCTTATATTCTTATATAAAGAAAAAAATGAAAGAAGAAATTTAGCTACCACTTTCTGAAAGTTCTGTAAACAATATATTGAATGAGGAATCTTGAAATATGGGATCTGTGCAGGCTTTAATTCCCCAAGGATTCATTTCTGTGTAAAAATGTAGCTCAGAATACAATGGAATCAGAGGTCAATCATGTCCAAGCTAGATATACCTTGTAATCCAAACTGGATGACTGATGCTGATCCTTCCCCCCTCCCCCTGCTCCTCCTGGTTTGGTCTATTTACACAAGAAGTTTTTTTAATCCCTTCCTGTAACACCTTTTATCCTGTTTTCCATTCTGCCACACCATGCCACAACATTCTCAGTGACCTTTTATTTAGAACTACTGCTTTGAATGTCTATGCTTTCTGGATTGTCCAACTCAAAAATGTATCTTGGAAACATCCAGTTTTTTCTTTTCTCACTGAAGCAAATGAACAGTAATCTCTCAATAGCTCATGCTTGATCTGCAGCAGAATTACTGCCTTATTAGCAGAGCTTCCTACAATGGGAATGGACAGCATAGGCCATTTCAGTATTTATAAAGCCCTACTTGATTTAATTTCTTATAGGCAAAACTAAGGCGGCAAGTACTGTAAACACAAAATCAAAGGTGAAGTGAAAGCTGCTGCTAGGCTGACACCTCTAACCAGGACATTTAAAAATACAGAGGAACAGAGTGAAAATCCATCAACCTTAAAAGTGGAAAAGTTTATTCGAGAAGACAAATGTGAAAAGGCTGCTGTAGAAAATTAAGCTAGTAGCTCACAAAAACATGAAAAGGTTACAGCTGGGAAAGCAGGTGGGGAAACCTTTTTACAGGGGCATCATGGTGTATTCTAAAGCCTGCAATTACACCAGGTACGAAGAAACCTGCAGTGGTACAATAGTGCTGAGAGCTGCAAGAATGGCTTAGGAATGCTAATTAAAGATCTTGTACATCAGATGTCTCCCCCAGCAAAAGCAACTAGAGGCAAGCTTCTAGGCACCAAGATGATGAAATCTTGACTGTACAATAAGCAAATTTCTGTTTCCTTTAACTGTATTTTCATTTGGTATTTACATAAACGTTTGGATTAATTATCAGCTAATGTAATGGAATTTGGCCATAGCTATGCAATTTAATTTTTTAAACAGTAGATAATCTTAAAAAGCTAGTAGTCCAAAATTCAAACAACAGAAACTAAATTTGTTTCTAAATTGTAAAACTGCTCTAGCTCTTCCCAGTAAGTCAAACCTAATCAACTCACCCTCAATGTTAACAGCTGCTAAAAATGCATCTCCAGCATTTGTTTTGCTCACTTGCTAACTCTGCCTAAGAACAGAAATTATTTAGAAAGATAAGCTCAGTTATCTATAGTGGGTAGGATTTGTAATATCAGTGTACAATTTATCTTCTTATTTTGAATTTAGATGTGTAGGACATAGCAGAGATCCATTTTGTTCATCAGTGTGTGACACTGGATCAATAAAAGGTTGTCGTTCTTGAACCAGGAGAAGACAATCTGGCACTACTTAATAGGGACTATGTATTCTAAAGCACACCAGACTTTCTCAGAAAACTTAGTTATATCTTTTGTGTAGTAAGATATATATATATTTATACTTTTTAAATTATTGTCATTTCCTTCTCTTAAATGAACTTAAGTCTTTCACTTGCCATTTTAGTATTACTAGTGGTCATGCCAAGAAAAATGTCTATAATTTTAGAATCATGAATCTCCCAAGAACTAGTTTGGATGTCATGGCATTCTGTTATTTCCTTGGAAATGTTTTTCAGCTTCTAGTCAAGCATAGCATTTTCCTTATCAGAAACATGACATCAGTTACTACAGCTTATTCAGCTCAGATTCAGAGCTCTGGCTTAATCCTCTAATTGAGTTAAATTTAAAATCACTAAGTAATAAGAGAGAATTATAAGCTATCTTTTTGATATCCTGTATCATTATGCCAGGTAGTACAAGGCTCTAAAATAACAACAGACTATTGATATTATTATCCAAAATCCTGTTCTCTAGAAGTGAAATGGAAGACTGTTTTGATTTGCTACAAAGTTCATTCATGGCATCTAGATATTTATGAAACCACTGTCTGTAATATGACGAAAATCCAATGTACTCTGAGAACACCTTTTGACCTGTGATTTGTATCAATTGCTGCTATAAACACATTCATAAATTTCAGGGCAGAAGTCTATTTACCATCTTGCAATTGAGAAAATCTCTATTAAAAGTGTATGGCAAGACAAGGAAACATAGCTTCCTGCATGAAATCTACTTTGGCTTCAGTCACTTGATATTTGTTTGCTGTGTGATGTACAAAATTACTGAAGCACACAGAAATGACACTTTGCCCTTGGGTGCAACGGAATGACAGATTAAATGAGTAAATGGAAGACTTGGAGCTTCCTCCAAAGGGAAAAAATAAGCTACTTAATACTTTCAAAGCCTTTTCAAGTATCAGCTTTTTTCTGCAAATCAAGAGAGTAATTATTTAGTGAACCAACTTGAATTTCTTAAAAATGCAGGGAGCAGAGAAAAGAGTGAGACATGGAACTTTAACTCTCCCACAGCTCTGGCCACCTTCACAAACATCTGATTTTAACCTAAGGCTACACAAGTCTTTTCTTTGTGTAAGGAAACATAAGTTACATCATCACCTAATGCACCAGAATGCTGTTTTTCTGTAGCCTCACAGATGGAACCAGTAGCTGTACTTCACCTCCAACCACGAAACATATAAAATACAGTAATTTCACCATTATAAGCCGCACCTGAATATAAACCGCACTTCTGGGTAGCCAGGAAGACCACGGGATTTGTCCATATATAAGCCGCACCCAAATATAAGCCGCATTTTTTGTTTTTTTTAAAAAGCAAGGACCCATGTGCGACAAAGTAACGAGTTAGTAACAGAATCGTGCCAGCGAGGGTTTGGTGTCTGGTGCTCAAGTTGCAAACAGTTTTCATAGACCAGCGAAGCCTTTAAACACAGCCCCAGGCGCCCGACCAATGCCGGCCCCGGCACTCCCGGCCCAGTGTTGGCTGCTGCAGCCCCCGCCTGCTCAGTGGCAGCGATGGCTTGCTCGCCCATGCAAAGGCAGCGGCGGCAGCGCACTTGACAGTGTGAAGGTGGCGGCGGAAGCGTGCTGTCCAGTGTGAAGGAGGTGGTGCCCGGGGGAGGGGGGAGCCCGCATGTTGCAGCGACAGTGAAGACGCCGGCGCCCGGAGGTGGCGGGCCTGCGCGCTGCAGCGACAGCGAAGGTGGCGGCGCCTTGCTCGCGGCGGCAGAGGCTGCAAAGGTGCTCTGCTCGCAGCGGTGGAGGGGGGAGCCCCCTGGCTCGCTCACGCCAGTGGAGAGAGCAACCCCTGGCTCGCTCGTGCCAGCGGAGGGAGCAGCCTCGCCTCGCTCGCGCCAGTGGAGAGAGCGCCCTCTGGCTCGCTCGCGCCAGTGGAGAGAGTGACCCCTGGCTCGCTTGCTCTGGCAGAGGGAGGAGCCCTGGTTCACTTGTGCCGGTGGAGGGAACGAGCCCTGCCTCACTTGCGCCGGTGGAGGGGGTAAATGCGTCTCACTTGCTCATGTAAAGGAGGTGAATCCGGCTAGCCTTGCCAATCCAGCGGCAGCCCGCCTCCTGCTTGTCAGTGGCTCTGGCTCACTGCCCATCCGGCAGCGGCTCCGCTGCAGCTCTCTCCCCCGCCGGCTCTCACTTCCGGGTTGGCATTTCACTGGGATTTGTCCATAGATAAGCTGCACCTGAATATAAGCCGCACTACTGGGGTAGGCTGGATTCTTCAATGAAAAAGATGTGGCTTGTATTTGTGAAATTACTGTAATTTGACCCTCCACCATAACTTTAGGGACTCTTATAAAGCACAGTAAAAGTAGAGTCAAAACTTCAGGCTACAGGTTCATACCAATTTATAATTTCTGTAGGAATTAAAGATGAATTGCAATAGCTCAATACTAATAAAGGGTTTTGCTGCAGTCAAATACCTACCTCATATTCACTAGAAATAGCACAGAGCAGAGACTCAAATTCTTATCCCTGAATTAAAGGACCTTCTCTGAGCCATTTTACCATTTCAAAAGGGATGCTTTAAAACATTTGAGTGTTTCTCAGTTTCAATTATTTTTTTTCTGTTCTCTTTTTTCTGAAAGAAGATACACATGTATCTTTTGTACAAGGAAATTAAGATATGGTCACATTTCAGTTGACAGAAAAATTGCAGGGAATAGAAATCAAAGGTATTATAGTACTGTGAACCAAATGCAGAAAAAGCAAGAACTAAAGACAGAGGAGAATAGCAGAAAGAAATCCCGAGACACTCTTCACACAACTAGATGTCTTACACCTAAAGGAAACCGCAACTTCACTAGAAATATTAACATGAAACATTTCTTCCCAGATAAAATCAAGAAGGAACTGTGAGGATACCTGAGGCCTAATTCACATACAATGAAAAATGCTGACATTTTAAGGACAATCTATAGTTATACACAGACTCTCCTGAAACAGACAACTTTGACCTCCTCTATGAAGAATTGCTGAGAGAATTGAGGTTGTTCAGCAGAACCTGTAGTGACAGGACAAAGTGCAACAGTTTAAAACTGAAAGATGGTAGATTCAAGCTGGACATGAGGAAAACTTTTTTATGATGAGGGTGGTGAGACTGTGGAACAGGTTGCACACAGAGGCTGTGGATGCCCTGTTGTAGACGTCTCATGATTTGTGATGTCCCATGATTTAAGAGCAGTATCTCTCAGTGCATGCTTTGCCCTAGACCTGTATTTTTGCTGTAGTTGCTGCTATGACTCATGACTGAAGACAGGACATGGCATAGCAGCTAAATGGACTTCTAACCTGATAAGATGCTGCTGTCATATTCTTAGCAATGTCAAAACCCAGTTCTATCAGATTAAACTATTTAGTGTCATTAAATATAACCATACCCACTCTTTTCCTCTCAGATTGCCACAGTAAAGTTTCTGTTGCAATAAAGCAACTTGATTTGCATGTTGAAGTGGTCAGAAATTCCTTTAACTACTCTATTACAGAATACCTCATACCATGAAACCATACCTTCTCACCAGCAACCAAAAGCCACAGGTCAGGTCAGACAACAGGGGAGCAGTGTGACTGCACAAATGTCCTCATGCAGAGGCTAAAAAATAAATGCATGTTACACAGGACAGGCTGAAAGGCAGCAAAGGCATTTCAGGCAAGAAAATTGCCTGCAGTTTGTTCTGCCTGAATTCAGAAAAAAATATGCTTTCTCTGTCCTCTTTGCTAATAAATAGAAGATCATTAAAGTGATGGTTGACTTTAATAATCCATTTCACCTCCAAGCAGAAGAAGCTTGGCAAGGGTCCAAGAACTTCCCTGAGTAATTTTGTAATCAGACATCAGAACTTTCCAGAACATGAAGTATGATTCAGACAGAGTGTTCCATTAGAAGGCAGGCATTAAAAAAGGTAAATAATCACACAGCAAAGTAAATTAATAAAAACAAATAAATAATCAGCATATTTTTAATTTTCTGGTTTTCCTTCTGATTTTAGACTCATGGTTATAAATGGTGCTCCGTGCTTCAAATCTTTATCAGGAGAGCACAGTCCTTCCTATAGTAAACAACCTCCTGACAAGAAGCTATTTTTTAATTAGTGTTGTTTCCTAGACTTCCTTGGACTTCTCCATGGGGTGAGCATCCAATGGTTCTTATGTTTAAAAAGCCTTGGAAAACAGAGAACTGTTTGATTGACTTCCATAAGGCAGCAAATTATCAGGGACTGAAAATCAACTAACACTACACAATTTGTCTCAATTTATTTTCTAAGATTTAATTCTGTCACTTCTCAGATTTGTTGTTCAAGTGCTGAAAGAACAAGCCCACAGGCAAAGCAGAACACACAATTCTGCCAGTTTTGTTCCATCACAATTATCTAATCAAATCTTTGTTCACTCATTCATCAATATTTTTAATCTTGTAATGAAGACACTGCTAAAATAGCACACCCAGAAATCTCCTCATCCTATTTCCTATTAGAAAACCCCCAAAACCTACCAGGATTATTGGTTTGAAAACTGGGTGTGTCATATGGAAAACTGCTGTACAGTGAAAACAAGATAAAATTGCTTGCTCTTTACATAAGATTGATTAAGTCGTCTATTAAATGCTTATTTTTAGAAAAAAAATGCTACAAAGATTTCAAACATCAAAATATGGATATTTTTTGCCTGATATGCATAATGTACCCTGCATATAAATACAACTTGGGCACATTAGAATACCCTTAGAAACAATAAACTCATGCACTACCATCCATAACAGACATATACAACACTCATGAGAACATACATTGTTATAAGCTTTCTGGAAAGGACTTGCCGGTTCAGAACTGTTATACAGGTGAAAAATTATGAATGTTTCTCACTTCCAAGCACCTGATCCTAACTGGGATGTTAAACTCTGTATTTCAAAATGATAAAAAATAAAACCTGTGGGAGGATTATGATGTGCTGCTTGAAGAGAATAAAAGCTGTATCAGCTACTGCAGGAAAAAAGAAAAAAAAAAAGTAAGAAAGTTGTTTGTCCTTGACAAACTTTGTAGTACAAATTCATAACTGCATAGACACATCGGTTCAGTGTGAAAATGACACTGACACAGTAATACAAAATTTGCTCCCATTCACATCAACAGCAGCTTGGGGAATAAGGTGCAATTCACCAGAGCTGCAGGACCAATCCGACTCTTTAAAGAAACCCTACTTTAACTGTAAGAACAAAAGCATTTTACTCTGATGTTCCCACAGGACTGAATATGTAGCACAAATATAAATTTGTTGCATTAGCTCTCAATACAGACCATGGTCTTAAAGATCCTTAAACATATCAACATACAGCTGATAAAACATTTTTTATTTATTTCTTTGATGTGGTAACATACAGAGAGATAAAAAGGGAAGATAACAGTCCTTGCTTAAAAAGTAAAGAAATGAAAAATATATATCAAAGTGGTGATAAGGGGCATATGTTCAATAAACAGTGACTATTGAAAATACTAGGCTGATCCCTCCAAAACTGGTAACTTAAATATCATAAGAGAAGAAGAAGATATGACAATCTAGGAATAGGGGAGGGATGAAATTCAGGTCTTCATCAGATCATGTTCTTATGCCACATATTTTTCTAAACTAACTGAAATTTGTCCACAGTTTCATGTTTATAGGACTTGATGGAAAGGAATCCAGTTTATTTTCATAATAAGAACCAGAGGAAATAAAGAGATGAGTTCTTTATTAAAATTTATAGCTACAGACAGGACCTCTTCACATCACCTACACTGCTGATTAGTAGGAATGTGCCCTGGCCCAAAGAAAAATGCCTCTAGAAATGTTTACATTGTGTATGTGACAGGAAATTCTTGCAAAAAGCCTTCAGGGAAAAAATGCTGGCACTAATTCGGCAGCAACTTTGAGCAGCCTGGTCCAGCAAATGTCTTTGCCCATGGCAGGCGGGGTGAAACTAGATCTTCAGGATCCCTTCCGACCCAAAACAATCTATGATTCAATGATCATAATTTAAGAGCAGTTGACTTTTATACACTCCAAGGACAAATAACAGTGCTGTGTCATAGACACAATCAGCAATTTTTAATGCCAGGGGAGTATACACGCCTTCCAGAAATCCTTGGGTCTGAGGACACTCTGGGTCTGAGGAAGCTTTCCCTTTGCCTTGAGCACTCCTTGGTGCAGGTGGGGAAGCACAACGCTCATTTTCACGAGGTCATGACATCATGCTCTATAAGAGCACTTACCAGGGCTCTTCTGGGGCATTTCCTTCAGTCACACTCCAAGTGTTCCACTTTGATGTTACTTGCTGAGCAAAGGCAAGCTGACCCTCCCACAGCTCATTCAGACCAACTAGAGCAGAGCAGACAACAGGACACTCCAAAGTGTTCCTTCTCCAAAAAGCTGAGCTTCAGCCCCATGCAATACTAATTTTCTTCTGGGTTGGACAGACCAGGACAAAGGACCTACCACAGGTGTGGATGGGGGCAGGCAGGGGTCAGCCACCACAAACAAGGTCTGGGTAGATCTGCTAGCATAGCCCTGGTTTTCAGACAGCAAGGGTAGCAGGGAGGTGGGATACATCCCATGAGCCCCAGCATGGCTTCTCATATTGTAGTTTATGATTACCAGATGTGAGGCTCAATTTGATTAATATTTGGTACAATTTCTTTTACCCCAAAGGAATTTTATTATTTTTATTATTATTTAGGATTAGAAAAGAAATACATATGAAAGAGCAGAGGCAGTAACAGTAAAAAACTGGACATCAGAGTATTTCTAAATTCTCACAGAATTTTAAATTTGTATCACTTTTTTTGGTCTTTAATTCCAAAACAAAAGAAAAATAAATTTAAGTAGTTTTCAGTTCCATGTTTTGAAACCAGAATACTTTACCCAATATTTTTTTTGCTTCCTTAATTTTTCTTCTCCACCATTTCTGACACCTATACTGGTTAAGCACCTCAAAAGTGAGCACAAAATCACTCACAGAATTTAAAAGGTTATCATGAATATTTCTCAAAGTGTTTCTCATTGCAGTTTAAATTTATTTCATTAGTGCCAGGTCAACAGTACTACTGCATGGACAAGGAGAGCATCCAACAACTGTGTTGTTGGATGGCCAGGCTTTTTTCCATTCTATAATGAAAAATTTAAATCCTATTATATTAAAGGCAGTGTGAAGGGACATCAGATTGAACCTGTTAAGACCAGATGGCCTTTTTCATAAATTATAAGACCACAAGGAACATCTAACTCAGGCTTTAGTGGATAGATACTGAACAGCTTTCACTGCTCTTCCATAAGCCAGCCAGCCTTACAAAAAGCAGGCTGTGGTTGAGGGATTTGGCCAAAAAGGTTCCTCCTAAGTTTGCAGACTTCAACCTTCATCTACAACAACTAAAGGTGTCTCATAGAATCATTATATAAGTGATAATGACATTTGAATTGGCTGTTTAGCAGTTTTCCAATAGTCTGCATCCAAAGCCATGCAGCAGAGGAGAGGAGTCAGTGATTGCTTGCATGTAGGAGGATTTTTTCCACATTTGTGGCAGCAGCCAGCTATAGAAGAGTTCAAGAGAACTAAACTGACCTAACATCCTGCCTTTCCACATCTTCACTGGACATGCACTGCCTCAGCTCCCTACTCAAAGCTTCACTCCTGCAACTTCAGTGAATAGTCAAATGATTGCTGCTATTTGAACAAGGTTCACCTGAAAATGATGAATGTTTAAACTGAAGGAAATGGTGACAATGTAGTAGCACTAAAAGGGATGGAAAGTGAAGAAATGACTTTGTAGAGCTATTCAACATGAAGTATGTGAGTTCTTTGAGCACTATCCCAGTCCTTAGTCATATCATCAAAGCTCTTAGTCTGCAGCAACTGAACAAGATGCTCAATAAAAGACAAAACATATCCTAGAAAAATATTGGCATTACTAACAAGTGAATTCAGAATGGTAAGACACGGAAGAAAAAAGAGTTTATGAATCCCTTTAAAAACTACAGATTTAAGAGCAATATAGCAACCCTGCAAGTTTTATGTGATAGAAGTTATACGTGTTTTTTATGATGGAGGTAAATTTTGAGGAGGAATGCAAAGAAGAGTAAGATTCATGAATGAAATACAACACTCCAAACATTTTACAGATACATCATCTAGCAGCAACTCCTCCTGTAGAAAACCCAGGGTAAGATAATTCAAGAAAATGCTTAAATCAGTACGAATTAACATTTATTGAAGCATGCATGAAAGGCACAGAAATGTTAGGTCATGCTTGACTTCAGCTATGGCAGCAGCGAATAATATGACCAGCAAAAACTTAAAGACTCAGAACAAAAAAGGAGACAGAATTGCCATGTACTGAAGGAAGCACATGATCCCAGAAGATGAAAAACCAGAAATATGTTGCCTTTTAAATTTAATGTGTTAATAACTGCTGTATTTTGCTCCCATATAGTTTAAAAGGATTTGAAATACATAACAGCTCTTTGCATTATATACTTTAGAAATGTTTATGTTAATAAAGATAGAAGAAGGTTTCTGCTCTGAGATGTTGCTCCCCCTACATTGTTCATGTAGGTTCCCACTTCTATATGGGAGAAGTTACTTCTTGGAACACAGTTTCTGAAATCATTGACTCTTAGAATCACTCAGATTGGAAAAGACTGTCAAGAAGACTGGGCACGTCCCCAAGTGCCATACTTACACATCTTCAAAATACTTTCAGGGACTGAGAGTCAAGCATTTGCTGAGGAGACTGTTACAGTGCTTGACAGCCCTTCTGGTGAAGAATTTTTTCCTAAAATCTAATCTAAACCAGCCTTGGCACAACTTGAAGCCATTTCCTCTTTTCCTATCCCTTGTTACCTTGGAGAAGAAGCCAACATCCTTTCAGGTAGCTGTAGAGAGCAATAAGGTCTCCCTTGACCCTTCCTTCCTCCCTCCAGGTTAAACAACCCCACTTCAGAGTCACTCCTCATAAGACTTGTGCTCCAGACCCTTCACAGGTTTGCTGCTCTCTGGACACATTCCCGCACCTCAATGTTTTTTTTCTTATGCAAGACATCCAGCAGCTGGGCAACCAGATGACAATTCTCAACGTCAAATTTAAGGTTCCTGACTACAACTACAATTATTTAACAAAAATAATCTATGGATTCATAATTCTGCCATTGTGCCAGTGTTTTTCAGATAGAAAACATGCTGGTACTCCATTGTGAGTAAGCTTCAATCATTTTTCTGCACATTTGATATTTAAACCAAAGTTATTTTTATGTTTTTCAGTGCTTGAAGTTCATAGGCTTCTAGACCAAATCTGGAAGTTAATGCAGATGACATCTACAAATAAGCTAATTTTATGTGATCCTCACATGAGAAAAATGTGTTTAATTACCATAAATTCTAAAAATTATTTCTTTCATTTTTAGCCTTACTCTTGTAGTTCTGTTAGAAAAAACTGAATATTTGTACTGTGGGGTTAATGTAATCCACTGTCACAAGGGTCCTTTCTAAGAAACAATGTGAAAATATTAACATTACTAACAAATGCATAATTCTTACATGTTTAGAGACTCTTTCCTTCTTTCTGACATAAACTTATTTTTATTCCAAGAAATATCAAGTACACACTACATTTATCATGGCTTTCACTTACTCTTTGATTTTAAGCTATCCAAGTATAGGAAAAAAATGTACTGACATGCAATGACACTCATGCCTTAGCAGAATGTCAGCACAGGGCCTTTACAAGGCCTAAGAAAGAGGGATTGCTATGCAAGAACAAATTTTCTTCATTAAGTGGTAATGAAAGCACTAAACCTTGAAGATCAACTATTTATTTTGATAAATGCTCCTGACAAGGGCTTATGTCAATCGGTGTTCAGACCATATTACATTAGCTGTGATCTTATCATTCTCATTTTACCTGAAGACCTAGGGTGGTTTTCTCATTTTTTGAGATCCTCAGATCTCTGATTTTCTTTAGGAAATGGCTATGCCAATCTGTTTTCAGTTTGCAAAAATGAGTCTCCAAGTTTCCAAGCACTATATTGAATAACTGCTACATAAATCACATGAATCTATTTAAACTAACCTTACTTCTTTCATCCATACACACTTACTGACTCCAAATAACTTTCTCTATCCACATGTTCTTAGAGCACGAGAGGTCTTCATCCTCATGTGCATAAACTCAAGCAAGAGAGGCTGGAAAACAAAATGTCTGAGCTAGGATCTGGTGCTCACACCAAATAAGAAAGCAATGCACAGCCAGAGGAAGCAGGGCAGGTGATCTGGGAAGAGTACAGGGATATGGTCCAGAAGTATAGAAATGGGACCAGGAAAGCTAAGGCAGAGATGGAATGGACTTGGCAAGGGATGTAGGGATGTGAAGAATAACAAGAAGGGAATCTATAAATTAATAGGTCAACAAAAAAGAGACAAGGAGAGTGTGTCTCCCAATAAATGGGCAGGAAGAACTGGTGACAATTGATATGGAGAATTTTAAGTACTCTTTACCTTATTTTTCACTGGCATCAGGTTTCCCGTGTCTTCTAAGTCCCTGAACCTCTAGATAGGGCTTGGGGGAGCAAAGTCCTTCCCACTGTATCTGAAGAGAAGGTTTGGGAGCACTTGATAAAATTGAATATCTGCAAGTCTAAGGGGCCTGATGAGATGCAACTCAGGGTCATGAAGGAACTAGCTGATATTGTTGCCAAGTCACTCTCTACCATGTTGGAAAAGTCATAGTGATTAGTCCCCAGTCAGTGGAAAAAAGGGAAACATTGCTCCTGTTTTTAAAAAGGGGAGAAAAGAAGATGCAGGGAAACACTGTTTTCAGCACAAGAAAGATGTGTACTTGTTGCAGAGGGTCTAGAAGTGGATCACAAAGATGATCAGAGGGCTGGAGCACCTCTCCTAGGAGGACAGGCTGAGAGACTTGGGGTAGTCCAGCCTGGAGAAGGCTTCATGGACACATTATTGTGACAGTACTTAAAGGAGGCATTAAAAAGGGGCAGATGGTGATAAAAAGAAGGGTTATGGTTTTAAACTAGAAGAAAGGAGATTGATATTAGAGATTCAATATTGGGAAGAAATTCTTTATTGTGAAGGTAATGAGGCATTAGAAGAGGTTGCCCCATCCAAGTGTTACAGGTCAGAGTGGATGTGGTCCTAGGCAACCTGATCTAGCAGGTGACAGCCCTGCTCATGGCAAGGTGGGATTTGGAGCTAGATGATCTTTAGCGTCCCTTCCAACCCAAGTCATCCTATGATTCTCTGATTCTACAATTCTAGTGAGAGGTATCTCAGCCCATGGCAAGGGAGAGTTGGGACTTGATGATCTTTAAGGTCCCTCGCAACCCATAACATTTTATTATTTTATGTTAGTATAATCCACCTATCAAACTTGACAAACAATGCACGTCTCATATGAACAAAAGTTGAGTGCCTACTGAGGACAAAAAGTTATAAAACAACATGTTAATGAGGCAAGACGTTTTCTTTTTTTAGCTTTCCTACCTCTCCAGAGTTTTCCTAGTTCCCAGTGAATGGCAGCATGGTATCACTCCCCCAGCTCTATTTTCACTGACTATGTATTCCAGGTTATATTTTCCACTGCATAGTAATCTGAAGTTGCAGAACAACATTTTTAATTAATAATTACTCTTTCTAGAAGTTTGTATCTAGTACTTTCATAATTGATTAATCACAACAAGGATTCTACTGTGAAGTGGAAACAAAGGAGCTGTGCTTTGAAAAAGCTCTCTGCATTTATATAAAACAAGACTGCCTTTGCTTGTATAAACTTTCTTGCTTATTAACTTGCACAGCACATGCATAAACATTCTTGCTCTGCATGATTCAATGACTCTGAATTTTAATAGTCCCTTTAGGTAGAACCACTGTAGAGAAAATGATTTAAGAAGCAAAATAAAAGTCAGTGAACAGCGATAGAACTCCAGGAATTACATTTGCTATTTCGACTGAAGGATTTTTTCAGAAACATACAATGTATCAAGACTGTATGCATTCAATCAAGAATGTATTCTTGACACAAAGTCTACAAAACATCTACCCAAAGTAAAAGCAGTACCTTTAAGCATTTGTGACTTTCCAAAAACACTGAAAAAACAGCAGTAACAATTTACTTAGAATTTATATTTACACTTGCTAGAGGGCTTTACACTGCAAGCAAATACTATCAAACTGTCAGATTAATTCATTAAAGACCATCAAAGACTGCCATGAACTGCATGAAACAGTTAAAAGCAGATTCCTATATTTTGTGTGAATGGTGTAGCCAAACAATAAAGGTCATACATTTAATCCCTACCATGACCGAACATTGATATGAAGAGGCTCTGTGTGACTTTCATTGCTCACTCAGTTTATTCCCTGTTGTTATCCAGTAATTATTTTCACTTCTTCTTTAAAAAAAAAAAAAAAAAAATATATATATATTTTTAAACACATTCTCCAAGTATGTATTTAACTTAGGACTTGTGAAATGGCTAAATATAGTTGCAGGCATGTTGCCTGGTTGCATGTTGCAGAAGTGTGACATTCGGTATCCAAACTGTGATAATATGGAAAACAGACAGAAGAGAAAGATTAGAAAAGATTAGGCACTGAAACCTAAATTGGACATACACGTAACACACCTGTATACATTACAGGTATACATCAGATAGTACATATAAATCCTTTTTCCTTGCCTTTCTACTAGTTAGGAGGTTACAAAACAATCTGTGCTTGAGTTGTTACAAAATACATACCAACAAAACAAATAGCAAGTTAAAAATGAAAAACTAAGATGCCTTCACTCACGCACAAATGAGTTTTTCTGGATTGCTGGTCAAAAATCATAATAGCTATTAATTGTGCACAGACTACAGAGGCATCCTAGTTTTTTGCCCCAAAATATAAGTTGTTCTATATTGATTAGCAATACGCAACTGCTTTAGTATGTTTTCACATAGGTTATACTCTATCATGGAAAGAGAAAAAAGCACCAATTAGAAAAAGCCCAGTATAAATATTAATAATGAAATTCTTAGCTGCACAGAATATATTTTTCAAGACAGAGGTATGACATAGTCACATATCTTGTTTTTTCTATAATGAAACCCAGAAAAAAACAGAATATACTAAATGCAGAGTTAACTTTCCCACCCCAGCACAACCTCCTGACCAGAACCTTCCAGATCCACTCCAAGGCCTATGAAGCACTTCAATCTCACTTCAGCAATAGTTTGAATAATATATTCTGCCATGTTATGTAATTTTCAGAACAAATCACATATTTGGTAGCAATATTTCCTACTATAAGTTAAAGTGGCCTGCAAACCCAAATATTATGAAAAATGCATACAACATTTTTTCAGTCTGAGATTACATAGCTGTAATGTAAAAGGTAAAAATGTGAATAATTTTATTTGAATAATTAAAAGAAGGATGATTACAGAACACTGGAAGAGTGTACTCTGCACTGCAGGTTCTTAGGACTATTAATATCATGTGTTAAGAAATATTTCATTGCACTTCAGAAAACTGCCAGACTTGCACTTCTGCATAGTAAATTACCTTTTATGGAGAAGAATTTTTAAGGAAAGATCTGCTAGTTTTTTTACCCTGCTGAAGTCCAGCTATTCCTGTATTATAACTAAATTTTCTCTTGCTAAACAGGAAATGTGGGTTTCCCCTTAAAATCTGTTTTCTGCCTTAAAAAGGCAACCCTGAATTCTGTTATATAACAGGCTGAAGCAATAGCAAAAGCTCTTGTCTTCAACAGACACATTTCTCCTGTCCCTCTTATCCAGGACAGGCAATTCTCTTGCTGTTATTTGGGCTACAGGATAAATTTCATAAGCTAGATAATCCTTTTCTAGGGAAAGAATCATCCCTACTGGGATGAAGTGAAACAAAAGTAGAAAAATTATTTGCTGCCAGACACAAGCAGTTCAAGGAGACTCTCCTGAGAATGGTAGCACTTACTCCATAGTCCTCAGCTCCTGAAAATGAAGGTGTATGGAAAGCAGAAGCATAATAAGTAGATTGTATCTTTCCGGCCAAGGGGAAAGTACATAGGTATAAAATACCTACCAAGCACTTTCTTGTTCTCAAAAGCAGAAAAACACACACTAGGAAGGAACCTCAATGAAGGAAAACCCCTCATTTAAACCACAAGGAGGAGAGACATAAGGAAAGTACTTTTTAGATGCTGTCATTTAACATCACAAACCAGGGTTTGCAAAAGTGCACCACATATTACAGTCATATCCTCTTTGAATGGACTAAAAAAGATTTTGAGAAGTATGACTGTGAAAAACTTGAATATTTCTAATATTTCTATTCCAAAGAACAGCGTAAAACATTGATACTGCCAATCTGATTTTCTTTTTAAACTTGTGTATTGAGAACAACCAAAGGAAATGAAAGATAAATTTCTCTTACTAAGATAAACTGCTTTCAGGTGGATTCTTTTGCTGCTGTATTTCTTTACTCATTCAAGAATATGTGGATGAAAATATTACATACTGTAACTCATACTGGAAAGCCACACACAACCAAAAGTAAGTTCTGTGCTTAACTAGACATTCTTGTTTCTGTTCTACAAAAAAGCACTGTGCAATTAAATAACAGTAATTTAAAAGATTCCCGTTCATTTAAAAATAAATAAATATATATATATAAATCAATCAACTGATCTCAGCCCTATGCCAGTGATTTCCTCCAGTTGGAGAGAGGGGCAGATCTAGAGGTGAGAGTAAGGTAATCTGTCCTGATAACTTAGAGATTTAGTAAAAACATTCTTTTTTTTTGCTGATATTTCTACAGTCTAAGACAGACCCCAGATGAAACCACTAATTTTGAATGGCTTACCTTGGGTGTGATGTACTCATCCTTAGCACCCTGACTAATGCTACCTGTGGAAAGCATTTGAGAATGAGAATTGAGAATGAAAACTAAATCATGAAAGTTATTAAAGACCATCAATAAAGCCGAAAAAGAAACTTATGACTGATACTAAACTGTCATTTCAGAATTGCTGCAATACTATCACATTTTAACAAAACAAAGTAACTAATTGACAGGAAAAGATAACATTATATACATTGAAGAATGGTATTTATAGGTGTGGTGGTTATACAGACATCACTACAATTTCTAGGTAGCACACAATTAAAATTTTCACATAAATAGCAATATGCTATAGCAAGCAATAGCATTTAGTATCTGCATTTGTAGCCCAATTTAATACTCATTCATGCTAAGATAAACAGATGATCCTAGCTATCCAAATAATAATAATTTCTGAGTTAACACCCTTCCTAGTGAGTACACATTTCTGCCAGCCTGTACATTATCCCCCAAGCAGAAGGTCAGCTATCACACCTGAAATCTATTGCAACATTAGCGTTGACACAATCTATTTGAGGGCTAAATAATGACGGCAGGAGAGAATTAATGGTGCTGAGCAATAAATTTCCCAGAGAATGCCACTCCCTGTAGAGCAAGCTTTCTTTGGTTTTATCAAATAAATGATTTCCTCAACCCTGAGCCCACAGTACAGCATAGAGACAAGCATGCCAATGGAAATCAGCAATAGCAGAAACACTATATTAATTCAGTCCTGTCAGACATTTGGATTTAATGGCATTGGTGCAAGCAATTAAAGGCTGTTAGTAGCCCATAATTTTTCCCATTTCCCAGAGGTGTTTCAAACACTGCAGACTCCAGTCACAGAACAAAGAGACACTGATCACTCAAGCTTTGTCACCTGCAACAAAACTGCCTTACTGAGACACCTCTTGTCACTCTAAAACTGCCATGAAAAGTACATGCCCCCTTGGAGATCCATTCCCTTCAGGACCCTCACATCACTCCTTATACTCAGGACTGTAACTACTTTGTATAATTACTTATCAATGAGTTGGAAGACATTACTAATATACCTTGGTCAGACTTTCACTATTCTGTAAGGGTAAACTCATATTTTTGTTTTGCACAGTGCAAGTTTCATACTGGCAACACTGAACTACAAAGATCATCTGAATCTGATTTTTTATTGTGTTACTGATGAATATTTATAATGAACAAATTAAACTGGTCCTACACCAAAATAAAACCTTGTTTTCATAGCTATAATGAGATTTTTTTATTATTATTAAAAAAGAAATATGTATCAATATAGCTACAGAGATTTAGGAATTTAAATAATATTTATTCAGTGCTGTATATGGAAGTCCCATCTTTCACAGATTTTGGGGGAGTCAGGAGGATTACCAAAAACTGCAGGGCAAACTGTTGAAGAGATTAAGAGAATTCATCTAAGTTTAATCAGGATTTGCCAGAATAATATCTGATACATAAATAATTCAAGTTTGAATAATATGCCAGAAATTTGCATTCTGTTTCCCTGTAAGAAGACAACACATCATCCATACCTCATATATCTTCCCTTGTTTTAGTACTGCTACAGCTGTGAGTAAGACCATAAGATAATATTATGCATTTAGAAGGGTAACCCACACTAGTATTTCAAAGTCAGAAATTTTTCCTCCTTCTGCACAGTGGTCTAGATGTTCAGCAGAAGGCATTCTGCAAAGTTAAAAAAGAATACCATACCATATCTTGGTAAAAAGCAAATCTTTAAATTTATTAAAGAGTTTCTCACAGAAAATAAACAGATTTTTATTTCCAAACATTTATGAAATGAACAGTCTGATAGACTGTGTAGCAATACAAATTATCAATAACTGTAGTGATACAAATTGCTCCACCAATCCATTTAAATAATTCTAACCAAGAAGGACCTCTGCTGAAATACCGAAATTGTTATGAAGAATCACAGCATAATGATAGTTTGCATATAATTAGTAAATCAAATGGAACTGTGTTGGAGACAGAACAGGAAAGCAGTTGTCCACTGATTCAATAAACTTAATTTGTCATTCTCAATTTGTTTTACTATTTGGATTTTAATTACAGATCAAGTACTTAATCTATGATGAAAGCAGATAATTCAATTTATGCCAGGTATGCGTTTCCAGAAAGCAATTAGTCTGCAGTGCTACAGGCTCGGGGCAGGGCAGCTGGAAAGCTGCCTAGTGGAAAAGGACATGGAGATGCTGGTCAACAACAGCTGATCATGAGTCAGTGTGTGCCCAGGTGGCCAAGAATCCTGGATTGTATCAGAAACAGTGAAGCCTGCAGGACTAGGGAGGGGATCATACTCCTGTACTCGGCACTAGTGAGGCCACATTTTGAATCAAAGGTGACCTGTGTTTTGGGCCCCTCCCTACAAGAAAGACACAGAGGTGCTGGAAGGTGTCCAGAGAAGGGCAATAGAGATGGTGAAGGGTCTGGAGCATGAGTCTTATGAGAAGCAGCTGAGGGAGCTGGAGGAATTTAGCCTGGAGAAAAAGAGGTTGAGGGCAGACGTCCTTGCTCTAAGTACCTGAAAGGAGGCTGTAATGAGGCAAGAGTCATCTCTTCCCCTAAGTTACACGCAACATGACCAGAGGAAATTGCCTCAAGTGCCACGAGAAGTTTAGACTGGATAATAGGAAAAATTTCTTCATGGAAAAGATTGTCAATGATTGGTACAAGCTCCTGGAGAAGTGGCTGAGTACCCAGACCCAGAGGTTTTTAAAAGATGTGTGGATGCAGCACTCAGGGACAGGGTTTAGAGGTTTAATAATTGGACTCAATGATATTTTGAAACCTAAATAATGCTATGGTCCTATGATTAATTTCTTTAAATATAAGGAAACCACTGAGAAAGTAAATCCAATCAAAATAAAATACCCAGAGGAGCAAATTTAATGACACGTGTTTAGTATAAGAAACATTTAATTCAGAATTTAAGCGCTAAAAATTATCGGTATTATTGATTTCTTTTTCTTGTTCCCTGACAGCTAACCAATTATTCGGAGAAGACACACTACAGGCACACAATCTTACATGATACTTCATGTGCAGTAAAGATTAGTAATTGAAAATAAAAAACTCACCATGCTGTCGAACACTACAGTAGTCAGGCAGTTCAGGATGAATAAATTCTTGTAATGGAAGAATATCAGGATGCAGCAATTATTTTCTGTTTTCTCAGATACTCAGGCTATTGACATCTCAACAAGAGGTCAATTCACTATCCAAGCAGTCTCAAGGTATTAATTTGTCTAAACCTAAAACAGATGCTCTCTCAAATAAGGTTATTCCTGAAACTATGCATGCCCTGTTACATCTGGTGCATCATGCTTTCGCCACAGCAGAGGCTTCTTTGCTTATTGTTGCTCTAAGACACTAACTCTTGTCATGACACTGAAAGAAATCTGACTGGTGTCAGCAAATATCAGAGAATCAAAGCCAGATCAGGAATCTTGCTGCAGGACAAAGTTCATCCTTGTTACAAATTTCCACTAAGAATGATCCTACACTGGTCCAACGGCATCTGCCCAGAAGAGCCGGATTTAGTATCACATCCTGCTTATTTTCTGTGAATTAAAATATCTGCATCCTCTACAAAATTGTTTAGATATATCCCTCTTATATGGGATTACTTCTGATCTAACATCTAAGAAGCTCTGTAGTTCAAGTTTCATTTAGATGCAGTGGTGACACATCTTTCTTGATGTCATACTGACTGCCTTCAGTCCTGCCTTTTGGACAGATTCCACATTGTATATGAAAGAAAATATGTTTTGACCTAATCAGTCCATTTTGTACCTCCTGGAACAGCTATGTAGCCTCATCTCCTTGAACACACATTCTGAGTTACACTTTCAAATTTGATAGATAGAAAGAAAAATTACATTTATTTGTTATTTTTAAAAAATGCTTGGGGAAACTAGTTATACATAGATGCATAAACATGCATATATCATGTAATGTAAATAAATGGCATATAACAATTACACTCTGTGCAAGCATTTCTCAAACTCATTTGGTCAAATCAGTAAGTGAGCTTAGTTTATCAGATGGCAGTGTAACTCAATTTTTACTGTGGTAAAAACCTAACTTCAACAAGCCTTACCCATGCGAAAGCAGTGCACCCTCTGGACCAGAGGGCATTTTTGTGCAGTGCTCTGAAGCTAAAATCATAACAGCCTTATAGTAAAGCCTTACACTTCTCTGAGGCAGAGGAGCAAATTAGAGTTTATCATTTGAATAGCTGCATAATGAAGCTATTGATGTTAACAAGGACATATATTACTTTTTGGATCACTTACTCTACATTAATGCTTGCTCACTTACAGAAGCCAAAAATCCCAAACTTCTAACATTGCACTTTCATTTTCTCACTCACTAACCAAAGAAAATCCAGTTCTTAGAGACCAGGCACCTTTCACTTCAAGTACCCGTCTAGAATCTTGATCTTCAAAATGTAATGTATTTTGATATTGGCTTAATCTTAATTTTTCTTCTCTCATTGGATATCACAATAAATACTTTTTATTTTGAACTCGATAAGCTGTGCAAAGAAGAAACACAGCAGTTGGCATCAGTAATTTGTCTAAAGTAAACACTGCTTGGACTTGATAGATCACAGGGAAGACCTACATGATAAGGATGAGAAATACAGCAATCTCATCTGTATAATTTGTATTCTGGTAATGATATTTATTTTGTTAAGATGAGAAATAAGTTTTATATACCGATACAGCCTGAACAGTATTATAACCCTGCTGTCTTACTAGTGTCTTGGAGAAACAGATTTCCAAAATATCTATGAAATATCAACAACTACACAAACATTTATCTTTCTATTTTATATTCAACTCAATTCACTTTTATATAAATTATATCCATTTATGTTCTGAGCTTTTAAGACTGAGCTGATATAGACCTGTTTTCTTTTACAGCAAAAGGTAAGTTAAAAAAAAAATAAGAAGAACACACCATTAAGGAGGACTTATTTTAACTGTATTAAGTGCTAATAAGCATAACCAGACTACTTATTTTTCTAAATTTATTGTTTCCATGTTGGTAAAAAAAAGCAAACCAACAGAATAAAGAAAAAGCCCCAAATCCTTGATATTCTAGGTTAATACTCTGTACTTAGTGTTTTTCAGACAGAATTTGGATTTCTGGAGCCTCATAAAACTCAGCTTTGTGAGTAAACAAAAGTCAGCCTAGAATTCGGCTCTGATTCAAGGAATACAGTGATCTTTCTCAACCATGGGTAAGCTTTGCTCTCTGCGACCATCCTATTTCAGATAATGTATCTTAAAAGTAATGCTAGAAAATTGGCTTGCAAGTAATACTTGTACTGATAGCAGATCCAGTTTAGAGGACAGATGTATTCCCACCATGAAGACCCTGAGAAGTGAAGCATTATAAAGAAAGAAAATAGATAATTTCAAGACTGCAGTGTCCAGTGACAGTAAAATTACTGCTTTTGCTGGTGTGTGACTGGGTGCTTAACATGTTGATACAGCTTCTAATTCAATGTAACTCTCACAAAGATAAAATTCAGCCAGCCAGACACACTCATCTAAGATCCAAGTTTTCCTGGTGAGAGACAAAGGTCTGAAGTGAATTTTTTATACAGACAATACTACAGAAAACCAAGAAATGCTCAGCTAGTTTGTCTGCCTAGTCATGTTTCAAGACCTCTTCTGTTCAACACATGGGGCAGGTCCTGAAACGTGACTGACCATTTCTGCTTTGGCAATAAAATCAGTTGCTGAAAGCCCCACAGACACTGCAGTTTCGTAGCTGCCGGGAGCTACTATCTCTGCCTGGTCTTTCAAGCTTTTCCCTACAAGCAGCAGAATGGAGGTGAAATAACATTCTACTCCAACACCAGTGAATGGCAGTCATTTTACTAAACAGATAGGGTGTAAGTACTTCATCAGCAATCTCAAGTAGCTCCTATTAGATCAGAACACTTTTTTTGCTGTTCTCACATACAAATAAACAAACACACTGACTTAGTGAATAAAAGAGGCCACTGGGACAGTGCAGTCTAACCTGCTGTGTAACATTACAGAAACTGTTTGATATTACTTCACAGTGCCTTCTATCAAGTCCCACTTCTGAATCAGATGCAGCACACTGCTTTTAGCTCTGCTGCATTTCTAGAGGAACCCAAGAGATCTTGGAGAATTTAATGAGTACATTTCAAGGATGTTTGAGCACCTAATTCCCTAAATTGCTTCAGCAATCGTAGACTTAATTCCAAATGAAATCTTTTAAGTTACAAGAATCCACAAGAGCGCTTGGTAAATTGTTCCAATGTGTATTTACTTCTGTTTAAAAATATGCACATTGCTTCCATTTTGAGCTTTAACTTCCATGTACTGGATCTTTTTTGTCATATTTGTGAGTCACAGAAGGTCAATATTTTTTTGCCTTCCACAGAGAGAAAAGTTTTCCAACTCCACCCCCTCCCCCAGCAGTGAATCAAACCAGCCATTATTTTTAGTCTCATTTGAACCAATCTTGTGGTTTCTCATAAAGTCTCTCAAATTTTCAACAACTTCTTCAAGCATGAGCACCTTAACCAAGTATGTCCTGGAGTGGCCATGTTTGGAACAGAAAGGTGACTTTCATGTATTAGTAAATACATTAGTAAATAAGACTGGAGTAGTGCCTTAACCTGCCACCTGCAGAATCCTATTACAGCTGGTAAAGTAATGCCCTCAAACACTTTTTCAGAATTTTGATTTATGGGATCACATCCCCATTTTATGCTCCTTTATTCTTGTACTGCCTAATTCTTAAGCAAAATATTTGTTTATATCAATACAGGAACATAGATACATATATGTACAAATTCACCCAAAATTTTTAAGCAAATTACCCTCCTTTTTTTAACTGTGTCTGCAGCATGCAGACTGTAGCTAAAAGGGCTGTCAGGGAAAGGCAGGAAAACAAAAGGTAAGTAGAGATATGCAATAGAAATAAAACAGATTGTAGCAACAGGTTAAAATAATAGCCATATGGCAGAGTTTCATATAAAATAAAACTTTCAGAAGACCATAATTTTGTATTACCCAATGAGTCAGAAGAGGCGACTAAAGTACCTTGGCCACACTTTCACTATCCGGTAAGAACAAATTTATCTTTTTATTTTGTACAGTGCCAGTTCCATCCCTGCAACCCTGAACTAAGAGGATTATCTGAATCATATTTTCTTATTACATTTTTGCTGCAGTTGTTATAATCATATAAAAATACAAAGAAAGACCATATAAGGACAGATGTGCTTCCTATAACCTTTCCAGTGTGAGCATAAATGTGCAGACTCTGATTCCATGAAGCCAACAGGAGATGGTGATATACTTATCATTGTGCCTGTGTCTGCTTATGATGTGCAGTGCAAATCAAAGAAAGGCATCTTTCCCTGCATCAGCCTAAAAACCAGTGCCAGTTCCACACGTTGGCTTGTTTCTAACAGTGGTGAATTATTTCAGGAATATGATTTTGTTCCATGGGACTAAATTGGATTTCCCACTGTGCTCAGCTTGAATTTTTTTACTGGAAGAGAATGACAGCAATACAAGAACTGTTCCATTTCTCGGAGTTAATGGTATCATTACTTTTTGTCCAACCATAGAAGCTTCTTACAGGCATCCACTTCCAGAAGTGTACACATCCAAAAATAGCCATTCTAAGTGAATTCAAAAGCTCATTGAGCCGTTGGTATAAGCCACAGTGGCAATAGATGCCTAAAGAAAAGTGCAGAAAAGCATAAGAAGGTTGAATAATTCTGATATTTCCTGAGCTAGGGATGGCCTCTTCTCAGAGACCTTACAGGACTGGTACCTATCTCCAACACTGTCCTTGCCTCAGGGAAGTCACTCAATAGTACTGCTCTCTTGTGCATCTCTACTTTGGCTGTGACTTTCACTCAGGGAAAAGAAAATCACAAGGACAGGTATTTTAAAATGAAAGGATTGCTGATCATTCCATTAGATTAATAGGAAGAGGTAGAAGAAATAAAAAGGATCGAGATGCTTAAGAATTTGGCCTTGATTCTTCACCTATCCTCTACAATGTCATATTTATCAAGGCAGCGGTATGTAGGCTGGGAATCAGGCAATGATGTCTTGAAGTTGCTTCATCTCTCTCTTCCTGAGACTGTTAATCTGAGTATTTCAACCTGTTAACTTTGTTATTTAGATACTACGAAATAGATAAATTAGTATTTAAAAAAAACAAACAACTATTTAAAATTAAAGAAAATTTTGATTAGTACCTTGACATTGTTTGTATTAAACCATAAATAAGGATAATTTTTTATTATTCTGTTTAAATCCTGCCAGTGTAATGTAGTAATGCTTTAAAGACTGTAAAAAAGTAACTGATCTGAATGCTACAAAATTCCTCTATTTTCCAGAAGTTAAGGCCTCCTGTGGGAAGTAGAGTCTTCTGTCAAGTTGAGTCAATTTCTTCTACCAATAGCCTATCTTCCAACAAAGAGAGGTTAGTCTAGATGCCATAGAAAGAAGGACCACACCTTTGTCTATAATTCAGTCAATAAATATCTAGATGAGAGCAACTGTAAAAAGCAGAAGATGAAAGATACATGCCTGTAATAAATTTTGATACAGAGCTGATTATAGCTGTGAGGAATTATCTTATATTTCTGCTAGGTGTGATGAAGGGACATTTTTTCAGACTGACACAGAAAAAATGTCTGTGTCCTTAGCTAAATCAAACATTGACCCTTCTCTTTATATTTTCTTTTTTCCTCCAACTTACATATTTAACTCATAAGCAAATTCACGACATTTTTTTAATTATTTAAAGATAAGCCTCTATAGTTTTTACTTATTAATGATTGTTTTCTTACTTATAATAATAGTGAAGTTTTTGATTCAATATTTGACTCTACAGTCCAGTATCCCTCTATCTGCCATTTTTGATCTTTTCTTCACATTTATAATAGGTGCTAAAACTTAAGAATCTTTAAGGCCCTGTTCAAACAAAGCCATTCTGTGATTCTATGGTTCTATATCTCCATTTTCCATTATGCCTACACAGATGGTTTGTCAGACTCATGAAACTACTGTTGACACTAAGATGCTCATAACTAATAATTATCTGGAAGATTTCAGTATCCATCTCTTCCCAAAACATTATGGATATTTCCCGGACTTCAAACTTGATCTGTATGCAAAAATTCTTCAAAGAGTTGTCCCTATCTTTAATTTTGATGTTTGGTTTTACCATAAGTAGAGACGGAAGTAGGAATATATGAAATTTGAATTTTGATTGAAATGTCTTGTTTAATCTAATAGACAGACAAATCACTTGTCTATCTCACAGTCAGTTTAGTTTCTTTTCTGTGATTCACAGACTTTTTATAATTGCTCAAGGAGTTGCTATTAAGTTGTAATAAGAAGTCCTGCCTGAAATTTTCTTTAAAATACCTCAAGCAAGTCATAATCAATTTTTTTTCAATTTGCACTAGAAATCTGTTTTTTTCTTTATATTCAATTGAAGTACCTTTGCCTCATCCAAGCTTTTCTGCCTTCTCAGTGTACTTTACCTGAGGCAATTTTCTAATTTTTCTCATTACAGCTGTTACTTTCACACCAGGATTATTAGTAAAATGCCTTATGCTTCCCCTTGTACTGTATCAAATATCATCATATCTTTTAACTGGTAAATTGTTCTCTTTGTCTTGCGTCCTCTTCCCCTCAGGAATAATATTTTGCAGAACCTGAGACTTCCACATAATTAGATCATACAAAACATCCACTATCCTGTCTCTCACGAAGACAAGAGGACCTAAAGGTTTAAATTACTTCCATACATTCTCAGTGTAGCAGATCGATTATATTCCTTTTATTTGGTCTCATTAAAGTTCAATTTCATCCACATCCCTAACACATTTATATAGATTCTCTTTATCTGACTTTTCCAAAGCCTAGTCATCTTCTCCTTGATGATAAATATGTCTTGATTTAATGGCATATGTCTGCATTTCCCTTGAACATAATTCACAACAAAAGAATAACATTATATTCACTGAATCACAAATAGTCTGAGTTGGAAGGGACCCACAAAGGCCATCGAGTCATTCTCAAGTGATATTGTCAATATATTCCTGAGGAGAATAAGTGGACCACACCCTGTTCTTCTAATGAATGTATCACTAATCAAAACATCTTCTTCAATGACATAATGTTTTCTTTTACCCAAGCTACCATAAACTGAGGGGATAGGGTGAGGTTTCTTTGTGTGTATGAAAATGCATATAAATACATGTAAATGATAAGCAAATGCAATACTGTGAAAAACAAATTCCTAAGGTAAAGATCCAACTTCTGTTTGGGAAAAATCACACCACTGCAAACCTTATGTCACCCTTTCAATAAAGTTTCAGAGTTAAACAGAGGGCCAAACTGAGGCAAATTTGGCTGAACTGGTCGATTTCACATCGTCAGAGGATACACACCAGCTTCATGACCTATTCTGCAGAGGAAATTTACCACTTTTTGTAGTGTGTATGTACCTTAGAAATATATACTTGCAATGTATAAATACATATGTATAATACATATACAACATGCAGAATGATATAAATATCTTTATCTATCTATATCTACATATCTCATATATAAGTCATCATGCATACAGTTTTAACGCTATGGAAATGTTTCAACACTCTGCTTCTTTCTCTTCTTAAAATACATTTACTAAAATACAAAGCTGCTGCATGATTAGATAACATTCTAATTGCAATAAGTTACATTTTTAAAGTGAGGTATCCATTGAATCCATGGGAAACAAGGAAAAAAGGTCACTCTGGAGTGATACAAAGACTATTCCTAAGATATAAAATGTTTCAGGCAGTATCTTAAACTTACGCTCCACTCAGGGAAATTAACAAATTGAAGTACAGTATCATACTTAGCTAAACTAAAATACCCATAACCAATTATATGATTAACATATTAGTTTAAGGTTGCAATTAAATTGCATGCAACTGAACTGAACGGAGTTAAATATAGTTCTAAGATTTACTTTTTAAATCATATCAAATCATAGGCAAAATGGCCACCATTAAAAAAGATGTAAAAACTCCCTGTTTCTAGTTTATGTGTGTTCAAGTTTGCCATGTGGTAATAAAAAAACAGGACATGGAACTGATTTTAATTTGTCTCAGTGTGATTATCATTGGGAAATACCAATAGTTCACTATACACAGATATTTCACTGCTATCCCCTTTCTGTTCCAGAGGGTAAAGGTCAGCTTGTCTTCAGTATATCCTACCAGGTCTCTCTTAGTGTAAAAAAAAATCCCCAAAACAAAAAGAAAAAAACAAGTAAAAATATCCGTGGAAACTGTGAAAAAGGAAGTTCTTTCCCTAGCAGAGCTTTTCCAGGCCATTTCAGTGTTGCTTCCAAGATGCTGCAAGCCCTTGCCGTGCTTGTCTTCTATACTTCATTTTTACCTCTGACCTCTCCCCTTTGTTATATTCCTCTAGACCAAATCAATCCTTCCTCTTACATTACCTATACTCTCTCCACAGTTCTTGTGTATCTAGCTCTGTGGGGACCCACTCAACATTTAAATTTTATTAAATTTATCCATGTATATTTATATAATTTATATTTATACCTTTTTACATTCATATCAGACTTGTAAAAATCATTCATCACAACATTTGAAGACACCTAATATTAACAGAGTCCTCAGCCAGCATAACTAGTTAAGTACAAAAATGGGTTATCATATGTGTAATTTTCTAGCTACCTTCATTTCCATTAAAGCAGTAGAGTTTGCAATCATTTGGCTCCCTGCCTTTGCAGGAGGCAGATCTGGAGATAATGAAAAAAAGCAATCCAGAGAGAGATCAATGAGAATGATCAGAGGAAGGGACTCACCTCTTTTAGTCAGTTTTCCATTTTAGTTGTTTCAATAGTTAAAGAGGGAAGAGATTTTTTGCACACTCTTTAATTCAGATGTCAGTTCCAATACTTGATGCTTGACTGTTCTGAAATACAATCAAAGTGCAGGAGTTAAAACAACTAGCTTGAAAAAGATAGAATTATTAACATGGCAAGGATCTATGTATTCATTAAAATCACAGCAATGCTGATATGCTTTATAACAATGTCCCGTGGCAAGGTTTTCACAGGGTTCCACACTTTCCTTCTTGCAATCAAAAAAGAATATTTAGATTGCATCATGCTGCATTTGTGGTGCCATCTCAACCTTCCTACTTTCCTGCACAATGCATGTCGGTTCTTTTACCAAAAAATACAAAGACTAGTTACATGTGATTGCCTCAGTAAATCTCTGCAAGCTCACCTCTCCCTCACTCACTCCCTTCCACAACCTTTCATCACTCTACATAAACACCATGGAATCCTGCTGCCTGTATCTGGAAAAGCAGAGGAGAATGGTGAGAAAATCTGAACCACCCAGCTATAGACATGGTGCTTTCCCCACGAGCATTGGATGGGTAGTGGACAAAACTGCAATGGGAAGTCACTACACATTCAAATACATGATTCTTAAAAATTATAAAAACTGAAAAGACTTATTTATAAGCCATCTTCTCTCTCTTGTCAGGAAAATTATATACATGTTTTTCCCTCTGATTTCCCCAGTACTACTTACTGAGGCTAACAGAAATGGCTTTCCTCTGTGTTCTATATTTGTTCTCTATGAGTCATCTCACTATTTAAGTTTTGTTTGTCATCACCTAAAGGTCTAGCCTATTTTATTCTGTCTTTTTTCATGCGAACAATTTGAAAGTACAAGCCAGAATAAGTGTGAATATTTTGTCTTGTAAATGCAGTTAACATCTCAAATCAAACTTTTACTGTAAAGCATATTAAAAAGAAAAAAAAAATCACAGCTAAGGATGCTTTGATACTAGCTTTGGACTATACTGAAGATTTATCACTACAATAACTTGTTTGATGTGTTCTTAAGTTATTTTAATATCTTGATGCTTATTCAAAGAAATACCTTTTCACACTACAGTTAAATCTTGGGGGTTAGTTGTCAGAAAAAGCAAGCAGAAATTTTCAGAGTAAAAATAACCTGAAAATATTACAAACTCATGCTTATAAAACTAGAAGAGACTAATCCAGTCAGAGCCTGATATCCCACTTTCCATAGACTAAAAAATTTCCGTAAATTAATTCCTTTGGAAGCAGGATGCACGCCTAAGTAAAACATCAAGCTTTGGATTGAAATTCTTTCAAGTAACCACTAAGAGGACAGGAAGAACCTCTGTACACAAGAGGTGATTATTCCTGGGAATTTCTTGACCTCTAAAGCAGTCGAACAGATGATGGCTGCAGCCTCCTCTTTGTTACTTTCTTTATATTTACTGTGAGTCCCATTTCCAAGATAAACTAAATTCTGACACTGCTTCAGAGTCTGACATTACTGCCAGGATAGAAACACATGAAACACATTCCACTAGTACTCCAATGACAGCACTTTGGGTAGAGCTGGCTTGGAGGGCCTGCCTCTCCCTTGAGGTATGCAACTAACTTCAGTGTATTTCCTCTTAATTCTAAAACTAAAATTTCCAGTTCTTTCTCAACAGTTGGTCTTTCTTGGTTGGTTGTGCAGATTTTCTTAGCCAGAAGTGGGAGAAAACAATATGCTCAAAGTAAGAAAATGAGATGATAAAACTCTCAGATTGGCAGTGGGATCAAGAGAGAGGTACAAAAACTGCTTTTAAATTATTTCAGAAATTCACAGCTTTCCTGTTGACAGGAACTCTTTTCAGAAAGGCTTCAATTTGCCTATAATATTGACTACATCATAAGCATTTCCGATTTTCTATGAAAGTATAAAATTGACAGAGTATATTTAATTGTATCAAGTAAACTGGATTGAGTTTTTCTTATAACATCTCCTTAGGGAGCTTACAGACATAAATCTCTACAGGAAAAAATCCTCCATTGTCTTTAGGAGGAGCCCTGAGTAGTAAGAACTTCTCTGAACACATTGAAAACTCCCATGCTTGCAGATTTGGTTGAGCACCTTGCTGAAGCTGGGCTCAGATGGGTTTCTCTCAGCAGACAGAATTTGCGTGGATAAAAGAAATTTTAACCTGTCAAATGTATTTAGTGATGGCAGAGACACTGAAGGCAGGCAGTGTAAAGGTATCACCTACATCACACAAGTGTTAAGCACAGTGTAAGCCACTGCCTGAAGTGTAAAAAAAGATAAAATTTGAAAGTAACATTTTGCAAACATCTAAGTATATATGACAGAATTTTCAGAGATGGCCATGGACTAATGTGCTTCAGATTCTGTACAAAGTCATGGTACTATCCATGTCAACAGCCAAAATTAAATCAACATTGGCTTAATAGTTATAAGATTTCTTTAATTCTCCATCTGTTTTGCTTTTGGTCTTTCTTATTTGTGCATGTCTATGCACGCTAGCCTTCTCTGAACACTTTGCCTATTTTTTATTTAATCAGAGAGGTACAACCAGAAAAGGTCCACAAAAAAGCAAGATGATGATGAAGCATACAGAATGACTTCTGCATGAGGGACAGATGAGTAAGATAACACTATAAAAAAAGAGAAAATTGAATAATGGAAGATTATGAAAACAACTATAGGACATTATCACATCATAAAAAGAAAGAAAGCTGAACAAATAAAAAAAGAGCCATGGCCCTTTCTGCAAAGTGCAAGTCGTACTGTGGGAGTCCTGCCACAGTAGGTCATGGAGATAAATCATGCCTTCAAGAGAAGTCAGGAAAAATGTGGGAAAATTAATTCTCTCAATTAGGTTAATTAGAAAAGTTTAGAAACACGTAGCTCAGAAAGACCCAAAGTTCAAGACATCAGGAGGGCTGAGAAAATACCTGACAGGTTTGTGCATTCTTTCTTTTAATCTCCAATGTGTGAAACAGGGCATGGGACAAAAACAATTTGAACTTAATGGTAATTTTTTTTGGTGTGTTTTTAGATAGATTTTGATAAAAAGAAACCTGGAAGAAAGTGTGGAAAAGAACAGGAGCAAAGAGTAACCCAGAACAGGTGTTAGGGAGGCTGTGGCATCTCCATTCTGGGAGATACTGAACACTCAGTTTAACAAGACCCTCCACAACTTGATAAGTACCTATAACTCCTTACTAGGTAAATCATTCTGTGAATCTGTGAGTCTGAGAGACTCTAATCACATCTGTACCATTCCTGTGCAGAATACCAATTCACAGTGTGACCATTATCATTAAACCAAATTTCAATGAAGAAATGAAGGGCAGGTCTTAAAGTGTTTTACTAAAACCATTTGATTTCTCTTTTACATGATGCTTCTTTACACTTCTGGGGTTCTGCTTGCATGCATAATTTTTAATTAACAATACATACTGTAAAGGAAATGGATGAAATTTGTACCTGTATTTTTTTCCCCTCCCCCCACTCTTTTTCATCATTTCTTATATCTTATTAAAGTACAGTAATTTATCAATTATAAGCCACACCTGATTATAAGCTGCATATGCAGGTTGTAGGGAAGCCCATGGAATTTGTCCATAAATAAGCCGCAC
>VRYO01001463.1:48888783-48899185 GCA_009812075.1 Sialia sialis
GGAACGCCTGCTCCCCCTGCAGCTCATACTTCCGCGTCGGCAATTCTCCTGAAATTGTCCATAAATAAGCTCCACCTTATGATTAGCCGCACTACTGGGATGGGCTGGATTCTCCAATGAAAAGGGTGCAGCTTATAATCGTGAAATTATTTCAAATTGAAAGTGGTTGAGTATCCATTTTTCTGTACACAATACCAAGATATTGACCTACATGAACAACCCAAATGTGTTCCATTACATAAATGTACTTAGAAGGGCTTCACATATACTGCAGGCAACTTTACAATGAGGGTGAGTACCTCAGGTGACAAATGGCAGTAACCTCTGATGTTCAGAAGATCTCTTTCAGATGATGATTTACTGCATATTAAGCCATTAGCATCAACAATTTTTTTACTTTTTAAGCACTGAGCAGGAAGCTCACATATTTGCTACCCAAATTATAGCAAATAATAGTAATAATAATAAGAAATTAGGACTGCCTAGTAACTACACACAAATGAACTTCTAAAAATTTAATTACAACCACACTAGTGTAGTAGTAATGGGAATACCATAAAGCTTAGCAATGAGCAGAAAACTCAGTCTTCTTTCTATAAAGCCAAGACTGCAATATCACACACATTTATTGAACCTCATTTGTAAAATTAAGAGTCTCCCTCAGACAATTAAAAATCATGCTGAGTACTCAGCCACAGTAAATTACAAATATAATTAAGTAAATAATAAGAAAGCCCTAGTCCCTACTTAAATGCATTGCCAATTCAGCTAATCCAAGCACAGCAAATATTAATGCAATACTTCAATGTCTACAGCTCAGCTCCTGATCTACAGTAATAATAACACATTAAGGTTTTGTTCGTACTCAGAGTAAACACTTTATTTTCCCCAAGACAACTGGAGCACCAGGTTGCCAATAATAAGCTGCTCATATCTTCCATCATCCTGCTCAGGACGGCAGGCTGAGAAGATGAGCACTTTTAGCCTGATTGTATTTGCCACCAATTACAGAGACACAGTCTTTTGATGATTCTTCACTTTAAACTGAAAATAAGCTAACCTGAAGGATTAAAATCAATGCCAGTTAAAGGGCTCTGCAAAGTGTGATTTTTAATTCTGCTGCTTCAGGAAGTCCCTACACAATCACTGTTTGCATTCCATTGTTTCTGGATGCAAAGCACAGAAAAAAAATACATCTTGGAAAAACCTTCTGATTTTAGCAGCTGGCACACCAATGAGAAAAAGTTTAAAGTTCTCTATTAGTGATAAGCACTATGCAAGAAATGAAATGTGTCTAAAATTATGCTGACAGCACATGTCACTTGCCAACCATGTAGACTAGCATTGATATGAGCTGCTGTTTACAAGCTCACTGAGAAAGGATTAAATACAATTTAATTAATTCAAACTTATGTATGTATTTTTACCACCATACAGCAGTGTGTGAATGGCAGAGATTTCACTGTCTTACTGCAGTTGTATTATTCTCAGCCCAACCTCATAAATATTAATTGCTTTTGAAACTGAGTTATAAGTCTGCACATGAGATAAAGGAAAAATCCCAAGCATAGGCTTTCCCTCAACATCAATCCACAGGAGGAATAAAATATTCTCTATGAAATGTTCCTGCATCAGCACCAGTGGGAAGTTCTGCAGTGTTTTCTAGTTGGAGGTAAATGGTTTTAATTTGCTCTTCATTGTAACTGAAAGAATCAGTCATATAAAGCCTTAATATTTCCAAATCTGTTTTTTAATAAGAAGCTTCCACAGCTCCTCACCTGACTGCCCCACTGTGAGATTTTTCCTGCAATGTGCATGGCTGTAAAGCAGGCAGAAAACTACAAAGAGAGGCAAATTAAAAAAAAAAAATTACAAATCCACAATTTTCTGTATCTACCACCACCTCAAGAATGCATTTTAAAGAGAAATAGTTAAAAAGCCTAAATGTAATAAAAAAAATTAATGTGTTTTGTTCCATTGCTCATGTCATTAAGACAGTTGAAACTGGGCTGATAGTGAATGCATACCAATTTGTTAGCACATTAACAATTCAGTCAGCAGATCCCTTGCAATGAAGGAAAGAAGAAAGGAAGGAAGAGAGGGAGGGAGAAAGGAAATTTTAGGCCATGATTATTATATATAAAATAATTTCAGTCTGAAGCACTGTATAGAGACCTATGAATCTAATTCCCCTTGCCATTTGATACATATGCGTAGAGAGAAGTACAGTAATTACACAGTTATAAGCCACACCTGATTATAAGCCGCACCTCCCCGTAACCGGGTAGACCATGGGATCTGTACATATATAAGCCTCACCTGAATATAAGCTGCATCTTTTTTATTTTTTAAATATTTAAATATTTATTTATTTATTTAAATCGAGGATCCATGTGTAACAAAGTAACAAATTAGTAACAGAATTGCACCATCTGGGTTTGGTGTCAGGTGCTCAAGTTGCAACAGTTTTCATAGACCAGCAAAGCCTTTAAAGGCAGTCCCAGGTGCCCTCCCCAGCCGGCTCTCACTTCTGGGTTGGCATTTCACTGGGATTTTTCCATAGATAAGCTGTACCTGAACATAAGCCGCACTACTGGGGCAGGCTGGATTCTTCAATGAAAAAAGTGCGGCTTATAATCGTGAAATTACTGTGTTTATTCAAACATGATGAAAGTCTTTGCATTGCACCTGCACAGTCAAGTGAAAGGTTTCAAACTAATCAACTACAGTCTTTTTCTCTCAAATACTCTTATACATCCTTTGAAATTTATGACTAAAATATCTGTATATCATAGAAGTGGTTGCAACACAACATAGGTTTAAAAACCTATGTACCTCAAGTAACATTTCCAGAAATACATAACAATTCTTCCCAAATTACCCTGGTCTCCATATTTCTCACACAGCTTTTATATTGCATCAATTCCCTTTGGGAAGACATATAGCAGCAGATATGTCAGTAGCACTTCAAGAATTACTGTGCTTTTAAATCACTCTAAATTTTAATCTCTCTATTCCCCAAAATAGCATGATGGGCAGTAGAAGACAAACCCCCACCCCCAAGCTTTACTGTTTCTCCTCATACACAGTGAAAAGTAGGTAATTTCAGAGTATAACTTCCAGAACCTACATGTGAATTTTAAACATGTCCAGCTCATGATTTTATTGCATGAAATACTACTCCTGCAGTCATCAAAATTCCCTTTGCTTTGAAATGCTGAAAAACTGCTTCCAGCCTAAATAGCAATCATGAGGCATTTGAGCAGTTTTTGATACTGAACATGTTAAAAATGGCATCCAGCTGTTGCAGTAAGAAACTTTCAATTACACAGTTGGTTGAAAATGTGCTGCATAGTAAAGAACTATACTTGTGCAGCACTATTAGGAATCTGCACGCAGGTGGATACTTAGATGATCTAATTGTACCTTTTCATAAAGGTTAAATTTCTATTACCACAAATCAATCTGTGTAACAGATTATCTGTCAAAATATTTAAAAGGACATTTATTTCTCTTCACTATTTCCTGGTGAAAAAATCTTTCTCTCTCTCTTTTTCTTTGTGTGGTCCAGGTTATTCTGCTCTTGCTTTGGAGCCAAAGCTAAACATCACTGTGTATATATGACAGAGGCTTTCCCTGCAAGTTTCCATGGTTAAAACACCTGGCTAGGTAATGGCTTCCACATAGAGTGCACAATTTTTAATGTTCAGTCATCATCCATTCCTTGTACTTAAAACTCAAATCTTCAAACCTCCTGAAAAAGGCTCTAGTCACACTTGATGTGGGGAAAAAAAAGTTGTCAACAGAAAATTCATTATCTTTCCATCACTCTATACTGGGTGGTAAAATGAGGAAAGTTTATTCCAGCATAAATTCCCAGCAAACTGAACTGTCTTTGGTAGTCAAGGCTCAGTAGGGATTATGTCCTGAACAGATAAGCATTCCTTTGGTTGGTAGAGAAATTGCTTTTCTTTTTTTTTTTTTTCAAATCAGTGTAAACCATGTATTTTTCTGTCTTGTCACACAGAGTAGGAAAGACCTAAGCAAGTTCAAACTAACTTGTCAACAGAGCTTCTTCAGAAATGTACAAAATAAGCTTATATGTCCCAGGCTTAAGTTATGGCAAGCTTAAGTTCCTGATGCACATAGAAGCAAATGAAGAGATACATAGTAAAATGTTTATCTTTATTATCTATATAATTTTTATTATTTAAAAAAAAGGGACAACACTGTTAGGCTGACCCTACAAATATTTTTGCTTTATTTTGTGCTAATAAGCAGGGCATATCAAGACAATTTATGGAATCATGAATATGGTACATTAGGCCCAGGAGTTTGCTGCTGGCCTATTGCTGCTCTCACTGGCTGCCAATATTGCTGTTGATTTGAACAGGAACATAGGTTGAAATGAAGAGATTTTTAAAAAACTCACACAATGCAACAGGTTTATTACATCTAACTACACAAGCACTGGTTTTCAATTATATTTTACTGTGACAAAATTAAAAAAAAAAAGTCAGCTAATCAGAAGAATTTTTATACATAGTTTTTACTGATTATAGACTTCACAGCATACCAGTATGCAAGAGAATGTCAAAGAGAGAACACAACTCCTGTAACTGTGTGCTGTTTTTTGCTTAATTCATTTATTGACTGCTTGATTAGTTGGTTTGTGCAGTATTTACGAAATGTAAAGCAGTAATAAGTATTAATTAATCATTTGTATAGCATTCAACTACAGTTGCAAATTGTACAGATGTAACAAAAAATATGAACTGCCTAATGGTGAAGCCTATGTTGCTGGTGAACTTCATTAGGGAAAACAAAAGGGGAAAGCAGTCATAGACAGCAATCATGGGGCTGTAGCTGCAGAAAGCCTGTTCCACAGTGAGCAACAGAAGCAAAAAATGAGGTGAATGAGTGATACTACAAGTGCTGCCTAACTCCTTGTATTAAGGAGAACATATGGCAAAAAGAGGCAGAACTGCAAGGAAAAAATGGCAGTTTCATTGAATTGCAAATGAGAGGTAATAATTTCAACATCCACTGTGACAGAATACTTCTGTGTGTTATTACAAGCTGTGGTGGATGCTGCCTTAGACCAGTTAATGAATGTAATCATTTGATTCAACAGCTTTTAGTGCAGTAAGGCTGGGAGTGAAAAGGTGCTCCTGATAATGCTTTCCGATGACCTAATGAACCTGCTCTAAGTGGAACTGCAGTTTCTGCTGCCAGAACAACTTAAGAGCTGAGTGATAAAGAGGAGACAACATTTATCACTTCTTCCAAGTCCAAAATCATGTATAAATGGATGAACCGAATGGAACAGAGTACCTAGTGATGGAAAAAAGAGCAGGAGAAAGCATCTAGTAATATGACACATGCAGAAAGGACAGAGAGATTTGCAGCTCTAAGAATAAAACCATTTTGAGTTCTATGAAAACACCCACAATGTATGAGTAGAAGAAGAACTTGCACATCATCTCTGCCTAAAGTTAAACACCTGATAGTTAACAAGAAAGAAAGAAAGGTAGACTATTATGCAGGTGAAAGAGAAACCCTTCCAAAATGCTTCAGCCATGAATTTCAAAGTTATACAATGAGTAATGATGACATTCTAAATGTACGACTAGATAATAAAAGGTAAAACTAACTAATGGGACAAAAAATGAAATATTAAGTCAACATTCATCATCATGACCAATAATATTAACACTCTTAGATACTATTATTTCTATGATACCAAAAGTTTTACGTATGAGAAGAAAAAAAAGCTTTAATGCAACTTCATGAAGAGACACATTTTAGTTTCTTATTTTTTGATGGATTTATCTTCTTCAGCCTGCCAGTATATGCAAAACAGTCTGCAGAGATAATTTAACAGCAGAACATATAAGGTTTTTTTTTCCATTCTTTAAATATAGACATACTGAAAAATATGATGGATGTATACACTAAGAGATAAAGAAGCCAAAATCATCTTGCTACACCATTGTTAAATTCATCTAATAATGCCCCAAAAGTCCATCATAATTCATCTGCAATTTTCAGTTAGTTTGCTCTGGCACACTATTACCCCTTTTTATATTTCATTTTTCTGAGTCTTCCAATTCTTAGTTTGGGGACTTACCACTGTTTTAGTTGTTTATTATTTATGAAGTTCTCTTTAAGGTCTAGTTCTAAGGCAAACAAGGTGAACCCTTTTTAGGTATTCTGTATTTTACCATATTTACCATAACTACGGCCTAGTATTCAGGAATCAGAGTTTTATGATTCTGGGAGGCATTGAGAGCACAATCTTTCAATGGAGAATCTTAAAATGAGATGTAAATCAGAGTTGTAACTTAGCAATCATGGAATGTGGGAAAAATTCGTTAAAAAATTTTTACAAGAATGGGTGATTTTTACTGTCTCTGAGCTAGTCAATCTCACAGAAGTCCCACAGAATTCAGAAAATACCTCAAACAGCTGAATCTTCATGACATACTACAAAAACTTTTATTATTTAAGCTTGTAGTGACATGCTGGGTGCTACATGGTGCATGACTCAAATTCCTAATGAAGACTTTGTTACAAAACTGGCATTATCCTAAGTATATCCATAGCATTTTTGACAGATCATTTGTTAAACTCTGCATAATGGAAAACCATCCTCAGAACATCATCAGGTTGTTTCTTCAGATGGCCCTTGCCTTTTTCCATCTTTTAGTTAAATAACTACTGTTACTGAGAAATCAATTCTCAATATGAAAAAATTCCTTCCAACAAATTTTCTGAACAAGTACAGATTTATCTTCTATTTTCATTTTTCCAACCCATACAAACATACTCCCTAACCCTCAGGAAAAATTCTTCTCCTATCTGGAACTTTGTTACTATTCACTTTTCAAGTTCTCTTTTTGTTAACTCTGTGTCTCTAAAGTCCTTCTCTTTAAAATGCAGTAGTATTTATAAAACATATTTAGTGATGGATAATTCAGAGATTTTTTTAACATAAGCTCTTGAGGAAGTGATTAATAAATGTACTGGGAAAATAAGCAATTAATGTCTTTGGCACTGTCTCTATATAATGTTGGCTGAATGTCTGAATGTGTTCACTTTGTTCCTTTGTGGCCTGAGCTGTTGCTTGGTAATATTGGCTTCTGTCTGCTATATTACAGAAGACATCAGTTCACAGATGCTTTCATTCTAGGTTACGGAGCTCAAAATACCAGAAGAATACAATATCTAACTTCTCCAGCACTTGATGTTGTAGCAGCCACTGGCAATACAAACACCGTAGATTTGCCTGCTTTTGGTAAATGCATTTTGTGTTATGAACTTCCTTGAAAAACCACACGCCTAGGTGTTTAGCATCTGACTGCCATGCAGAATCCATCACTAAATGGTAGCTTTCACTTAAATGTGCTGGCACTCAAAACTTCTCATTATGGCACATTATAAGTATGGCTTGAGCGGTCAGAGGGTCCATGCATAAATCCCAGCCTGTAATTTGCAAATAAATCTTCACATGTGGGAGGACCATTCATTTAAACTGACAGACTTCTCCACTGAACTTCTGCTTATCAAAAAGTTCAAAACGAAGTGATGAGTCAAATGTAAAGACTTGAAGAAACAAAAGCTTGTCATGAAAATTCAAATCACTACTCTGAATGCTGGATTAATTTTATTAATCATTTTCCAATTCGATTTCTGGCCTCAAGCAATCAAACAACTTCAGTCAGTACTTAAAAATGTGTCAGCACTAAAAATGGATAAGTCTTCCTAAGAAGTAGACACAGTAGATGTTATTTAAAAATAATTTTAACAGGAAAACAAAAAACTTTGAGAAAAAAAGCCTTTATTTGGCATGCAACTACAATGACTACTGGCTTTCTGTCTAAGAAAGTATGAGTTGATGGGTTTTTAAACAGCTTCCAAGCATTTTTGTCTAAGTGGCCTGAAGAAATAAAATTGTGAGCTTGATTTTGCATTTGCAACCTGAATGAGTCACAGCTAAAGATTTTTAATATGCTCTTTGTACAAAACATCATATCATGACATCACTGCACATAATTTGTATTCATTGCAAATTGCTTTTGTAAAGAAATTGCTTTTACAATTACATAAAAACCTGGCACAATAGAGTTTCATGAAATATCTTCACCATGATTTGCTTTCACATGATTTTTTTTTTTTTTTTTCATTTCTAGGCTGTTAAAAATTAGCCCTGTTACTAGGCTGAATGTTTTGTGGCTTTCTGTAAATGCAGATTTTCAATTTAAGTTTTATAGTACCAGATGAACAATTCAGTCAAACCTCTAAACCAGGTCTGAATCTAACATGTATATACTGCTCTGCTGACTACAACCTCTGCCAAAACTTTCAAAACAACCATGGCAGGACAAGAAACACAGATACCAATATCACATCCTGCTTACTGAGCTGAAACAAGAGCCTTCCTACACATTGCTCAGAATTACTATTGTGCAATACCTTTATCGAGTCCCAGAATCAACAAGCATGATGTGCTAAGGCTGGCAAAGAAAAAGAAAAAAAAAATAAAAATACAGTGACCTGTCTGACTTACCACAGCTGATTGCCGCAATAACCAAAGTTTCCTTACATTCCCATTATCCCCAGTCATGCTCCAATAACACCATTTTTATCTGGGAAATTTTTTTCCTCAAGAATAATTATCAGAAAGAATGTTTTGTAGCATTTTCTAGTGTATCCTAGTACTGCATTGGAACAGCCATTGAAACCAGGAAGATCAAGGAAGATCCAAGTCATACGACTGCTGCCATGTGGTAGGAGGGCTGATCTACTTCAGTTCCCAAAGGTCCAGCTTAAGGTAATGCATGAGGTTGTAATTACTGCCCTATAGCCAATATACCTCATCTATGCAAGTAGTTACCTTTCCCACCTCTTCCTTTCCTGCCTCTTATTTGCTCACTATCAAAATTAAAATGTCTTGTTCTATAGTTACATTTCCCCCCTATACTTTCTTCCATTTTGAAGGCAAAAAATATACAGTTGACAAGTTTCAACTTGATGAAAACTACACAGTACCTCAAGATCCTAAACATCAGAATATAGAAATCCTGGTGAATTTGTGATTTTGTATGTAAAAAATTGAAATTTTGGTTTGGTTTGGTTTGGTTTTGAAATCAATTCACTGGCGTGTCATTCCATAGAGGGAGATGAACTGAAGTGCCATCATTGACAATTTCATTGGCAATACTGAAGTTATTATTACTCAAAACCCAAGGGACTGATATACAATACCAAGGAAGATGGTGTTTGTAGAGCTGTTCCCAATGTCATAAGTGGCTCAGCAGCACAACAAGCAAGTGTAGCCTCTTTGCAACAATCTACATATAGCCAGTCCTACACACTTCTGGGCTGTGTTTCTCTATGATGTAAAACAAAACGTATCAGTAGAATTTGTGCATGTTTAATTATTGCATACAAGCATATTGAGAAAGTTAAAACAGTTTTCAAAGTAATCATAAGATATAAAAGAAATTATAAATAACTCAAATAGCAATATACTTTAAAAACCTGAAGAACCAAAAAATTAGTAGTTTGTCTTTTTTCAATCACCCAGTTTAAAACGGGTTCTCTGAAATTCAATTTCATATGCGGGGCCTTATATTCTCATGGCCTTATATTCTGCAGGGCATCTACACAACCTGTACTTCTCCAGATCACAGCTATTTGGATGCTATAAAGGAGTCCTCTTCACTCCATTTTAACTGTCCTTTTAGTATTTGAAGCAGGCTGCGTGCACATACACAAATCCACAATGCCTCTAAACACAGAGTCTGGGTCTAACTATACTGCAATTTTGCCTGTGCAAGGCTATATAGATGGGGTAGTGATGTGACAGTCCACTGCCATAGGACAGTCCTGTTCTTCTCAGTGTCCTTAGCCTGTGGTTAGCAACCTCTTCAGATGCAAGTGAAGTTTGCATTCTATCACCAGCAGAGGGTTCTGCAGTGAAGAAGGATTAATAATTCTCCTTCTGTTTCCTTTCCCTAATTGTCTGCGTTTTCACAATCTGCAAATAAATTGCATGGTTTAGTTTGCCAATGACTCACTTTCTATGAGTACCAGACACGCAAGAGGAGGTCAGAAATCCTAATTGCACTGATTACAGCACAATTACTGATTCATTTCACCTCCCCTTAACTATCCAGAGGGCTGTACAGAACCAGTTGATGTGTCTGTGTATTCGTAAGATGCACATTTATTTTTGTCATGTGAGGGAGGTATGTAATGGGTTTGGTGGTGAGGGACTGGATCACAGATTTTAAGGATTCATTTAATGACTGCATTTCTTTTAACAATTCTCCACAGTGGGAATGGTTTGTTATTTGGTTTTTTAAAGATATATATACATACACACACACACATACAC
>VRYO01001463.1:48900185-48993800 GCA_009812075.1 Sialia sialis
CACAAGAAAGGGACTGTCCTTGGGGAGTTAAATAGGTTTTCATATAGATAATGCCATAATGGTGCATTTCTGATTAAAATAAATTTCACCCTAAAAAGTCAAAATTGTATGATTACAGCAAATTAATACTTCAAAGTCTATTTCGCAGGATATTTTTTTCAGAATACACAAAACAGTAGTTAGGCAGTTTTCAGAAAGAGTATCCCCCCTGGTTTTTAAAGCTCCATGTAGTGTAATAAATGGTCAGCCTGAACAGAGAAGATGGTATGGAACTTCATAATATTAACTTTACTTGCAGAATAGATAATGGTTTTCACGATAAAGGTAAAAAATAAATAAATTGCCAACTCTTAGTCATCTGGCACAAAGCCTAGATGCCAAACTTTCAAAAAATCTATAAAGGCACATGCAATAATAGAAGGATAAGATATTCAGAGGTACCAAATGTGATTAAATGTTTATGTTCCACTGGATTTCAAATGAGAAGACTGTTAGAAAGATGCTCTATTTGAATGTCTGAAAAAGATGGTATTTTACAACCCCACCTCCCCAGTTTCTTGGTATTTAAAAGAAAATTAACCAGATGATATGCCTCATTATAGGTTCCTGCTCTGGGAATATATGCAAATTCTTATTCTTTCAGTAGGAAAAGAGATTGAATCTTTGTTAACCTTCTAACTATTGTTACAGTACCCTGATGGTCTGCATAGGTTTACAAAAATGTCATTCAGGTGACCTAAACTGAACCAACATTAACACCTAGCTACCATCTCATTCCTTGCTGTACTTATTCTGTGAGAAATGGGAAACATTGCCAGGGAAAAATCAGGAAAATCTTTTTACTCTGTCCTAGTCTACAGTGCAATATCAGATATTTTAAGTGCCTCATGCTGACTGCCTCTCTTGTTGAGGAATACTACAATCAATAGTTCAAATGTCAGATTCCCAAGTTCCGTCTCACCCTATCTTTTCAATTGAAAAGTAACTCTATTTTGCCTTTTAAAAACACTTACTTATTGACAGAGCAACTCTCTCAAATTGCTATCCATCAGAGGCTGGATGACAAGGTTTTAACAATTTCTAGAAGCACACTTAGTCAGAAAGAGTCAAAGTGCATACATATGTGGAACAGTATTCCCTAAAGCAGAGTTGTTTTCAGTTCTGCAGCTGCCCATGTATGACCTTTGCTCTCATATAAAATATTTCCTTGTCAAAAAAAACATAACCACCTAAATCTGAATAAATTTCATAGAATATTCTCACCCATTTTTTATTTTACCAGTTTATACACAGTCTAATAAATACAGCTGCAGAGAACAATGCATAATGCCCCTGAGACAGAAAGCTTTGTCCTGCTACTGCCTCTTTTTAGAGACTGCAAGAGTAGCAAAAATGGGGGATGAACTGGCCATAGAATAATAACTGTCTTAAAAACAGTCCCTCAAAAAACGGCTTTGGGAGAGAGCATGGAAGAAAAAGAAGTATGGAACATTATAGAGGAATTCAATCAAGCAATCAAAGAAAACACAGTTAAGCTCAGGAGGTAAGACCCTTTATAGTGTCATTTACCAATGAAAAATAACATCAGTTTAGGGTAAGCTACTGTTTTGAGAACTGCTTGAGTGCAAAACTTCTAAAACCTGTGAGGAACATGCTACTGGTTTTGTCTAGATTGCTCCAGACTGCAGCACTACGTAGGTATTTTTGAGCTAGTTTGAAATATTTTGTCATGATATCACAAGATGCAGCAAGAAGATCTAAGCTCTGAGGTCCATGTTGATAAAATTAATTTATGTTAGTGCAGGTGGCTACGAGTTTGCAGTTGGAGAAATGATTATATTGATTTTGGACTAGCTGGATCAGTTGTAGGGGAAAATGCTAAGCCCTTAAAAATTCATATTGATACCATGCTTAGAAGAACCTAGCAGGATAGCAGAAAATGTTTTGTCAGTCAAAAGCATAATTCAGATGTGGGCAGCAGAAGGAATGAGAGGAATTTTTCTCAGTTGTGCATTTTTTGGGAACTTCCACGTAAGTCCCGTATACTCCTGTAAAAATCCTTCTCTGAATACCTATGCACTCTAGTCATCATCAACATAAGGAGATCACCAAATCTTAACTTCCTCAGAAACGAAATCACTGACCCATGTGCTCTGGGGAAGGAAGAAAACTTCCTAAGCATTGTTCAAATGCCAAAACCTGTATTTCCAAGGAGACCTTGCAGAGAAGGCAGCTGCCTGGGGCAGGAGCTGCTCACTCACATCTCCAGTCCTTACATGCAAGCTCAGAGCACTGAAAAGCAGACCTCTCTCCCTTTCCCCCCTCCTTCCACAGCAAAGACATTCTTTAAGGGAATGTTATGATAAAGTTTACTTTGAAGTCTGTCTATCCTCACCTGCAGCTTCCCTTCAGAGCCCCTTCCTGTTAGACTTGACAACTGAACTGTACCTGCAGCCACTCCCTAATCCTACCCCACCAAATGCAGTTTAGCTTGAACTCTTTTATTATTTCTTCGTTGTTGACTTTGTTCTTGTTCTTTTACTTTTAAAGATGCCCTTTTTTGAGAGAACAAGACTGGGGAGCAGCCAAGCTTCAGAACTTAGTTGATTTGATTTCACTAAGCATTGTCCAAACTATGCACTCCTCTGAATGACAAAGAAAAGCTGCTATATCAGAAAAAAGGAATAGCTGCTTGCAAAATAAAACAAGAAACAATTATAAATAACATGATCTCTCATCTAAGGTCTTCTTTTAGACACAGAATCTCTGAAATAAAAATAGCTGACTCCACTGTCCCTCACAGTAATTTAAAACGTATTTCTTTTGAAATACTACACTATTCCTTTTCATTGTATTGAATAGGCATAACATTTTACAAAGGCTGCACAAACTTAAACTTACCACAATAAAAATGAGCAATTTATCATTTATGAAGGGGATAATTCACAGTCTCTTAATAATTTTTTAACAGTTTGATTCTCTTGCACTTTGGATTGACATCTATGTGCTCAATCAAATTCAAACAATCTTCTGGTGACAAAGTAAATAAAAACTCTTTCATGCAATCAAGCTCTTATAGAAAATTACATATATATTACTGCTTCAAAAGTTATTTTAATATAATTATATTAAAGATTATGAATCTTTAATTATGAATCTTAAAATTTCAAATCATATTTGCATGTACTGCTCATGTTGAAATAATATATCTGAAAAAACATAATGAAAGGGTAAAGATATAAATATATCATGATTTCATAAACAGAGCTTCTGGAGATATTTCATGATAATCATATTCCCTGCACAAGATACAATCAGTAAATTTCCTTTTTTTCTGACTATATAATTCCTTCTGAATTATATCTCCAGTCAGGAGATGGATGCTAATTTCTAGTAAATTGTCCTCTAGATAAACATAGTTGGTTTAACATCTTACAAAAACGACTGTTGTTTTTGCAGCTTGTGGTCAACAGCTGAAAAAAAAAGTGAAGAAATTTCATAAGAATCCCCTCAAAAGCTGTCAGAAATACAGTTTCCCCTGTATAATAGTTAAATAAAATAAAAAAGCAACTACACAACCGCCAGTGTAAATACAACTGTTCTTTAACTCCTTTTTAAATGAAACAATAAAACAGAATTCTTATTCACACTCATCAACTTCAATATTTCAGGGAAATATAAATTTTTTCCTAAGATGCAAATGGAAGGAGATCTTACCTTGATACCATCTGAATTTGAAGTTATAAGTATTCTTACAAGACTGCAACTTGCTTAGCCTAAGAAAACCAAGTTTCCCACATATCAACATGGATGCTGAGAATACAGGGCTAAAGACCTCTGCAATAGATTATCACATCTGACACATTTAATCAGTTTTGACACATGGCCTCCTCCCTTTGCCAGTTTAAAAAGATTGTCCTTGAAGAGGCAAACTAACTCTGTAAATCCAGGTGAGGGAGCATATCTTCCCACAGGCCGTTTTTTTTTTTTCCTTTTTTGTGGAGAAAACAGAGAAAAATTGCCTGTCACAAAGACTGTGTGCTCTGATCTGTCCTATTTTAAAGCTTTATAAATACAGCAATTCAAAGGACTGTTGCTTATAGCAACAAATATAAGATAGTACAGATGGAGAGGGGAAAAAACATTACTGCAAACTGATCACTGTGCTCAGCACATTTACACCTCTGAGAGTATGGAGGGGTTTGATAAAGGAAGAAAATGGCAAACATTAATATTGCAGTAATGAAGGGTAGGCTTGTCAGTATTCACATACCCTAAGTCACCCTTAGGAGGCTGCCTATAATTTAAACACAGGCACTTATCTCTCAAAAGTGTGTCTCAAGCCTATTTACTGATAAGGCATAATTTTTTAAACAGACAGCAAATAAATTCACTGTCAGCTAATTGCCTCACTATATTTCCTATTCATTAGAGATAAATATTTCCAAGCATTAGGTGGTAAATATTTCCAAGGAAAATAAAAAAGTTCTGACTAAAGACCAGCCCTTCAGTAAAACCACAGCAAGCTGAACAGGTATGATTTTGACAGCATATGTTTGGCTGAGAGAAAATAATACAATATATAATAATGTATAATCATTAACTAAGAAAACAAAAATTTTCAGTAATAGCGCAGACATATTTCCCTTTGATCTACTATAGTATGTAGGATTTTACTAACGACAAAAATGACCTGACCAAAGTGTACTCATAATTTGTTTGACATCAACAACAACATATAAGTATCACAGTGCCCCAGCTGTCCACCTAACTGGTAGCTTAAAAATGTCACCAGCAGTCTGTTTATTCTTCTGCAGCAAAGTCCAACATAGATAGTTGTTACTGACTCCCTCTCCCATCAAAACCACTGGTTATGCAAACTTGGTGCCCATTTTAAAGAGCTGTTGGGCTGCTTCTGTGTTGCCTGTCCCCGTCAGCCTTGCACGTGCCAAACAACCATATGACAACTGAGTCTGCTTAAACATGATCCCTAGGACCTCAGCCAACACAGGAGATGGAGCACACAAGGAATACAGCATAGTCCCCTCTCGCCTAGCTGCAGCCTGTTTTGTGAATTGCTTCATTTTTTGCATAATTACAGAGCAGCAGCCATTGTTGACAAGTTTTAACTTGTGGAATGGGTGCAATGTGTCATACTAGAAAGCTGGTGACAACACATAGCTTGTGAAGGGGCATTGACTGTTATGCTAAAGTTTGTGAAATGCAAATTTTTGAACATTTTCAGGAAGGCAGATGACTTCTCTGGAAGCATTACAAACAAGAAAAATTACTGCTTTCACTTTGAAATACTCTGAGACATGGAGGACAAGAAAGTACAAGGGCCATGGCCTTGGTACTGTGCCTGGTATTGGCATGTGGCATCAACTGTTGCAGGTCCCATGAGAATTACAGGCCTGTAAAAATCAAAGTGTTGGACGTAAAGATAAAATACAAAGCATTGGGAAACAGCCAAGACAGTTTGATAAAAGAATTCATGCTTCATTTTCAGCATGTATTCTTTGGAGGAATTTATGACATGTGGATAAAAATTATCCATTCATCCAGTCTGATTAATTTCTGCTTCAATTTCCCAAACTATTATGGAAACATTCCTCACAAAAGAAGAAGTAGGCCACTGAATTTTGGTGCATAAGATAAGAAGTTAGTCTTTACAAGCTCTCTTAGAGTCAGTCCAAAGAGAAAGGCTCAGGTGGGGGCCAGGTCAGGAGCACAACCTCGGTATCTATCAAGCATTCCAGTATCCAGCTCCTCAAATGCAGAAAGTTCCTCCTCCCAGTTTAGGGCATTCCCTCACCTTCAGTGCTACTGTTCTGAAAGACTGACAGGAATGCTGCTCAGTAACACCCTCCCAGCACAGGGACACGTCTCCATAACCATAAGGCTTGTAAGGAACTAGCCATGATATTGTAGCTGAGTCCTGCTGTCCAAGCTGGACTGGAAAGCCTACTGGACACTGGTGCATGTGTATCTTTACCTCATAGTATTTACTTGTCATAGACCCCTCACAAAAGAAATAAAAAACAAAAGAAAACAAAACAAACAAACAACAACAACAAAAAAAAGGAAAAAAAAAACCACAAAAAAACCCAAATAAAAAATCCAACAAAAATCCCCCCCAAAAAAAGAAACAAAAAAAAAAACAACTTTCATTTGGAACAGTGAAGGAAGGAAGAAGGAACACAGGTTCAATCTGCTTATTCTAAGTCCTTTTCACAGCATTTTGTTGGCAGCTTGAACTTGTGGTTGGAAAAGAGAATTCCATGTGAATTTTTTGTAGAGGATCTTCACCATTTGTTTGTCTCAGCAGGATTCTCTTACTGTGCAGCACAGCAACTTAAAAAAATAGTTTTCTATCCATTCATTTGAAATTTTGGATGGCAGTTTTATTATCCAGATTGCTATTATGTCAGCACAAGGATTTTTCAGTATGAATAGAGTATTTTGTTAATGTTTATATCCAGTAATTCAGGAACCAGCTGCTCCATAAATAATATGAAATCATCTTTGCCATTTCAAAAAAAAGTAATCCTATATTAATCTTGTGGTTTCATCTCAGAAAATCTTACTCACCTATGAATGGTTACTAGCAATCTGTGATAAAAAGTGTATTTTCTAATCATTCCCTTCTTCTAGAGCTTCAAGATTCAAAGGTTTTGATGTACACCACATCTGTCCATGTTTCTACATTTTGATAAATGTAGTCTTGAAAAATCCATTTAGCATCCAAAGCTTTTACAGTACAGGTACATTAAAATGTTTTCTGTTAAACTATTTCATCTATAAATTACTGAAACTGTTCTTTTTAGGCTTGAACCACAGGTGAAACAGCTAAATGACCACAGGAAAGATATTGGTTTATATTTATTTTCCCCTCTCTATGTAAGATGATGTCATTCAGTATGCTCAGGACAGTTTGTTTCTCTCATTACCTCCCAGTCTATTACAGGATAGAGCCTAGGTAAAACATCTGAACAAATGGCAAAAATTCCCATAATTCTCGAAAGTGACAAACATTAAAGTGAAGTCACATCATAAAAAAGGCTCAAGAAGAGCACTGCACTTTCTGTAAGATAAAATTTGACTGTCAAGCAAGACAAAAGAATATTAATAGCTTTTGGGTCTGTGCTTAATGAAATACTTCCCAGACTACCTGCAAGCTCCTTTATTAGGAACAATAACCTTTTTTCCTGAGATCAATGACACAGTTTTAATACAGAACACCTTTTCAAGTGAAGTTTGTTCTATTTTTATTGCCCTAGACAATAAAACCTACAGCAATAGTGATTCAAATGTAAGCAATTTTCAGACATAAAATATGACTGCAAATATCATTCAAACAAATTACGTTCAAATGTGCCAAGAATCACAAGAATAGTTCTTAGTTTGCAGAACATATCACTATAAATTTAAGGTGATGCAATCAGATTTTTATGCTTAAGAATTAAGACAAAGGCCACCAGCAACAATCAGGTCACAAAGGTTCATCAGAGAACCACAGATCAGTATTGTTTTTATTTTTACTTACCTAGATCCTCTTTTATTTCTCACAGTCAGTTAAGAGAAAATGAGGGACAATTCATTGTGATTGTTTTATAAAATATTTGGGAGTGATCATAGGAAAGAGTCTACACACTCTGTGACTAAATTTCAGCTGCAAGTATAGGAAAAAAAAAGTAAAGGACAAAAAAACCCCTCATTAAACATAGGACTGAAACTGGAAATAAAAGAAGAGGCAAAAATGATGTTGAGGACAACAACACCAAACACAGCATTGAGGTTGGAAATATGAGTGCAGGAGGGAAGATGCAAAGACTTGCTAAAGATTAAAGTTCTCACATGTAGAATAGTTCTGTTTTCTGCTGGGCTTTTTAGTGAGTCTTGCAATATTTATGATCACATTTTCTCCAAGTTCCACTCCATCCTCAGTTAACAACCACTGAGTATCACAGTAGTGACACACTAGTGCATGGCACAGGAGTTCACCTGACCTGTCACCACAAAACCTGCCCTAGAACTCTCTGCAATATTGCTGCCTAAATACATCAGTTGCACAGCAGACATTTCCAACAGTTCTAGAGAATTTACAAAAGTGTAAGAAATCAATACAAAATGTTTTCCCCCTTTACTATTAATAGTAGAAACATGAGACTGTTTAGGAAAGTCATTTTGGCAGCTGCACTACCATACTGAAACCTGTAATATTAGGTACTTTAAATTTAATTGCTCTCTTTTACCTGGCTTCCTTCTTAATTTCTTTCTTCTCCTAACCAAATTCATCTTTAAAAGTGAGTGACTCATCTGCTTCACTGAGAAGAATTGTGTCCCTGCCATACAGCTTGTCCTGTAAAAATAAACTCTGATGATAAGTGCTTCTAGTTAATACAAATCTTCTTGAAATAGGAGGTTTTTATTGGACTAGCTTCACCTCGTTTAACAAGAAGCAATGTTTCTTATGATGTCCACTCTTTCCATGCCCAAAATTCCTGACTTTCAGGTTACATTGAGAATTTCCCTGTGGTTGCTAACGAGATTGATCACACGCCAGGACCTCATTCTCTGCACACAGGAATACAGATTAGTTCAGTCTGACTATGCAGGCAAGCACTGGTCAAGACTTTAACTTAATCTGCTGTGACATGAATAAAGAAACACACTAAATTAGCTGTGTGGAATGATTCAATCACTACAGTCCAATGATCAAATGCCAGCACAGAGCTGCCATAGAAGCTCAGGCCACTAATGAAACTTTTCTGCTTTACCGAATCAGTTAGTCTGGGCTTCAGGTCATTCTTTTTAGCACTGTTCAAAAGCACAAACGGAGCCCACCTGGAGAAAGAAGAAAAGGCACTACTTCTGTTTGCTGCCTTTTAAATCAAATTAAATGATTTTACAACAGGTACTACAAGTTCACTTTTTCAACATGACCTAAGCTCCATAATTTGCCTTTAATCTGCTGGGGTAGCTTCTTGCAAAGCTGCTTTTTAATTTCACATTGCCACAGAACAAACAGAGCAAGCTGCTGCTGAATGTTAGCACAGAGTGTAAGTACTTGAAAGTGCTTCTAGAGAAATTAGGATGCTAAAATAAGCCTGATTTAATTCCAAATGCTAAAGTTTTGCATCAGGATGTCATACTATATAAATGAACAACCAACATTTCCAAAATGAAGAAAGCCTGTCTGTTAAAATGTTGATAATCTAGCCTATCTTCATAAAACATGTGTGAGTGAAGCAACCCAAAAGCTTTAATTTATTTTTAAAATCATAGCCAACTTTATATTTACAATCACCATGGAGATGTAGCCTAAAGGATCTAATTCCATTTAACTTAGCACTATCTGGGAGACAAATTGCCTATTTTACCTTCTCCAAATTATCATAAATGTGTTCACAAGTTCTTCAATGCATTATTTCAAGTTGATATGTTCCCTCAGTAAATACATTTCTTACTTACAGAATTACTTCTGAACATTAAATAAGTAAAATAAGATTTTTCTCATTTAGGAACATCAGCTATCAGGACAAATTATGATGAGATAAATGCTCATGATGTGGAAAGAAAATTTGAATGCCATCCTTAGGGATATATCTGTGACCTTTTACAGAAGGTGCAGTAAAGGGGAAAACTGCATGCTTTGCTATATCAGAATTTTAAATTATTCAGTACACCTCTTTCACCATTGGAAAGACCAGCATTTTAGGACCGCTGAGCTAAACCTCATATGTAATGAAACTCAGTTTAATTTGAAGCAGGGAAGATGATATTATATACCAAAACATGGAAGTCTGGGTGAAACTCTGAAAGTCTTTAAATGCTGCTGTGTTATTATTCATGCAATGGCACATGGATCTGACCAGGACTAGACTGGTTCAAGGAGGGCAGGCTAAAGGCATTTGTATCATCAATTGCAGCTTCTGTTGCAAATGGGGATGACAGTTCCTATCTACTTTACTACTGATTGAGAGCTCCTTACTGTAGCAATACTCATGAACTCTGCTAAATTTAATTTCTATTTCCTTTTGACAACAGGCAGGAAAGCACTCTGTCAGTCAGCTTTTAATATCCATTACTTTCCACGCTGCTGAAAGCCATTCCAGATTTTAATTTATTTTCTGAGGCTATTTCAGGAAACTCTCAGGATGGAATAACAAGCTGAATAAACAGCCCTGAATTGCATATGAGGGTTGAGTATGGTGACAAAAGAGAATTGGTGCCAACCAAGGCATGTCTTGGCCACATGTTTTTTGAGGAGTGACTTAGAGGGGAAGTTAAGAAGTAAAATCAAACTTCTAGCATGACCAAACCACAAATTTGCCTCATCAGGAGAGGCGGCTCCCATCTGGCCAGTCACCCTGTTAACAGGGTTCCTTCCTATGGAAAGCGGGATGTGGCAAAACAGGGCAGGAGGAAAGATGCATTCTTGGTCTTACCCAGAAGGATTCTGGGACTCAGTTGGAATGCCTTCCCATACTGGTAAACAACAGAGCATTTCTACTAAGGTTTCTAGGTTCTCACTTTCAAGGTTCGCTACCTTAAATGTGCAATGTTTCAGTACCTGATCCTCAGTATGAATGGCTTTTGCACATCTTTTCCTTGGGCAATAGACCATTACTGAACAAAATACATGTCACGGTAGACAGGAAATACAATCTTAGCTTGCCAGAAACAACATCATTACGACTTCCTTATTGAACCTTAATGCTATAGTCACTGTAAGTCTTTGATATCTTTATTACTTACAGCAGTAAATAGCATAAATCTGGACAGCTTTGTAATAGAAATACCACTCTGACAAGCAGTTTCTGTTCTCATATCACTGTAGTAGTGCTAGAGGAACCAGTAAAATATATGATCAAAATAGCTGCTTACTGTACTTTGATTAACGCACAAAAATCATTCACCAGACTAAATTCAAGGCATCCATGAGACATTTCTACAACTCTATCTTGATTTATAGCAATTGAGGTTTTGACCTAAAATATTTGAGAGCTGTATGTGACAAAGGATGGCGTTTTTCTGTGTAAAAGTTGTTACACTGTAATTGACACATGCTCAAGGGTGCAAATTTCCAATTCAGATGTTCTATGTAAACAGCTGATGTAAGATAAAATGAGAGATCTTTAGAATACAGCACTGCCAGCTAGAACACCTTGTTAGTTCAAAATCTCTGTGGGCTTCTCTCCAGAGTAAGTTTTTAACTATAAAATCAAAAACCTAAACCCCACTTTCTCTCTTATCATTGTACGTCTCTCGTGAACCGTTAGGTAAGTGCAGCCTAGTAATGCCCAACATTACACCTTGTCTATCTTGGAAATATTACTGAGAGTACTTACTAGTATATCCAAAAAAAGGAAAGTACTTAGAACACTTGCCAACGAGAAAAAAAGAGTAACGTATTTTCTAGGAAGATATTTAACTCTGACCCAGTAGAAATTTAGGATTATATCACAAATTTTTAAAAGATTGATTAAAAAACCAAAGCTATGCAAGTTTAAAGCCTTTTAAAAGAGGAAATGTATTTAGTTGTTAAGACAGAATAACAGAATTGACACAATTTGAGTTAATAGACTATTTTTGTGAAGGTCTTATTTTATATGACTATGCAAATTGCTTCTCATCTATCTACTCCAATTCTGCCCTCTATAAAAAGGGATGACAACTACAGTTTGAAAAGCTGAAGTATTGAGCCATAATTCTTACAAGATGAAAAAGCAACGCAGCTTTAAAAGATTCTTTATAGAACGTCCTTAACTACTTTGTTTCTTTTTAAACAGGGATGTGTGAGTGCTTTCCTGAACTATAACCTTGAGACTTCTATAAGAAGAAACACTACTGTGTGCACACTTAAATTTTTTTAAAATAAAAGATAACCTTAGATCTTATAAGGTCAAAGAAACTACCAGTTTTTTAACAGAAATACATTTATAAAAAAATTTAAAAGTCTTAACAGCTCAGACTTGTCTTTTTGAGTTGCACAGTACAAACTGACGTGGCACACATTAAGAAGTAGATATAGCCACAGGTGAAGAGCTCAGACTGCACATATGGGTGATGTGAGTTAACTTCATGCCTTCATAATAACATGCCTACTTCATAATAACAACAGCAACACAGAGTGGTAGAATAGTTTGAGTGGGAAGGGCTCTCTAAAGGTGATCTAATCCAACTCTCCTGCAATGAGCAGAGACATCTTGAACTAGATCAGGTTGCCCAGAGCCCCACCCAACCTGACTTTGAATATTTCCAGGGATGCAACATTTATCACTTCTCTGTCCAACTTCTTCCAGTGTTTCACCACTGGCACCGTAAAAATCTATTGCCTGATATTTAGTCTAAATCTACTCTCTTCTAGATTAAAATTGTTATCTCTAGTCCTGTCTCTACAGTTACTACTAAAAAGGAGTAGCCTTCATCTTCCTTGTACTGCCCTTTTAGGTAGTGAAAGGCTGCTGTAAAGTCCTTCTGAAGCCTTTTCTTCTCCAGGCTGAACAGCCCCAGCTCTCTCATCGTGTCCTCACTGGAGAGATGCTCCCACCCTCTGCCCTCCTCTGGGTCCCTCTTCTGGACTTCCTCCAGCAGACCCACATCCTTCTTATGCTGGGAATCCCAGACATAGTATTCCAGGTGGGGTCTCACAAGAGTGGAGGCGGAATCACCGCCTTTGACCTGCTGGTCACACTTCTGATGCAGCCCAGGACACAACTGGCTTTCTGGGCTCCAAGTGCTCATTGCAGCTCACGTCCATTACAGTCCCCAGCACCCTCAAGTCCTTCTTGGCAGGGCTGCTCTCCATCTCCTCATCCCCCAGCCTGTATTGAAATTGGGCATTGCACGGATCCAGGCACAGAACCTTGCACTTGGCCTTGCTGAATCTCATGAGGTTCACCTGGGCCCACTTCATGAACCTGACCATGTCCCTCAGGATGACATCCCATCCCCTGAGTGTGTCAGCCACCCACTCAGCTTGGTGCTTTCTGACATAGGAATGTCTGTAGAAATAATAGTGATTACAAATGATACATGCTAGCAACATGGCAGTTTTCCCATAATTTTGCAGCACACTTATGTTTTTATGTAAGTTAGCTCTCTCAGCTGTTTCCCTGAAAAGTACATTTACTCACAGTTACTCACAGTTTACTCACAGCAGAGTTTTATTTCTTCCTCATACTCCACATTGTCAAATTTCATGTACCTGAACAAAGATGCCATCTAATTCCATTTCTATACCTACTTTTAATTTTGTAATAGTGTCCAGAGCTCTGGGTTGCAGACTGCAGCACTAATGTAGCTGTCCTACTTCTTATTTCTTTCTTATTTCAAAAATAATAAGGATAGACAAATGACTTGGCTCTGAATCTTATCAGTTATTGGAAGAAAGGGAATTCCTGGCTTAGCCTATCAAGCATACTAACTCTTTTTTTTTTTTTTTAGTCAGTATTGTTTTCATCACTTCTCTCCCATATTAACATCCAGAATAAACTTCCATGAACTTCCACACTGGTCATACCAAAGGTTCACACAGTTCCCTTAGACTCCTTCTCATTACAGTGACTAAGTGCTACTTGATACAATTTACTTTTGCATTGCATCACTGCTATCCATATTTTATTTTCACTTTTAGAAAGGATTTTTAAACTAGTTACTTAGATAATTTCAGTTTCCTGTATTCCTTGCCTTGTCTCTTCTTGAGACTATAGGCCTAAATTTACCTAATGTTTCTACTGATAGAGCTTGTTCAGGACTCAATGCTTCAAGTAAGAGGTACATTGAGAGATTCATCTGAGATCCTTAAAACTGTGGCAGAATTAGTGAAATCCTCTAATGGAATGTGGCAATGATAATTCGTAGTGTTACAAATTTTTCCAAGTATATTTAGAGATTACATTCAAATAACAGCATTTTCACATGCCTTTATGCATTGTATTCAGAGAAGTCTTCCATTAGCTTAAAGCTATGCCCTAAACAGATCTCATTCTTCCTGGAAATACATTTGCTGCCTGGTTACACAGTGTGGAAAGTAAGGAAAATGCCACTTCACCTGTGGCCATGAAAATGGGTGGACTTCTGTAGAGAAAAAAACCGAAAATAAATGCTGTGATAACACTACAGGGCATCTCAGTGCCTTCAAAACATTTCATTCATTTCAGCAATCCTTTTGCTCTACTCCGTATAAACCATACATAAATCTACCATAAATCCATATAAATCTATTCCATGTATGACTTGAAAGAATAAATCCCATTCTTCCATGCATCGCATTGAGAACAAAGAATCAAGAGCTGGAGAACTGGTAAGAAATTTAATGCAAAATGTGGTAAAATCCAATCTCTGCATTTATACTCAATCTCCATTTCATATAGCAGTGTGCTTGTAACTACCACCAAGGGCAGCCAATGGAAGCCTTTATTTTTAAGAAAAAGGCAGTAGGATGCAAGAACTTTGAAAGACTTTATTTTTCATGTGTTTGAAATGTCTCTTACTCCTTGTCAACATCTAAGATCACCAATGTATGTGAAACATTTACACACAATGATGAATGTTCTTCACTTGATATGGAGAAGAGTGCAGGAAGATGGTTGGGAGAAGAATATGGACACAGGCAGAAAGGAGGTAAGACGGAGAACAGAAACATGAAAAAAGTCAGGAGTGGAATCCACAGTGGGTTTAAAGGTTTGGATAAGAGTAAGGATCAAATAGAAAGTAAAAGCAAGTAATAGAGATATTGAATTGGAGAGAGATATGAAAATTTGCTTATTGGGCTATAGGAACAAGTGTAGCCTGCAGATTCAGTAAAATGGTTCTTCTCTTGTAAAATCACTCTGTGAGAACTAAGCGTGGCTCTGAGCTTCCCAGAAAGATATTAATATACTGTGTGAAGTCCAGCAGAGAGCTACCACAATGACTAGAAGCCCGGAGTAGATGGCATACCAGGAGATTCTGAAAGAATTAATTTCCTTAGTATCAGGAAGAGAAGGCTGTGGGTGGACAGATATTACAAGAGTATTCAACTAATCATTGGGAAGGTGTAGAGGAGACAGTCTCCTCAGTGGTGCTCAATGTAAGGTTGAAGGGAACAGTTACAAGCTGTGACAAAGGATAGTCCAATAAAATTTCAGGGAAAAATATAAACCATGGACATTATTGGCCAAATTCTGGATGAAGTTTGCCTAGAAAGGCAGTAGAATCTCTGTTTTTGGAGGCCCTTAAAACCTGCCGCTACAAAGGCCTGATCTACCTACTTAAGATCTATTTTTGTAGATGGCCAAAGGTCCTTTCCTACCTAACCTCTTCTGTGATTCTGTGAATGTGAAAGAGGATTACACCCTGAGGACACAAAATGAAATAATTTCAGATGACTGACTAGTCAAAAGACCATACCCTATGAAGGATAAAAATGAAGAAGATTTTGCAGAATCTCAAGACTTCTTCCATCATTTGCAAAGGTTCATGGCAAAAGATGTGTCTCATCCCCCTCTAGTGGTTAGTACACATAGGACCAGTCACTGCTAAAACTTCTTTGTAAATTCTAGTAGCAAGTACTTCAGGAGTGAAAGATATTTAATGCACATCTGGTTATCAATACATTCTGACCCCATGGAATCAGTGGCGCTTGTTCCCAATTTTTTTTGAAGTTAGCAAGACATATGACATATATATCCCTAGCAATTAAGATCTCTCTCTCTGTTCCTAATGTCACCTTAAACGTGTTTTCTCCTGATTTTGAACTATTTTTTTCTTATATTTTCAAACAATTTTTGCAAGTTCTGTATTTATGCTTATATGCAAATATTTAGATATAGAGGATTATGCCTCTATGAATGTACCTAATTTTTGTGGTTGTATATATATTTATGTACCCATTTCCTTAGTGGATTAAGTTGATAAAGAATTTCCAAGATCCGTTTATTCAGAAAGTCAATTGGTATTTATGCATTAACAATTATGTAAAAGAAGTCCATGTATTCAGATTCCTGAAAAATGCACCATGCCTCCATTCCTAAGGATTTAAAGAGATATGTACATAAAGCACTAAAGGAAAAAGTTTTAAATGTTTTGGTCAAGAATTTTAAGAAATGTGTTACTATCTACTGCATCATAGAGAAAATAATAAAAATTAACAATAAACTTTGCTTTTAAATGGGAATATTGAGGGCACACAGAAATGTACTGATGCAAATTATTCAAATACGATTCTTACAACAAATACAAGAAGAAAAAATTATATGTTTAGAATGTACTTTGCAAGAAAAAAAAATAAAATTTAACTACTGGGCAAAAATTTCCACATGCATGAGAAAGATTTCAAAACATTTTGATAATAGCAAATGAAACTAAGTCATTCAAGTCTATAGAAAATTTAATTACTGAAGAAAACATGCAAGAAGTGATAATTTTTATTACAGCTCCAGCTATCGTAAAAGACAATTACCATTCTCAGACTGCTTAGACTCCTGTGCATCTGACCAGCAACAATAAGACAAAAGTTTCCTTGCAGCATAGCAAATATCAGTTCCTTGCTCATGAATCTAGATGTGCCTTCGTGCAGCTCTTTTGGACAGGCAAGTGGTATCAGTTTTCTAAACACAGCCTTGCATATTCACAATTGGGAAGCTTAAATTTAGGTGCCAGTAGGTCAAATGGATTCTACAGGCAATGTTTTAAGCATCATAAGACCTAACAATTTCAAGAGGACAAAGCACCTGCCTAAAGCAAATGTGCCAACCATGAGTGAGTGGGGCCATGCACATCTCACTTGTAGCAGAGACAACCCTGTTACAAGCAAGGGGACAGAAATCACTTGCTTCCACAGCACAGAATGAAAGAGCATCTTTGACCACCTGCCAGTGCTGATAGCCCTGCTCTCCTACCTCCAACACCTGCTATTAATAGTTCGCAGTACTAAAAAAAAATGTACTAGGTATTTCAGAGAAAACTGTAGAAACTGCAGCCAGTGTTACAACTCGTACTACAGAGAATGGCATTTAACAAAAGGGTGGGAAAAGGTTGCAGGTGGATGCAATATACAACAGTAGACTTATGGGGCAATATCTTTATGAAGCTGCTTTTGAAACTGCATCTGTCAATCAGTTGTTTTAAATGTATATGGGTTACTTCCTCTCCAGCAGCAACAACATATGCAACTCTTGGTCAGACAATGAAGCCCATACTCTATAATTGAGTCTTGCACACCTGAAAGAAATGTGAAAATGTATTGGTATCAGAAACCTTGGAGGCTGGCATTCAGACTAAGCTTCACTTAGTAGAAAATTGAGAGAAACAGCAACATCTGTATCCTCTAAACTGTAAAAATATCTTAAATTAGAAGAAACACTATGCTCTGTGATTGTCCTTTTCTCACCAATACCTACAGAGACACCCTAAGCAACTTGCTCTGGCTAAATTCTTAGCTCAAGTAAAATAAAGTACCCAATTTAATTTTCATTTTTCTGAATTAGATACAACTACTAAATTAATCAAGATACAACTAGTTTAGCATCAGCTATAAAAAGGACAAATAAAAGTCCATGCTAGGAGGTAAGTCTGTTCAAAAGCATGTGAAAATGAAAAGCATTATTAATCAATCCTATTTCAACAGCCATAGCAGCAAGCCAGAACTCCAGTTACAAAAACTGACAGAATAATGCCAGTGCAATGCTGGTGATTTCCAAGGAAAGGGACACCTTTTTCATACTCCTACAGACTCCAGAAAAACAGTTGGAATAGACAAAGAGAGGAACAAAAAAATATCTGGCAAATAATTACTAATTTGACCAGAATAGAAACGTTCACAAAATGATATGGTATCCTGAATATCAGCAAACACCTCTGAAGATGTAACTTATTGAAAATAATTTTACAGATCTGCTGAGAAAAGGAACAGGGCATCTTCAAAGCAAAACCTTTCCTTCCTTAAAGAAAAAGTTTATGTAACAGGGCACAAAGTCTACATTCCACAGAGAAGCACTTCCTTGAAGATTTTTTTCTTGCATCTTTCCTCTAAAATTGCACAGTTTTCCTGAAGTTTTACAGTACCAGGATACAAAATGATTCAGATAGCAATTGACTGAGTCACAGATTGTTAAGTATTTGAGATTATAAAAATGCTTCATTTCCATGATGGTTAATTTAAATACCATAATCTTAAGTTCTGAATTATTGTTCCATTATCAATGACTTAGTGAAAACCAACAACTTTTACTACTCCATGAACTGATCTTGGTCATTTGTATTACACAGTTCAGGACCTGCTTGGATATACTTGGATATACTGCCAACCCTTTGCAGATGGAACTTTACCAGCTTTCACTGATTCAGCTAATTAGTGCACTTCATAGTATTTATTAAGCCTTTCAGCAAAATGAGCTTGCCTGGTCAAATGATACAAAATGAAAAACTGCCTGTGTAGCAAGTCACTACACTACTTTTCTCCAAAGTACTGGTTTAGGAAAAACAAGTGAAATAGCAAATTTGCCAGTGGATTCAATTAATCACTTTGGAATGTTACAAGTAATGTGTCTTCCCAGGTGACTTAATACTGAGCTTTGCCATTTTACTGATCCGCTGTGGGATTAAAAAAATTCTGTGTAACTATCAGCATAATAAGACCCCATAAATAAGGTGAACTAAAATATGACATTATTTCTAGTACAAATATCTGAAAGGAAAAACCAAAGGGCACAAAATGGAAAGGATAAATTTCTTTCAAGTATTACTTTAGAACAGAAATACTGAAAAATATATTTTCGCACAGTGAAATTTAAGATAATGATAAGAAAAACAAAGGGACTGGATTTCATTTCATGCTATTCCATATCAATAATTCTCTGAATTTCCCTTGTGGAAAAATAATACCACTCTAATGAAATGATTCATAGCTCTAAACTCTTTTTCTTAGTGAACACAGTGTACATTAGCAGGACCTCCAGAAGAGAATGTTTCTCTCAAAGATTTATTATTGTGAGATTATGGTAAGGATGATCTGGATGGCTCAGTGTATGAAATCTGGTCATCGTGGCAGAATTACTTTGGCTCATCCAAGAGGCAGGCACACATTTGGAAGTAGGCAATAGAGCTCAAATTCTGAAGCTACAGGGATTGAACAGAGTCTGAACAAGCTCATATTGGCTTGGCAATAAGGGGAAAAACAGCAGCAAGTGTGAACTATTAACCCACACCAAGCAATATATGTTGGCATGAGCAGTGGAAAAGGTCTACTTATCTGTTTAATTGAAGGAGGCACTGCAATAGCAACAGCAAGAAAAGGATGTGATCAGGGAGGTAAAGGAGGGAATAAAATAATGCACTCTGACTTTTTTAGTGTGGCTGTTAGATGTTTACTTACAAGGAGGAAAAACCCGTTTCCTATGACCAGTATCAATATACCAGAAAATAACTAAAGTAAAACACACTTGCTGAGCAAATTTTACATGTGATATTAAGCACACTAACTTAAAAATACAGTTTTTGCAGATCAAATTTTCAAACTGCCCCATGAAAATATTTTCTATCTAGGTCTTGAAACAGAAGGATTAAAAAATAACAACATAAGCTACAGCTTAAATCGTATCTGTCAAAGTTGCAAAGGTAGTGTAATTGATTATATGAAGAGTCACATAAACTGAATCAACTGGTTCTGTTTAGGTTTTATTAGTTAAAACAACCCAACCAAGCTATCAAACACAGTGGGTGATAAATGTTTTTACATGACCCATGGGACAACCCAGAAGGCGCAATGGCTTCAGCAGTGAGCCCACTCCCGAGTCACTGGGTGACACTGAAAAGAAATCCGGTCACCAGCTGGATTTGGACTGGCCAATGCAGTTCACAGACACCTGCTCCTACTCTCCCCAGCTGTTCTCTGCCTTGTGTTTCTTCCACAAAAGGCTCCATGTACGCAGCAGAATTCTCCTGGCAGACCCCCATCTGACTGCAGGCACACTCATGTAGGGTAACAGGAGGCAGGGAGGAGCGCAATGTCGGAGCTCAGCCTGTACAGAGTGTCTTTCTACCAGAGCTCTCCTGGCAGCCAGGTCACAGCATGAACAGCACAGCTTCCCTCCACCCTGGGAGCCTGCATAGCCAAGCATGGACCCAGTTTGAGCACCTTGGCCAGCACACAAGAGATCAGAGTCAGAGACTAGCTATGACTGCAGAGAAGCTAAAAATATCAGAAGCACAGCTGCAGCTGCAGCCCTAGGTTCATCTTCCAAGCTTCCAGGATCTTGCAGATAAGGGATGCTGAGGTGAAGGAGTGTGCAAGGACATGGACAGGTTGTAAGAGAAGTGCTTAGAGGCGGAGGCAGTTCTGGAGAATCTGCAACCTGGTATGAGTACAGTTTGTACATTAGGGATGAGAAGCAGGGCAAGCAACACAGAGTTAGAGCAGCCGGAAGGTGGGAGGACATGAATTTAGTTGAAGAAGCAGAAATATGGAATGAGGGAGTGGGGACTTACTGCAGGAATAGCGGAAGATCCTATTTTGGATAGCTACAGGGAATCCATCAGGAAGCTATGGCTCTCAAACACTTTGCAGCAAGGCTCAAGACCCAGAAAGTTTAGTAGCTCTGTACTTTCTAATATAAAATTAATCTTTTCTCTCAATGTCACTTGTACCTGCATTAAACTGTTCTCCCCTTGCCCCACCCTGCTTTGCATCCCACACCTCCTCCCAACCTCACTTAGAATAACTTTTCTATACAAATTAGGGAACACACTCCCCAGGGACTTATATACCATATATTTCGGTAATATCAAATAAAATGCAAACTGAAGTGCACAAAGTCAAACTGTGAAAGTGGGCTGGTGAAGAAATTGGGCTCCACAGTTGTCCCTGTCCCCAGGACCATGTGTACTCATCAGTATCCTGGCAGGTGGCAGGAGAGCACTGCACCAAAGGAAAACCATAAACCTTGTGATTTCATTCTGTGCCATGCACGTGCATCACATGGGCCCCAAATCTACAGTCCTATCATACGACTTAATTAATTTCAATGGGATTTAAGTGAATTTTGTTCATTAGTCTGTCCTCTGTGCTTCAGGAATTACCCAGGTATGCCATGTGGTAGCAATAGTCCCAAATGTCGGTATGTTTGAAAAACTGGTGCTGTCTTAATTATTGCTATTAAAGTCAGTAACATCACAGTGGTAGTCTTCCAGTGCAGTTAAGAGAATCACAGGCTAAACCCTCAGTGCTCAAACTTACTTTCTATGTGAGGGAAGTAATGATTAAAACCCTTTTGAAGATCCCCATCAAAGCCTATTTTGCTATTGATTTATACTGAATGTTAATAATTAAACAGCTGACATATTTCTCAGCTTCCTCTCATTGAGACCCTGTAAAAGGTAATCTATTTATATTCCACTCAAGATCTCTAGTGGTTCTTTACTACCTCAGTATCCAGTAAGTACTCACTAAGCTTATTATGGAGCAGGACTAATATTTCACTTGAGTTGGTAGGAAAATGGCTTCTTTAGCTCCCAACAATAGCTGTTGCTGAATCTGTGAAGTGGGAAGAATCTGCGTAACATGCAAAGAAGCTACCCAATCCCTTGAACAGCTTCTTTAAAAAGGAATTGGACCCAATTCATGAAAAAAAAGTGTATGTTCAGTGGGTGGTAACTTTGATGCAGTTCTTTTATGTATATAAGGGTTAGCCAGAGTGTCTGAATAAAGAAGGAAGCCAATCTGCTTTTATTCAGGCATGGAACCATGTGGGCTGAATGTGAAAAACAGAAATGGTGTATTAAATGTGATTCTGAGAAGAGACTAATTTTCTTGTTAGTACAAATTATGGGAATAGGAGCCCAGATGAAATGTGTAACACAATGGTGTTCCAGTGATGTCTGTAAATGTAGGTCTCAGAATAAAAGTTGCTTTTCCCATAGCCAAGGACTATGGGGATATTCTTGTTTCTGCTACCTCAGGGAAGACGTGTGAACACCTGTGACAGAAATTACTGATTCCTAGTGATGTTCCAGTCCTTCTCACACTTCCTTTTCACAATGGCCCAATGTGTGTAACAAGACTGTGCTTTCAAGTGTCTGCAATAATCATGACATTAAAACCAAACCATGTTAGATATCAAAGGTACATTTTTCCTTCAGCCTATATGTCCTTGTTTATCTCCATTCTGGGGCACAATGCCAGGGGACCAACTGCACTAGAAAATTCTTGTACTTTTCCTAGATCAAATTTACATTTGTAACTCATTACACATCTCATAAAATGAACACCTTTTAAAATTGAAAATCAAACCATCAGTTCCTGCCAGATTAAAAGTAAATTTAAAATATAGTGCAGCAAATTAAGTCACACTTGAAGTTGACAGGGGTTACTACATTTTATTAAAACACATCCAATATGAAGCACCTTTGTCATTAAACTCACTGCTGCAAAGCAAAGAGTCCTTTTCCAGGGATCAGATTTTAGAACAGCTTCTTGATCATTTTTAACTGGATTTCTAGGAAAAATCAATGAAAAGGATCCAAAAAACTTCAGATTTCTGTACAGGTTATTTTTTTCTGTTTCCATAGAGAAGTGGAAATGAGGACTGCCTGAAAAAGTGGTCTGCATACACTGATCAACCCAGTATCAGTTATGAGACTGAACTCTTTTGCAGAGTTTCCATCTTTCAAACCTCTTCAAGCAGTTTTTGCCTCTATTATTTTTAACAAGGCCTGTGTGACACAAGCATTTATAAAAAAAACAAGGCAGTAAATAATTTTAGTCTAAGTCAGAAAGGGCAAACTATCTGCAGGAAGCAGATCAATAATTTACGGCTCTACAAGTAGACTGCCAGTATCACAAGCATGATTTAGACTGCCTGTTACATAAATGACTGATGGATTTGGTTATAAAATTCCAATTTGTGGTCTGTCCTGAATTGCAGAATTGCAATCCAAGCACACTATTTTATTTAAAAAAAGTTATCTTTTTATCATCTCCATTGAAGCAAGAGTGCAATACATGAAGGTGCATTCCACTTATGGGGGGAGGGGGCCTGTGATGGCCTGAAGTACATAAAATGATACTCAGCTCAGTAGCAATGTAAGTGGGATATCCAACACATGTAATTTCATCTAGCCACATTAAGACAAGATGGATCATCACTTTTGCATTGGCAGGAAAAGGCATCCAGACAGCTCAGACTAGATGCACAGTTTTCAGACAGCTTAAAATGTCCAAATCAAATGGGGGAACTAATCTTGCTTGCAAATATTAAGAGCACTACACCCACTCATAGCCAAACATACTCTGCCACAGGCTTTTCAAGACCAGACACTCTTCTGAGTATTTCCCTGGGGTCTCCAGCCTGCACTGAAACTCATGATGTTCAAAGCTGTCACATCACCTCTCTAGATCAATGCCATCCTGCACTTACTTGCATTGACAGCCACCTCATGTTTGACAGAAGTGCAGATGGTCTTTCAGGAGAGCTGATGGATAGGCAAAACAGTGAAATTTATCGACCCTTGGGTAAAGCTTCATTTCCAAAGAAATCTGAAGTTGTTAGCCTGGGTTTTATTCCTCCTATATATCCATAAGATATCTAGGATCTTTCAGCACTCTAAACTAGTCAGTGATCCAAGAAAATACTGAATGCTTCTTACATAGCTACAGTGCAAGTGTAGTAAACGAAACAAGCCAAACAACTACTGAGTTAAAGAGTGTCCCTACTGGCTAGAAAGCATTTCAGCTTACACATACCATCTTCTTGGGTTTATTACCTTATATTAATTTTGCCTCAGGCTATTGAGCATGCCTTCTGGCCCGTAACAAACTGATTTATCATGTCACGCAGGGATCTTTATGGCATTAATTATTCTACTCTCAATAGCTAGAATTGCGCTAAAGCAAAAGTACAGGGGGCTAAACAGCAGTTGTAACACAAAATTTGAGACCTATAAAGCAAGACTCAGAATTATACTTCCATGCAAAATTTCTCCACTCCATTCTAACAGTCAGAAAACTGTACTGGCAGAAGCTTTTCTCCAAATCAACTGATACGGGTTATCCTACAGAAACCACAGGATGCTCTGTTTCATTAATATTCTTAACAGCTCCCTTAAAAGAATCCTGTTGACATATGGTATTTTTGGGAAATAGGGTCATGGGGGAGGGAACTTCTCTTCTCCTAAGCCACATAAATCTCTCTCTCTCCCAAGATTTAGGCAGGCCAAAGGCACTTATGGCTATTTACATAGAAAGCCAAAGCTTATGTATAGTCTCTCAGTTTCTATGGCAGCACAGCTCCTATAAAAACACAGCTTGAAACCACAGCTCTCCAAGCTCGCTGGCATCCCCATGTACTTGCAGACATTCCTTCAGCAGTGAATTTCTCCTCGAAACATGCCAGACTGTGCAAATTAGGGCTGACCCCACCACAGGCAGAGCGAACAGCGCGGAACGCTCCTGGTGTGAATGGCCAGTGGTTACTGCCTCTGCCTCCTGCCCTCCCTCCTGCCTCTCTCCAGCATCCTCACTGGCATCACTGAGGGCTTGCTAGGCAAGCAGTGGGAATGGAAAACCACACCAAAAAGAACGCTTTCCTTTCATGTCCTGCTGCATTCTCCTCTCCCTCCAAGCAAAATGAAAAATCCATCACCCGGAAAATTAAGATGGAAAAGACTGAAATCACTGCTGCCTTCACTGTTGCTAAGATTACGTAATAGAAACACCTCCTAGATAATGGGATTTGTCAGCAGCAGCTGAAAAAAATGCCTACTGTGTGATAATATAAAGAAACCAACTATCCATACAAACAGGAAGTGGCTGACGCTATTTTTTAGTTAATTCAATGCCTGAAGCAAAGCCATATATTACTGGTAACTAAATAGATAATGGGAGCACTTTTTCAGAGTTTACTTAAATTTTAAATTGCAATTAAAGTGTCTGCTTTACACAGACACTCGCTTAATCTTCTTACTACTACCTTTTGCCATTCCCAGGAAGAACTGTAAGATTTGCTTTTTTTCTACTGGAACACCTAATTGCAGCCAATAAAAGAGAATATATTCCCCAGAGTATCCAAAAGTATCCTGTATGCTTATTAAAACTTAAATGTAATAATGTTTAAAATTACATTACTTCAATTGAAACTCCAACGGGAAGGGCTCTCTTATAAGCTGAAAAAAGAAAAAATGCTTAGGACAAGAATATGCCCCACAAAAAAATTTGAAAATTTCTTTATAACTTAAGTATCACATTATTATGTGACAGCTTTTCCTTCTGATGCTAAGAGAGCCTTGGATTGGCAGGAGATTTGGAAGTTTTGATTAACAACCTACTGGAGCTCTTGGCAATGTGCCTGGGTGTTTCAGATTACTGCTGCTATAGAAACTCTCCTGGGTGACTGCACTGCTTTTCTTTTCCTCACATTTCTGAAATGTTGGTCTTCAAATTTTTTTTTGTCCTTTTGCAGTTTGTTCCATTTGGTAGCAATTGCTGCACTACTGTTCTACTCTTACTCAGTGAATAGCACAGCTATACAAACAGCTATCATTACAGATAACAGGCATCATAAAAGAGTTTGCCATATGCCTTGTCAGCTGGCCAAACTGATGACACTATTCTTTTAGAGCAGTCTGGGTAGCTCATAGGAAGTATATGCATTTCAGGAAGCTGGCAATGCATCGCTTTTCTCTGAGTATAAAACTAGTTAACAGACTGTAAGAGCTGATTATATGAGTTTAATACTATAAATTGCCTTGTAAAATTTGTAATTCTAACCTATCCAAGGGCGAACGGGTAATGACTACAAAATCAAACAAAATACAGTAATTTCTCAATTATAAACCACACTTGAATATAAGCCGCACTTTTAAAAAAAATTTTTTTTTATTTTATTTTTTTAAAGCGAGGATCCATGTGTAACAAAGTAACAAATTAGTAACAGAATTGCTGCCAGCTGGGTTTGGTGTCAGGTGCTCAAGTTGCAACAGTTTTCATAGACCAGCGAAGCCTTTAAAGGCAGCCCCAGGCGCCCTCCCAGCTGGCTCTCACTTCTGGGTTGGCATTTCACTGGGATTTGTCCATAGATAAGCCTCACCTGAATATAAGCCGCACTACTGGGGTAGGCTGGATTCTTCAAGGAAAAAGGTGCGGCTTATAATCGTGAAATTACTGTAATTAATTTTTGTGTGATATTCCCTGCTTTCACTTCACTTTTTCAGTTCTCTTTCTTTCTTCTTGGGATAATCCGAACTGTTCTAATATGGTGGGAATAAGCTGTCTTTCTCCAGCACCACTAGAGGCCACCAGAATTAAGGGGCAGTAGGAGCAGGACAAGCAATTGCTACTCAATGGAAAAGAGTACTAAACATGAAGTCATGCAGAGTGTAGTGTCTGACTGCTGCCCCAAGCATCTGACCAGACTGCATCACAAAGTTAACATTAGCTACGCCAAAGCGTACACGGGCCATCATCAGTGAAGTGACTGAGTCTTCTGTACACACCAGACCACCCTTGCCCACAGCTGCAGTCATGGTCCCAAGATGCTCCATTTTTAGCATGGATACACATGGACACCTTGTGCTGAGCCCTGGCGCTCCACAACACAGGCATTCATGTACCGCTACTTGTCCCCTTGAGAGGAGGTCAGCCACTGCCTAATCTGTGTCACTTGTTCCTGGTGCCCTGCCTGCCAGAGACTACTCACCATGAGAACAGGCTGCAACTGGGATAAGCTGGTTCAGCAGTGGCAACATATTTCTTGGCATCTTATCCATGCACATACAGACAAAATCTGACCTGATGGGCCACAGCAGGGCCCTACTGCTCCTGCATCAATGGATGAGCTGCCCCTACCAGAGTGGCTCATGCAACTCACACCATGCTCCAAGAGCTCCCAGGAAACAAGGGATACTGTGAGATTCTATAGGAATAATGAACTGCCTTCAGCTTAGCTCAGGAGAGATGCCAAGTGACCTTCCTGAAAGAGGAGGCCCAAACACAGTGCACAACACAGATATGCAGATGACTGACATGTGGCAATAAAGAAACCATCTGAGTCCAGTAAGTCACATTGGTAAGTGGAAATCCTTGCTTGGGAGATTTTTTTGTTAGCTGCCCATCTATGTGGGTTCAAAGCAGGTGAACTGCTAAGTAACTTCAATTCTCAAGGTCCAGAGCAGCCTCCAGAGAGCAGATAACATCTAGCAAATGGATTTAAAGCTAGCAAGTGATTTAAAGTAAAGCACACAAAATGTGCTTTTTGCATTCTTACAAAGTAGAGCCATCAGAGACTCGATTGCACTGTCTCACCTGTTTGGAAGATTGCTAGCTTTTTCCTTGTCCTCCAGAACTTAAAATTACTTACATGTGAAACAAGTTGCTAGAACCAGTTCTGAAAAGAGCCTTCTAAATATTGCTACAGCCCGTCATACCCATTTCATATCTGCTGGAGCTTGCTGAGAGCCTGAAGCAGAAACTGAGAGAAAGATAAGTGTAAATCATCTCTGCTACTTACAGACAGTACCCAGGCAAAATCCCAACCAGAATAATTCAGAAATTGATTTTTTATCTACTTCACTGATCAAAGCTTAGAAAGAAATGGGGCATTGGATCATCAAGGCCCTTATCAGTTGCTATTATGAGAAAGAAGACATATTATGATTTCAAATCTGACAAACATACAAACAGTGAAAACATCTTAAAATGAGAAATTACAGAAATGTTCTCAAGTAAGTTAAGGTGAAAGTAAGAGCCAGAAAGGTTTTAGCAAAAAAGCCCCAACAAACTTCAACCCAGAAACATACATCAATTCGAAGGAGATGCCTCCTATGCTGCATAATCCCACTGGAAATTCCATTTATGTCCCCTCCTGGCCTTTCACTGGTGTGCACAGAACCATTTAAGACTAGTCTGTTAACCATCTTGGCAGTAATCTCTAGAGATCATCGGGTCCAAGCGCCCATCCCAAAGCCAGTCCAGCCAAGTCCTGCATACCTCCAGGATGGAGATCCCTCAGCCTCACAGCACATTTGCTCTCATGATTTTACCCCAGTTACTTCCCCAAATGCCTTCTCTTTGGCCACAATTTCCATCTCCTCTGTATGCCTCAGGTAGTGAAGACAGCAATGATGGCTCCCATCATACATCCCTTTTTAATGCTGGACAAACTCAGTTCTCTCAGCCTCATCCTGCATAACCTCAGCTGTTCTCCAGCCCCATGACCACTTCAGTAGCTCTCTGCTGGACTCAACTCAATACATCAGGGAATTTCTTTTAGCAGAGGACTCCAAACTGGTTGCAACTCTGCTAACATGTTCTCCCAAGTATCAAGCAGAGGGGAAGGAAGGTGCTGGTAGCACTGCCTGGGACATGACTGCCTGTGTGCTGCAAGAATACATTGCAGATTCACCCACAAATACCTCCAGAAGCAACCAGGCTGCTTGCTAGCCAGTTGGCCTGCCATTCTGCTGTTGTGCAGGGTTATCCCAGCCCAAACATAGGACTTTGCATTTTCTTCTGCAATGAAACATTCATGATCTTTCAGTGTGGTCTGGGTTAGCCTTCTCCAGACAACTTATCTTCGAAAGAATATAATTATATCTTGCCATCTATTCTTTGAAATCATAAGTGAGGTAGAGGACTAGAGAAAACTACCAACTTTTTCTATAATTACTAATGTAAAATTTAGGAGAAAGGCTTCGAATCCAAACATGTAATACAAAACAAAGCCGTAAAATAAAATTTAAAAAGCAGTATAAAGAAATAATATTAATTACTAGCAAAATGTTCCTCTGTGTTGCGTTTACAGTTCACACCTTAAAAATGGCAGCCTAAGTAATATCTAGAAGGAGTACTTTCCAGGAAGAATATACTGCACTTTTAAAATGTTCAAAAAGAAACATTTAAATTTATTTTCATGGGGAGAAAAAGACAAACAATAGATGTTGAGACTGGGTTCTGAGCACTTTTAGAGTCTCATATTTTCTGCTTTCGTCCCATCACATTTCTAGTCCTCAAATGATATCATATCACAGCTCATTTCTGAATCAGAAAAAAGGGAGAAACCATCTCAGGGCTCATAACTTTTCTTCCATTGTGGATGAGGTTTTTAATTTCCACAAATACAAAGAAGATGCAAAATATCCACATATCACAATCTAAACAAGCCACAATCCAACAGCATCCACAACACCCCCCATTATTCTGATGATTCAGGAAAAGGAATCACAAATAAGAATCTGCTCCTGGACATTTTCACTGCAAAGAATCAGACTTTCCCAATGCTTGAACCACTCAGACTAAAGCTATTTATTTGAGACCAGGAATCAACACAGAAATGGGGAGAGATAACATTACAGTGAATTACTAGAAACAGTCCAATATTCAGGAGGTACTTAAGGAGCTTTATGAAACAACAGACCACAAGGTATTTACATCTCCAGAGGAGAACTGGAGATACTCCCCTTTCTCTCCCACAAATCTCATTAATAATTTCAAGTGGTGTGGTGTAGCAATGGTGTCTCTGCTCCTTCTTTGCAGTCACCATACCACCACTATATTCCCACATACTCCTGATAAAATGCTGCCTCCCTGCTCCTCTTTGTAAGGGAACTGTGGCTAGACAATAACAATTTACCTCTCCATTTTAGTCTTCCCTTTTCCTTCTTTTTCCTTTCACCCTCCAATCTGGTTATTTTTGGACTGCCAGTTGGGATTATTGCTTTTTCCCTGCTAAAATAAAAACAAACAACAGTTATACTTCAGTTTCTGAGCTTAAGTATGAGATCTGTCTCAAACATTAAACAGTCACATTTTCTTGCCTGAGGTGCAATGCTATCTCCTATGACATTGACTAAAGCAAGCCTTGCAACAAAAAGCAGATTCTGTTTCTGAATTCACAAGCACACTTTTCCAACTTCCCCAGTAACTACCCATCTAAAATCCTGAGCAGCACTGCATCCTGAAAATTCAGCACTGGCTGTCATCTGCACAATCTTAGAGACTGAAAAAATTAATCTTTCTGAGCTGAACTACAACCATAACTCAAAAAAACCCCATGGCTAAAATAGAATATTTATGACCCAAAACACCCTTCTCTTTGGCACATCATCCTAATTTCAGACCACAGTGTAGTATATTTTGCTTTTTTTTTAAGTACCTTGAGGCTTACTACTTAAAGATGGTCTATTTGGAAGGAATTTAGCATCTACAAACGAATAGACAATGCAATAGCATCAATTTCCCAGCTCTAAATAAAGGTCTCAAGTAAAAAGAACATTATGCATTTCTGGGAAGCAAAGACAAAAATTCCCCACATCCCAATCTTATAATGTGACAATGAAGCTCCAGGTAACATCAGTCTTAAGGTGTGTAATAGCAAACATTCCTCAAATTAAATGAATATAATACCAAGTATTATTCAAATATTCATTTCCCTTTTTTTTTTCCTTTGCATTAGAATACCATCAGCTATATGAAGAGTTTTCCAGAACCTGGAGAAAATAATTGCATTGTGTAAAATTCGATATGGCAGAGAGCTGACAAGAACTGAATGAAGAGACTTATCATTTTGATTAAAATCATTGCTTTTCCACTCTGGACAAGACAGCAGTATGTATATACCTCCATTTTCCAGATTTTCCATATACTTGGTATGGAGGGTTAAATTGGGTGAACTTCTGAGTTGTCCAAAATGCAAACTGGGTGTGCTGGCTTCCCTTCTGCAAGGCTGAGTCACTCTGTCCTTTCAAGAGGGGTTATGGGATACCTGGCAAAAATACTTTTTTGTTTTCAGGATAATAGGCAAAATGAAGTCAACATAAAGTATAATTTCGGCAGGGTGAGGCTCAAGGGAATCACAGGAATGATAACTGCCATAGAAGGTGGTGGAAAAAATGAGCATGCTGAAAACACACTGGGAGAGGATGAGAAAATCTAACAAACCTCATGAAGCACAGCAATGATACCTCACCTTTCTGAAAAGGATTCTGCTAATAAAGCACCTGACAGTAACTTAGAAAATACAACTCTTATGAGGATAAGAAGTCCCAAAATTATGCACAGAAATTATCCAGTCACAGTAGGGTCACTTCACAGGCCAGACATGAGAACATTCAGATGGAACAAAGTGAGCAACAAAGCAACAAAGTGAGCTGCTCAACCCAGAGAAGTTTTAGACTGCCAGCTGTAAACCTGAATATTTCTACACTGCTACTGGAACTACTTTTAAAACTAGCATCAATATCTGATGTGATGAAGAGACAGATGTATACTGGTGGGCTGAGTTCTCCTGGAACACCGCATGCACAGAGATGTTAGCAAGTACTCAGTAAGCAGACTGATTAGAGAGGAATTTTCACTCTTTTAATGACTTCAACACCTGATTTAGTGCCATTTCCCTCTGCAATACACATAATTCCTCTTCACAGGTGTTTTTGCAGGCCATGCCAGGCACTATCATACCTCTGTAGAGGTAACATAACCTCTGTCAGTGTGCATAAAGGTATGTTTGCAGATTTTTACATGCTCAGTTTATGTAACTGCTGACTGCTTACCTAGTCATACTTATTCTTCTCTCTGGATGGTAGCTTTGTTTCAGGGAAGTTTCCCAGTCAGACAACACTGAAGAATTCATTCCAATAATTTAGATAAGTACCTGGCGTAGTATTCCAGATTGTTGTAAATGTCAAATTTCTGTTCTCCAGCTGTGTTTTCAAAAGGTTAGTTAAATTAAAAGCCACACAGCTTTTATCATATTTAAAGTTTATGAAAAAAATTTATTTTCATTTCTACTCTGTGCTGGGTCTGGCCAGGACAGGGTTAATTTTTGCAGTTGGTGGGAGCATGGTTAGGATTTGGAGGTTATTCTGCAACACCTCGCATCATTTTCCAGGGATAGAGGAAGAGATGGCATGAAATTGAAGAGAGAGTGGTCAGGTATTTTGGCGGGGGTTCCATGGAGGGGTGTGAGCAATCACAGGTGAATTTTTTGCCTTTTTTTCTTATACTTATATTTTATTAGTATTATTGCTGTTACTGTTTTTTATCTCATTGCTGTTTCCACTAAATTGTTCTTATCTCAACCTATGGTCTTCATTTTTTGGGCCTCCAATTCTGCTCTCCAGCCTGGCATGGTAGGAGGCAGTGGGGAAAAGAGCGAGTTATTAATAAGCACATGGTTTGGATGGTTTCAGTGAGAATACTAAATTGGGGAATACCATTCCTAAAACACAACATAGTAACAGAAGAATTTCCATTCCTAGGTTTACAAGACCTATGTGGTAGGTATCCACATTTGGATATTCTCACCATATTCAAAGTTTACAAAAAAACCTGACCCCTTTAAATTTAACTACTGTTATCAGGAAATTAAGCCTATATTTATAACTAGACTTGAACTCAGCTACAAATCCACACAGCCCAGCAAGATATATGCAATGGCTGCAGTCTCTGGAAGCAGCATGGCTATCTTCATAGGACTTGTTAGCTCAGGTACCAAATTGCACAGAAAAGTCACATTTCAGTTCTGTTTCCAGTCATGATGGTGTAAGAATCTGCTCAGCCAGAGTTTATAACTGTTTTCTAGAAAATTTCATCAACAAGATGAAAATTTAATCTAGAAAATTTCATCATGTCTCCTTTTCCTCTTTCTTTCCTAATCAAAAGAGAGAATAGAGTCAGCTTCAGACACTCAGGGTTTGGGGGGTTTTTTGATAGCAAATAGCAAGAAAAAAAAATCCTGAATCTTTGCCAACTAGTGCCTCAAGTAGGCACCCATAACTTGCAAGTGAGCTGTCATGAACAAAAAGGTAATATCCATCACTGCAAGGCTGCAATAGGGTGCCCCAAATTTAGGGATCAGAAATTGCTTTGATTAAAAGCAAGCATGGAGATTACCAAGACTAAGAAGTAACTCCCCAAAATAACTTATAGTAAAACAAGGTCTGAAAAGGTATGAGACACCACACTCTTGCTTCTGTAAGCTAACTGTGCCCTCTGTTGATCATTATAATACTCCTTTACACTAACAGGACAACACATTTTCCCAAAGACCTTGTTTTGTTCAGGACACTTTGTTGTGTCGAGTCAATGAAATGTAATTGCACAGATGAAGAGCAGGAACTAGTACCCTTTCTTTATGTTATGATGAGCTTGGGAAAAAGCAGAACGAACTAGAACTAAAGGGCTGTTTAATGGTTAAAACCACCACAATAGTCCCCTCAAAATTCCTACTTTCTTTCTAATTTCATAATTCCCATAACAAATAACAAATTTGACCAAACAGAATCATTCAAGCCTTTTATAGATTCTCAGTAGCCTGAACAAGACTTCTGATTTAATTTGACCAAATGCTCAGAACCAAGGATACCAGTGGCATCATTGCTTTGACTGTGCAATGCCAAATAATTTGGATTATAATGCAACTGAAAATAATTTACACACACACTCCAGTATTGTTACAGACATAAAAATACAACTAGAATATAATTCCTATGCCTCAAATTCACAGTCTAAATATCATGTTCACTTATCTGCATTGAAATGGTCACTAGTTATGCTACATGCTTGTGTTTATTTTCCTTTTTGTAAAAGTACTTTGGAAAGGGAAAAGGGATCGTAACAGCTCTTCAGTATATTCCTACACCTGTTAACTGTCCCTGAAGAAGTAAAGAGGATGATAATTTCAATTCCACTGACTCCATCATCAGGCACACAATTTTCTCCTAGGCATGCTAGAAAAGAATTAAAATTTAAGCACATCCCTTTCTAAAAGTATTTACAGAATTTTTATTGCTACCTAACAGCTTCTACAGTTTTTCAAACCGTTCAAAGTCTCAACACCAACCACTGGTTGAGTTTCTTCGATGTTCAGTTAAAATGGCCTTTGTTCAGGCTGAACAACGACTACAAATGCAAGAGCCCCTCTTCACCTCCCGACCAGAAACTCTGCTGTTTGTGGTCCACACACACAAGCTGTGGTGGCTGATACGCTGTAGAAGACTCTATAAAAATTCTTACAATGGCTGCCTGAAATCTCCAGTCCTCTTCTGAAACATCTCCATGGGGGGAAGGGTAGATCAGACAACTATCATTAAAATGCTGACAATTCAAAGCTCTGTGAATATATTTCAGAAATTAGCTTTGTAAAGGAATGAAGACATTCTGTATGCTGTAGAAGATGTAGTCCTTTGCTGTCATCCAGTGCTAACATTTCCTTTTTGATCTAACAAAACTTCTTTCCACTGATGTCTTACATACATGTCTTACCTTTTGCTGGAAGGTTTTGCTTTTTGGGGGTTGAAGTTCTGCTTTATCTTCCACAGTACTCTGTTATGAATTTTATATTTATCCTATAGGCTATTTTTCCTCTAACTGTTTGGTTTGAGGTTTTTTTAAAAGAACATATCTCTGAGACTGTCTTCTGTTATGCTGTCATCTTGCAGATATTTATTTGCAATCTTCAACTTTGGTATGGAATCTGCTGAGTCTAAATTACTGTATGCTGATGATAAAATGATACTTCTTCTGCCAACATCTGTTCCTGTAGCCTATTAGATGTTATCAGTCTTATGTCAATTCATATCCTTTCACAATACCTCTAACAGTTGAAGGAAAATCTTCCTTTCTCCACAAAATTTTTATCCCTTTCAGAGATTGTCTTTTTTTTCCCCATGAACATTTATTAGTGTTTTTCTCCCAATGTTTTTCATATTGTAGTTACGAAGTTCCTATCTCTAGAGATTTCCATTTAGCCTTACTCATGACTGCAAAACCAGAAACCCTATCATCACTCCAAAGCAAGATCAAACATGACGGAAATGCTTTCACTGTCCCAAAAGCCCTGTACACTGCTACTGTGCATGTCAGGATAAAAAGTTTGTTGATGCATTTTCAGTTTTGGAGAAGACTTACTGTTTCTCAAAATGGTCCCTCAAAAAGCAGTTTATTGAACTAGGCATTCCAAAAGGCTTAAGTGGCAATAATATATGCATCAATTATATTTCTAGAGTACAACTGTTGTCAATGAGGTCAAAAGGACTTTAAAATGAGGGAGTGGAGATCTGAAGATATAAAATATATCACCTGATATATCATCTAATAAAAAGCAGATAACTAAAATAACCATATTTAGTATTTTACAACAAAAGTTGAAGAGGATTTGGAATATATGTCAAACTATTATGGAGGCCAAGCCACAATTCTTCACTCTCCATCTGACTATTAGCTCAAGAAATGTTATCAAGAAAATTTCAGATTAATTATATTTAGTTCAGCCATGTGTTTGTGAGAACTAATATCTAACCTCTAATTTTTAAAGGTGCCTGTTCATATTTTTATGTTTATTTTTATTTTAATTTTTTTTTAAATAGGGATTTGTACACACACAATGACATTACCAGTTCTGCCTGTGTGGCCACATGCAGATTCCAAAAGATCAGAAGCATTTGCTCAATATCCTCCTAGAACCAAGAGGTATGAGGACAAACTGACCCTAATCCATCTGAATAATGCTGAACACATATTAAAAAAAATAAATCTTAATTTGGAAACTTGAAGAGATTACAATATCTTGGCTAAAGCCCTCATAGTGAAAAGTACTGCACTGCTCTCCAGTCTGCAGTCAATACCTTAGTTTTAAGAATTGTGTTACACTGTCTTCTGGAAAACCATTTCTGCATTGAGTAGGCAGCTTGAACAATATGTATTCTAAACTAAATGATGTCACTTTAACCTAGAGAGAAATACCAGTGCTTTGGACAGAGAAATCAAGCACACTGCTGTCCTAATACTGTGATTAATGCTGTGAGATACACCCTGCCTAGCCTTCCTAATCTCTGGGCTTTCTAATTTATAGCAGAGATGGATAGGCTATCAGTGGGGAATTATGAGGATTACTAGCTGTTTATCTCTCCTTTGCAGAGACACTTTGCTGCTTATAGAATTACCATAAACCCTCCAGCTACAGTGCACTTCTATACTTATACAGAAGTCTACATATCTATTGGGCATAAAATGTTTTGATAGTCAATATAGAAAATGGAGTTGATGGACTTTTTTTTGTTTGTTTGGGGTTTTTCTTGTTTGGTTTTTTGGTTCTTTTGCAAATGATTTGAACATACTGTCAAGACCCGTCATGTTACTTCAGTGGTAATATGTCTGCAGGTTACTTGCATTCCCTTGAAATCCAGTGCTGTGATCTTGTCTACACTAATTAGAGTTCAGCATTAATGCTTGGAGGTTGCCCTCAAGCATTGCCACAAGTGAAACCATTAAACATGTATGCCAAGCCATCTCTGCACTTGCAGCAAGTTATGTAACACATTTCAAAAGACTTCATCTTTATGGTCACCAGGAATGTTACTGACTTATGTACTATCTGAAACTTAAAGGCTTTCTCAATGTTTCTACAGAAAGTCCTTATGCTTTGGAGCATAAGTTTCCTTCTAGGGTGAAACTAATCAAAAAGTGTGATGGTAAATAGATGTGCTACTTGTTTTAGTTTCTTGACAAAGGAAGAAAGAAAAGGACCCTATAGCATTTACTTTCCAATATCTTAAAAATCTAAATCTGTACAGAAAAGCTTTCTCCTTTAGAAGGAAATTTATGAATGAGAAACACCAATAAGATAAATATTAACCCTTGTGCCCCATGTTTTTAATAATTACAAGTGTCCTCCAATGATATCTTTTAAATATTGCATTTATGGATAGGATATTTACAGCCAGGGTATCTCTGTAACCACACAAAAATTGTGATCATTTGAGCACTAAAATTCATATTCTTATAAAACTCCTCACAATTTCCCATTGTTCTTAAACTTTGTTGAACTTTTTAACCAAAAGGAGACCTAAAGAACACTTAATTTAAAAGTTCTGAGCTCTAATTCTATGCATATATATTTATAAACATAATAAAAATATGTACAACAGAAAGCTGTTTCCCTCCTCTAAATCACAACTTATCATCTTTGTCATTGTACATCATTTGTATTTGTGCTCACTTTATATTCAAAGACTGTAACAACAAAAAAATTTAAACATCATCTTTGGTTAAAATAAGAACCCTTTTATTCTTTACATTATCTTCATTCACTTGTTTCTTACACCTACACATATCTTCTGAGATCCTTGATATTTTATAAGACTTAAAAACCCCTAAAATCAACCAAATGCAAACCACTTCATGTCTGAATTCCTTTCAGAACATTATAAAATGTCTCAGCACATAAAACACACAGGTGTAGTCATCCAGGCCCTTCCTTCAAGGTATCATGAAATGAAAATACAATTACCAAAGGAGAGGATCGTTCTCTCTAGGAACCAGCCAATCTGACAGCCCATTCTCAGCTCACATTTGTGCAATTGCATCATGCAAACCTTTAAGGTCTTATGTTTTAATCTCTAGCTAGTGCCTCAGCATGTATAAACCAGCCAAGACTCATTCCTGTGTTCCTGTTTTTCTAAGTACTTCCTCAGTCATCTGCATCACAGGACCTCAGTTGTCTGCTAGGACCATCTAGGCTTGTTTTATCTAGTTAGCTCCCTTCCATCGCAGTGGCTTTGCACACTGCAGATCCTTTGATCTCTCCTCTACTCTGAACTCCAAGAATTGTCTCCAAGGGAAAAAAAATATTGAATAAAGTAGTTTAGCTGACGAGAAGGGTATCTACATGGAATTTAACAACAGACACAGGCGATCGTACTAATTACCCAGTTCATGAAAGCCTGCTAACAAAAGCAGAACCATGAGATAGCCTATCCTCTGTTTCAAGCTCAGTGAATGTTAAGTCCATGCCTCAGTGTGCTGTCTTATCCTATAAGCAGGGTGAAATCAACTTACAGTAATTTTACGACTATAAGGTGCACCAGATTATAAAGCGCACTTCTGAGTTGTCAGCAAATTTCCACACTTTGTCCATATATAAGATGCACCAGACTATAAGGTGCACTTTTTTTTGCAGCAAGGATCCATACGCAACAAAGTAATGACTTAGTAACGAAATCGCCAGATAGTGGGGTTTACTGGCAGGTGCTTAATTTGCAAACATTTTTCACGGATCAGCGTAGCCTTTAAACGCAGCCCCAGGTGCCCTCCCCGTGCCGTGGGTCCTGGCATCCCACCTATCCCCAGTGCCAGCTGCCGTGGCTGGCGCAGCTCTTGCAGCTCGGCTCACAGCTCGCGCTTCCGGGTTGGCAAATTTCGAACTTTGTCCATATATAAGGCGCACCGGATTATGAAGCGCACTTCCAAGTTGCGATCAAAATTTTGGTCAAAAGGGTGAGCCTTATAGTCATGAAATTACTGAACTTTCTTCTGTTTTGGGTTTGCAGGCAGGCCATGCTAAAAACATACAACACTCTTTGGATTTGTCAAGGCATTGGCAATCCAGATAGAGAAAGGCAGAATTGGGAACCTTTCCAAAAGGTTCTTGAAATCTAATAGCACGTTTACATGATATGTGAGACTCCCGATTAAAAAATGAGTCATCTAAATAGGTCTGCGTTAATGGATGAAACAGGGGTAAGTAGTTTTGTCAATGCAACTCACAGATTTCTCAAGTGCCTGTCATCCTGATCCCACTAGAACTGTTCTTGTCAGTTCTGATGTATGTATGGCCAGCTCTTACTCCTCGTACTCCCCTGCTGACTGCTCCACACCAGGTTGTATTCCAGCGACACAGCCTGTATTACCAAGGGGCAACAGCAGTGCTTCACCCCTCAGAAAACAAGCCACAATTCCTTTGTGCGCCAGAAATCTGCTGCCGACAGATACAGCAGAACAGTCTCCAGCCTCGCTAGCTCTGCTGCACTGGTGAGTGCACGGGCAAGCATGAATCCATGCATATCTCTTCCAGATCATCTCTTTGCTGTGGATGAAAGCTTGCACACAAGGACTTAATGTCTAGATAGTGAGGAGAGACATGTACAGCTGGCTATTTGAGTTTTGATGTCCACAATATTTATTTGGTGTTTGCTTTCATTAGCTTTGCTGTTTATATTGTTTCAATTAATTGTGCAGGTTTCTCTCTTCCTAAATGAAAATATATATTCAATTACAAAGACATTTAAAAAATATGGATTCTAAAATCAAAATAACGATAGTAAATCTTATTCCAGTGAAACACCCTATGGAGTATATTTCATTTTAGATGGAATATTACATATGGTTAACATCATTGCACTAGGAGACAGGATAATTTTTATTCCTGTACTATTCACCTATTTTATTCATATGTGGAACACTAATATAGATCAATCAAAGCATTTGGGTGTGTTGGTATTCTTTGCATATTACATAGCTTTCTTTTTATCTGTGAAAACTTGGAAACACAAGTTCTTGCTAGGATATGTGCGTAAGGAGCAAATTCTAGTTACAGACAAAAAAAATGATCAGGTGGTCTATTGCTTAATTAATTTCTTCACATTATTCTCCATTTAGGACATGGTCCTAAGCTCTACTAATGGACAGTCCAGCTACCAACCTGTGTATCAGTCAATACATAGTTTCTTTGGTTTGGTGTTGTTTATGGACCTCTTCAAAGCAAAAACACTGAAGATAAATTAACTCACTTGCACTCCCCATCAGGCAGAACAATACCTGCATGCATGTACAACACAAATACACAGTCTCTGACTGTGTTAAGGAAACTTGTGCAGTTTAAAGGGATATAGCACATTGCTAACCAACAGCGGTAGCACTACTTTTAGAGCAGAAGAGTTTAAAACCTACTGCAAATAAGACAGCTTGTGATGTTTTTAAAACAGTAAATTATTCCCCTTAAGAAAGGCCTAAAAATTTCTTATTTTGCTATCTTAAAGAATGAAAGAATGTTGAAGTAGATTACTCAAAATTCATGCTCTTCATCCAAACTGAATTTTTTTGATTAGCAGTTAAGAGCCACTATGGTGTCTTCACTGCAACCAACTTGTCATTGCAAAGAAATTCCCTCCGTGCTTTCAAAACTCCATAGAAGTAAAAGTGTCTTTGAAAAAGAAAATTAACAGCAGGGTGTGACTGGGTAACAAAGTAGGGGCTGTGTCATGGCAGGAATACAAGTGCCTGTAGTTCTCTAATACATTCACAAGCTCCTTTCCATTATGAAAAATGTCTGCCATTATTAATTTTTTCTCATTATTTGCACAGGATTGGAAATGAGGCGCTGTCAATATGAAAGGAATTCACAAAGACGCCTTCCTATTATTCTGCTAGCCTTATACCACAACACTGTCCATTTTATTTATTACTTTGCTGAGCTGTTCTTTCCAAAACAAGCAAGCTGATAGAATTACCCCCAAGCTGTTGCCAAAATTATGATTAATATTATTACAAACTAGTGCTTCTCATAAAACAGAGACATAAAACAGATTTCCTTTGACATGAGCTGCAAAAATCCCTCCTTGGCTCCGATGTTAGATACTGCTTGAAGAACATCACCTAGCTCTGAAGACAAAGTTCATGCACTGATCCTTCCCAGCTGAGGCCACCATGTAGCTATTTTTACCTTCAGATTACCAACAAATGCTGGCAGGGATAATGTCTTTCTAGAAATACCTGCACGCTGCTAAAACACATTCAGCACATATTATTCATGACTTACTTCCTCCAAATCCTTTTCCTTCCTTCCCCTAAAACCCAGAGTCATGCCTCCTCCCCACATCTCCTCTCCTAACTCCTTTATTTAAAAGTTTGTAGACAAAAAACAGGCAAAGTAAACTTTTACACTTAAAATGAAAGATCCACCACTGTAATGGTATAAAGTACCACAGACTTACGATAGGAAGGAAAGCTTCCAGATTTACAGATGTAATTTAAAGACTGAATGTAAAAGTAAGAGACAATTTTATCTAGCAAAGAGTGACACAGTCATCAGGGAAGAAAATATCCTAAAAAATAAGCTATTTCTTACTAGGTGATATTCAGGATAGTCAGGTTAAATGAGGCATAAACTGTAATCAAAATTGCAACCACCAAGCTGGAAAGACTGGCTAAGAAAATGTAGGCAGGAGTGCTCTTCTAGGGTGAGAATAATGCACACTGAATACAGCAGCAGTGAGAAGACTAAAACCTATCTAATGCAGATTATATAATGCTGTATAGTCAATCATAAAATAAAGCTTTCTTAAAGTTGGAAGCATTAGTGTTCAGGGGCACACTCAGCCGAGGCAGAAGAGTGAGCTCTTCCAGCTCACAGCTCTCGTGTTCTGTGGTACCTGTAGTGTTACCTGCCCGTGGTGGGATTTGAAAGGAAGATGAGTGTTGTGGTCTCTCCCTGGCTGGCCACTAAGTGTCCCACAGCCACTTGCTCACTTCCCTATATCACACCCCAGGTGGGGAGGAAAATAGAAAACAAAATCTAAACCCCGGGGCTTAGATAGGAAAAAATTAATAAACAAAATATAAACATAACAATAACAGTAATAATAATTTACTAATTATACCATTATACTAATATAATATTATACTAATACCAGAAACAGCAATCATGAGAATTGTAAGGATAAGAAGAGGGAGAGAGAGTAACTGAACCCAACGGAAATACGTGATGCACAATACATTTGCTCACCATCCACTGACTAATGTGAATCACATCCCACAGTGAGCGGTTTCTGGTCAAATCCCTCCACTTTGTGGTATGAAATACTCCTTTTGCAGGTTGGGTCAGCTGTCCTAGCTGAGCTCTCTCCCAGTTATTGTGCAACTCCTCACTAAGCAGAGCATGAGATACACAAAAGCCCTTGACTAGCTGTCAGCACTACTTAAAAACAATGTGTTATTAACATTATTCTCATACTAAATCCAAAACCACAGCACTGTGCCAGCTACAAAGAACAAAATGCATTCTGTTGCATCAAAACCAGGATGTGTAAGTAACAGACTAGCAGAAAATGGAACAGGCATTTACAAGAATAAACAGAGATTGCTTTTATTTTATTTGAGCTCTCAGCTATGCTTGGTATCACTTACCAAGATACTAAAAGTAGAAAAAGTAAACAAACACATTCTTCAAAGCTGCTGTGCAGCTTTATCATCATGTTAAATGAAAACTTATGTGCCCAGATAACTTTATAGTAGAATTTTGTTTCAGAACTGTGTTTATGAATGAAAAAAGTCAGTCTACAAGATGCAGAATGATAAAGTATCAGATTTTTGTGATACTTACAATCAAGTATGAATGACACATAGCAAGAACATCAGCTACTAATGAAGCTCACGTTAATATCACACTCAGCACTTGGAAAACATCCCCCAGGTAATCAGCTTTCTTTTACTAGGGTCCGAGAATTCAGAAGTGGAAAGTCTGTCAAAGCTACTTCATTTTCTTTTGTGAAGGCCTGCTAAAATTTTATTCTTTTATGTATATAAATTATTCTAAAAAAGGCATCCTGTATTTTTATATCCCTTTCCCATAGGACCTGGTTAAAAGCAATAGGATGAAGTATGCAAATGACACATTGCAAGAGAAGATGCCTGTACCACAGGGTGCTGTGGGATTCTGTGATATTCATGTTTCTACATAACTTAATTTATCCATTAGCAGATAAATAGGAACTGTTAATACTCAGGAGATGTTTTGCTTAGGAAGTTTGAGTGGCCTAGGTTGTTCTGGTCCATTAATGGAGAAAGCATTGTTCAATTCCTTCTCTTACACAACAGTGTCTCCTGGGTGCCACTGAAGCCACTCTGTGATTCTCTAGCAGTAAAACTGCCTTGAATTAAATGATCCAATAATTAGGAATTTCTCTTGCCAGGGAAAAAAAAATCAGTATATTTCAGCAGGGGCAATGAAACAGCCCATGGTTCTCCTCCCTGCTGTGCTCCTGAAGATGGAGAACCACTCTTGGGTACTTGTGTAGTGTACCAAAAGATAAAGTACCCACAGGCAGAATGCAGAGCAGACCTTCTGCTCCTCCAAGGTGTCACTTGGCATTTGGCTGACTTCTGGTAAACCAGTCACAGAATTACTAAACTGGCTCATATTTGTCATCGTGCTGTCCATGCAAGTCTTTAATGGTTAAAGAAAGGCTGCTCTGGGAGATGCTAATCTCCACAGAACCTCACATCGTCTTCCTGTTAGAAAGATGTCCATGACCAACATGAAGGTTTCAACAGCAGACAAGGATCCAGTTTTGCATAAACATTAAAGTGAATGTTGTGCACCTTTGATAAACATACATATGTGATGAATAAGAAAGAAATAAAGACATTTTAGTCCTCCAGACTTCCTATTTTTCCAAGTTCCCCTATAGTCTACATGGGGAATTTTTTCAATATATTAAATTGAGACAAAACTTTTTTAGAAATTGCCATCTTCACAGGACTTCACATGTGATTCAAAAAATACTTATGATTTGGGGCTTTAATCTGCTCTTTGAGAGACCCAGTTATACCAGAAATACAAAACTGTTTCTAGCTAATGCAAACAATTACTTCAACACAGCAGTGTCTTCTCTTTAATGACACATTACCTAAATTTCCCATTTCATATGGCTATTTCCACCCTGTTATTCCTCAAAGTACAAAAGGAAAACAGTTGTCACTCAAGCCTATCACTTTTGACTGTAAAGAACAGTCTGACTGTATGATAAGCATGTACAGAAGCTTGGAAAAAGACTCATCTTTTTTAGACATGATAAACAAGGACTTCACATAATAATTCAGTAGGATCGATTTATACTGTCATGATCAATCTGGTCATTTTATGCTTTCCCTTTCTTAGGGCTCCTTTCTTCTGTGAGATTAATTGTTTAGCATTGCTAATTTCTAGTGTATATCACATTAAAATATGCTGAAAGCTAAGAAAATATGTAGAAATAATCAGAGGTTGACCACAGCAGATGCTCAAATGCAATTCACTTTTCTAGAACTGCACAGCTTGACAGAGCAGCAATTGAGCACTCTAATGTATTGAGGAGGAGTTACCAACATACACATTTTTAAGAAAGATGTGAGGCACCCCAGTAAATCAATATTAATTCCAAAATTTAGCTTCAAACTCTTGAGATGGAATTCTAGTGGCATGCAGAAATAAATATGAAGATGACTCGCAAAAATACAGAGCCAGTACAGGCAGTCTAGATCCTAATTTTAAGTATGTTCTCCATATCATGTTATTTATGTTCACTGCTTTTCTGCTGCATTACTTGCTCATAAATAAGCTTCAGATAGTGAAGGGGGCTGCAATGGAAACATTCATTACAAAGTCCCTAGTTCCTAGTGGATGCCAGGCTGCTTCTAGAATAAGCACCACTGATTGGGTGAGTAAAACCACTGAAATGGGAGTCAACATCAAAACAAATCTGAAAATTTTGCTACAAAAAATAAAGAGGCCTCACTTGTGTCTAACCCAGACATGAACTAAGATGCAAAAAATTCAGAAATAGTTTAAAAGGTTTTGTCCTGGAAGAATATGCAACAGATCTCAGGTAATGTTATGTTAAAAATACACAACAAAGCTAACAAATATGACAGAAAAAAAATAAATCCAACTTTTTTCAGCAGAATATGGAAAACAATCCAAGATTGTAAAGGTAAGAGTAGATGTTTACTATACAATTAATTTCACAGATTAAAAAAACTTCTCAGTGGGTACTAGCAAAGTTTTATTGCAAATACTTAATTTTAAATTAAAACTACATTTCTTTTCTTTATTTGTTTCATTTCATACCCTTAAAAGGACTTACAGTTGCCAATCTGAGGATAAGTAAACAAATGATCAGAGAGAAATTAAGCTCAGTTTTATCAGCCAATAACAACTTAAAGAAAAATATTTCATGTCCACATTTTAATCCACAAGTCCAGAGCCTCATCATCCTCACCTGTTTAAAGCAATACTGCCTCTCTTTTTAAATTATCTCTACCCACGCTTGGAATTGCAGAGCTACAGCTAAGACTATAAAAATTTCTAATGCAAACCACCACATCACAAATTACATGGCTGGATGAAAATATGCAAATTTCAGTAGAAAAAAAAGTTTATTTCTGACATTTATTCTTTGAACATAAAGGTGGCCGAAGAAAAATCTATCAATAATTAAAGTATATTGTATATGTACCATTATTTTCATCCATTTAAGTAATTTTTCCTTTTCCACAATGTCAATGTAACAAAAAAATCCAAATACATCCTGATGTAATGAAAAGAACCACAGTAATTTATTCAGTATTATTTTTTATAGGTTAACCACAGCTAATTGAAATAATTTGCAGCGCATACATCTAACACATTATACTTAAATTATATTTAAACGCATGCTAGTAAGTCAGTAAAAACACTTTTGTTGTAATCAGGTAATAAGCAATACCACTGCAGAATCCAGTGGAATAGAAAATAACTTAGTTTAAATTACTAAAATTAAGATTTTTATATATCACATATTTCTTTGGCAATTATACTTGTGCACTGTACACTATACATTTTGTATTTAACTAATGTTTTCATGAGTCACCCACAAATTCATAGCATACAATTTGAAACTACCTACAGACACCATTAACAAGGCACACTATGCTTTGCCTAGTTCAAGGCACGCACAGTCTATTAATTCATGGCCAAAACACTATCTGCTGATATGAAAAGACAGTAACAGCCATTTTTGCTGTTCATATTTCTTCTGAAGAGTAAAACATCTAGTCACCAGAAAAAGTGAAAGATGATTTTCTATCATCATGCATTACAGAGAGGATGGAGTTATTTATTAGGATTATAATACACATCCATATATGGCATGAAGAACAACTTTATTTCTTCATGTGATTTTCATAATTCTGCCACACTCTCACTAACGTTCTCTTTCCTCCCCCAAACTCCCTTCCCACCTTACTGCTGCAAAGCCACACTGAGATGCTGTGAACCAGGAGAAGCAAAGAATCCTAAGAATGACCAAATGGTCAATGACTGTGCTTGGTACCAAGTGCTTGCTCAGAAAAAAAGTTAAGAGAGAAACAGATAAAAAAACCTATGGTTTGAATAGTAGGAACAAATTACAAGTACTGTCCAGAGTTTCTCTGTTCATACTTGTTCATAAAAATTTAAGACACAAAATTTTTAAGATGACGTGCTCATTTAAACTCAAGATTCCAGCTATTTGCTTACATATACAGGTTAATCCTCCAATATTATTAGTTTTTAAATTGTAAACTGCTCAAATACTTTTAAAACTTATTTGAGATTTTAATAATTTTGATAGATTATATTAAGGTATAAGAATTTTTAATAATGTACTGCAACTGCAAGTGGACTGCAAATTTTTCACAACCTTGACTCATCTTTTCTGAAATAAATTTAGTATCTCAAAACACATAAAAATACTGCATCTAACTAAGTAAATACTAGAGATAGACCTAAAGTCTAGACAGAGGTATACCAGCAAAATTTAGGGGTTTATTGAACCAAGAATAGAACTACTAAGACTGCTTCAATGACTTGGCCTTTTCTAATCATAAGGTATTTAATTAGAAAATAATTATTCTTTGAGAGACACATTTTGGATGGAAGCGTGAATCTCAGTGTATTTTAAAGAAGAGAGACCACCCATCCATAAGAGTTCCTGTGTGATTAGTTGAAATTAAAAGCCCAAATTCCAGTTTGCCTTATAGCCTTCAAGTATTTTGTACCCCAATGTTTTTGGTATTAGGCACACCTTCCTCCCAGAAACCTTCAGTGCTTAAGAATTTGAGCTTTACTGTCAAAGTACAGTCAAGGTTCAAACTAATTTTGCTGCCTAGGAAGAGAGTTAAACAATCAAAGCAGCTCTGATGACACATTTGTTATAAAAGATAAAGCTTCCAGCGGGGGTCAGTCTCAGAAGAGAGGTTGTCAGAAATAAATGAATAAAAGGGGAGAAAAAAGCCTACTTAAGTACTAGTGAACATAATACAGACCTGTTAATCTCCTTTCAATTCCTGTTAGCTCATTAGATTTCCTTCACTTGCAATGGTGAAACATGTAGATATATTATGTTTCATTAATATATGTGATGAGGCAGCTGTAGTGACTTCACTGAGGAACTACAAGAATGGTGCTGAAAGCAAGAACAGTAATTATGTAAAATAAACCTTGAATATTTATGAAGTACCTTTAACAGAGACAATCCCATAGTAACATTAGATTTTTATTATTTTAACTGTAATTTATGTATACACTGTCTAATTCTACCTTAGATATGACCTAACACTTTTTCATGTGATGTTGGTGACTGTAAGAGTTCATCTTAACTTTATTGTGACTATTTTCACAAAACTGAATTAATACTTGAAACACAGAGCCAGCAGTCTATTAACCTATAAAAATGAAAGATCCACACAGTGACTTATGTTGGCCTGTTAGTTGCAAATGCCAAAATAAGTTCTAAGGTCCAGAAACATGGTGTTCCTGCACCTGCAGACTGCTTCTCTGGAAGAACCACCCCAACAAACCGACCTTGTAGAATAAAATCCTCGATCAGACTTAAATTCCAACAGTTGTTATTCTGAGGTGCCTTGGAGGAGTCAATTCCATAGCACATTTGCCCTCTAATGAAACAAGGAACAGAAGTAAATGGAGTAAAAAGGTGTCTATTGACTGATGATGTGTTTAATAGAACACACACTGCACTCCTCTGGACTGAAGTTCTCCAAAAAAAACATCTCCATAAATTCCTACTAGTGTAAAAATTTACTGTCACCACCCCCCTTTCACACTTTAAACCCCTGTGGATTAGTTTCTTTGACTTTTTAGTGATTAACTATTGCACTAAAGCTGCCTGGAAAAGAGATATTGCATTTGCAACAGATATAGTTAATGAAACAGATAATATTCCATCAGCATGGTAAAATCACTAAATAATCCAATCCAAGCCTTCTAAAGACCATTAGCATATTGTACCTTTCAACAATACCAACATCATTTGATATCAACCCACTTATTGTGTAATGCCCCCAAATCCCTTGTACCTCTTGCTCATGCATTCCCATGCACATTCTATTCTTTGTTCTTTTAGCCTAAATGTTACTTAAAGATTAAAGCTATGAATTACTATAATTTTAATATTCAAATACTTATACTACTTTTTGTAATTTCATTGTTTTATGCACTGATGGCCTATTCAAAGAAGATTTAATTCCAAAGGTGATCTGTCATGCTGCAAATGTAATTTTTTCACATGCAGCAATAATAGATCTCATCACCTTACTATCTTTCAAGGCATCACCCTCCTAACAACAAAATGATTTACTGACTTGGCTGAACTATTTTTCTTATAAAAATTTAGAACCATAGAAATATTTAATGACTCGATTTAAAGTGCTGAAGTAGAAGCACACTGAAAGACTATTAAAATGCTGGTATTCCCCCAAGAATTAACACCGGTCAAATCAGTAGGTTTTGAAATGGAAGACATCGTGTCCATTTCAATTGCAAATATGCAAGCAAACACTGTAAAAGGAATGTGTCTTATTTCTGAATGGGCATGAAAACACCAAGCTCCTTGAGGACTGCAAGATTTGCCAAGGCTTAATTATGGAAACTCCACACTGTTTTCACTTCAAAAGCTAATCATGTGTGAGAGGTAACCCCTCTCCTCTGGAAACAACTAGATGTAATTTAAGGTGATGCAAAAGATAATTCTGATCTTGGTTTAACTATTACAACACTAAAATAAGGCTTATACACTTTGCCATACCATTTCTAATGGCAAAATGCCACACTTTCCAAGATATGTCATACATAAAAAAAGGATACATTACACAACTTTATGGAAGAGCAAATTATATCCATATGTTGTCTCTAAGACTCTGACTGATAAAACTTCATCCAACTACAAATGAAATTATTACTTATTTACAGGCATCAACACTTTAAAATAGGAATTCAAAATACACACTTATAATACCACTCTTGTTAGGATATCTAGGCAGCATAGTTGCAGCTGTCAAGTATTAGCCTATACTTGAAAGAAAAACCACACAAAAAACAAACTCCAAAAATATACTATCTATTTCTCTTTAAACATACTAATTTCTGCATCTGGGAAGATGGGCCATATAAGACTAAAAGGTAATGTGTTGGCAGAGATCTGAGAAATGTAGCAGTGTTTCTATTGCAGAACATTTCAAACAAATATCAAAAAGCATTGGAGCAAAAAATTGAGAAGTAGGTAAAAGATGCAGTAGTGGAACAAATAAAACAGAAATCAAGATTTTATTTCTGTATATATTTATATATATGTATATGTTCACATAAACAAAATCTCCATCTAGAACTAATGATTATGTATAGCTAAACACTTTTAAAAATTAGAAACAGTTAAATGGATCATCCCTTTTCACTAGACAAGATGAAAAAATCAGCAAAGAATTCAATTGTTTATTAAACTATTTATGTGTGAAACATCTTATGCATGCATGCGTTCTCCAGAACCAATATAATGATATGTATATTTATGTGACTTTATGCTACTGACAACATATTTGATCACCTCAAGGTTCAATCAGAACAAACTTCACAGCTGGTAGCTTGAAAATAATAGAACAGATAGAAAAGAGTAAAACATGCTTGAGGGCATGGGAGTTGGCCATGAGATAAAATACATCTTATAAAGTTTTAGTGATCACCAATTTTGCACATCCTTTACTACATAAGACAGAAATCCTGAAACAATAATGTCAATACTGTAATCAATTGTTCATGAACTTCAGTGGCACACTTCTCAATAACTAGCATAAGGCAGTGTTAGAACAGTTAAAGGACTGCTGACAGTGTCAAAAAATGTGAAAATCATTTTGGGACACAGCCAGTGACTCTAAAGAGTTCATTCTGATATTTACTGATATGTATTTTCCTGAACATATCTCTGAAAACAGTTAAGTTCTTGCAGACACCCTTTAACATTTTGATGCAACGAAGTTCTTTTGGTAGCTCTCTAATGCCTGTCCTGGTTACACTCCACTAGAATCTTGCATTTTCTCAGTTGTAGGAAAAGAACTGTAGCATTATGATAGCACTCTAAATTGACTGTGGCTGCTGAAGGAGAGGCAACACAAGTTCCAGCATCCTACCTAATCTTGTGGCAAATGTTGAGCTTTTTTCAGAAGCAGGTCACCAGCTCAGTGCTACAGGAGCTCTGGTTATAGACAGGAGCAACCAAAATTCAAACACTCAGAGCTACCTTTCCATTTGAGTATGCAACTGGCTTACACTATTAAACAAAGATCACTGTTCCTGCATTCCAGACCCTGCTCAAACACTGCTCCTTGAATTCTACAAAATACATCAAATCTACTGTTGATTTCATTATTACACTGTGATAAACATGCTTTACTATTTAATTTCTTTTCAAAATATTTTTTATTTGAACCATTATTTATTTTATTTATTTTTTTTTATCCAAAGTATTACTATAATACAAGTTCTCTATTTATATATCATTTTGCATACTTTTGTAAAATCCTTTATTTTTGCTCACTAGTCAAGGAATTGAGATTTTGTACATTCCTTTTCACTTTTACCAGCTTATAATAGTGGCAAAGGCAATAAGTAAATCAGTATCTTTTTGTGTAATGCAGCTCTCATTTTATGTGATATAATTCAAAATAGGTCATAATTCAAAAATAAGTAATTATTCTTTTACATAGATAAAGCTAGTAATATGTGCCAGGTTATCTGCAATATGTATCCTGTGATTAAAGAAATACAGTATAGTTTAATTTAGGCAGTTAATAAACCTATTAAAATGTTTCCTTAAATACATAGGGAAATCTTTGCTCCAATGAGATGATGAAAGAAGAGAAGAAATGTTCTAGACTGACTTGAAATTTCTTTTTCCTGTATTTTCCTTGTTTTGAGAAAATGCTAGATTTCTAGCTGCAAGTCAAACTGTGACCTTTTCTCTGTCCGTGTGTTTGTAGTGTTTCATTTATAGGGAGGTAGGATTCCATTTTTACAAAAATATTCTCACCTTTTCACATCAAAACAGGCATAATATTAAAACCTAAAACCAATAAACAAAAGACCCCACACTAAGTCATGCTGTTATTTGTTGTTGTTGATTTTGATGGGGGTTTTTGTTTGTTTTTTGGTTTTGTTTGTTTGTTTGTGGTTTTTTTTGTTGTTGGTTTTTTGGTTTGGTTTGGTTTTTTTCCTTTTTTTTTCTTTTTTTTTTCTGTGCCATCACATTTTTTTAATGCTGTTTGTAACAAAAAACTTGCACAAACCATTTTAATTCCCAATGCCTAGTTGTACCACAACAGGGTTAGTTCAATTAATTCTGGGGCCACTTGGTAATACCAGAAAAGGAAAGGTAGGTTACTATCCTTGCATCTTCAGTTAAAGGAAATAATTTTTCTACCTTTGTCTGGGCTTGAACAGATAAGCTATTGGCTTCACTTCTTGAAACAATATATGTTGAGATCATAGGACAATTCAGGTAGGAATGGACATCAGGCAGTTTCTAGCTCAAGCTCCTGCTCCAAGCAGGCTCGAGACCAGGCTTGGGTGCTCGGGGCTGGGTCTTGAACACTTCAGAGCCAGCACAGAATCTCTGAGCAACCCAGTGCAGCGTCTGGTCATCCTCAGAGTGAAAATGTTCCTCCTTCTATCCATTCTAAACCTCTTGTTTCAACTCATGGTTATTAACCTGAGTTCCTGCTTCTTCACCTCAATTTGCCTACATGTTTGCACTGGTAGTGGTTTGAAGCCAAATTTTAATGGATCCACTCTTGGAAAGCTCTCTTTGGTATGGTGTAGTATAGTATTGTCAGATTCCTGTAAAGGACCACAGCAAATCAGACAAAACCTGGATGACTTTCCCCAATCTCATTAGTTCTCTGCATGATTCTCCCATCAGTGAGGCTGTTTGCAGGAAATCCAATAAAGGCACTGTTACATATCATGGAGTTCGGTTTCAGATTAACACACCCAGCATCTGTTGTCTACATGCAAGAAAGACAGTTAAGTTTGCTGTTACCTAGACAGCTAAGGCCCAGCTCAGCTGGCCACAGAGATACCTTGGAATATTCCTTCCTGGCTCCAGCAAGCCCCTTAGGAGGCTGCAGGTCTCCTACAGGTCCTGTAGCATATTTATCCATTCCACATGGATACCTGAAGTACACTGTCACATTGTGAATGATCCTAGAGATATTTTAAGGTGTCAGTCATTTGAATCTGCAGGAGATGTATGTTTGAATCATTCTTCTGGCCTATCATGAAAATCTAGACATCTAGCAAGCATTTAGACACCAACATACACTGCAGTGTCCTCATTACAAACTGAAACCCAGCCACAGCCTATGATCATGACAGATGACAGCATCATTAAATGAAATATCCATGCTATATGGTATTTGTGAGAGCCATGAAATGCTATCACCATATATTGGGAAGCAGCTTCTTCAGGCTTTCCATCATATACACATCTATGACAGAAGTTCCACATGACAGTAACAATATTCTGCTCCTTTCTTATTCCTGACCACTTCATCGAAGGAAAGACTTAATTAAGGAGCAACAACACATGAAGGCCAAAAATGGTTCTGTAAGTAGAAGAGATGAAAGGTAGAAGTCAAATCCTACATCATCTCTAATTCCTTCTTTCTGTGAATCCAATAAGGCTGTGTTGCTAGTAAAATGTCAAAAATAACATACAGAACTACCATGCACCTTTTGAAACAGAGAAGACAAACTGAGTTCTCAAATATTCAAGGTTTCCATACTTCATGGAAAACTAAAAGGGCCTTCTAGAATTCTTTCTCTTGACAGTAGCAGAGATTTTCATCTGTTGTAGCTTTGAATTGAAGTGGCAGCCCTTGACCCTAAAAAAGCTTCAGCTAAATTCAATAACTTCTACTAATGCTCCTCTTATTCTTTCCAGTAAAATTTCCATGAGGATTGAAAAAGTACACTAATAATACTGAAATCTACCCTGCAGATGTGAAAGAAGTATGAACAAGGAATGAACATTCTAAGATTTTAAGTAAATATATATGATAATGTTGTCAAAAGCAGAAACCGTTCCTGAGACACAGGCTGTTCTTTCTGCTGGTTCCCATTTTTCTGTTGTTTGGTTTATTTTCTGATTTTATTTATTTATCTATTTCTTTATTTTTGTTTGTTTGTTTCTGGTTTTCTAGTTTTTGATTTGTACTTCTAATATTTTTCTCAAGTTGGCCTGTTTTTCTCAGCAGAATAATCTTTATATCTTAGGCAGATGCCTAATTCTGCCCTACACAAACTTATGGCTTCTTTTCAGATCAAATGATGCAAAACATGAGCACTCAAACTACACAGAGGTGCAAGCTGAGGTTGAAGGATTGCTTTGATACTGCTATAGGTACAACACTGGGAAAGTCTTCCCAAGATTCTTTGATTAAATTCCTTTAAAAGAATGTTCATGAATTATTCAATTGATTAAAAGTGCAATGATTCATTTGAACAATACTGCAAAATGGTTTGAATAAACTACTTTATGAGAGAATCCAAACTACCTCTGGCTACAAGTATTCTGAAGCCATCTGAATGGATTCTTGGATTATCCTAAATATTGTTCTGTAAAAAGTTTTGTTGTGTTCATTTGTCCTATATCTAGGCCAATATAATTAATGAAAGGTAATACTCCTGTCTTCCTGATAACTGTGAGGTCTTAGAAATAACAAGTTAGCTATTGCTGGAGAAGAATCCCATCATCTTCCTATGAAAAACAGTTTTTCCTAAAGGTAATTTTTACCTAAATCACTAATTGTGTAGTGAACACCATGAGCAGTACTGTGGGATGCCTTTATTAGAGGAAGGTTTCACTTCATAAAATAATAAAGCCTTTTTTCTTTTTGCTATTTTGCAAAACACTTGTTTATGGCAAACTGTCACTTATATTCAGATTTAGAATGAAGAAACTACAGTGATGGCTCCTTGGAAATGCTTAAAATAGATAAGATGGATTGACTGATTGCGTAGTTCTTTGAATTATTGTGAAAGTACCAGATCTATCTAAATCATGCCATGAAAAAAAGTGGAGTTAGAAGTTATGTAACTTCAAGTTGCTATAAATTGCTTCTTGTTGAAAGCTATATAAAACATTTTCAAATCTGTCATGTTCCACCTCTTCTGCTTAAAAAAAAATAAATCCAAGTGAAAATGTCCAAGAAAAGTAGGAATCAGGCTTATGTTTTTAAGTAGGAGCAAAAGCTTGCCACCATCAAGACTGGATACTCTTTAGCAATTAAATTGAGAAACTGGTGCATTTTTATGTCCAGAACGTATTTTTTACAGTAAGACACTATATTTTACTAGGTTAGCTCAGCCAGTGTAGCTACATAAGCAACAAAGCCAGATGAGACATACTTCTCTTCTCAGACACAGTGTTGTCATTTTTCCTTTAATCTAAGTTTGATTCTTGAATACACGTTTTATCTCTCTTCTTTCTGCTGCTGACATTCCCGTGTGCCCTTAGAACAAGTTATCTGACAAAGCAGCCAGGCAAATGCATTTTCTGCTTCTCCTCCCACAGCAAGATGTCTGCACAGGCACAGCATCCCAGAGAACATGCTCTACAAGGTGTGATCTGACCTCCACACTTTACCAGAAAACAGTCTCACATCACGGACCAGTCTGACCTACCACAAAGCAGGAGGAATGCAGTACAAAGAGAGCATGAAGGAGAGCCAGAAACTGCTTTATTTGTAGCAGTGAACAGAAGAAACCAGCACAGCAGGCGGCAGAAGACAACACAGAGCTTCAGGCTGTGGGGCAACATCCAGAAGCTGCTTCTGCTAGCCCAGACTGTAACCACCATAGCCAGTAGGAACTGCAAAACCCTTGACAGTGAGATGAATTTCAATTTCCCTCTTTTCTAGCCTAAAATATGTGTTGAATTTGAGAAAGGAACTGCTTTTCCCGTATTTAGCTATTTTATATATATATATACATACACACACACAAAAAAAGAATTTTTTACTGGCAATGAAATTTTAAATCTTTTCAGAGTTTCACTGGGACCAGACTACTTGAAACTACTTCAAGTGAGGCTTTGAAAGAGGGCATCCAGAAAAGGCATTCGTCATTTTCATGACATAATAGCCCTCTGCAAATAAAAGCTTGCTTACTAGCAGAGCTGCTTTCCTCAATTAAACAAAGTGGCTGGCAAAACAAAATAACAAAGGGTCATGGCAGAATTAAAGTTGATATGCTGAAAGTGTGTATCACTCAGCACTGAGTACCACTTTATGATTATATCCTATTTTGTACTCTGAAAAACAACAACCTTCTGCAGCAACAAACACAATTATAAGACAGATACAATTTATCCCAGGAAACCTATCTGCTACTTAAAAAAATACTAGAAAGGAAAAACAACCCCTTGTGGTGAAATGAGCTGAAATTAGCTCTGATGACGATTTTTTCTTTAAATGGGAAAAGAAAAAAGGATGTTTTTGTTCAGCAGGATTTATTTTTAGACTGGCAAAGACACAATGGTAAACAGAACTGGAGCTCTGTGGGCACCTTCTGAGGTTAAATTACCTTTCATGCCATTTGCACAGACGACTGTTCTCAAGCAGATTGAGCAGATGGTCGGGACACCATTGTCCATTTACTTGTATCCACAAAGATAAACGATTGCTCTCTGAAATCCTGAACAATATGGCCCTTGTGATGCTTTAGGCTGCCAAGGAGAAGAAAACAAACAAATAAACACAAATTCAGCTGAGGAGAAAAAAGAATTTTGATGCATGAAATTTCATTTTAAACAACAAGTACATATAGAATAATAGAATTTCTTAGATTATAAAAAATATCTAAAATCATCAAGTCGAAATGTTGACTTAACAATGCTGAGTCCACCACTAAAACATGTCCCCAGATGCCATCTGTCTTTAAAATACCTCCAGGGATGGTTACTTCACAACTTCCCTGGACAGGCTGTTCCACTATTTGACAACTCTTTCCGTTAAGGTACTTTTCCTTAAAGCCAATCTAAACCTTCCTTTGCACTAGTTGAGGCCATTTCTTGTGGTCCCACTGCTTGTTACATGGGAGAAGAGACCGACTCCCACCTGTCTATAACCTCAGGTACTCGGAGAGAGAGGGAAGGTCCTCTCTGAGGTTCCCTTTCTACAGAATAAACACCTCCAGCTCCCTCAGTTGCCTCTCACAGGACTTGTGCTCCAGATCCATCCCCATCTCTGTTGCCCTTCTCTGAACACGCTCCAGCCCCTCAATGTCCTTCCTGTAGAGAGGGACCCATAACTGAGCACAACACTCAAGGCATGGCTTTACCAGTGGCCAGTACAGGGGGACAATCACTGCCCTGGTCCTGCTGGCCACAATATTGCTGATCCAAGCCAGGATGCCACTGGCCTTCTTGGCCACCTGGGCATACACTGGCTAATGTTTGGCTGCTGCCATCCAACATTCCCAGGTCCTTTTCCACTGGGCAGCTTTCCAACCACTCTTCCCAAGGCTGTAGCACTGCATGGAGTTGTCGTGACCCAAGCACAGGACCCGGCACTTGGCCTTGTTGAGCTTCATACTATTGGCCTTAGCCCAAAATATCAGTAATCTGGGACAATTTCACTGTATGAACACAATTTGTTCCTGAATATTTAGCAAAGCAGGAGATGCAGATGAAAACAAATCATACACAGTAACTCTTGACTGAGATAAGAATCTGTCATGCCTGCACAACTGTTTCTACTACATATAACATTTGTGAAGCACATTGCCAAGTAACAACTCGTTCTGCCTACTGGACCAGTGAGGTAACCAGAGATATTCAGAACCATGCCAGAGCAGACAACTGCCAGGGCACAGTGATCCACCCAAGTACTGGATGAGAAGGTACAGTAATTTCACAATTATAAGCCGCACCTGAATATAAGCCACACTTTTCTTTCTTTTTTTTTTTTTAAGGGAGGATCCATGTGTAACAAAGTAACAAATTAGTAACAGAACTGCCGCCAGCTGGGTTTGGTGTCAGGTGCTCAAGTTGCAACAGTTTTCATAGACCAGGGAAGCCTTTAAAGGCAGCCCCAGGCGCCCTCCCCGACTGGCTCTCACTTCTGGGTTGGCATTTCACTGGGATTTGTCCATAGATAAGCCTCACCTGAATATAAGCCACACTACTGGGGTAGGCTGGGTTCTTCAATGAAAAAGGTGTGGCTTATAATAGTGAAATTACTGTAATTTCAGTTAAGAACTTCCCAAACTTGTTTGAGAGAAGCCCTGGTTAAACATACCCAATGTGAGCATTTTGCCAACAAGCAATTTGTTAAAAAAGGTACAGTAATTTCACGCTTATAAGCGGCACATTTTTGACTGAATTTTTTAGCCAACCCCGGAAGTGCGGCTTTTCACCTGGTGTGGCTTATATATGGACAAATTCCGTGGACTTTCCAACAACCTGGAAGTGCAGCTTATAACCAGGTGTGGCTTATAAGTGTGAACTTACTGTAATTTTATTATTAGAATAATTTACTAGCAAGAGAGATGAGTTTAAAGGCTTGGAGACAACATGTGCAACTACAAAGAAAATTCTAAAATCTTAGAAAGTGTTTTTAGGATTTAGGAGTGAAGTAAGCAGATATTAGTCTTTGGACTTGCAACTAATAATTGCATAATCTGTCAATCTTAAAAACTCCCAAAGAGAAAAGGAAAAGCAAAGTTTCTGAATATGGAAGGAATCACATGGAATCAGTGAAGGGGCCTAGACATGGACTTCAATACACACAACAAAATAAGACAGAATTGGGTTTAGAAAATAACACTGAAATTAGATAACTATGACTCATCACCACTGAACATCCTGAAGACAGCAGGCATTGCAAAGGACTTAATTACCTAAAGTTTCATATAAAGGTGTATAGTTGTTTCTGAAATAACTGCTTATTTAAATAATGACACAACAAATAAAAATTCATATCCTCTATCTAATACCACACACTCAACAGCAAAAGCAAATAAACAGATATATTTCTCCCCTTCTCATTTCAGTCATCAAATTACTTGTTTGAATCTCTTTTTGATATGATGCTGGCATACTCAGTGTGCCTTACAATAAATTTTACCATTTAGACATTTAAGATTCTTGTAAGATTTTTAGAAATTGTTAGCACTCATTGGAGTAAGTAAAGAAAGGAAAAGTGAGGTTGAGATAAATTTCAAAGTAATATGTTCTGATATTGATGATTAATTATAGCTCAATGAAGAAGAAATAATTAGGAAATAAAGGAAACATGAAAAAGAACTTAATTTTTAAAATGGTTAAAAAATTAGGGAAAGAGAAAAATTTTGTTTGTATAGGAATAAAAGAGAAAGCACAAATGGGAAGAATTTCCCTCTGCCTTGGAAAAGGAAGGAAACCCCAAAGTGTATGTGTTCTAAATATCAGTGTATTATGCTAATGTCATTAAAAATAAAAAAAAAAGTCAAGGCCTTTCTTCCCCTGAGGGAGCCCTCTCTATGCTTTACTTCCACTATTTTTTTCACAAAATTCAAGGGAGGGCCACTGTTCCTCAGCTGTTTGCTTCCCCTTAACATCCCCAGATACATTTGCCTATTTGCAAATAAAGTATAATGAAAGTAATGACTATGCTCACAAACATATCATTATAGGATCACTTAGGTTGGAAAAGAACTTTAAGATCCTTGAGTCCAACCATAAATCCAGCACCATTCGCCACTAAACCACTGAATAATACAAAGGCAGCTGCATTGTGATCAGCTATCCTCTTTGAATGACATCAGTTAAAAAGAATGCAACAATTTATAGGAAATATGGCAATAGGAAATATTTACAAATGTGCTATATGAAATGCATTTTATGTAACTTCTATACTGACTGAACTGAGGCACCCATAAATGTTTCAGCTGTTTAACTCTCCAGACATGAAATCATGAAATTTGCTAAAAACATATCAACAATATGAATTTGAAACTGCTGTGAATAAGAATTCAGCAAATCAAATAAAATTTCACTTTGTTTTGTTGCCCTTACCATGAGCTAACAAGGGTATGAGCTAATGAAGGGTAGATGGATAAAAGCAATACACTTAGAGAAAAGCAAGTGCACACCTATATAGATGGATTTTCAAGAAAGTCAGGATAAAAAGCAGGTGCAGAAAGTTTTATAGTTTAAACAACTGTTGTGTTTTGGTTTTTTTTCCTTTTTCAGTAAAGCAGTAACAATTTCCTCCACATAAATTATCTCCTAGATCCTCATGTGAGCTGGGCCATAATTAATGTATAATAACAAGTTGTCAGCTGCTGGAAAAACTGAGACACAGATTCAGGCTGTCTTTCCCTTTATGCAACTGGGCATATACATCTTCTGATTACCAAAGATAGTTTACTTTCTGCAGGTTTAGAAGTGCAAGAGGCCCCAGTGGGAAAGTCAGGAAGGTGTTTCCATCTCTGTGTTATGCAGTAAGTTAAACTGATCATTATTTATGGAGTGGGAATATGCTGCATACGCTCAGAAATAAGGCTCAATAAAAACACAGAGATAAAAAACAACTTCAGTATTAACAGCTGTAAAATCAGCAGCTGATTCCAGTAGGAATTTCTCAGTAGCTAACCACTTTCATACTCCGTCTCATTTGTGGGTCAATATAAATGTAGCAGAAGAATTTAGTGAGGCTACTGAAATCTCATGTATCTTCCAGGGAGCTGAGGATACAGCACATATTATTCCTTAATCACAGAAGGATGATAACACAAAATGGAAAAGCTGTGTTTAGCCTCAGTGCCATAAGTGACCAGCCTGAAACACATTTCTAACAGACAGCTAGTCTAAACGAGGTGTGCTACAGGTAAAAGAGTTTGGGAGAAAAACGTCAATCAGAAGAGCAGGTAAATGACAATTTGGTGCTGAAATTAGTAAAACTTGTCAGTTAAATCTTGCAGAAAATGGTTTGTGAAGTTTTCAGCTAAGATGTATCCGCAGATTCAACCTGAGTTTTACAAACATATGCACTGAGAAGACTACTTGAAAGTGCATTATTGTAGAACTGTACCGTATTTTTCAGACTATAAGGCACACTGAATATCCTAAAATTTGATCAAAAACAGGCAGTAAGCCTTATAATCTGGTGCGCCTTATATATAAACCTTGAGTACTGGAGGGATCTCAAAACAATTTCTGTTTCACATTGTGCAGCAACAAACTTGAAGCTCGCAATGGAATGACTGTGAGCAGGCATGCACAGGTCCTTCGAGTCTGTCCCTCCCAATTTTACGGTAAAAGTTGCGAAAGTTGAGCACGGATCAACATTGCAAGAAAAACGTGAGCCTTATAATCTGGTGCACCTTACGGTCATGAAAATAATGTACTTATTTCTTAATTTTGAAGTCTTTCTTTTAATAAATGTAGTGCTACAGGATGTTAATAACCACTATAATATCAGAAGAATAGATATCCATGTCAGCAGGAGACAGAATGAGCTCCATGATAACATGGAGCACAGAACATTCCTTTAAGAACAAATAAAAACCTCTCCCAGAGCAACCAGTGCCATGGCTGTTAATGAAATACAGGCTTCTGACTTGCTGAAACTAGTACACCAAGAATTTAGACTGTCTGACACAGGATTTTATAGTGGTAAATGAAATGGGAGCTTTCAAGTATAATATACATTACTAAGGATAAAAATATTTCTGACTTTAAATAAAAATTAATACCATGACATATTTGGAACAATTTTTCACTTTAAAAGTGCGTATCTTTTAGATACTTGGCAGAAATGCTAAGGTTAGAATTTCAGTACCCAAGTTCCATCACCTAAGGAACCAGAAAGAGGAAGCTAACATAATATCCAAGCCCAAAACAAATTCTCTTCAACTACATTAAGACTCTAAACTGAATAAAATTTTGTAATATTGTTAAAGAAAGTATAAAATGCTCGATTACCTACTATTTCCTGCATTGTGCAGACGCATATACTTTGTGCAGAATGGGTGCTAAAAGAGATAGCAAATCAAAACGACTGTGCTTCACAACAGTTTTTACAGGTATAAAGACATAAAGAGAGTAAAAAGAAATTCCTAAGATATCAGTAAATGGTGAAACCACATGCTTTCAAGAAGTACCAGAAATGCAGGTCAGTGTAACCTGCAATTTTATAAACTGTGATAAATATGAATGAGTTTCAGGATGTCTTTTCCAAATCTGAAAAGTCTTTGTCCTCTGAAAGCTTTAACTGCACTGCCAAGACTTCTAAGCTTCCAAGAATTAGTTCCAGAATTTCTATAATTTCTGCTTGCCCCTATTCTGTTGTAACTTTAATCAGAACAAAGATCTCTTTTCAGTACATCCACCATCCTTCCATTCTGGGAAGCAAAATCTTCATTAAACTTACAGACCCACTGATGACAGGCTACACTGAACACAGGCTTTACTGACTCAGTTAATATTCAGGACACCTGAAAATATTCACACAGGTAAATCACGACTAGCTGGACTCCAAACAACTTCAGTACTGGAAGTCCCTAAAGCCTAAGCAGGTAAATTTTACTTCATCTGCAGGCAGGAGGCAGTATGAAAAGAAGATTTAGCTGGGCAAAGGCAAAGGAACTCTCTTCTACTTGGAGCATGTGCAGACCAAGTGCTAGTAACCACCTCTTTGACTATCAAAGTAGCCAAACCCTGAAGTGAGACATTCTGAGAGATTGTGGAACCTGCACTTTGGAGATATTCAAAACTAAATGGGACAAGGCCTTCAGCTATCTGGTCCAACTTTTAAGTCATCCTTGTGGTCCAGATGTCGCTTTAAAACTTAACAACCATTTTGATCTATGCAAAACTACATTTTCCTCAGCTGAACTACAACAACATCCAGATGACAAGGTAGGAATTTGGCTTGCCTTACTACAGGCATTTTCCAAAAAGAAGGGAAGCTGAACCAGGGTGTTCCAAATTATCAGAATTGTTTTGCATTGGCCACAGGAGAATAGCACCTCAGCTTTATGATTCATAAAGACAATGGCTGCTTCAGTGCTATGAAATACTTAACTCCCAGCTCAGGCTGCTGTATTGAGTATAAAGAAGGAGTGCTAGCAGGCAAAAAACCCAAAAATCACCACTATAGTTACCTGCCAAATCACAGTTTTCCTTTGAGGTCTCCCATCTCACTAATGATGAGGCTGACTTGGCTTTGCATATGAGATATAGGAAAGAAACAGCCTGAGGTGATACTGAAGTGGAAAACAGAGCAAATTAAACTGGTAGTCTTCCTGTTTTACAACCAGCTGCCATCCAAAGAAAACTGTGAACCACACAAATAGGAATAATTTCATTGACATGCACAGAGTGAACCTGTCCCCAGGTATAATTTAAGGAGTCCTTAAAATATGCAATTCTATCCACTACTTTGAGCCCTCAATCACTTCCTACTGTAGTTCTGGTTTTCCTCTACATGAAATCCTGCAGTTAAATCTGCTTTCAGGATGATTGCCCTGATTAATAACTCTATAATGTCTGTACTCTCTGTGGGATAAGACATTTCTTTGTTCAAAAGTGATCCTTTTCGTCTGAATGCTGGCAATTTCAGCACAGAGGGAATGAATCACCACTGCTTGGTGCTGCCATTCCCACTGCTGGGATGTGTGGTCATGTGAAGTCATTCTGAGACATAATTTCTTACTCTCCTCAGTCAGCTGGACATTGCTGAAAAACAAATCTACTTGGCAAAACTGGTCAGTATTTTGATTTCCAGTTCACATACTGGAAATAAAAGCAAAGATCTCTTGCTTCAGTGACAGGTACGCTTTGCAGTGGAGAGCAAATATTCTGTGTACTGACTTGTGTATCACAAATCATCATTTAGCTCACTGAAGAAATCTGAGAATGAGACAGATCTCTAGGTGGTAACCCTACTGATGGGCAATTACGGGTGTCACTGCTTTTTGAAAGGTCATTTTTTCTGGATGTAGGAGAGGATCATTTTAGAAAACGTATCTCCACAGAACAGGCTAATATTAACTGCCTACTTCTATCAGAAGAAAATGTATCTTTCAATACAGTATTTAAAGATAAATAAACAAATGTATTAAACATATCTTATGAGGATCCTATGGACCAAACCAGCATTAAATTTATGCTGATTACGGAGGGACAGAATTGTACAGAAAAATCCACCAAGGAAGAAAGGCTGATGCTTGCACTATCTTATCAGCTCAGTGGGGCCTATTTTACCTGAATTTAAATGACTTGAGTAAGATTATGTAGGGAGTCAGCTCAGAGCCCAGAATAGAACCATGAATTTTGGCTCATTATCTGTCTTTAACCATTAATTTGCACTTTCACTCTGAGAAAAATGGATGTTACTATTTTATTAAGTCCCCCAATATATTTATATCATGACAATACACTGAACAGTATCTGAGAAACAACACAGACTGAGATATAGGCTTGACATCCAGTCTGAACTGTGGGTTGCTATGAATATGCATAGAAAAGGAGCAATACTTGTGTAAAACCTATAATCTGTACCACTGAATGCTCTATCTTTGATTGTGTTGGGGTTTGTTGTAACTGAAATATGTAAATCTCACTTTCAAAACAAAAAAGTTGCAAAGGTCTCCAAACACAAAAAAATATATACAGTAATTTCACGATCATAAGCCACACCTTTTTCATTGAAGAATCCAGCCTGCCCCAGTAGTGCGGCTTATATTCAGGTGCGGCTTATCTATGGACAAATCCCAGTGAAATGCCAACCCAGAAGAGAGAGCTGACCGGGAGGGCGCCTGGGGCTGCCTTTAAAGGCTTCCCTGGTCTATGAAAACTGTTGCAACTTGAGCACCTGACACCAAACCCCGCTCTGGCGTGACTCTGTTACTGATTGGTTACTTTGTTACACATGGATCCTCGCTAAAAAAAAAAAAAAAAAGAAAGTGCGGCTTATATTCAGGTGTGGTTTATATATGGACAAAAGGTCCATTCTATATAAATATACATTTTAAACTTTCTGGGTTCATCTTTAAAATCTCATGAGTGCATCCTACTGCCTAGGATACAGAACTGGTAACTGTCTCCCAACACCAAATGAGTCACTTTGGTCCAAGGACAATAGGAAATGGATACCTCTGTTTATATGATTCTTTACAGTACAATTTAATGAAACTTTTCAACACTTAAATAAAGCATTTATATTCTGATAATATGCTACTAAAGTTAGCACCTAGTAAGGAAGTGGATTAAGTCTTTACTGCTAACAGAACACTCTCATTTGATTAAATACAGATTTTTACATGAAGTATGCATTCTAGAGAACATTCTCTTTTTTTCCTTCTTTCACACATTGTCCTTTTCTTTCCCTCATTCTGAGATTTTACACCTTTTTCATCATGCAAATGTGAAGGATCTATTTTGGAGTCTGTCAGGATAGTAACAAGTTTCCAAATGCTGCAAAACCAACTTAGTATGAACTGCGTGTGCTCTGTTCTAAAGCCAGTATTGACTGACTCCACTCCTCTTCTGGTGCTGCATATTCCCAATTTTTTCCCCCACATTTTTCTCATCTCAAATTCAAATGCATACTTGTATGCATTTTAAACCATCAGTAGTTGTAAAGAACAGACAAGTCATTGGAAAAGGCAGTATGAGCAAATACTTTACAACCTGTCCCAGGTGAGCAGAAACATACAGCTTCTCTAAGAGAGGCAGAGATCAAGCATTTTTACATCTGCAGTGTGAAGTGAACTGGGATGAGCCACTGCATTTCCCCTTTTCACAGGATTCACCCTGTGCTCTCAGTCACTCCTCCTCCCAAACAGACAGCAGGGTGCAGCCAAAATGCTTTCACTCCCACTCTCTCCAGTTGCTCATAGCAGATAATAGCAGGCAAAGTCATCATTCTTTTCCCCACAGCAAGTCAGGGGCTGATCATTGCTGAGTTAAGAAGAGCAACAACTCTTCCCAGTCAGCCAAAAGGTAGGTGAGATGCTCTTCTATAGTGAGTTTTACAACCTGAAATGTTTTTTTCTCTTAGGATTTAAAGTATCAGCATATACATATAAAGTACTGGTATATGCATGGATGAGGCAATCTGTAAAACTGCAGTCTTCAGAAGACAACAAACTATTTTTGTATACTGCTTCATGATCTGCATACCACTAGGAATTCATAAAAGATGGCCAAAGAGCCATTATTCTCTTCCATAACTCAAAAATTTGATGCTGTCTTATGACCAACTGGAAGGTTTAAAATTAACCAAAGGAGCAAAATTTGCAGAGATTGTACAGGTCAATCAAGGAACTCATGAGATATTAAAGAAGCTGAGACTATAAAAAATTACAAATGAGATTGAAAAATTCACAGACAGTAAACAACCTACCAGAGGCTGAAGGCGAAGCCACTTGAAAGGCATAATCAGCCAAAAGCCAATTGGAAAAGCAGTATAATTATCACTGACAGTGTAATACCAGGTAACAGTGATATCCCCAAAGAATACCCAGAACTACTTTGCTTTGGATCCCTTTAGCATTTCTTAGAGAATTTATTTCCTTGGTGGGAAGAGTTGAGGGTGTTGACACAAGAGCTTAAAATGGGACATAAGTTTTGAGTTTCAAAAGTGTTAAATGGTTTGTTTTTTCCTAGCTAAAAATCTCATGAATCTTGTGGTAGAGTGAGGGAATACTGGAAAAAGTCCCAAAGTCTGAGCATTAGAGCTCACTGTCTTTCTGGGAAACATAAATAAAACCTGGCAAACTGTTACTTCACAGCAGTATGATTGCAGAAAGAAGCACTATTTGCCTTTGACATTTACTGCTATATCACTGCTACTTACTGAGCCTGAACTCCTGAGCCATTTCCTTGTCCTCTAACAGTTATCTGAAAACAGATAGGTATAAGACACTGTGTGGCCTTAAAGAAGCAGTACAACCTTGCACAAGAAAGCAGAATAAAATTTCCACATTTTCATGATAAGAAAATGTTTATTTGTTAATCATTTAATAATTTATCAGGTTTGACGCGAACAAATGTTCTAATTATGGCAGGTTTTGATGTACGTTATACATAAATGCCTCATCTACACAGCTCCCTGCTTTCCTGTGTACTTATAATTCTTCTAAATATGATTTTGATAATGCAATCAGCTGCTTGAATAAACATAACCTAATTGAAGTAGTATTCCAAAGAACATTATTTCTATTATTATGACTTCCCTGGTGCACAGCTGTAAACAGACAACTGAATGATAGCAAATGACCTAGATAAATCTGTCTCAATAGCTGTCACTCCTTAGTCTTGACCTTCTGACACTGTTCCAGCTGTGCAATAGCTTGTCCTAGCATTAAGGGAGAGACAATCTCAGGCTTATTCTATTCTGGAAAAACTACTAGTATGTCTCTACAAAGATGCACAATCCTCATAAAATTAGTGGACTAAAATGTATTTCTGATATAAAAGCACAAGAAACATTGAACTATCCTATAACTTTTCATCTTGCAATGTAAAAATAAGTAATAAGTAAAGAGTTAAGGTACTGAATTAAATATTAATCATATTTTACTGATAGCTAGACCATTTTGCATTTGTCTCATAGAATCATGGAATTGTTGGGTTGGTAGGGACCTTAAAGACCAGAGAATCACAGAACAAGTCAGGTTGGAAGGGACCACAGTGAGTCATCTGTTCCACCCTCCCTGCTACATTGCATGGAACTGTGTCCAGACAATTCTTGAATCTCCAGTGAGGAAGACTCTGCAACCCCTAAAGGCAATCTCTTCCAGAGGTCCTCCAGTTCCAACCCCCCTGCCATGGGCAGGGACACCTTCCACTAGACCAGGTTGCTCAAAGCTCCATCCAACCTAACCTTGAACACTGCCAGGGATGCGACATGCACAGTTTCTCTGGGCAGCCTTTTCCAGTGCCTCACCACCCTCACAGGAAAGAATTTCATACTAATAATCTAATTTAAAATCTGTCCTCTTTCAGTTGTCCTGTCAGTGCACAGTAACAGATTCGGAGCTCTGAAAGAACAGCCCTCATCCAACCTCATTCCCAAGTAATCCTATCTTCAGTGACTTTTAGTAAACAGAAGAAAGGAACATAATTAATATAAAGAACATCTGAGACTACATTCTGAGCTACAAAAGAAATATATGCTGAGCTACAAAAGAAATCCTAAAGTAATCAGAGAATATGTAAAATGGGATGAGAAACTACAGCCACTGCAGAATCCCAGTGTAACTAATAATTCACCAAGAAATGTATATATTATAAAATATATGCTATATTATTCACACAGAATAACAGCGTTTTTTAGCTAAAAAAAAAAAATCAATCTTAGAATGCCAGGTGAGGACTGCATTCAAGCATCATTTTGCAAACACAGTTAAGCAGTTTAAGACAAAACCATAAATGTACATAATTGGAGAGTGAATTTAAGTGTTATGTAGTCTCAAACACTCCTAGATTTTAAAGCAAAACAAATCCCCATTGTTATGTGGCAGAATATTTTACCAAAAATTTTAAAAGCAAATAAACCAGATGTGCTAGAGCAACATCAGCAGTGAAAGGTAGCCAAGCCTCTGCTGTTTTTCCACATTCTGCTTGCATAATCTGGCAAGAGTGAATAATATATTGTGATGAAGAAGAGAAACTGAAAAACTTTTCATTGGTCTCATTAATCATCACAGTAAAAAGCCAGAAATAAGGCTTTCTGTCAAGAGCATTACGTTTCAAAATTCTGCTAGAAGAAAGTTCTCCTAAGAAGAAGTCCACTATTTTGCCCTTTCATCCACACTTACTCCTTTCCATCACGTCAGGAAGTCACTGCTTGAGAAGTGTGCTGTGTAACAACAGGTCCGCAAGACAGGACGACCTGTTTTCCTGAAATCTCCAACTCCTGCAGGCTTGTACAACAAATTAAATGCAGCTTAACTATAAAATCTTACTACAAAAAATTAGAAAATGCTTAAAATACTACTATATAATTGAGTTTAGATTAAACAAAACCCAGAGAATTTTCTTGAAATGTTGTGTATACATGACTGTGAAATGTTAAGAAGACTTCTTTCAGATAGACACCTCCTTAAATTATTGTGAGCAATGAGTGCTTCTGTAAGGCTACAGGAAGGGAATCCTTATTCTGTAAGATAATATCCTTCAGATTAAGAGTCATATCCTGACTAAAGGGTCTGACTAAAAGATGAGAAGCAGCTGTAATAACCATATTATTTTTAAAAATGCACTAAACTACTTCTTTTCAAAGCCACTGAGATTTGAAGTCCTTCTACAAACAAGAACTAGAATTTAAGGCTCTTTTTGGACCCTAAATTCCAGGCTTAACTTTTTTCCTGCCACTTTTGAGTTGAAAAAAGGAAACAAAGAAACTTCAAATTTATTTTTGGATAAATTTTTAGCTATTGCATTAAATGCTACAACAGAGTAATTCTGAAGCTAAGATACCTCAGTTTTGAATTTGGACGTGTGGTAAGATGGCACCTTCCCTGTACAGAACACCTGGGCCCTTACTAGACAAGACTGCCCTACATGCTGCTCTAAACAGAAGGAAGTAAAAACCTATGAGAGCTATAGGAAGGAAGAAAATAATTACTTGCTATCTGCAAAACTTACTTCCCAGTGAAAAATGCTGGAAGCTCAGACGATCAGAATTGACTCTAAAAAGCCAAGATGCAGAAACAAATGAAAAAAACTACAAACAAAACCAAGCTCCAGTGAACCCATGCCTATATAAATGGCAGCTGCCTACCCAGAGTCCTCTCAATGCTCTTCACAGTCAAACTGCATTGGACAGTATCGTGTGGCCCAGAAAAAAACAAAAACAAAAAACAAAACCAAAACACTTTGGCCTTGTTTTGTTTCACTGCAATTCAGAACAGTGAAAGAGGTGCAACTCTGAGATCAAATTCCATGTTGAAGAACTGAGATTAATAAACTATTACATTTGGTTTCAAAGCTTGCCTGAGCCACTCAGAAACTCTCAAGCTAAAAGACCTCTACACATTTAATTGGCACTTTTCCCCTTAAGTAGCATGCTCATGTATACAGTTATCCAAGTCAATAAATACAGTATCAGTTTTATTCTGTAGGATTTTTTCCTTTGAATAATTGGCTTCTCCTTTGAAAGAGAGACCTGCACATACAAATGAGTGATCAAAATGTTCACTTTGGAAAACCATAGAGTAAAGCAGAGGGAGATAAAAAGGTTGAATTTAATCCTTAAAAATTTTCCATGGGACCAGAATTTCCCAAAGCTATGTTTGCGCTGATATTTTTTTTTAAAAATCAAAATCAGTATAAGATCTTTCAGTCCTCATCCATTCTGATTTACTGGAAATCAGTGATAATAGAGTCTTCTGCAGTTATCACCTATCATTCTGGAGGAAAATTACTTAAATCCATATATTTGCTGACAGTGCTTTTACTTCCTCATCAAGCCAAAGCCAAAACCAATCTAATCCACTTTCCTGCCAATACTGAATTGATCCTTATGGTACTTATATACTAGCTAGGTTTATGTGACCAAACATCAATGTTTCAGGTCTGTCTTTCAAAGACACTCATACAGAACACTTCTGCCTAAGAGTGTGCTCACTGAGAAGTGAATTATCATGGCAGCTTTCCACAGAGCATCTTGCCCTTGCATTTGTTTTACCTCTGCAAAGGCTTTGGCTCACAGAAGCTATCAAAGGCAGCATCACCTAAGAGTGACTGTATTTTTTTCATAGAGAAGGAAAATAGCTAATTTCACATTAGACGGACTTACAGACATGTCCTTTATGCTCACAGAAACAAGGATCTAAAATTTGTCACAAGGAAAACAAAGTAAACAAAGTGGAATGAAAGACAGGGAGAAAGCTTATTTCTTTCCTGCATTGACTTAAATCGTTCCCACAACATATTTTTATCTGTGGCTTTATGAACCAGCCTTGATCTTAAGACATCCTAATATTTACATATTTAATAAATTCCCGCTGGAACTAAAACTACATATGCTTGATAGCTAACTTAAAAGAATAAGATAAAATGTAGTGGCCTTTATTGTTTTATGCCCTTGACATCACTGGCAAATCCTACTGGAATGAGATAGTCCAGGCTCCTTAGAAACACAAGGGTTTTTTTAATGAAGGACACACAGTCCTGCTGTAGCTCCTCTCATTTCTGTAGGGAGTGTTACAGCAATAGATAATGTACTGAGCAATGAAGGACCTCTCCCTCAAGGAGCATAAAACTGAATGGGCACAGCATGTTCAATGCAAAACAATGCAGTTCAAATAGTGACATCTTCTCCACAAAACAAAGATAAAGTGATCATTTGGGTTCTTGAGAAAAAGGAGCCAAGTCAATATCTGTAAAATGCATCATCAACTTTCAAACAGATAAATTATTGCCACTGTGCTAACAGTCTGCAAAAGAGGTCACTAAGTGAATAAAATAAGCTAGAGAAGAGTAAGGTGGAAATGTCTCGCTCCCAAGGCAACTTGGGTATTCATACAATTGGAAATGCACACCCAGGACATTGCCTCAGAGCCAAGATAAATAATGTCTTTCTTAGGCTGGGAGTATTAAAAAGCATTGAGACACAGAATTTGTCTGTGTTTGACAGGACTATAGTAGTTATTACTTACATATTGCAAATTAAAACTTTAATTTGCTTAACTACTCCAGGTAAGATGGAGAACAGCTGTACTACAGACTGCACAAAAGTTGTTAAAATTAAACATTCTCAGTGAACAAGAGAATAATGAAGACTCTGGCTCCCCTGTTAGAGAAGCAGGCTTCAGACACAGAGATGTTAATGCACCTGCCCAACACCACAGAGAAACTCTAAAGCAGAATGTTCCCTTTGTTTGAAATGTTGCTGCCTGACCACGACACTCTCTTTCAGTGCATTCATCAAAGAAACAACCATGGACAAATCTGACCGTGCATTTAATCTTCTAATCAAAATACTTGAAGTGTATCAAAATCATAGCATTCTGAATTTGATGGGATTTCAGAGCAAATATAAACATACTGCCTTGTGACTACAAACTGGAATATACTGGACCTCCAATATGAAAAAAATATTGGCAGATATTGAAACTTAAAGAGAAGATTCTGACCGAACAGGAATAGGTTAATTTTTAGCCTATAGACCTACAACCTACATAAATTATGAGTATGTTAACTCTTTTTTAATTAAAGAACAGATGGAAGAGCAAAATACTATGTAATATTGTCCAGCACATTTTTCAGCTTAAGAAAATAAACGTCTTTTTCTGAAGGAAAATCACAATAGCACAACCTCCAAAGTTGTGATGGGAAAAAAAAGAGTCTCTGTTTCCTCCCCAGAGGCTCTTGACAGAAGGTTTTACAGAAGAAAAAGATGAGACCACATTCCAAAAGCACAGGGTCCAAAACCTCGCAAATAAGACTTGCAATTGATCATCTTGATGAGAAAGAACAAGAGGACTGGAAATAAAGCTGTACTTTAATTTCTACATGAAGGAGAACAAAAAACTTTCTCCAATTAAGAAAGTATCAACGCCTCAAGCTACCGTATCTTTGATCTTATTCTTTGCCAGAGAAAGGAAATTTCGTCTCTTCAAAGCTTCAACCAAGTAGAACCAAGTTAATAAGGAGCAAGAAAACTTAAATAAGAACCCTTTACAGAGACCAAGGACAAATTGACAGCTATAATATTTTAGTTGATTGCCTACATCAGAGGAATTAAAATAGTAATATTTCTCTGTTGGTACAACAGTAGTCATATCTATTCCCTTGAGAATTGAGAGGAATTGAAATGTGCAGAATTTTAGGAGCTTCGTTCTTCTCATTTCTAATTTACCTTTTAGATTTGAAGAGCCTATTTTTTTCTTAACCACATAATTTACCACCACTTAATGCAGTATTAAAAAAGTATTATAAAAAGTAATTCACTAAATTATATCATTGACTTTTGAGAGAATACTGAGTATAAATTCACAGCATTAGACTGACAGCCACAGAAACCCTGAGGCTGTAGAGATCCTCAAAACAAAAGGCTTCCCAGCCAGATGCAGTGGGAGCTTTTCAAACTGTGAACCACATCTCATCCCTTAACCAGAAGCCACCTTACTCCTGAGCTATGCCACTTGGCACTGACCTCCTCTCAAATGCTGACAGTGGGTGGCACAGGTACCTCCTGGAATGTTGGGGCAGCTGCAGTGGTCACCAAACCTGTCACAAGGCAGCCTGCCCAAGTGACAACAATTTTCAGCCACTACTGGTGACAGCACTATGCAGTAGTACTCAGAAGCTCTGAACAACTGCAAACTGATCTTCAGTCTTTCAAAAGAGCTGAAAACCTTTAAATAAGAAACAAGAAAAAATAAACCCCTGAAAAACTCAGGGAAAAAAAAAAAAAGAGTTGGCTGTTGCAGGTATGATGGAAAAATAACAGAATATTAATATAGAGACCTTTTTAGGGTCCATATAAGTAGCCTATTGGGTCAGGAAACCAGTAGCAATTTTTATGCTTCAGTTATCAGCTGTCTCCTTCAAGGTATTCAAACAGCAAGGGCTGTAGCAAAGGCTTACAGAAAGAAAGACGGATCTTGTTAAAAATCGTCCAAGGGTACTGTATTTTAAACAATTACAGTAATTTCACAATTATAAGCCGCACCATTTTCATTGAAGAATCCAGCCTACCCCAGTAGTGCGGCTTATATTCAGGTGCGGCTTATCTATGGACAAATCCCAGTGAAATACCAACCCGGAAGTGAGAGCCGGCTAGGGAGGGCACCTGGGGCTCCTTTAAAGGCTTCCTTGGTCTATGAAAATTGTTGCAACTTGAGCACCTGACACCAAACCCAGCTGGCAGCGATTCTGTTACTAATTTGTTACTTTGTTACACATGGATCCTTGCTTTTAAAAAACAAACAAACAAAAAAAAAAAAAAAACAAAAACCTGCGGCTTATATTCAGGCGCAGCTTATATATGGACAAATCCCATGGTCTACCTGGCTACCGGGAGGTGCGGCTTATAATCAGGTGCGGCTTATAATTGTGAAACTACTGTACATTTATGACAATGAACTTCCCAAACGTATGCTCATATGTGAGCCACCACAACCAAATTTTGGTACTCATGCTTGGATTCCTTCTGCCTCGACTGTGCCATATTTACATAAAACTCCTTTAGTGTGGTACAACTTGGAGTCAATGTAAAGTTAATAAATCCAAGGAAATCTCCATGGTAAACAAATTCAGAGCCAGATTTTGAAGTTTTTACATGACAGTTGTTTGCCTCAATGTAGGGCAGCACGTTGTCCTGATCTGGCTCTTCAGATGCCTCTGCCCCCTCTGCTGCTACCAAGGATTTGTCATATTTTTATTTTCTGTTTGGAATTCTACACTGGTATCTTACAAAAATGAGTAACTGGTGACTAGGATTGCTGCTAGTTTTACAACATCATAGTGCATACCAGACAAAAGCAAGGTCTTTATTTTGCCTTTTTAAGTGCTTGTTTACAATTTATTTGGAAAAAAAACACAACTCAGTAAGGCAATGGGCTAAGTAAAAGAGGAAGACACCAATCATTCCAGGAGAGGAGGGCAGGGTGAGATTATTGAAAATATTTGCCACAGACAACTGAAGCAAAAAAAAGAGCATTTCTTGCATTGTGAAATCATCAGTTTTGACTTTCATATTATTAAATCCTTCTTGCAGACAAACTAACACTTATGGACTTAGTCATTCCATAAGCTAATCAGCACCTAATATCTTTTTACCTGACTTTGAATGATATCTTAACAACTTAATACCAGCTCATACCGAAAGCCTGATTAGCAGTGACAGGTGACAATGGCAATGATTTCTAGTGTGTGTGGGACCATTACTATGCTTTTAAAATATAAAAGGAAAATATTACCTCCTACAATTCTTGCTTTTGAATTTGAGGAAAAGCCTCTGCAAAGATGTTTTATATGGAATCCAGTTTCATCTCCCTTCCCTCATCTACAGTCTGCACCTGGATCAAATGAATGAAATATTTCTGACTTCACCAGCACATGGCCTAAATAAGCATTGCATTACTATCACAAATCAATGTATTGTGAACATTAAATATGTGCAAACAGTGGTTTTCTGATCAGGAAGACATAATACGCACAGTAGTTCATACAACCTCAAACCTAAGAAAGGAAAGGCTTGGTACAGATACCTAGTGTAACACGTACATGTTAAAGACCTCAATTTGACTGTTAATTTTAAACCTCTCATATTAGTTTTGAGGAAATAATGCATGTATTCCAGGATTTTATTCTGCATTTTTAAAAATGCACACTGAAGAAAGTTGTCACGGAATTTACACTGGTACTATTTTGCTGACCATAAAATCCGTCCTTTCCTCAGATGGTGACAAATGATTCTTGATGATACTGGTACCAACAGAACTCAGTGAAGTTGACCACTTTGGCTTTTACCTTCAGTACTTTACATCATGCAGCCAAGATATTTAGACGTAAATTTAAAATGCACTCTGCGGAAGTAACTAAGAATGGCTATTCCCTATTTCATAGCTGAAAACAATGCATAGAGCCACTGTGTGACATATCCAGGAACACAACACATGAGTTACTCATGATGCAAATTCAGGATTCTTTAAATTTTGATGCTGTTTGATAGATTGTGATATTACCCTTATATTACCTTTATATTACAGAGATATTGTCAATTAAAGTATAATTCTATTTTTCATCTCTATTCTCTCTATATATATGCTATGTCTCAAGTGATTATTATACTCATTAAACCTGCACTTCTGTGTCCCATATCAGCACTTAAATGAAGAATGAGGATATATAACAATACAATTAACAGAAGTATTCCCAATGAATGAGGTCTACACAACCACCACTAGGGCTTTCCATCATGTTTTTTTAAAGAGAACTGACAAGTCTGATAGAAGGAGAAAGAGAGAGAAAGTACAGTTTTGAAGCTTCATTTTTATTCAAGATGTAGCAGCACAAGGACATCCAGAGGCAGCCTAGAAAACACAAGTTATAGTCAAAAATGAAGCCTGATTTAGTAGCTGAATCCATTTATTCTTTCCAAGGTTCTGCACAGCACCTGACACGAGGGCCTCTCTCCCGACTCGCGTCTTTCAGAACTTTAGTGATAAAAATAGCAAGTTCCTCTGAACAAAGGAGAGCCCCAAAAGACAAAACAAACAGTAAGTTTGCATCTTATATTAAAACTTGCATACTTTCTACTCTTGCACCAAATGCCTCTGTGTATTTATTTACCTTGGACAAGATGAAAGGTCACTCATTATGTGCATAATAAGCTAATCTCAATTGTAATTATACTGCAGAAAAAAACCCCACTTTCATTTTAAGGTTAACTAGATTCAAAATAACCCAGTTCTCATCAGGGTGTTGCATTTATTTCAATTAAGTCAATCAACTTAACAAGGATTTAATTAAAAACAAGTTAGCAAGTCAGAAGAAGTATTTGAAATGTAATTAATAAATATGTTAAATAATCAAGGCACAGCTAAATCAAATATATTATTCCAAGTGCACTAGACTATGACTTCCTTGCTGATGCTCGCTATTGGCCAACAACAAAAAGCATTCCACCCTGGGAATCCTGGCATGAGCTCATCCTTGCACAGGCACATGAACACAGTGTCCAGGAGATGTAATACTAAACTCTCAAAAATTAGGTAGAGAGATGAATGCCTATTTCTCATAAGAGGGAAAATCTGAGATTTACCCACACTTTGTTTTCTTTGTTTCAACTGTTGCTCTTCATACAAAATAACTTTTCAAGGCATTTAAAAAAACATAAAGTGCCTTTTCACTGAACCTACATGTTTCCAGGTAGCTAGTTACCTCTGCACATTCTGCAAGCTGTGGGAGAGGGGGCAAAGCACTGACAAACAAAACCAGAGGGCAATCAATACAAAGAGGTTAGCACTCATGACAACCACACAGCCTCCCAGAAAGTACCAGTAGTTTACATCAGACAGGTTCCTGTTCTGTGCCTTTCCACTGTCTTTTGGACAATTATGTATCTCATTCCTGGCTTTGCCATCTAAGAACAACAGTGCTTTGGCCTCTGCTGCCCATAGCATCCTGATTCAGTCTTGCCAGGGATCTCTGTCCTATGCAATTCTATTATATTCTCCCTGTGTCTGACATTCCTGGGGAAGAAGAGGAAAAGAAAGAAGCAGCACTCCTCACCCTTAATTCCCCAACAACCCACAAGCAAGACTTCTGTTTTCCTTAAACCATCCTTAAAAATTCTTTATTCTGTTGTCATGAGGAAAGACTAATATAATATAATATGAAATCTAACCATATTTCAAATAAATATACATGGAAATTAAGGACATATATATGCCCAAATGAAATTTTTTGTCTACCTTATTGTTACAACTGACTGAGCACATTCTCTTTTATGTCCATGACACATTAAGAACAGAAGCACAAAGATTAAGACAAGAATGATCAGAAGTGTCAGCTCCATTTGAGCAACCACACTTGAGAAGCCTATGCCTCATCTTTCAGATTATTTCATTTTATTGCACTATTCACCTTCAGACCACAGTTTCTATTAAACTGGCCCCAGCTACATATAAAAATGTTCCTAACTGAAGTTAATCAAGCTGCAGTTCCTGATTTAAAAGATCTCAGAAAATAAGCAACACTGAATGAGGAGTTATTCTTGAGAATCTTTATGTCTACATATTTTTTTCAGTACCACAGAGGAATTCTGGGCCATAGGCAAAGCAGAAATCCAATACGCCATGTTACAAACACAGTCCCCTCTTGGAGTCCTCTACTTTACTTTACTATGAGTTGCTGCCTCTATATACAATCCTAAAGTAAATCCAGCTCTGGTTCTGTGGATAGCAGGGAGGAGAGCCTCTCTAAGCATATAATTAACCAGATGCATAATAATGTGTATGTACAAAGGTCCTAAATTAATCCCATATGATTCAACTACATGCTTAGCATTACTAATTTGCAAGTGCTTGATTTATGGGTTTCACAATTCCTTGCCAGAAAGGAAGGGTTATTGACTTGAATAATGAGTCCAAGTCTAGAGGAGGACATTGAACAGGACATCTGCAGTCTTGCTCTCATCAGCATCTAATTTTGTTGGGTTTTTTTTTCCAACACTCTACTTCCTTTCCACCTTATGCACCCATGCCCCTAACTCTAATCTGCCCAATTCCATCTATTTTTTCACCAGCATCTCTCAACTCAATCAATTTCTTCAGAAAATCCTGAATGGGAAGTGTTCTTCAAAAATTCTAAAATGTATGTATGATTCACCTCAAGCAAGTGATCTGAAGCAGAGCAAGAGCAAGAACAGATTCTTTAATGATAAATAATCTTACAATATGCAGGTGACAACCTGCAAGACAGCCAGACATTTTTATAATATCTCTATATTATATACCACCAAATGTTTTTTTATCCCTATTCATCCCGATTACTTTGCAACCAAGCTGGTGTAAATTGGCAATCTCAATTTATGCTTTGAACCTTCTTATTTCAACTTTACTAAGGTTGCTCCATTGGAAGTATTTTGAGAAATACTATGCTAATATGCAAGAAATGACATGTGACTGCTAAAAAAACCCCACAATTTATATCAGGGGAATCTCCAAGAGAAAAATTTTATTGATACCGGTTTGCACCCAAACCATTATAACTGTGCAGAGAATTTTTCAAGGACTTGAGCATACTTGCAAAAAAGCACATATTCATATCAATTTCCTCATGGGAATGGTGATTCCTGAAAGAAAACATTTTTCTGTTTTATGAGCTGGATATCTTTGGTCTATCTGTAAGTACACATGCCTAGGAAACTTGGGAGTTTATCAGAGACAGGGAGGAAAACAACTGTGCATGTTCCTGGTCAAAAATACTAGCAAATGAAGTAGTGATGTCTTCATTCATAACCACATCAACCTGGTTAGTTTGGCTCCTCTATTCTCCCTTCTGCCCCATCTCAGAACAAAACAATTCAAAACAAATGGAGGATTTCATACTATTGTGCTAAACAGAGTGAATTCCACTATTTCTGAGAAGAATAACAGAACACTGAATGCCTTCTGTTCCCTCCCCAAACTTAATCATCTGGATAGAACTGGTATTTCTGTTTGATTTCTCCCATGCCTTGTAGCAGAAAGGAACATATTGCTCTGAATAAGACAGACACTAAGCAATCAAAGATGTTTGGATGCAGTATGGAATGTGATTATTTTCCCTTTTACCTCTTTGGCTCAATTTACTGCTGCCCACTCTATTTTGCTTTATGAAGCAGCACTGGAGAAAAAACAGCTTCATTCTTTAGCTGAGATGGTGCTTTGTGAGCCAGTTTCCTTCTCAGCTCACATAAGGTCCAAAACCACAGTGCAATACAGAACAGTGCAATATAACATAGTGAACAATGCAGAAGGTTGAATTGAGTTACCTATGATTTTTGCAGGAATATTATCTGGGATTTAAGTTGACTTGTTTTGGGTCTTCCTTCAGACTTCATGCAAGTCTCATTCCTTCTTCTATTTTGAAGTAATTAGGAGAAGAAGTGGTGAATACTGAGTAGCAGGAAGGTGAATTGAATCCATTTTAGCTTAGTTGCCATTACTCCCAATTGTGATATATATTTAGAACAGATAATATAAAACAAAGCTTTGTCTCTCATTCAAAAGTAATTAAAAATAACTCTAGTACCATGTTATTGAAAGTCCTTTATATCCACATTCCCAGTGTCCATGGAAGCTCTCTGAAGTTTATTAGCTGAAATAGTATTTTGCTCACTCTGCTGAGGAAAAATAGTGGAATTTGTTTTAAGGATGTTTTCATGGCTTTCTCTAAAACTGCAGCTCACCAGTCTCTGCAGAGAAGGCTATTTCAAAACAGGAAAACTGTTTCTGTATATGCTGTAAAGTAATAAGGAGATTTTCAGTAGAGGATGAAAATATTTTCTTCTTGGGAAACCCTTAAAAAATAGAGAGTTCCCACAAAAGTAAAGGAGGAGAAATTTTCTACAAAGGGATGACAAGCAAAACCATAGAAGTAATATTAAAAATTCTGGCTGATTATTTTGCTCTGATGAAGGATACGTATGTAGGCCATGTCTGAAAGATTTTTTTTCTAATGTGATATTTAAATATTTCAGTGAGGAAGACTGCAAGCATGGTCTGCCCTCTTTTTGCAATAGCTTATACAATAACAGATATTGACTGCACTTTCCAATTAGGTTCTTTAAAAAAAAAAAATTAAAATAAGAAATTTCCCCATAGACATAGTTCTAGATCTCGAACAAAAGAACCTCCGAAAGCCCTCCAAAACACGTTCCTCAACCACTGCTGAAAATGCAGTGTCCATAGTTAGACACAGCAGTACATCTGAGACCTGAGTGACATTTATTTAGTTGTGTAGACCAATTACTTCCTCACATTTCACAGAGTGACACTTGTCTCTTTTGTAACTGCATCACACTGCCAGATATCCATTCATTTTGAAGTCCAAAAAAATAGACACCCTTATTTCAGCTGCATAAATACTAATTCCCCACAATTCATTTGTAAATCTCATGTTTCCTCTGAGCAGAATTTCATGCTTGCATTAAATTTGGATCAAATTTAATCCTGTCGCTTTTGTGACAGACATATCAACTCCTGACCAAGAACCATGCTGTGTCTCCCACTGCTTCACCTGGGAAAGGGGCTTCATTCCTTGTTTTCCACAGATGGCCATGGAACACCGAAGTCTCTGTCCCTGACGGAGTGAAGAAATATTCCCTTTAAACTACCGTGCCAAATAAACCACCCTAACTGAGCAAGAGCAGTGCCAGTTCCACATCTATATTTAGCAACCGGAGCTGACTAAACGTGAAGGGAAACACTACAGCACTTCAACGGAGATAGTAAGAATTGCACATTGACTGAGAATATCAAGTGCTCTAAGAAATATTTCTTTCCAGGGTTTCCCCAGTAGCAGAAATTACTTACAAATGGCTATAGGCACTGCATCTTTGGACCCCAGGTAGCAATAACAGAAAAATTTACAAGAAATATTTACAGTTTCAGGTGAAAACGTGAACAAAATGAATCAGCTAAGTAATTTTAAATAAAACTGCTACTCAACAGGAAGGAAAAATAGATTCATCAATCATATGTTCACTTCTTCTCATTTTCACTTAGACTGATAATGAGAAGGATGCCACAGACAAGCACACCATACCTACCTATTACATCTGACACTGACATCATTTACTGTGTATTAAAAAGAATTCTTCTGGCACTTGCATACAATAGTGTCAGCTTGAATTGCTAAGATGCACTGAACAGCTCTTCTAAACATAGCTAAAATTTACATTTTAAAAGCAAATCAAAGGCACAAACAGGTGGAAGCACTCCATTGTGCCATATGAGACCCTTGTTCCTACAGCTGCAAATCAGCACGAGTGCACATCCGCTTGGGAGTAAAAGGAAAGAGGTATGGTGATGAATCCTAGAGTCCAAACAATCCCCATTGCCAGGAGTGCAAGTTTTAGTCTAAAATCGTGAAACAACATGCTTGAAAATGAAAGAATCTTAAAGTTTAAGAAAATTATGTGCACAAATAAGCTAGTTACTAAATTATATCCTCACAGACAAAAAAATGAGATGTGATCTAAGGAAAACAACACTAAAAGAGGCTTACAGCTATTGATAACAACATCTAATCACTGACAAATTGAAGGATTACTTGGGTGAAGTTCACGAAAGATGATGTTCAGTATGGTATTATTTACTATTTTCATCAGTGAGCTAGATGATGGAACAAGGAGTATGTTTTATTAAATTCAGGGATCACACACTAAGCTGGAAGGGATTACAAGCATTTTGGAGGCCATGAAGATAATTCAAAAGGCACTCAAATAAACGGAGAAATTGTCTGAAAGTTGCAGCTCTTCTACAAATGTGTACAAACTGCAGAAATACAGAAAGCTAATTTGCACAAATTCAGGACAGAAATTAAGCAAAGGTTTGACTGTTGAAGATTTCAAAACGCAGGACCTTACTACAATTTATCACAAAATAAATGTACATGATCTGTTATCCTACTCTTAAATAACAAAAATCAGTCATCCCACTTAGATGTATGATCAGTCTTCTGCATAGGAGACGTGAAATAAATTTCTATTCCCCTCTGGAGTTTCTCCTTTGGAAACTTCAGTGGAGAGTTCACTGGGCTGTGCTGACCTCGGTCAGTAAACGAAGCTGTCTGTAATCGATTAAAGCTTCAGCTGATCAAACTCAATTCACACATGGATTGAGAAATTCTTGCAACTCTTCGCAAGATTCCTGTTAAACATAACTAAATGGTAAATTGAGGAAAATGTATCTAGAAAGCATAAACATCTAACCTGTTTTTAAATTGGATAAGTCACCCTAAAAGAATGCAGCAGCTTAGATCCATGATGGAAAAATGAGTTTATACCAAAAAAATAATGAGAAGGAGTTGAGCCTTTCTTCTTAAAAGAAAATAAAAAAATAAATAAAAAAGAAGGCTCCAGGTGGATTGATCAATATAAGTGTATCCGCTCTAAAAAAACTGAAACCCTATAGGGGTTGCAGAGAAATGTGGCTGGGGAGGAGAGAACAGCAAGAGTGGAAATGAACAGATGGGGAGATAACGGCAGACTGGCTGATGGAGCAAAGCAGCAGACAGAGAAAGAAAGAACAACTGGCAGGGAAGGCAGCTAGTGGGAGCAGTAGGCAATGGTCCTGGCTGGCAGGGTCAAAATCAATGTCAAAAGCACTGCTCCAGTGAGGTGAACTAATGCAGGCAAAAAATGCCAATCCCCTGGATAGACAAAAGAGCCTCAATACTTGTTTCAGCAGCACAATAAAACCCGCCCCTAGATGGACTCTTCTTACTGAGGGTTCTTTAAACTCATTTATCCCCTTAACTTCAGTAGCTGTCATGCAGGAAAACAGCTATCATACCTCCTGGGTCATACTGCACTGCAGTCAAGCCTTTGGTGCCAATGGTACATGATAGGACTGGTTTGTGCACAAGTGTTGCACCTCCGCTGCCCAGAATGATTAATTTGGGAGGGCAGCAACCATGCAGAGCAAAAGTAGATGGTTGTTCTCATGCTGTGCATATGCAAAGGAGAGGAAGTTTACTGGTGTGCCAGGATAAATCAAGTATGGTTTGGAAGGGCATCTTGATAAGCAATGTGAAAAATTGGCAGACTTAGCTCTCCTATAAGAAAGGAACACTTAGCAATCTTCTCCACAGCACTCACAAACAAGAGCAGCACTGAAGTGCAATGTAATTCAAATGTGATGCAAGACTGAATGAGTGGAGGTTTGTCATGTTCTGGTGAAGACTAGAAATGGAACTCACTTGGGAAGCTTTGTCACTTGGAGTTTTGTCATGCTGTCTTATTCCCCATTAGTTGAGTCATGGGAGGTTTGGGCTGGATACCAGGATAAGGTTTTTCACCCACAGGGTGGCTGGGCACTGGAGCAGCCTCCCTAGGGAAGGGGTCGCAATATCAAGTCTGACCGAATTAAAGAAGGACATGGACAACTCTCAACTCTCTCAACATATGATGCAACTCTTGGGGTGTCCTCTGCAGGGCCAGGAGTTGGACTCGATGATCCTGATGGGTCTCTTAAAACTCAGGATATTCTGTGATTCTCTAACATTTTACTGTCTGTGAATGACCAGAGTCAGCTCACAGAAATGGACTTTAACCATACAGCTTGAATGGACACTTTCATACTACCATCACATCATAGTTTATTGGTACATCCAATTGGCTTATCGTGTATCCTGGCTATCTGCCTCAAAGTATTTGGTTTCTCTGATTCTTCTCCAAAGACAGAATTCTGCATTAAGAGTATAATTTTCTTCAGCAAGTCATGGTATTGGGAATTGCTGGTTTTAATTTAAGGAGCAAACAAAGCTAGCAGGCTCTTACTGTTCTTCTAAAACATTTCCACTTGCTTGGAGGAAAATGTGGTGAGGCTTACATTGCTCACTACATAAAGTAAAGGTCCATAAAAAAGAAAAGTTCTACAAAACTTTTTTTTCCTCTTGCATGATTAAGGCTTTGTTTGTTTGAAGGGGAACAAGGACGAAAAGAAGAGGAAATAAGGCAGCATTCACTCTGTAGAAAAAAAAAAAAATCACAATTTACAAACAGGTTCAGAAACACTTGATTAGCAGAGAGTAAAATTAAGAAAGAAGCTATGCTTCCAGCTGTCACAGCTAAAACCCCCTGTCTGGCAGCTCTAAATCTTCTAATTATTAACCAGAAAAAATGGGGTTGGGAAAGATGCTTTTTCTTATTTTCATAAAGGCTTAGAAGTAATTGTCCTTGAAGGAATCTTGAAAGCTGTTACCAGTTTTTGATGCCATCTGTACATCAATAGCAGGTTTTTTGTTGTTTTAAGAGCATGAAACAGCACTGGACTGTCCAGGACTTTAAACCTATTTATACGGGATCAAGAAAAAATGGGGTGGTAGGTGCAAAACCTTTAAAATAAGGGCTTCATTTTAAAAAACAATAATTTAATTTACATCACATTTAGATCTGCAAGATGAGATTTAAATTGTGTTATGGGTTACATACGACACAAGCCTATATTAGGAGAAACTTCTGCCATCCATTTTCCCACAGAAAACACTCTAATAGAGTATGTCCATATTTTAGCTGATGATCCCTCTTGCAACACTCAGGTCTGATTACTATTTCTACTTACAAGATCTATTTTATATAGACTGAATAACTTTGACTAAACAATGAAAATGATTTATAGAAATGAATATGATCTATATAAATGAAATAACAATAGAGCCCACAATAAACTTATCTATAGAATCACAAATAAATACAAAATTTACTTTTTAAAAATTTTCACAAGGAGATCTGCAAGCCTTTTTAACTTTTAAAAATTAAATATATAATTTTTGATGGCTAGTGCCGAAATACCTGGTAAAGCTACTCCTGCAAAAATCCCAATTTTTTTTCACTGAGAAAAAAGACTCCAAACCCAAGACTCCCAACTTTCCATTTTTTTTAAAGCAGTGCATTATTTAGGTTTATTTTTTATAGGTTGGGTTTTGTAACGTTGTTTTTTTCTTCAGTGAAACAGGCTTGCATATATGAATATTATGGCTATTTACATTTCCCCTTGCTTGTTTTCTTATCATACTTCTTACCATACAAATGCAGAAGCACAAAATCATTAAAGAGGAAAGTAATGAAACTGGTTTTCTCTAGAAGTTTACTAACTATACAAAAAATACCCAGTGATGTCTCAAATTTAACCAAGTTTTTAGGGCAGGTGTTTTCGGGGAAAATATGTATTTAATGGCCTTTGAATGTTCTATGGCAGTTAATGGATTTTGTGTAGATGCAAAATCAAGTACTTCTAAATAAAGTCAAAGCATTTCCTTTCAAAAGCATCAAAGCAATCATCAAAGGCTTTGCTGTTTTGACTTAGTATTACTGCAAGGTTGTCAAGAACATTTGAACTAAATGCTACCTCTTTATCCAGCTGCACTGGGTAAGCCAATAGCCAGAATCATTAATGCAAGAACAACAGAAATATAGAGAATATCTAATTCCCACTAAGCCTCAAATCCAAAATACACATCAGCAATTTATTAATGGTGATTCCTACAACAAATAGATGACATAAACAATTACATTTGTCTCAGTTTTACAAGAATTTTGGTCATTGGTCAAGGCTATCCTTCACCAAAAACTTACGTTCAGTCAAGCCACAGGGTGACAAAAAAAAAGTAGCCACTAGCTCAACCAAATGCAGAAATGCCTATCATTGCGTCTTTTTTTACTATGATTATATGCTCAGATGGAAATGATACTAAAGCCACCAAATTTTATAGAGCATTTAATTTTACTATTTTCAGGAACAAGTTCAGACAATGTTACAGCAAGTTTACCTTTGATTCCTGACTACTATCTATAGCAAGTAAGTTTTAAAAGGTAATTTTTAAGTGAATACACTCCCATGAAAAGAAATAGAGTGGCAAAGAAGGATGAACTAGAATACTTGGTTGATTTTCCAAAGCTGGAGAGCAGTTATTGAACACTCATCAAAATACATGAACTGTCTAAACTATAAATGCTTTTACAAATGCTGACCATAATGCTAATTTGCAGGAGTAATCTCAGATACTTCAGCTTTAGAATTGAACTCTAACAAAAAAGTGAACTGATAAAGTATGTTTTACATTTAAGGATTTTAATTACAAGAACTTCTTCAGTCTTGTTAATTATATTCCACCCTCTCTCTCAAAAGGCAGGAAATGAAGAACAAGAAAAAGAAAAAAGGCAGCAGCAACTAAAAGCCTAAGCAGAGAGAGTATTTCAAATTCTTAAGCTGACACATTTTTTCACAATTCATTTTTAATCAATACAATCTACACATTCTTTTGAGCTTCCAGCCATATGTAGAGCAAAAACCTACTGGGGTCAGCACAAGAAACCTAGAATATAGTTTTCCAAAACTACCATAGAGTTGCATGTTTAACAGTAGGTGTTAATAGCCAGATAGACGATGGAAAATTATTTTGCAATAAAACTTTGAAGATAATGCCAGCTACACTTATTTTAAACTCCAGTAATTTCACAACTGTAAGGCTCACTGGACTATAAGGCGCACTTAGGGGTTTCGATCAAAATTTTAGTCAAAAGGGTGCGTCTTATAGTCATGAAATTACTGTACTCTTCTACTCCCTGCTGATCCTACCTGCCAGAGTACAGAGGAAATACATGGACTTCAAGGTTTGATGCTCTTTCAAATTGGCCTCCCTGTCCAAGCCTCTGAAAACAGCTATAAAGAAGCTGCTGAAGTTGAAGTCAATGCTGCAGCAAAGTTGTCCCTCAAAACTTCCCCCCACATACAAAAAGGATAAACTGTCAACCCATTACTGGTGACTTCCTACAAGAGCAGAGTTAAAATACGGGAGCATTCAAGTCGTTGTCCTCAAAGGACTACATTCACTTGCATATTTATCATCACCTCGCAGCCACCAGTCCATGAGAAAAAAACCCCTCAGTTAAGAACGCATGAATAATATAACAAGAACTAAATTTGCAGCAGCTGTGACAGTCATAACTTCACTCAAAATGAAACAGGTGCCAGCAAAAAGGAACTGCTCTAAGTCTAGGCAAATCAAATGTCATCATCTTACTCACAGACATTCTTACTGACAATTCAGCTGCAATCCTGACACCAAGACAAACCCCCTGGTAAAAATAGCCCACTTTGATAATTTTAAAATTACTCTTAATGAGTAATCCACAAATTCTGCATTTGTTTCAATAGATTGAAAAATATCTTTCAGGTTTTCTGTGATTGTATTATCCATGTTCCTAATGAAAATAAGCATTATTCCAATGACAATTGTATTTCAGCTACATATTTCTTCTAGGTAATAAATGCAGAATTTATCCATTTAACTGGGGAAAGCCAATGACATCCACATTAATAGAACCACAGAAGGTTGGAAGGGACCTTTAAAGTTAGTAATCCAGTTCCAATCCCCCTACCACAGGCACCTTACAATAAGACCAGGCTGCTCAAAAACCCCATTCAACTTGGCTTTAAACACTTCCAGTGATGGGGCAGTGATGGGAAAATCTGTTCCAGTACCTCATCATTCTCACAGCAAAGAATTTCTTCCTAGCATCTAAATCCACCCTCTTTCAGCCTGAATCCATCCCCCTTTGTTCTATCACTACATGCCCTTGTAAAAAGTCTCTCAGCTTTCTTGCAGGGCCCCTTTAGGTACCACTGGGATAGGTGTTGCAGACTCCCCAGCTGGAAATGCATCTTTTGTTCCAGGACAAGCACCCACCACTCTGCCTTCAGGGACAGGCAGGATGAGTGCCCTTGGCCTGTGCAGATGGCCACAGTCGGGTTTCTGGGTTATGTGAACTACAAGTCTCTTCACTCAGCTTGGAACAACATATTTCCTCCAGCATCTGGACATCACCATTAAACACACATAGGTGATTGAGATGAATTATGGGAACAGTAAATGCAGCTAGATTAACAAATTGTTAAAAAAGCTTTTATTCAGACCCATCTCTGCCACTGTAGTGACAAAATGGAGAAAGAGAGAAAATTACATTGCTCTTTAATGACATTTTAGGACAATCTAATCTGATATGGCTTTGCTTGTGGCTTCATTGATCCTGACAATATCACCCCTACAGACTTTGATATGCTGTTCACAACTTCTCCATTACCATTTACAAGGACATAAATGCTCAGTTTGAAAATTATTATTTTTCATTAAAATGAGGTTAGCATCATTTTAGTTAGAGAAATAAACTTTGTAATATTTCAGATAGCTCTCCTTCCTAGCCTACATTTAATTCAAAGCATAGTATGGGGGCTTTTTTGCAAAGGACAAAGACATTTTATAAATAAGGAAGACTATGTGGCAGCAAGTCACAAAACCCCCCAAAAATCCCACACAAAATGAAAATAGGAGACAGAGCTGAATGCCAGGAAAAAAACCCCAAACACCTACATAGTACTATGACAACTAAACCAAAGAACAGCAAGTTCTTGGGGACATAGGTTATACCTGAGATACAAATGTTTCACCAGACCAAATCTATCTGGACCCTGTTAGTATTTACGCAGGGCTTTTCTTACACATGTTTAAACTCAGTACACCTATGTACTGAATTTCTTTACTGCCAGAGAAAAGTATGAATGTATATTAATGCAAATGAGACTCAGACTCCCCTAAAAAAACTGCTTCTGTGTTGAGCCTATCCTGAATAAATTAGAGTCAGTAACAAATGAGCGTGTTTAACTCTGCTATAAAACCATTTACCACAGTGGGGGGTAGGAGTGTCTGCCTTATATTTTGCTTTTAATAATGCTTGAGGGAAAAGCTGTGGTCTTTAATACCTTCTTTGCCTCAATCTTTAATTATAAGGCCTTTTGTCTTGGTACCCAGCCCCCTGAACTGTAAGACAGGGCGGGGAGCAGAATGAAGCCTCCAAAATCCAAGGGAAAATGACCAGTGACCTGAAACATCACTTAGACACACAGATCATCCTGAGTGCCATCCCACAACCAGGGCATCAGGCCCTCGTGCTGTTGTCAAAGGCAGGTCCTGCTTGGCTAACCTGATCTCCTTCCTCTCTAGGGTGACCTGGTTGGTGTGTGAAGGAAAGGCTGAGGATGTTGTCGACCTGGACTTTAGTAACATCCTTGCCACTGTCTCTCACATTATCCTGGAGAACTTACCTGCTCATTACTAAGATGGCTGCACTATTCATGGGGTAAAAAACACTGCTGATGGCTGGGCTCAGAGAGTGGTGGTGAACAGAGTTACATCCAGCCACAAGTGGTTTTTCCCAAAGCTCTGTACTGAGGTCACTCCGGGCCTGTTTAACATCTGTACTGATTACCTGGACAAGGGGATTTGGGCGCACCCTCAGTTCACAAACACCAGGGCAGGAGTGTTGATCTGAGGTGGGGTAGAAAGCCTCTACAGAAGGATGTGGACTGGCTGGATCAATGGGCTGAGGTCAGTTGGATGAGGTTCACCTTGGCCAAATGCCAGGTCTTGAGCTTTGGTCACAACAACCCAACAGCCTTGGGACAGAGTGGCTGGAAAGCTGCCTGATGGGAAGGGACCTGGGGGTGCTGGTCAACAGCAGCAGAACATGAGCCAGCTGTGCCCAGGTGGCCAAAACCATGGCATCCTGGCCTGTATCAGCAATAATGTGGTCAGTAGGACCAGGGCATGGATCATCTGCTTGTACTCGGCACTAGTGAGGTTGCGCCTTGAAAACTGCTCTGTTTCAGGTGCCCTACTCCAAGGAAGACATTGAGGCACTGGATAGTGTCCAGAGAAGAGCAGTGGAGCTGGGGAAGGGTCTGGAGCACAAGTCCTGTGAGGAGCAGCTGGGAGAACTGAGGGTGCTTAGCTTGGAGAAGAGTGGGCACGGGGGGACCTTGTTGCTCTCTACAACCACCTGAAAGGAGGTCATAACCAGGTGAGGGTCATTATCTTCTCTCAAGTAGCAATTGATAATACAAGAGAAAATGTCCTCAAGCTGCACCATGGGAGGTTTTGATTGGACATTATTCTATTGATAGTGCTGGATTAATGGGTGGACTCAATGATCTTAGAGGCCTGAGAACATTGGATAATTGCTTTTTTCATCTGACTCAGAGAGTTATAGCAGCACAATGAGCAGTTGAGCACTTTCCCACTCTGACATTTGGAAAGTGAAGACAGGCTGCATAACGTATTGCCTTGACTAAACCAGGCTGTAGATCTCCATCAAAAGAGTTTCCCAACTCTTACACCAAAACTCCAACTGCCCAACTGCGGCAATGGATCCAGAGAATAATTTAAAAAGCAGAAGTAATATAAAAGACTGAAATAAGTTATCTGTAAGGAAACAATATGTACATATATCTACATATAATGTGCATATATAATATACAGTACATATAAATTTACATGGGTACAAATTTAATTTTGGAAAAGATCAATAGCAATAGGAGAAAAGCTCAGATTATTTGAGTTTTATAGTGAGAAGGGTTTTATCATTTCAATGGATGCTATATTATATTTAGGCCAGTTTCTAGCATCTTTTGAAATAGTCTCTGCACAATCACCTAGCAAAATCACTCCTGAAAAATGTACTACCAACCTCATGAAGCACCTAAGCCACAGGAGTGCTGATCTGCATTATATTACATGCTGATCTATCCTATGTTACAATCTACAATTTAGGCAATAGCACACAAATGAAAAATGAAAGCACAGAGAAATCAGACAACAAGTCCAGAGCTACACAGCAGAGACTGGGGCAGAATTAAAATGAGGTTATGAGATCTGAACTCCTGCATAAACTATATTAAAGTTTTCTTTCAAATCATGCTGAGAGGGCTCACCTCCACCCACCGTTCAAGATATAAAAAAACCCAAAACAACTGCTCAACAAATTTGTGGAGCAAGTCTTCTTACTCCAGGCAGCGAAATAATCCACTGGGCTCAAAAAGAGAGCTCACATGTAAACGATTGCATATTTTCTTTTTTTATTTGTTATGTGTTTAAAGAAATACCTTTTTTCTCAAAGCATAATCCAGAATTTTCGTCTTGAAGAAGTAAACAGAGTTTAAAAATACAATAGAAAATACAGTCTTTTTTCAAAATTCAGCTTTTCAAGAAGATTTTAAAAGGTTATTTTTATTCAATTTAGCAGTACAAACCCCTCTACATGATACAAAGGTAGTTTTGATGCTACTGCATTTATAACAATGTTTTATTAATGCATTTCTTTTGTAGCTCTGTCACTAAGAATTGAATCAGCTACATACAACTTAATTCTTCCCCTGATAGTTGTGTGATGAGAAAGATGATATTGCTTTCTGATTGCAGTTAAACAAAATGAAATACATTACCTGTCTGTTCTACTCTGAGTAACAGAGATGAGAGATGACATGCATGGCTACTTTTCAACAGAGGTGTCATACATATGGAGTACTTTCTTTTGTTAAACATATTTCTCTGTTTTCCAAACTGCATCTACAGGTGTGGATCCAGGTCTCTGAAGTATTCTGCACTATTATCCTTTATGTTTTTTATTTGGTTACAACAGATGTTTTGTGATACCAGTAGTTACAGGGAAAGAGTGTATTATTCACCTAAATATTTCCATTCCTAAATAGTGAGGGACTTAAATTGCTTTGTTAATAGTAAAAATATCATGAATAGGCCACACTTATGTCCACTACTACTTTCAGATTTAATCTGAAATTTATTTTAGGTCAACATAAGAGGGAGACTTTTTTTAAAAATCAAATGTAAATTTTATCCTCAGATTAAATGGGATTGCAGCTAAAAACTTTGTTGGCAAAGCAGATTCCAGTAGCTGTGGATGATGACAATCCAGTGTCACATGACAAAGTAGAACATGGTATCGATTACTTCACAATTGTGTATGCAAGGCACTAAAGTACCTGCAAAAAAACCCTCAGGTTACCTTTGATGTGGAAAAAAGGAATTAAACTACCAACTAGGAAAATAGGTTCTTGTTAGAAGACAACCTCCCAGCCTTCATGTCCTGCAAACCCAAATAAGCCATAAGAAGATCTGTTGCACAACCCAGCTCCTTCCTACAGCCCCTGCAGAAAAAGGCATATCCCCTTCATCAATGCTCCAAGCCTGAAAGAAAAGTCATAAAATGTGCAAATTACTGATTCCCAAGGACAAAGAGTCTTTAATCTCATGTCCCAAAGATTAGAAGATGAATGTTATGAATTATCCTGCTGTTAGTAATCTGACACATTCAATGTCTTTGGAACTTGTCCTCAGTTTTAAAGGAACCTGCCATACATTAAAACTAAATAGCAAGAGTAATTTGATATCGAAGTTATTGAGTCCATAATCAGTGGCTTTGGAAGCATAGTAAGAATTCACTATAAGCATAACTTGAAGTTAAGATTCCATAGAAACAGGAGAAATTACCACTCTAATTTATGCAGACACTGCTCTGGTGCTGTTCTGTAATGCAACAAGATGGATTCTCCTGGTGGTTGAAAGCAATTTTGAAGTTGTTGGTACTACTGTATGTGCAAAAAAAAAAGCAAAACCAAAGACAAAAGCATCATAGATGTGGTCAAAAAAGGCAATGGGAAACAAAAGAGAATAAGAGGAATACTAGCAATACAAGCATAGAAGAAAGCTCAGAGAATGCATTTCAAGCATATTCTTGGCATTAAGGAGAATTTTTAGAATAAAGAGACTCCCTTTATTATTCCCACTCTTCTTTTATTTAGGAAGATATAATTTTATGAAGATTTGTTCTGCAAACAAATGAAGATGCACTGACTATTATAAGCAATTATCTTATCACTTCTTCCCAACGGAATAACCTATGAGAATCTGAATACTGACTAACAATTTACCTAAAAAGATATTGTGCTATATACTCCCATTTGGATACAGTTGGACTACAATCAAATACAACACTGATCCTAATTGTGATTCTGATCTTACAGAGGCTCAAAGAAAGTGTGACACTTAAACCACTTAGCAGCATCCACCAATATTTGGAATAGCTGGGTAGAGCTCTGCCAAACTGTTCATCAAGAATGCCATTGCTTTGCCGTTGTAGGCACTGCAAAATGATGCCTGAAGTTCCCTTGGAAGCACAGCCAAGAGAGAATTGTGCATTGCATCTTCTTGACTACTTGTCCATGGGTTTACTGTGGATTCAGCTAATGCCATAGGCTTTTGGCAGCTGGCAGCATGCACAGTGTAAAACATTATTCAGCTTCACTGTCTCAATCACTGTGCTCCACAGAGCAGAAAATGAAGTTCGACAGATTTAAAGGAGGTTCTTGTCATTTACTGTAATTCATATAAATCATTATATATATGATTTAAAATCTCATCTGTAACTTCCAAAGAATGATGACTGAGTCAGTGTGATTATTTTATACCATTGTAGAAAAAACCTAAACCTGAATTATGAGTTATGATCAAATGTTCATTTTCATCCCCATGGACAGAAGCATTGACACAATTTCTATCTCTAAACATTCTTTCATTTTCAGAGGAGCTTAATTTCTGTATCATCTAACCTTAATTAATATGAACAGTAGTATTTTCTTTCATATTGTAAGGGGCTAAGAATTTTCTGCTGAAACTACCTTTTTAATGGAAAAAGAGAATTTACAGGTGACTTCTTAGTATACAGCATGTCAGGTTTCCGTAAAATTTAAGCAGCACTCTTCTGTATTCTGCTTTGCACATGCTGCTTTTAGGACAGCACATTCCATCCCCCACTCAGAAGCCATGCATCTCCAACACCTCAGGAATGAAATTACAGTACTTTCACGCTTATAAGCCACATCTTTTTGACTGAAGTTTAGAGCCGATCCCGAAAGTGCAGCTTTTCACCTGGTACGGCTTATGTATGGACAAATTCTGGTGAAATGCCAACCCGGAAGCGCAAGCCGCGGGGGGAGCAGGCGTTCCCCGCCCCTCAGCAGCTGCACAGGGGAGCGGGAACAGGCGGCCATGGCCAGCCGCGGGTGGCAAGAGCTGTGTGGGGGGATTGGGAACGCACAGCCATGGCCGGCCCCGGGTGGCAGAAACCAAGCAGGGGAGCGAGCAGGCAGGACGGGGAGCGCCCCCTCTGCTGCATGGAAGGAAAAAAAAAAAAATAAAAAAAATTGCAGCTTATCACCCAGTGAGGCTTATTTATGGACAAATTCCGTGGACTTTCCAACAACCCGGAAGTGCGGCTTATAACCAGGTGCAGCTTATAAGTGTGAAATTACTGTATCCTAAATCCATGACTTTATGTCACAGAAAACAATGCAGTTCCAGTGTTCCTGGGCACGCTGTGGAGCAGCCTACCTAGAAAAGCCTTTTTCAAGTTTCTGGCCCCAGCACACAATTCCTATCTACCTAGCCAAATTATTTCCCTTTCTGTTTCACTGCATAATCCTCAGCCTCTCAGCATCCACACTGCATACATACTCGTTTGCACACAGACTCCTATTTGGAGCAATCCAAGTAGTTCCCTTTGTGAGAGAATCTGATCACAGAATAGGATATGCTCCAAGATCTGTGCAGTGCACAGGCCAGCTCACATCACCCACCAAAATCGCTCCTCAGTCCCACACTGAAGAGCCT
>VRYO01001463.1:48994800-49005773 GCA_009812075.1 Sialia sialis
GATATGGGAAGTGCCACTGAGAAACTAGCTTCATTTCAGGCCCCCTTTGTACCACCAATGTTGAGGCCAACAGTTTAAGAGCTATGAGAGATTTTGATCAAGTGTGCTACAGACTTCTTGAAGCCTTCAATATTTACACCAATAGTGTGTTAGTTCTTTTCATATCATCCACCTGTCTTATTTTTACCACAATGATAAAGAAGAGATAAAATACTAATTTGTTAAATAATTTCCATCACAAGATAAACCTCTTCATTCAACTGTTAATGTTTGCACATTACTGATGGGACTTTTTAGATTTTCTACAGATATCTTGACTTAGTAGCTTCTGAATTTGAAAGCTTACTTAATGTCTGCTGTTGTTTTATCATTATTTATTCTACGTAGTCACCAAGGCACACTGGACCCACATCTTTGGGGAAGTCTGCTGCCTCCATGAGGGCTAGCTTCAAGATGTCAGGAAAACGCTTTCCTACCCTGACACAGCCCTCAGATTACTCTCCACTACTAATTCTTCAATGAAAAAGGGGCATGCAACCCTGATGGACTACAAGGATATTGTGAGATTATGTGGGAAGAAAATTAGAAGTGCAAAAGCCCAACTAGAATGTTATTTGACTATTTGAGATGTGGGGAATAAAATACTAACTACAGATGAGGAAAATGGTGAGATACTTAAAGCTTTCCTTGCCTCAGCCTTTATTACTAAGACCAGTTCCCTGGGTACCCTGTTCCTTGAGCTGGAAGACAAGAACAGAGAGCAGAAGGAAGCCCCCACAATCCATACTCCACAGGAAGATGGTCAGGGATCTGCTACACCACGAGGAAAGACCTTATTGCTCTCCACAACTTCTGGAAAAGAAGTTCAAGCCAGATGGGAGATGTCTCTTCTCCCAAGTAACAACTGATAGGACAAGACAAAATGGTCTCAGGTTGCACTGGGGAATGTTTAGATTGGATATTAGGAAGAGTTAATTCACCAAAAGTGGTCTGGCATTTGAACAGGCTGCCCAGAGAGTCACCATTTCTGGATGTATTTAAAAGTTGGGCAGATGTGGTGTTTAGGAACACGGTTAATGAATGGATTTAGCAGTATTAGGTTACTAGCTGGACTTGGTGATCTTAAAAGCCTTTTCCAATCTAAATGATTCTATGATCCTGTAAACTGACCAATGTTTGTTTATCAACTCAAAGAAATTACATTATGAAAAAGAATTCTACACTGGCAACCATAGTAGGAATCCATAAAGCGGCAGAAAATAGGAACTAAATATAGACTTCAATAATTATTTTAAGTGAGAGCTACTAATTGCTGTTCAACAAGTACACAGTTTCCCAAGGAACTTTTCTGGCATGCAAGCAGCAGAATAGCAGATGGCAGAAATTGCAATTACTGAGATATGGTTGCAGGCTACTACCACTGATAGCTCGCTAGTGTAGGAATTCTTTCCTAATCTTCATGGGGAATGGGAGTAGGTGTACTCTAAAGGTATTGGGGAGAATTTTCCTTTTCAGTAGAAATTTACTTCAGGAAGATATGTGAATATTCTTCCTCACTTGTGAAATTTCGGTCTCAACCATGAGTGTTGATTTCAGTCTCAGTCTTGAGTGCTGTCAGCTTTAGGCATTCAGTTTTGCTCATGTGATCCTGATGCCACATGGTGTATTCTGCTTTCCCAATAAAACTAAAATATATGGGGCACAGTCATGTCTTGCTCAGCTCCTACAGATGACTGATTTTTGAACAAAGTATTTTAAAATCACAAGAAATTAAGAAGAAAGATTGACTGAAATAGCTACCTCATCTGCATTTTCTCATTTGTTTTTGTACACCTCAATGCAAACTATACACACAGTTTGATTAGCCCTGCTGTGTGTACTTCTTAGGGCACTGTAATTGGTTCAGAAGCAAATCAGAATGTTTCTGAGCACACCTAAACTTAGGAACTACATCCTTAGACATTTTTTAAAATGAAAAAAAAAAAACCCAACCAAAAATCTAATACCAAGAACAACCCAGCAGCATCACCCAGTGCTTTGACACTCTACAGCAATTTTCTCACAATAAAATAAAACTCAGAAGCTGATGATTTAGTGGGCAGCTCAAATGAAGTCAAATGAGAGCCAAATGAGAGCATTCTCCCTTTCTTTCCCCTTCCACGTGTGATCACTTCAGAGGAACCTAAAAAGAAACCTCACACAGTGATGGAAATAGAGAGAAGGACTGCTATTTCTGTTATAGCATTTGTATTTCTTTAAACATTGTTTTTTAAAATATGATATTTCGGAAAAGGAAAAAAGTCTTGTGCCTGCATAAATAGACAAAGGAAGACATACGCTCTTCTTCTTGGGAACAAAGACAGAAGACACTCTTCTTCTTTGGGAACAAAGATGGGAACAAAGACAGAAGTGTCCCCTGCAATAGCTATTTAATGTCTTCATTTAAACAGAACCTGACACATCATTTTTAGCTGCTTAAGATGGTTGTCAAATTCCCTCTTCCACTGCAAACCACATTAAAAATCCTAACAACCCTGGGGTTTTGGGCTGTAATGGTAGGACTAAGCAACACAGGAGATAAGCAAAAGCAGGCCATGTCTCTCACACACGTATGTCCGGCTCTACACATAGAGTTCGGACACCATCATGTGTTCCACAGTGTGTCTCACCACACAGTGCAGAACAGCAGACACGAGAACAGAGCATCTGAAGTCTCTGCAAATCCACCTTCCCAATCCCCATGCAGGCAAGCAGATAAGCACATTTTTAGTCTCAGCAACTGCTTCATGCAATTAACAGACCCATTTACAATTCAGCTCTGAATTTGTTTTCACTCTCCCTTATTAAGTCCTGGTATAAAAACTGGTTCAGAAGCCTTTTACCCCCTCCTCTTTTTAAAAAGGACAAGATATACATTTATGTATAAAGATAAATATTTAATATTTATATTTAAAGCTACTTATGTACCTGAGACCAAGTCCAATTTCTCAGTCCACATAGTTAGTGCTTAGAGTAGGCTGGAGGAAAAAGTGAGTCCTTGCTGAGCTACCAAAGAACCCTACATGCAGCCAGGTTTATGATCAGGAATTCAATACATTGTTTTTCAGTATAATTTTTCTCATCTGCCTATTACATTTACTCACATCACATTCAGGAACACTTCAGGAGTCAGATTTTGTTCTCCCATCCTCCAGCATGCCTGAGTTGATGTAAGTCTTCACATGCTTTTTTTTTTTTAAATCGGCATTTAGTTGAAAACATACCATATAAGATAAATGAGAAAAAGCTATAGAAGAAAATGAGAATATTACAAAACACAAATATATCATATAATACTATGCAAAAGAGTTGTTTGGGTTAATAAAATGCAAGATAAAAGCAGCATTACAACAACAACTAAATACAGAACCTAGCTAAACAAATTTTCCTGTGGACAGCCATGACCTAGAAACATTAAGTTCTTTATTCTATATCATTACAATTTCTTATTATCGTATTATCACCTCCACTATTCCTACAAATACACACACACACACACAAACACACACACAGAATAATCAGAAACTGTCCACAGCCCCTTCTTGAGGAGTTTCCTTCTGCAATTGTCAGCCAGGTTTGTTCTCCCTGAGGCAGAGGCAGTCTGTATTCTCTTGTCTTTTTTCAGTTCACTCCTTCTGTTCATTATTAGCTCATAAATACCTCCCCAAAAAATACATTCACCCAGTTTTGGTCTGGAAACTGTTCATTTCTAGGACTGCAAATGTAATCTAAAAATCTTTCCTCGATCCTCCAATAGCATGTTTTATACATTTCAGCCAGAAAGATGTGTCTATCTTACAGGTTCAAAACTTGTTGTTGTGGGTTGGTATTTCTTAACTTGAAGTCTTTTATATGCCATAGTTCTAAAGAGATTTTTTTTTTTAATCACTCCAATGCCTCAATCTGGGATCCTATAATCATGCTGGGCCTCATCTGCTTTGCATCACTTGGCAATTTAGGTTGTGCAAGCTATATTAAGTGCTCACAGATTTTCATACGAATGGCATGTACAAGATGTTCCAGCTTACTCATGCTGAATCCACCAACTGCAATAGGCTGTTAAAGTCTTTTTTTTTAAATAGGTATTATACTCACAAATATCCCTTTGTTAAAATGTGAAGATGTTTGGAAATGCTGAAGTGAGTTCCTGCTCTGTGCACCCTTATGTTCCAAGGTAGTTGAGAGTTCTTGGTGCCTCTGTAAACTTCATGTTTTCAAGTCCAACAACCAACTACCTAAAAGTAACCTAACTGTTATGACACACCATCACCTTGTCAGAGTCAGATAATATACAGCTCTGAAAATCCGTCACCCACCCCAGTCATGCCTCACCCTTCTACTTTGGGTTTGTTTCTTATTCAATTCAGTGTGTATTCCCCATGGCATGTGGCATCTAAAGATCAGAGCTTCCCTGCTAGAAGTGGTACTTGGGTACCACTGGTCCTCCCCACTGATGTCCCAGCCACTTTTATCTTCTCTTCAAACCCAAACTCTCCACAGCAGTCTCTACTGCTTCAGCTGAAAAGTCCTAATGCCCTCCTGGGCTTTGTCCAAGATTTTAACATGCTCCTTTAATGTCACAGAGCTGGGTAATCTGTGCACATCAAAGAATATAAAAAACAAGCTGTCATTCAAACAGAAAACAAAAGATATTAATCATTTGGTATTATCACCACACCAGCACGTGTGTGCATATGACTAAGACATGAGGGAGGAGAACCATATGCACCAAGCTATTTGCAATGCAGACCTGAAGAGGTTTTCCAAATTAGGTCACGGATGACAAGAGAATCAATACAGCACACATAGACCCAGATGCAGTATTTTCACATTCCTCTTTTTAACAGAGATGAGGTGATATAAGGACCTCTTGGGCACAATTTATGCAATATGGGATTTCATAAGACTGAGGTAACACTGGTAACATTGTGAAGAAAAAAAAAATAGATTTTATGGAGTTTATTTCAGTTTAGTTCAGGAACTGGTGCTGCTCAATTGCCTTACTGACCAGGTGTCAGTAAAGAATCAGTAAAATCTATTTCCATCTATGTACAGCTGACATGTTACCAGTTTTTTTCTAGAAATAGACATTACTGAGGCTAGCTCTCTCTTCTTACTTTCTACTTGGATCACTGCAATCTGCTCTGAAGTTAGAAAATATTTGAAAAAATCAGTTAGCACAGAAGTAGGCAATATTTTAGAGGCAAACCACTTGGAAACAGCCATCTGTGCTCAATAATGGTAGGAAAATTTAGAAAAAATGCTACTTTTCTGTTTTTCAATAGTTCCATTCTTTTTTACCCTTTCTGCAGTGGACTTCTTTTCAATGTTAATTGTGGAAAAAAGATAGCTTTACAGCCAGATTTTGTGTGACAGCCTACACTAATACCAAGTCATTTGTATTGACCAGAGATCCTGGCCTCCCTGAGGTATTTTAAGCCCCATTTTTTTTTCAGCTACCTCACCTCTTCTAATCCCTACACTTTATTATCTCCCTTCTGCTTATTTTTCACTCTTTGCTTCCACCACCAAGACCACACAAGCAGCCAAGAAGTCAGTATGTTGGTTTAGGTGGGATGCAACTGCCAGCAACCTTCTTCAGTAAAAAAACTTATTCTCTCTTTATTCTGATAGAGCTTGGATTTTCTGACTGTTGGACAAAGCATAACCCTTCTTGCAGGTTTCTGAGGGAGACAAAATTTAGCATTAGTTGGTTGCTACTTATTTTAAATAAAGTAAGGTATAGCAATGATGTCTTTATTAAGCAGCAAACCATTTCTCTTCCTCACACATGTACCACATGCCTTCCTATATTTTCTTTAACCTAAAAAGGCATTTCTGTGGAGTAGATCACTGATTTCAGGTAAAGACAACTGAGAACTCACCATCTGTAAGATGTTTAAATATTCAGCAGGTCAACAGACAGTATGTGGTTATGAATACATCTGACCAGAAAAAAGACGGATTTACTGTTCCAGTGTTTCTCACCAGCATCCATTGTCTCCATAAGTGCTTCTTACCATTACACATGAAAAAAGGAAAAGTCCCTTGTGTTTACAATTAAAGAAATTAAACTGTTACTCAATATATAAGTTTGCTTTCCAAAAGTAAACAAGAATTTCTAAAATTCTAACTAAAAGCACATACATTTTTCATGGCAATTTCATGTTGTTGCAAGCCTTTCTTTTCCTATTCCTACTAGAATCTTCCTATTAGAGATGACTTAAGTAGCTAATATATCATAACTTTCAACTGGTAAATATCCATTTTTTCCCAAAAGATTATAAAATTACTCCTATATTCTATTATTTATATATTTTCTTCCACTCCCTTTCTCTGAAATATTTAAACAAACATTAGAAAATCCTATTTGTAGTATCAGCGGAAGCTCAGAAAGCTGTTAGGTCTATGTATGTAGACTCTCTTCACTGACCTCAATTATAAGGGACTAACGTCAAAACCAGTGACTAACACCTAATCTTAAACACTGAGCAAGTGTAACAGATCCTGTAACTATACCACTAGAAGAAATGCATTAGAGATGCACTAGAAATAAAAAATCACCAAAACAAAAAAACAAACCTGCTCAAAAAACCCCCAAAACAAAACAAATAAAAAAAGCAAAAAAGGAAAACAAGCCAGAACTATTAGGTGTCACATGAACTCAGAAGTCTTTTCTGCATGAGTTTATTTTTTGCAGGCCAGCACAGTGGGTGAGATCTCTCAGGGAAATGGAGTCTGTGCCTCAGCTTCCAGCCTGGTATCAAATAAATTGCCTCTGCTCTTTACCTGACACAGACACGATTTGGCAAATAAAGAGAAAAAAAGACCTGGCCCACTTGAATCCAGGGATTCTTCCCCAAATGCTCAGTTCCTAGCTGCATCCCACTACCTTTGATGTCAAAAAGCAGTCTGTTGACCACAGGACACTCCACTGTTTCCAGACACCAGAAAACCATCAGCCTTCCTCCTCGAATGATGAAGCTTGAGAACATACTTCAGCCAAGTCTCAAGACAATATAAAAATTAACATTTATGCTTCCAGTTCCCAGTTACTGATGAAATGGAGAAGCTGTTTGTCAAGAGCTGAGTCTGGCCTTTTTCAAAAAAATTCTCTTTAGCTCCTTAATTCAGGTGACCCATTATCTTGTAAACTGTAAGACCACTGGCTTACCCAAGAAGCAGGATCATAGGAGCAGGTGTGACCCACTCCTGAAGAAAATCAATGTAGTCCAGGTGCCTCCAGGTAATCACCTTTGCTAGCTAAAGAAATCTATAATTTGCTACCTTTGAACTCTTTCAAATAATTTCTTTGATATGGTCATTTGCTCTACAGCTTTTTAAGTCCTTTATCCTGCTAGCTGCTATTCATTTAAATGGTTTTCCTACCTGAGTAAAAGGTTGTGTTTATTTTACATTGAGCATTCCCAGAGTACTTCAAGCATGCACAATATGGCAGGTCTGGATTTGCAGATAAAAATTAGCAAGTCATCCTGCCTTCAGCTTTGACTACAGTCCTTGCTTTAAGCCAAACTGAGGATGGCAACAACTATGCACAGCTAATGCCTTTGGCATGATCCCACATGAAAGCAGCATGACTTTGGGAGGCTCAATGAAAAAGGAGCAAGGCAGGGTATTCTTTGCACAGCACGGCTACACATACATAGACATCATCTACTCATCCTGCTCTGCTGCTGCAAATTAATGTAGTACCAATTTCCTCACATTCCACTGCAGATGGATCTGGTTACCTTCCATGATTTTATTTGCAATATTATCAATATCTCAGAAATAATTATGGTTTGAATACATGTATTTTGCACTGGTTCTGCTACCTTTCAGTCCTATCATGTATGCCTTCATTATATCAACAGTGATTAAAAAGAAAAAAGAAAAGCATGCCTGAAGTAATTTGTGGTTCTACTCTTAAGTAGACATGTATGAAACTAGCTGATGTTTATGACACAGATCAGGAGTGATGGAGTGTCTATTTCTGACTGTTTTAAAAGAATTACACCTCTTCTAGAGGAGTGTCCTCTTCCCTTTTGAGCATGGTTCTGTTTGTTCCTGCCTTACAGAACAGAGTACATCAAAGGAAAATAATAATGTATTTTGGCAGCTACAGCTAACAAAGAAAGCATCTACTTTAAGACTTGAGGACAGCAAACTAAGGTTAAGTTCATCATGTCCTAGCCAAGAAACTTGCAAAGAAGGTATGCTTACAGTGAAATCAAAGCGGGAAGCCTAGCCCACAAATTTCAGTTATCAAAATTGTAGGGAAGGCAAAACAGAGCTCAAAAGAGGCTGTGGAATTGAAAGCAATTAGCCTTCAGTGACTTTTTTCAGTTTGAGAGTCCTCATAAAAAATTATAAAAATAAAGTATCTTCTCTCTCATGTCTTACTTCTCTGGATATAAAAAAAACATACCAGGAGATGAGGATTGTCTCGAACTGCAAGGAGGTCTCTGCTTTGAGTGACTGTGGCTCAAGAATGATTTCAGATACAGCAACTCAGGCTGCTTCTAAGAACTTGCAAGTGCCCTCCCTAGAAGCAAAGCTGAAATCAGTGGGATAATCCACGTGGTCTGGTTTCCATCTGGACTACAATGTATTTTAGCATTTAAATTGAGTCTTTCTACAGCATCAAAGCAGAAGGCATAGACCTGGGGCTGAAGCTCTTCAAAGCTCCACTCTCTCCAACCACATGCCTTACTGCTTTGTATTTTAGGAACTAATGACAAGATGCACACAATTAAGCTGTCAGGAACATCCCCAACAGCTCAGAGACAATCTCAGCATAGAGGATTTTGCTCACTATGGACTGTCCTTTGCACCTTTCAAACAAGTACCCAAAATCCTCGAGCCTACTTTGCAGTCAGAACTCTCTCCATTTTTGGCTGATATTTTTTCTATCTGCACCTTCCTTTCAAAAAAAAAAAACAAAAAAAGAAAAGAAAAAAAAAAAGAAAAAAAATCAAATTAAGAAAATTCCTGTAAAAGGTAAGTGATAATTTAAACTGCCTGACTGCATTTAAACTCCTAAATTGAGTGTCCACTGCCTAAAGAGGCAGAAAAAAAATTGTTTACTTCAACAGCTATCCTAAATATGACAGAAAAGTGAATATAGCTATTAAAATTATTATTCTCAGCAAAAACCTTTTAGAGTAACTGAAGTAAGAATTATTTGAAGTCAGCAATATTTTTCCATGTAGGAACCCAGAGGATTTCTTAAAATGCTGAGCATTCTTGCTAGTGTTCTATCTGAACTGAAATACATTATTTGCCTATGATCCTAGTACAGAAAAAAAAATCTATTGTTAAGTAAAATTGTAAAAGTAGCTACACTTATTTAGCTATTGCTAAACAATAAATAGCATAAAATAATTTAGAAAAGTTTAAAATCTGTGTCTTTAACACCATGCAACAACAGAGGTAGACTGTATTTAACTTTTACCTGAAAATTCATGCAACAACACCTTACAAAGATGAATATATAATGGATAAGACCTGCACAGTCTGGTTTAAACTGCAAACAGCCTAAGTCGTCGAATCACTCTCCCAACCAGCCTAATGTGTACAAAACTTCAGTGCACAAACTGCAGTTATTTTGAACACTGCATGTGGGCACAAGCAATAACCACCTGTTAAAGTGCTCCTACACGACATTTCAAAATACATTTTCTCCGGTACTGCCAGTAGCTATTTTTGGCACATGCTCTTATTTTGTAAACTCTTTCTCCTCTACTACCTCCACTATTATCTTGACCAAGCACTTTCCTCCTGCTCTGAAACTACACATTGAACACAAACAGAACCAAAATCCAGAATCTGAGGATCAAGCAGGCATGCTATGACTGTAGCTACAGCCATGCAAATCCAAGGTGTGGAGCTCCTATGGATTTGCACGATGTGGGAGGTAAGAAATTGCTTAAGTCTGAATCAAAGAGTCTAAACTGATAGAACAATTGAGAGAGAGTCTCAATAAAATAAGATACAGCCAACGATTTGCATTTAAAAGAACAATTGCAATTTTCATTTAAAAGAACAATGATGAACATTTGGTAAACATCTCTTTGCAATGTAATTATGAACAATTTCATTCAGGAAAAAATTGCCACTTGAAATTATTTTCTTTACTGACAAGATTCTTAGGGAAAAAATTAATCAATTTTATGAAATGTATTTAGCAAGATTTAAACAGGAAAAAAGATCAGGCCATTTGCCTTCATGTACTATTTGATCAGATAGCATGTAATAGAGGTGACAAAACCCTTTGAATTTTCCTCCATTACTTGAAGTTCAGCTAATTTTCTTATGCAAATAAGGGCTAACTAGTTACTTTTAAAATTCCATCTCTTTTGACTACAAAAACTCTAAATAGATTATTGGTAGCTCTCGAGTTTAAGTAGTTTTGAGCGTATTCTCATCTCAGTGCACAGACAGCTACGCATAAGCCTCTCATGAAGGATAAACCGCCTCTCATTGAAATGAGAATATACCCCTAAGGGTTTCTGAATTAAATTAGTTTCGTTATTCATCTAAATTATTTTATATTTTCATGACACATTAACATAGTCTCTGCAGCATCATGGTAAAGGCAGGTATACTCCTGATATACTCCTCATAATCTGGACTATATGATGAAAACATACAAGGCTGTGCAGTCCTAGCACACCTGTTAAAAGGTGGGGGGTTGGAAGATGCATTCTCAAATCAACTTCACTACGTACCTCTGTCAGTGCTCAAGGATTGTTTGCTATTTGTCAGAACTTTTCTGTTATTTTTTAACACAGCTTAAGGCACATTTTTGTCAGTCAGAAGATAGGCAAGAAATTCTATTTGACAGAATAAATGGTGATGCCTAGAGAGGCTACCTAGAACAGAGGTTAAACAGTGTTAAAGGAATAAAGTAGGTACTCATTAAAAAGGGTACA
>VRYO01001463.1:49006773-49054667 GCA_009812075.1 Sialia sialis
GCAGGCAGGCACACGTCCCTTGGGTCTGTCCCTCCTGATTTTATGGAAAAAGTTGCGAAACTTGTATGTGGATCAACGTTGCAAGAAAAAGTGCACCTTATAATCCGGTGTGCCTTATATATGAAAATAGTTTGGAAATTTACCGTTAACTGATACTGCGCCTTATAATAGGGTGTGCCTTATGGTCGTGAAAATACGGTACTAATGCAGTACAAAATCTGGGAAATATGAAAGCTAAAACTTAAGCATCAATGGAATATCTGAGAATCAGGTTAAAAGGAGACAGAAACAGCACAAAAACTCAGTCCAGGGCTCATTAATCCAAAGTTTGACTGTTTTTCGCTGCAGGGTCCAGCATATACTAGAAATATATATGATCTAGATCCTGACCTTCACGTCAATTTTTTTTTTTTTTAAATATCCATGTAACCAATTTGTCAGTTTGTGTTACACTGCCCCTCTATCCGTACGACAGATACTTGTCTATCTGCCTTTGGCTATGAACTCTAAACTTCTGAGTTTAAAGCTATTCCTAATGTTTCCTTGGCTCACTCTCAACTCATTTAGAAACCAATTAACTGATCAACAAACCAAAATACACTTGAAATCAAGACCTCACATACTTTGTTCGCCCATAAACCTTAATAATGAGCAAATAAAAATTACATACATATCAATGAAATCCAGGAGACATGAAAAAGAAAATATTTTTTTTTGTTTTGCAAACCCATGTGCCTCTGAGGATAACAGGAAGAGAGTAAAGTAATAATTTTAATGTTTGTCTTGGTGCTTATTATTTCCCCTTCCCCATAGTTCTACAATTCATGTTATTGCTATAGTATCCATTAGGGAGAAATTTGCTGAACAACTTTTTCAGTTGTATCTGAGCAATTTATTTCTTTAAAATTTCCTCAGAATAATAAAAGCATTTTAAAACAAAATATTTATTGTTTTTTACTGTACATTTAACATATCCTGGTTTGAAAAACAGGAAATTCTATAAGGCAGTGGCTAGAACTTGACCTTTAATTCAAAACAAAGGTGAAAAGAATTAATTTGACCCCATCTGTAGATTAATATACACTCTGTTTTGGACATGAGGTCCTTAGATCTATGGGTTGTGTAGGTCCATACTCACTTGGGATGTGACACAGTGCTGAGCACCTCATGGCATGTTACAAAAATTCTCATTTCTCACAAACATCAGCAGGAAATAAAGTCTCTCAACCTACAGGACAGGTAGTACCTTAAACTGCTAACAGAGCAGTCTCTTTCCAAAGTATTTACCAGTATTTATCATTTATCATGTATTTTTGTTTAGAAAATCTACATAACTAACACAATTGTATAATTTTGCAAAGGAGATTAAATCCTTAAGCCACACTGCTTCTTTCTAGATGTCCCAGAACATCTTTCCAGATGTTCTAGATGTTTCTAGATGTTCCACATACATTTCATATAGCCAAACCCCTAGCTAAGTGGGAGAAAATGTAACTTGGAGGATAATCGGATACCAATCTCGTTTAGAAGTCATTCTTTTCCGTAGGATTAACATTTATTTAAAAATCTGAAAATATTCATACAGCAGGAAAACAGAATTTATAGTATACTGAAACAAACTTTCTGCCTTAAATTGTGGTAATTTGGACATTTCAAATTAAATCAAAATGACAAAACAAAGTCTATGGGAGCATTCATTGTTCTGCAACTGCCTCTTAAAAGTTGTACACAATTTTAAATAAAATACCAAACATATAAAAATCAAACTCTATATACCAGCAACTCTTTATTGCTTATATTAGCTTACAGTAATTTCACGATTATAAGCCGCACCTGAATATAAGCCGCACTTCCGGGTAGCTGGGAAGACCATGGGATCTGTCCATATATAAGCCGCACCCGAATATAAACTGCACCTTTTTTTTTTTTTTTTTCCCCGCCCAGCAGGTTGAGGGTGCTGCTGACAAGACAGGCAGCGCACGGGCAGCAGGGGCGAGGTGCAGCGGCGCCGAGCGCGGGCCGAGCGGGCGGCGGGGGGGCCTGGCAGTGGCAGGGGATGCGGGCAAGGGCGGGGACAGGCGGCAGCGCTGAGCACCGGCCGCGCGGGCGGCGGGGACAGCCGGAAGCGGCAGGGAGCGGCGCTGAGCGCCGGCACCGGGATTGGCGCCGGCAACGGCAGCAGCACCGAGCGCCGGGAGCATCGGGAGCTGAGGGGCAGGGAGCGGCCCCGGTAACAGCAGCAGCTCTGAGCACCGGGAGCAGCGGGAGCTGAGGGGCAGGGAGCGGTGCTGAGCGCCGGCACCGGGAGCGGCGCCGGCAATGGGAGCAGCGGGAGCGGCAGCAGCGGTGGGGGCGGGAGCTGAGGGGCGAGGAACGCCTGTTCCCCTTGCGGCTCATACTTCCGCCTTGGCAATTCTCCTGAAATTGTCCATAAATAAGCCGCACCTGAATATAAGCCGCACTACTGGGTAAGCTGGATTCTTCAATGAAAAAGGTGCAGCTTAAATTCGTGAAATTACTGTACATTTCACACTCATTACAAAATAGAAATATTAAAGTAATATTGAACCCAGTGGCTTTCCTTGGCAACTAACTTTTTTTTTTCCCCTAGGACACAGTGAAAACAGTTTTTCAAAGTCATAAATGGATTTGGTTATCTACCTTCTGTTAATTTAATAGATAAAGCAGAAAACTCTCAGTGTTGGTTTTTAATGCCTAAGATAAAAATGACTGATCTTACCAGGACACACTCTCTTACTATTGATTTAAACATATTTTGCATACAGAATGATTGCATCCCTCATGGAGTTTCAGTAAGCATTCCAGAACATTTTTTCAGGATATTCAGAGAATATGCTCACTCAGACAGGAATTTGGTTCTGGCCTTAGATACTCTCCAGAAACACTGAGCAGGCAGGACAAGGAGATGAGAAACACTTGTGCCTTATGTCAGCAGTAACAGTGTACACTGGACTAATGTGACTCAGAAGGATGCATCTCACACCAAAACCTTTCAAAGTTCCTGTTCTGTCAGGACAGTTAGTCTGCTGCATTGGCTCACAGCTGCACAGCTGCAGAAAAATGTTCCTTTCCAAGAGTAAATTTTCTGCTTCTGGTCTCAGCTCAGAGATTTCCCTGCTTCTTTTCTAACCTGATTCCCTCCAGGTGCTTTTAAGAAGAAAACTATTTTAAGCAGAAAATTAAAACATGCAATGCAAAATATTCCCCAAATTCAAATGAGCTGGCTTCTAACACCGGGTGTTATCCAAAAGGCTTCTTCTGACTCAATTCTGCTGTTCACTAAGGTGTGAAAAATGCACAAATAAGAACACTAAGGCAGCAAGGGAGATCACAGCCACTAAAGACAGCAGCAGTATCAGAGTGTCAATGTCTTTGCTTCATCAGTGGGAGGCTCTTAAAATGGAAGGCTACAGTATGGACTACTGCATTTACAGGTTATTGTAAGAAAGTCAAGCAAATCTGCACCTCAGCAGCAGTTCTTAAAATTAGAGTGGTAACTAAAACAGATGTGAAAGTGAGATGAAAAACTACTTTAACCACACAAGAAGTGTACTTTGAAATCCCAAGGGATGGGAGAATTGTTCAATAGGACATTAAAACCTCAAGCAAAAGGGGGTCTCCAAGTTGTTTTTAACACTCACATTTAAGTGAGATCTATAGTTATGCCACCAGTGGATCAAGAAAAGTAAAAAGCATATTTCAAGCTTGCTGAGCACGTGCTGTGCAGGCCAGATTCTTCTGGAACAAACAGACATTAAAATATAAACCCCTACTACTCTGAAGTAAGAAAGTTAAGAACTTAGATCATTAAGATAAATTGACAATATTATGACTCCATAGCAAGATTAATGTAGTCATATAATCTGACATAATTCTCATCTTCAGAAAGGCTTTTAAAAGCCCTTGCTGTATTGTTAAATTAGATCTTTCTAACCTCTAAACTTCACAGCACAGGAGTTATTGAAGCTTTATATCCTATGTTATAGGATGCATGCACACTTTGTATGTTTACATAAAGTAAAAATCTCTGTAAAGAATACATTTATAAATCAAAAGGAACTCTGGATATGAGATTTATGTCAGAGATTGTTTCTATCAGTCATACTGACAAGTTGTCCAAACCCTGTGCCATCAAATGTGTTAAACTGAGTTCTCCAAGGAAAGAAGCCATGTTGGTACAGCTTCGGAAAGAATATGTAAAAATATATGAAGACAGTGAATTTTTCAGGCCCTTGGAGACTCTTAACATTTATCAGAACAGCCTTCATGTTTAACACCGCTCCCAGGGTCAGCGAAACATGACATGTAGCCTCTGTCCACTGTAGCCAGACATGGACCTCTATATCAGATATATATTACCAAAGACTTCTTATAGCTCTTTGATGCTAAAAAAATTCAATTATTATGTTATGAACACGAGCATGACAGCATAAATAATAGTAAAGCATGTATAAATATAAATTAAAAACATTGCTGGCCCCCAAGTCATATACTTTGGAATATGTTCTGAATCTCAAAAGCATATGTGTTTTAGTTTGATGCATTTCATGTACCGGCTTTCACAGCGTGTTCTTATTTCCACTGCATCATGAACAGGCTAATAGCTCCCAAGGGAACTGACATTTTATTTGTATTTTTTCAGTAAGTTACTGAAAATGATATTGTCGTGCAGGCATTACATAGTTTATGCTCTAAATGCTTGGAAAAAGAAATAGAAGTAAAATAGGACTACATTTTGCATGTCTATATTTTGCTTGTTTGATAGCATTCAATTATCTCATCTACTTCTCTTTTAGAAGCCTGCTTCAGCTAGTGGACTGGACTACACTCCATACAGAAGCAGATTACATCCCACACAGCTGAACCATACACATCTATTCATCAAGGAATGCAAGTGACCAGTGCAATGATCAGGGATTTGAAGGAGAGCACAGCAATTTTTTCCATCCGGATCAATGTTATAGATGCAAGATGTGTGCAGATTTTAAGCAAAACACACAGTTTAAATGCATAGAGGAACATATGAGGCACATAGGATGGAGAGGCAAAAGAAAGCACATTGGGATTATCAAATGAAAGAAATGATAGCTTTTCAGAACAGATCTCCATCCTGAAATATCTCATCTCCTTGTTCTAGAACATATTTCCATTATTTACCCTTGGGGTGGCAAGCAGCATCTTGATTCAAGTAAGGCAAGCAGTGATGATGACAACAATAAAAATGAAACCGTTCAGAAGTAAGGAGCAAGAAAGCTCACAGTAACAGATTTACATCGGGTGTTTAGTCTCACAGAAGCAGCGCCCAAGATTTTCAGGTGACTGATCTTATCTGAAAGGAGAGCTACCAAAATGCCAGAAACCCTAAATTGTGTGTCCTTCTGAAGCCCAGGCACAAAATTATTCAATTTTTAACTTCTTATTAAGAAATGTGAAAATTGCTTCTTAGCAAAAATAAGAAGTCAGCAATGAAGCTGCCTCCCTTGGAGAAGATATGGAACTGTACGTCAGCTATAGGTGCATGACTGAACTCAGGTATATTTCTGCTGTATCTCCCCCCAAAAAAAAAGCATTGTTTTTCAAGAGGCACCTCTCAGCATGGCTCAGAAAGTCCATCTGTAACTATAGGTGCAGTGATAACAGTGCCCCACTGCAGCTCCTAAGCAGGAGAGGTCCTATAAAGAAGGAATACAGCCTGAAGAAGTTTAAAGCTTGTCCTTCTAAAGTACAGTAATTTCACTACTATAAGGTGCACCAGATTATAAGGTGCACTTTTTTTTTTGCAGCAAGGATCCGCAGGCAACTTTGGCAAACTAACGATTTAGTAACGGAATCACGCAATCGCGGGGTTTACTGGAAGGTGATCAATTTGCAAACTTTTTTCATGGATCAGAGCAGCCTTTAATCGCAGCCCCAGGTACCCTCCCAATGCCGCGGGCCCCGGCACTCCCACCCGCTCTTCTCCCATATCCCACAGCTGTCCCCAGCACCGGGTTGCTTGCTGCCCTCGCTGCTCTTGCGGCTCACACCTGCTCACGGTCATTTGATTGCGAGCTTCATGTTTGTTGCTGCGCAATGTGAAATAGTGTCCTAGTTTGGAGAACGGGTGTCTGTTAAGAAGGGCAGTAGCCTCTCTTTGAAATGGAGAATGTAAACCCCCTCCTTCCAAATTATTATAATTTTGAAATCAATGGGCCCTCAGACAAAGATATGGGAGTTAGGAATAACAGTTCTTTACTAAGAAAATTGAAGTAGAAATACAATACTGCAAAGAAACAAACCCCAAACCCTGACAAAGTCAGAGCACAACCTGACACCCCGTCAGTCAGGGTATTGGTAGCAGTCCCATTAAATGGTGATTAAAGTTCTCCTGCAGTGACAGATGTGGTTCAGTTGAAGTAGTGGTCCTGGAGACGGGTGCAGTCTGAAGATCCAGTGATGATGTGGAAAAGTCCAGTTTTCCTCTGGAATCCAGGGGAAAAAAGGGCTACCTTAGTGTCCCAAAACCTCTGGTTTTATCTTGGCAAGAAATGTTGGGCTCTTCTCCCCGGCTGGAGCATCTCCCAATGGGATGAAGTAATTTTATCAGTCTCACAGTGAGACTCAATGGGCCATTAGCAGAAGATAACTCCCTGAAGTACGAATGGGTTGTGAAAAGATAAAGAACAATGCCCCACCTGGTTTCAGTGGATGGCCCATTAGCAGAATATCTCCCATGGAGATAAGGATCACTGCCCCCACCCTCAACAGATGGTGATAGAATAGATACCTTTAACACATCCTGTATTGTAACCCAAGACAAACAGAAATTGTTTTGAGATCCCTTCAACAGTCAACCTTTTTCCATATATAAGGCGCACTGGACTATAAGGCGCACTTCCGGGTTTTGATCAAAATTTTAGGCTTTAAGATGCACCTTATATTTGTGAAATTACAGTAATCTTTTATGGTTATATGGTGCCTTTCTCACAGATGTTTTCCTGAGTCAAGAAGCTTGAAGATATATTGCAGAAAACATCACTCTAATCTTCACCTGTCCCGGGTTGATGTTGTGTCTAGTGGACATATATCCCAATCGTGTGTTAACGTTCACGATGAGGGATAAGGGGTGGAATGTCCGGGGTTGATGTTGTGTCTTCTCCCTGCTTCCCCAGCCGGGCGCGGTGGTGCACGCCTGTAGTCCCAGCTGCCGGGGAGGCTGAGCCCGACAGATTGCTTGAGCCCACGAGTTCTGGGCTGCTGTGCGCTGTGCCGAGCGGGCGTCCAAGCTAAGGCCGCCATCAATATGGTGACCCGCGGGGAGCTGTGGGACACCAGGTTGACTAAGGAGGCGTGAACCAGCCCACGTCGGAGACGGAGCAGGTCAAAGCTCCCGTGGCGGTCAGTTCTCCACCAAGTACGTCCTGGTCCTTGAGCAAAGGCAATCCCACGAATGGGTTTGCCTGTACTCGAGGCAGGGTTAACCCATACTATCTTCCCTAGCAAACTTCTGACATGTGCCACTGGGACTTTATCCCCATCTACTATATTAAGGGACTCAGACTGGGCAGGACCTGCTCGGTTGGTGGAACTTCGGGTGTTAACTAACCAGGTGGCCTTTGCTAAATGCTACTTCCAGTTTTTGAAAGATTCCCCACCTAATGCTTTCAAGGTGGTTTTTAATAATCCATTGTACTTCTCTACTTTACCTGCAGCTGGTGCATGGTAGGGGATATGGTACACCCACTCAATGCCATGTTCCCTAGCCCAGGTGTTGATAAGGCTATTCTTAAAATGAGTCTCATTGTCTGACTCAATCCTCTCAGGGGTACCATGCCTCCAAAGGACTTGCTTTTCAAGGCCTAGGATGGTGTTACGGGCTGTAGCATGAGACACAGGGTAGGTTTCCAACCATCCGGTGGTGGCTTCCACCATGGTCAGCACGTAGTGCTTGCCTTGGCGGGTTTGAGGCAGTGTGATGTAGTCAATCTGCCAGGCCTCCCCGTACTTATATTTGGACCATCGCCCCCCATACCAGAGGGGCTTCAACCGCTTGGCTTGTTTGATGGCAGCACACGTTTCACAGTCGTGGATAACTTGAGAGATACTGTCCATGGTTAGATCCACTTATAGGTGGCATCTCTGCCCTGGTGACCTGAGGCATCATGGGCCCATCGTGCTAGGAACAACTCCCCCTTGTGTTCCCAATCAAGGTCTATCTTTGACACCCCTATCTTTGCAGCCTGATCTACCTGCTGATTGTTTTGCTGCTCTTCATTAGCTCTACTTCTGGGGACATGGGCATCTGCATGGCGAACCTTTACAGGTAGTTTCTCTAACCGGGTAGCGATGTCTTTCCACTCTTCAGCAGCCCAAACTGGTTTTTCTTTACGCTGCCAGTTCGCCTCTTTTCATCTCTCTAACCATCTCCACAGAGCATTGGCTACCATCCAGGAATCAGTGTATAGATAAAGCTTTGGCCACTTCTCTCTTTCTGCAATATTTAGGGCCAGCTGAATGGCTTTGAGTTCAGCAAATTGACTTGATCTACCCTGTCTTTCAGTGGCCTCTGCGACCCGTTGCGTGGGGCTCCATACAGCTGCCTTCCACCTCCGATTCATCCTTACAACGCGACAGGAACCGTCGGTGAATAGAGCATAACGTGTTTCCTCTGCTGGCAGCTGGTTATAGGGCGGGGCTTCTTCAGCCCAGGACATGTTCTCACATATTAGCATGACCAAATCTAAGAGCCAGAATACTGGGACTAAGTGAAATTTATTCCTATGTTGCACTCCAATGTTAAATTAAAACTGAATTACAGTTAAGCAAATGAAACAGCAAAGAATGTTCATAATGGAAAAATATTTTGATAGACAAGCACTATAGATTGCAAAGGGAATACACTCAGGGTGTAGAGAGGCAGCTCATTAATGCAACAGAGAAATACTTGTTAAAGTTTGGTGTAGGTATAATCTCAATGGCTTTTAGGGGTAAATCCCATGGCATTCATCCAAGCAAAACTCCAAGTGAAGTGAATGACCGTTTTCCCTAAAGACTGCAACATTTGGCCCTTAGAAATACAAAATAATCAACAATAAGCAGCTTGGATCATTTGAATCCAATAGTAAATTAATTTACATAAATACCAAAAAGAAAAAATCCCTTTTGTTAGCTAAATAAAGTTAATACACTCCTAAAAGTCTACTTTATTTCTACATTTACTTGTAACTTATACATTTAATGTACAAATATCATAGTTTAGTTACTTAGAAACCCAGACTAAGCTTGTAATAATAGCTACTGGCAGAACATATTTAAACTGTTGATATTTCACTGCAGATACTGCAGTTCACAGTCCATAAGTCAGGGATAAAATGTTTCTAACTCGTTAGAAATGTAATAGAATTCAGGCTCTAAAAACAGATTTTACAGAGACAAACCTTATGTAGGGATTTAGAACATCATACCTACGGACACTGAACTAAATTGGCTTAAATTGATCTCCTGAGTATGCTTTAAAATGAGGTGGTTTCTCACATCACAGTCCCAAATCCAGATTCTACTGAAGAAGGAAGACTCCCACTGAGATCAAAGCAGACAAAAATTTAGCACATATTTAATCCTAAAATTGACGGTAGGATATATATGAAGCCGGTGTACTTTTATCACCAAAGTATGCTATCTACCGATAACCAAGCTTCTGAGTATTATGAGTTTACATAAACAGAGATTTCTGTCTCACACTGATCTTTCTTTTCTTCCCTCCCTTAGTCCATTCTGCCTCCTCTGAAGCATTACCTTCCTTCATTTCTGTGCAATACAACAATTCAAGCATGTGAATCTTTCATAAAATATTTCATCACAGACAGCTAGAAGATCAATTTTCTTATTTTAAACAATGATACGTGAAGTGTATTCTCAAAAACCACAAAATGGTAATACAGAAAATAAAGAAAAACTTAGGAAAACACATGACATTTCAGAAGAAATTCAGTTATACAAAAAAGGACATTAATTTCACTCTTAAGAAAGTACTTGAGCCTGAGAATTAACTCTGCAAAATCATTAATGACTCCTGTATTATAAGAAGTCTTCCTCAATTAGATTGGAAGAGGCCTCTAGGTTCCCAAATATTTCTCTCTTGTTATCACACATAACCGCATCATATAAGCTCTTAGATAAACTTAGCAAATTTAATCTGAAAACCAGTCTTGGACTGTTGCTCTAAACCCTCCTGTAATTCGAAGTAGTAATTATCTTTTTCCTGTTTTCCAGCCCGTAACTATCCATGTGTGGGTCATCTTGTGTATATACCACCACTATCCTTTGACTCAGACAGCTGTTCCCTTCTCGGCATTCAGCTCAGCTCCCTGCACACATATAAAGAGCCATTTTGTGACTTTCCAGGCTTAAGAAGAACAGCCTTACAACCTATTTCTTTTTTTTTAATATGGTCTTTTGACAAATGTGAACCTTATTTTGCCAATGAGTGATTAGATTTACAGTTATTCAGATGAAATTTAACCCCTAAGATTGTGCAGTAAAATGCATTCTTTTGCCCCTTCCATGTCAAATAAAGTAAGTAAAACTACGCTTCTCAGTCATGAGGAAGTTGCAGGTGTCATGGAAATTTCATCAGCATAAACAGAAAAGCTTGGAAGAGATCATAGGTCTTTGGAAGAGTGAAGATCATTGAATTATAGAATGGTTTGGGTTAGAAGTGACCTTCAAATCAATCATCAGGTTTCAACCCTCCTGCTATGGACAGGGACACCTCCCACTAGACCAGGTTGCTCAAAGCCTAATCCAATCTGACCTTGAACACTTTCAGGGATGGTAAATCCACAGCTCCTTCAGGGACCTTGCCCCAGTTGCCTCACCATTCTCATAGGAAATAATTTTTTCCTAATATCTAATTAAAACCCTTTCAATTTGAAGCCATTCCCTTGTCCTGTCAGTTCATGCCCTCGTAAAAAGTCCCTCTCTGAATGTTTTAGGCCCCTGGTCTAGTACTTCCAGTACTGGAACATTCCTCTAAGGTCTCACCAGAGCATTCTGTTCTCCAGGCTGAACAGCCCCAACTCTCTCAGCCTGTCTTCCTCCAGGATCATCTTCAATGACAATGACAACCAAGACTAGAGGGAAGCTGCAGGGTCTGGTGATCTCTGGTAGAGGCACTGTTGATATGAATGAAGAGATTTCCTTGGCAAGAAGGAAGAAACAAGCACACAGAGCATAGGCAGACAAGATGTGGCAGAAGGGTCATCTTTACAGGTGTCACTGGAGCTTATACGTCTCACTCATCCCTGCCCATTCAGGCATAAACCCCACCTTCCTCCTAGACCATTCCCCTCCCTTCAGCAGCATCTACTTGTCATCTGACTCACCCCAGCCTCAACCCCATGTGCCTTCTGGAGTGCTGATGTGAGAGCAGGTGGCTCTGGGACGAGTGACTTGGATGCACACAGGGCCCAGAACCATGGCACTTCAGTACAGGCAGAGCAGCACACTCCACCTCTGCCAGCAGGCCGGCTTCCCAGGAACACACCATGCTCAGTCTGCATCTGAGGAAATCTCTGTCCTTGCATGTTCTGTGTTACGAGTGGCCTCTGCCCACATTCAAACTGTTATTACAAGCCTCCCTAGTCACTCTGCACTCAGCTAGTCACCCACATTTCTCTCGCAAACAATGAATTCCCAAATCAAAAGAAATAATCTGAGTAAGTCTTCAAGCACTAGCAATGCTTGCACACTGATCTCTTGCACATTGTAAAGCTAAACTTCTTCCCATTTCTGCAAACCTAGTCCTCCTCTGAAGTCTAGATATCTCCAAAACATTGACTCATTCCTTCGCATACTCCCACACTTTGTGCCAGGGTGACAATGAAATACCAAACCACAACAAATCTGAAGACCTAACTTTGAATGAATGCAGATTCTCCCTATCCAGTACTGCTCCTTTCACCACAATGGTATTTCCCTTGCCCATCTCTTGTCTCGCCCATATCTTGTCCATCTCAATTCTTTGCTGTTCATGTTTCATAAGTTCTCACGTGGCCCTGAAAGTGCTTTATTTAAGCTCATCTTGATGTCTGCCATATTTTTTTTTTGCATTAAACACTCCTCACTGATTATTTGAAAGGTAGAGATCTGCCAAGTCCATACAAAATTCTTGCAACTTTTTAATGACCTCCAAATTTCCAAATTTTCTCTCCAGCAATCATTTTATCTAGGTATTAACCAATATTAAGTCAAAATAAAGGTCTTGCCACTGCACATAATATTTATGTGAAGGGGAAAATTATTGGCAACTATTCCACACCTCCCTTATCTGCAACTGATGGACATTCACATATGTCCTGCAGTCACTAAGTGCTTGTTATGCCTCATCTTTGCTCTCATAGTCAGTAGCACCCTTACTGACAGCAGAAAAAAGGTTAATGTACCTTTCAGTCTACACTTAAATGCCTATAATAAAATTGCTGCTTAATCTTCCCTTGGCATACCTCATTCCTTGTTTGTTTTTGTTCCTTTGGCTGAAAAATTGCTTCTTGAAATATCTCCTACTATATGTAACTAACCCCTGCTTTTAGCAGATTCTATTCTATCTTTTAATGGATTTATTTTTTATTAGCCTAGAAAGAATGGAACAGACAGACTTCCTTCCTAATTCTAAATAATTTCTAGAGAATAACCATTTCGTTCAGCTAAATGAGGAAACACCTCCTACTGGGATTTCTTTTTGGCCACTAGTTTCAGATAGATTCTTCCATGATAAAGGTAATGGTGTTCCCCTCCCTCTGAAAAAGTCCTGAATTTATTTGCTCATCAACTTCCCTATGTGCTTTTCCCAGTACTTCTAAATATCCTGTTTTGAAACTGAAGACCTGAAACATAATGTTAATACACTTTCATTTATGTTTCTATTTAAATCGAAATGAATGAGCTTGTGAGCACTCAATTCAAAGGTGTTTTTACAACTTTATTTTAAAATAAAATTATTTTTCTAGTAATGACAACTTGCTAACTAAAGAGCAAAGCATTTAAGGTATTGCACTGACAACAGCATATGCTCCCCATTCTCCACTTCTGAATTTCTGTGAGCATTTTATCTTTCCTCATAACACTTTAAAGATCTCAATCCACCCTGAATTCTTCCTCTGGAGTTTCCAGGTGGGTCTCTCTTCATAACCAACAGTTTCTTTTATCACTTCTCCCCAAAGATTTTGATCTAACAGCTTCTTTTACTTACGCTACTCTTTCTTGCAAGTTTGTGGCATGACTAATTAATCATTTTAAGAGCTGCCAGTGTATGTAATGAAGTTACTGTACATTATTTCCATGGACAAAAAGAAAATCTAGCATTGCAAGAGACTACAGATGTGATATCTAATAAAATTTGCTTTATGGCTCAGACAAATAAAAGTATCAAGTTATTGACATGAACACTAAGAATAAAAAGAAATTAGATCTGCATTCCAGCATCCCATAAGATGTTTCTTCACATTAAATAAGCAGGGCACACTTGACTTGCTAACTTCATTTATCTATGTTGCATTGTTTCTCAGAATTTCTTTGTACTTTCAAACTAAACACCCAACCAAGACCTTGAGGAGGTTTTATATAGTGCAGCAGTATATCCACAAACTATGAATATTTTTAAGGGCACCAGAATAAAATGTTAATTATTATTATTATGATACACATAAAACTGATATACAGAAACTGGATGTAAATACATCTCTTATTTAGAATTAGCCAAAGGGACAAAGTGGAGACCATGCACCTTATAAATTGTTGTATCATTCCTTCCTTCTGCACAAAAGAAATTATTGCTAAAGCAACACAGCTGTATGGTGAATAATTCATGTTTTGCTACTTGTCAAAGAATTTTCTATTAAAAATATAGGGAATTTTCCATTCACAAAATATAGGGAATATCATATTACAGATCTGTAAAACTAGCAAATGAAAGGGAAAAAAACCCTAACACAAAAGTTGTACCTAACTCAAAGACGGCCATTAATTTAAAACATAAACATTTGCTTCCTTAGTAGTTTGAAGTTATTCAAAAAGAGAAAACAAATAGAAGATAGTGAGCAATAAACATAAGCAGCAAAGAGGAATCAGGAAATAAAAGGATACTTGGTTACAGTACGTTATGCTTTAGATATACTTCCTTTGATTTTTTTTTCTTTTAAGATTCATTTGTAGGTAGAGATACCAAAACAAAAATTCACTGGGGCAAGGAAAATTGCATTCTTCTTGCTTTACTTCCTTTAGCTCACCTATATATTCAATACACTCATCACTTATTTCTTAAAAAATTGGTAAATCTGCATGATGAAATCTTTTTGTGAAGTTACTGTGGTCTGTCACAAACTACTTAATATATCAAGAGTATATAAAACATAATAGGAAATACCATACTTTAAGAAAACACTAACCCCTCAATACTACTCTGGCTCTATTCCTCTTCAAAACAAGTATTTGCTGTCATCAAAACAAAACAAAGCAAGTCCTATCACACTGCTGTAAAATAGCTCTCTACAACGGTAACCACCAGGTGTTGATGTTACAAATTCTTAAACCATTTGCTTTAATGGGCACCATTTTTCATTTATAACAATAGCTAAGAATATTTCCAGGAAAGTAAAATGTTAGTATAAGCATGATGTATTTATTGACATGACAATTCACTTTTATTTTTTTAGGCCTCCTCAGAGGTCAACAACATTGAGATCAGGAACAATGTTAACTAATGAGATCAGACCTGCACATGACTTCATCTTGTTTAGCTTCTCAGAGGACAATAATAGGTTTTCCTGAGCCCATGCTATATCCAGTCTGATCACACATACACATTTAAGTCCAAGTTCCTGGGTGATTCACCAAGATTTCAGGACTTCATTAACAAACCTCAAGTAAAATTTACTTGCTGTTCATATGAGTCCTTCCAATAGCTCTAACATGGCGGTAACAAATCAAAATAGTTATTCCCAAATCTGCCTATGAGAAATTCAGAGTACCCTGGGAGGTCAATAAATTTAATGAAAGTTTTTGTTTGTAATACCCATTCAGAGACAGACTTGCAGAAAATTAAACTTCTGGCACAAGTGGTGATGGTGGGGGGACTTTACATTCACTGTCTCACCTCTGTATTCTACTCATCAATAGGGTTTGCTTTTGCTTTGAGTAAACACTGAAGAGGATTGTTCTTCAGACAACACAAACTTCTCATACAAACACATTTTGGCACACATGTCCCTTAATGCACCAAGTCATAAGTGGTTATTATCCAAAAGGGAGTGGAGATTTTTAGTACAGCAGTTTTTAAAAACCTTTGGGAGTAGCTTAGGGAGCATAAACCCATATTGAGCCAAATTCTGCTACATGAGGGAAGAAGACAAACTTTGCCAACCTGCTAACAGTGTTTACAAGAGTACTACTCCTTTATGGAGAATCTATCCAAAAAATGGGTCCTCAAAGGAGACATCACCCAGTATCCACTAAGCAACACAGCTGTAATAGCATGAAATACAGAAAAACCTTAGGGGAATTCTGTTAGTTTTTGGGAACCCCAATCAGACACAAATTCTGTGAGGTTTTGTGTAATAGGAGACTTGCTCTTACTGAAGTGACATGGGGACATAAATTTGGTTTTACATTTCAAAGTCCTGGCATGCAAAGAAATCACTGATGACCTAGTTATATATTAATCAAAGAAACACACAATTTTCCTTCTACCTTTTACTTGTAGGACACCTGAGAGAAGAAAATGTTAATGAGATTGTTGTCTTGCTGGCTTCCATGGAGAGCCCGTGACCACCCTGAAAGGTATCATATATATGTGATAATATCTGTAACCATGTATTTTGCTGTGGCCAGCAAGATTTTTAGAAAGATAAAATATATTCTAAATATTAGTCTAAATAATCCAAGAAGGTAAAGTTCAGGGAGTACAGTCTGACAATAATTAGTCACCTTTATTGATTATTAAATAGATTGGTGTACTGTCTGACAATATAAATGCATACCCACAATCTAATTTGTTGCATTTTGGGATTTTTATTCACTTAGAATTTTAAAGGGTAGGGATACCAAAGGGCGAAACTGGTTTTCTACAAGAAGTCACCAATATCAATAAGTCTATGGAGGTGGCACTGCAACAACATGAACATTCACTACAAATAAAGAAAATTTACAGATAATGTGTAAACTATCAAAGAAAGCAGAACTTGGCCTCCATTCTTCCCCCCTCTCATGTATAGAAAGGAGATGAAAATCTTAAATTAGCTCTGAGCTACCACCACAGAAACACATGGAGTTGCATGAAAACTCAATTTAGTTTTGTGATCCAACATGATCCTAAAATACCCAAACAGAGGACTGCAGATACTGAGACAACATTTGTCTATCTCTATACAGGTTTTGTAACTCCCATTTATATATATGTATGTCAGATTACAGAATAAATTGAAGTTCCAAAATTTGCATGTTTCACTTTGTTCATGACAAAATTTCAGGTCATCTAATAAGGAGTGAATTTAGACGGTCACTAAAATCAGATAAAAGGCATGGAGTTTACCTACTGCATTTGCATCATGAGTGGCATACTACTGTTCTCAATTTAAAATCATGACTTATTTGTGTATCTGCATGCAGCCTGAGCCCAGAACTGCTTCTCCAAATGAGCAGTGCATCTTAGACCAGCTCTCATCCTGACATTTCATCCACTAATTCACAAGGTAAAATGAATTTCCCTTGCTCCTTCTGAGGAGAAGACCTTTCAGGACTACCTAAGAAACCTAAATCTTCGTACTCAAAGTGAGAGAAAGCAGAGAACTAATGAGCTTCTGGCTACCAAATGCAATGGTCCCAGTGCAGCACCCTGTGGCCATAGTGGCCCAAAATAAAAGATATGTTGTTCTGGTGGGCTTTAACCCAGGTCACAGCTTCCAACACAACTCCATGTTATCAAGTCTAAAATGTCACCAGATACAAGGCACATCAACAACACAAAAATGGTTTCCAACAGTCAAATACTTTATTTAAGAACAGCATTGTCAAATATTTATGAACATACATTTGCAAGGAAAAAAACCCACTTTTTCTTGATTTTTCTTGATTCTGCATGCAGTAGATATAAACCCCAAGTCATTATCCTTCTTGAAGCATTCTTGTAAAAAAATCTACAGGAACAACTGTGAGACATAAGCACCTCAAATGGAAGACAAGTTGGAATCCATTGAATTTCAACAAATCTCTCAATTTTCCAAATATATCAGTTTTTCCTGAAACCTTATCATTACACAGTTACTGTAATAAATCGTTTCCCTATACTAGTTCCAAATGCATTTTTTCCGTCTTATCATTTGCCTAAAAAGGATCTGAAAATAGGTCATAATTTCCATGCAGTTGCTTAACATGCAGGAATTTTCACCCAATATTTTTGCAAAAGTATTTTGTAACAATATGAAAGACACAGGAGTATTAAATATTCAAAGTTTATTTTGATGCAAAATGAACAGAGTTAACTTATTTATGAGCCTTAACAAGATGTGATTATGAAAGAACAATAGCTTCAACGCCACAAAGGAACCACCAAAATGATCACAAAGTTACTTGATTTGGGTCTGTTTGAAACCCATGTTAGGATCTGTCAAATTGCATTAACTTTATATTAATTGCTGAAGCTTAAAATCCATTTATTATCAGCAAGAGCATAGTTTAATCCTCTATAAAATCAGTTTATAACAAAATAATACTCTCAAAATATGAGATCATTAATGCAGCATTATAATCAAGGAAAACAATGCCAACTTCCCTCTGCTTCAATGTGCCACACCCACAGTTAATGAAAACAGCCTCTGAGCTCTGTAGGAAACAAGATGCTGCAGTAAGACACTCAAGTAAATGACACATCAAAAAGCTGTAATTAACTGGACAAGAACTGGTTCTTTTTTGGAACAGCTATTTCAACTGTGTTAGGTACATTTAATGGATTGTCTGCTACTGGAGAAAAAGACCCATATCCTCTCCTGCGCCACAGAACACACAAATCCAAGTAAAGCCTAAAGAAAAAGACATAATTAAATATTTTCTTGGAGGGACAGCAACACCTCCTGAATTGTCAGCTGAGCAGGAGTATTCTTCCTCAAGCTATTGTTTCTATGATGCAGTACTAATGCAGAAAAAAAGGGATAAGCATTAAAAATATCCCCAAGCGCAGTTTCCCACACACCATATACAAGGTTCCAGAGATTTTTAACTGAGAACATGGGAAATATTATTTTACAGATAGCACTAGTATTATCTCAAGACACTGAAATACACAGAGTGCTTCGTGTCACCATTATAAGAGTATTTTTGTTGTGAATATGATTTCAGAAATATGGTGATACTGAAAGTCAATATCATTTATATGGGTGCAGATGGGAATGAAAAGTGGGTTTAGTATTAGCAATTGAATAAACTGTATTCTCTACCAAGAGGCCTCTAAAATGTGAGTAACATACATAATTTTTGTACAAAGAATTCCAATGGAAATAAAAAGCTAAAATAAAAAAAAAAATTACATTGTGTTTGAGTGAAAATGATCTCATTACTCATCCTATATAAAGAAGCTGATGTTAGATTACATTTGATTTCATTGCACTAAGGAGCATAGATCTGATCAAATCAAGTTAATGAATGCTTCTGCTCAACTACTAACAATGACTAAAGGGGAACTTTAAATTCTTTAAAGCCTCTTCAAGCAGATTTCAAGTACGTATTTACTACAACAAAACCACAGAAAATTAATTACAATAATTTCACAACTATAAGGCGCACTGGATTATAAGGCGCACTTCTGTGTTGTTGGCAAATTTCCGAATTTTGTCCATATATAAGGCGCACCAGACTACATGGAGCATGTTTTGTTTTTGGCAGCGTGGACCCGCATGCAACAAAGGAATGAATTAGTAACAGAATTGTGTGGTTGCGGGGTTTCCTGGCAGGTGCTCAATTTGCAAACATTTTTCACGGATTGGCGTAGCCTTTAAATGCAGCCCCAGGTGCCCTCCCCGTGCCGTGGGCCCCAGCACTCCCGCCTGCCCCCTGCGCCTGCTGCCGCGGCTCTCACGGCTCACACTTACGTGTTGGCAAATTTCCAAATTTTGTCCATATATAAGGCACACCGCATTATAAGGCGCACTTCCGGGTTTCGATCAAAGTTTTAGTCAAAAGGGTGAGCCTTATAGTGGTGAAATTACTGTAAATATTTTAAAAGACATTTTAAGCTGGAAAAATTAGGAACTATATGAGGAGATCAAGCTACCAGCACAACCTTAAAATAGCAGCATTTTAAGAACACTAGAGTTTTAGCAGGAATTAAAACCAAAATATCATCATTTGGCATCAGAAAACTAAAAACCAGAGGCTATATCAGCTGATGATGAATGTATTCACCATATTCAAGTCCACTGTACATCACAACAACTAGCCAGCAGTTTTAGTTGATTCCTTATCCTTTTGGGCACTGGTGCAGTTTCTCCAATAAAATTCCAGAAAGAAACAGCAGTATTTAGTAACATTTATCCTCTCTCTTTTAAAGAGGGCGTCCATTCACTGAACAGTCTCTTGGATTACAAGTCCTTCCTGTCCTGTATACTCCTAAAAATGCGGAAATACTGTGTGTGGCAATTCTGCTGGTATCATGGAGTGTACATCTCTACATGCACATCTCTAAAGCAAAACCTCCTCTGTTGTCAGGAATACATAATGGGATATAAAATCTAGCACATCAGTTGATTTCTGAGGTCACATTGACCTCCCTAAGAGTGCTTTTCCAAACAGCTATGTCATCTTTTCCCCAAACAATCCTAATTAATTGCTTTTGCGTTAGGATCCCAATTTCTCGGCTCCCTGCCATAAGGAGTTTTTTTATGAAAAGTCCTGGTAACTGCTGTTAACAACAACTCAAAATTTCCCTTCCTGGCCAAGTTTCTTCTGCTCCCATGTCCATCAAAGCACTTTCCAGCTCTTACCTCTGGATTCAAGTCTCCCGTGAGTAGTTAGCACCATCCCCTGCTAAATTATAGACTCTGTAGACTGTCCTTGAAAGCAGCTCCATATCAGAGGCTGAGAGACTGCACTGTCCTGAGTCATCCATGATATCCTACCAACAAGTTCCTGGTAAAACAATCTCCTCTATAGACAGGAAATCCACTTTAAATGGCAATGGGCTGTATCTTTTCAAACCCAGCTACTGCCACAGACAGACTGAAATTAGTTCAGATTTAATCATTTAACTAATTTTGTTCAAATAAAAAATGGGAAATAATCTGAGTTACAAATGAACTGAAAATTCCTGAGCTGTTCAGAATTGTTAAACTTTTTTAGAAGGGCAGCTAAGATACATCTGAGCATATGAGTTTAAAAAAAAGTTTTGTTGAAGTTGAAGTCTTAAAAATATCTCACTGAAAACCTACTGGTGCCATTTTTAAAAATAGGTTAACAGGGTTATTCTAGCTTGAAAGCAATAAAACTCACAAAGAGATGCCCTTAGAAATCTGCTGTTTCATCTCACCCAACAGGAGTACATTAGAAGTGGAAATAAATCTCCTCATTGTACCCCAGTCCCACAGAACATGCTCTGCCTGCAACAGCCACCTAACACACCTGACTGAATCTGCAGATGAGTAAGAGACTTTGTTATTGCTTATTGCTGTTCAGTGGGGCACAACTGCATGAATGCTAAAAGTGAGATTAAAATGTATTGTTTCCAGTGCCTTCTATCCTCCATCCATGCTTTATGGAAAGCATGACAGAGGTAGCATTCACTGTAATGCTGAAAAAGGGTGTAAGAATCATGATGCCCACAGAAGGAACATGAGTCAGGATGAGGAGACAAAGTAGTCAGGCTAGGGGAGACAGATGAGACAGGGGCAGGGAGATATGCAGTCATTGAAGTGTATTTCATTCCAGAACTTGGAGTGGAGCCCAGGAAACCAAAGTCTCAAACCCTCCTCTGCTGTCAGCTAGTATTTACAAAAGCTAATTGCAAAGCTCTTCTCACAGATTTGCAGCTGGACACAGAAAGGGCAACAGTAACTCATTCCTTCACTGTTCCAAGAGTCACACTGCACTATATTTCTTAACTTCTTGGGATGTTGCATCCCTACATGTATCTCTACTATTAAAAAAAAAAAAAAAAAAAAAAAAAAAAAAAAAGGAAAAAAAAAGTTCCATTAAGTTTAAAAAAATACATTATTTAATAGCATAAAAATGTTCCAAGATTAAAAATGTTGGAAAAAAACCCATAATTTCAGTGCAGAATGAATGAAATTTTCAAACACTGCAATTGTTCCTACATACACTACAGTATGCACACAACTGGAGAACATCTCTGTTCATTTGCAACCTTGGCTAATTAACACATGGCCCATATAAACATATATGCCAGCATCAATTAGGTTTCCTTTCTTCAACTGTGAATAAAAGCTTCGTTCTTGCTCTGTGGCACATGCTTTTAGCCAAATGTAAAGGTTGCAATACAAAGAAAATGTTCTTCTGATTTAGCCTGAATGGAAAGCAATGCAAGGAGAAAAGAGTTTAGTCCGATGTGCATTCACACAGCCCGTCTTCTGCTCCAGCATTCTACTAAGCAATTTGTGGCATCATATCCACCCCTTTTTCCCACATTTCCTCTTAATATGGCTCATATATGAGGATGCCCACCTGCAGCAGTGAGTGCCAGACCTGCTTTAAAAGGTGAAGACCATGAGGTTCACTGGAAAGCATCGTAAGCTCTCATCCCTCAGAGCTATGCTGAGTGCCACTGTCACCTTCAGGGTGACATTAACTCAGGGATGCTGAGTATTAATTGGATACACCTCAACAAAACCTGGTACTGTAGGGAAATGTTCTGAACCTCCAGAATTCCAAAGATTTTCCACCATGATTCTATGAAGTTGTTGTTATTTCCTGATTTGGATTTATTCACAGTTAGTAATCAGGATTTTCCTCACACATAACATTTCCTGAAGAGTAAAGTTTCTCTTTGCAAGCTCAATCTAGTGAATGTCAAAGCACAGAACCCTGATGAAATGTTAAACAAAGCAAGAGATAGGCATTGACCCACAAAGCAGACGTGCAAAGGCTTACGGACAAAATGTATTTCTGAAATATTTCAGTGATCATCTGCATAAAGCTGACTGTTGATGGGAACTAAAGCTGACAAAGGCATAACAACATAAAAATGCATCTGTGATCTCACCCTGTACATACTTAAAGTGACAGCCCATCAGGGTATAATTATCATATATTACTAATGGAATATTAATCAAACATTCATTACTCTAATTAGAAAAACTTGTCTTGAAAAGCAGCCTGACTTTTCACCTCTGAAACTGTAATTGACACACAAATGAATCTGACAGTCTTGATGACTGTGAATCCTTAGTGGGAGAAATAAATCTTTATCTTCCAACATTTAGCTTAACTGCCAGTTTCCATCCTCTGTATGTAAAATTCAAGTCAGCTTAGATGATCTCGTGCACTACTTCAACCTCTCTCAAGTACTACACACACATCTAACATGAGACAGAGATAAAACCTAGGCTATGTGCAGGTTCTCCAAGTGGGGATTAGGATTTCATTTGAAAGAAAACCTGGAATTTCTGTCTACAATGTAAAAAGTCAAGCCTGAAGTAGGATTTCAGTTATCAATGCACATTAACACTTTTGAACCTGCATAGCCATTTTTGTCCCTTCAAAAGTGTCATCTTTGTGCACATGCACAATGTCTAAACCCCCACAAATATTAACCACATACAAAGGAGACCAAGTAGCAGTAAAAAGTCTGCCTTTCAAATTATTCATGTGGAAAAGCAAAGCATTTAGGAGATAACATTCTGAAGGGCTAATATCCCAGCAGGTCCCAAAGTTTAAAAAAAAAAAAAAAAAAAAGAAAAAGAAAAAAAAGAGATGTGATCTTTGTGCTCATGTATTGACACAACCCAATGCCTGCTTAAGGAAATGATAGACACTAAATTTACAGTGTGAGCCACAGACTTCAATGAGGAGCAGATAAGGCTCCTGTGGATTATTCTATCTATGCTCAATCACAAGATATTTGTAACAATAAAAATTATATGTGTATATATTAGAGGCTTCACCAGGCTGTGCTGGATTATGGACAGGGTTCTCTTTATACATCTTGCTGAAGACATTGAAATATGGAGCTGTTTAAATCTGCTTTTTATTTCAAAGTGTGTTCTGATTTTGCCCAATCTAAGATCACAGAATATCTCAAGTTGGAAGGGATTGACAAAGATCAAGACCAACTCCCTGCAGGACTACCTAAAACTAAAGCATGTAACTAAGAGCTTTGTCCAGAAGATCCCTGAAATCTGACAGGCACAACAGATACCACTTTGCCAGAAAAAAAAAAGCTTGCAGAAATGTTTGACCTTACAGAATAGTTGGAAAGGTTATTATAAATTGACATTCAGACTTTTGACAAAATACAATGGAGAATTAATTATAATTTAGAACTACAAGCATATTTTAATCTGCCTTGATTTCACCTCCTAGGTAATTACTTAGGGAATATGCAGCACGTTACAATTTGTTTAGGACTATAACTTTTTTCCCACATTACTGTTTTAAATGACTGTGCTATTTTCATTTGTATTACCAGACATGGTATGAAAGTAGGAAAAGCCTATTTATCATATCTGAAACAGGAAATGCATTTGGAACTGATGTTAAAAATAAAAGCGTAAATATTTGCAAATCTAAAATGCATAACTTTAAATTGTTTAATGCTTGTTTGTCCTTGGTTATAAATCTTCATGATGTTATAAAATTAATTCAAATGATGTGTTCACTTGCAACAAAGTTGGCAAGGAAAACGCTGAAATTATCTGTACTACTTCAGTATGATGTGTTTTTCTGTTATGCAAAACAATTTTCCTATGAACTCATTTGTCCTTGCTAAACTCAGACTCATTACTACCAAATAAATAATAACAATGCTGTTACTGCAACAGGGATGGCAATATTGTATTGGTCACTGAGGAGAAGACAAAGAACACATTTCATTACTGTGCCCTGACCTCCAAAAATGATTTCCCAGTTGTGATATGCATTACGACATTTTATACACACATTCTGCTCTTGCTTTACTCATGGATTATTCTGAGGCTTCATGTTCTACTCGCTAAACCTTAGGGTCCTAAAATTCAAATTCATTCCTTAATTGGCTAAGGAAACTATTGTTAAGTGAAGACCTTAAGTTTTTGGTTGGTTTTTTTTGTGGTTTTTGTTTGTCTTTTCTTCCCTTTAGTGGCCATATGTTCCACTATCCAGATGATTAACTTCTACCCCTCTCTTCCTCAAAAAAACCCCAAAACCCAGGGTGAGGAAAATTTTTAAAATCTCCAAACTGTAGAGGTTGAAAAAAAGAAATTACATAACAAAAACAGGTTTTCATTTGGCCTTATGTTACTCACATTTCCACCTACTTGAATCTAGCATTTAGTCAAATCCATTCCTGCTTCCAGCCCACTTACCTCCCTGTAAACACACCAGTCATAAACCCAGTTTTCTGCACCTTGCATCTACTGAGATAAACTCCACTGCAAATACATTTCTGTTTTCTATTGATGCTATCCAGCTGGTGCATAAAGAGGAACAAGATCTGGTCTATTTAGATAAAACACAGTTTGAGGGTTTTTTCCCTGTGTTTTTTTGTTCACTATATATTTTATTTAATTTTGCCTTTATTTATCAGCACAAGCAGAATTAGTTAAAAGTAGTTGCAAGATAAAGCGTCACTAATTTCATCCTACTTTCAAAAAGTATTTGACTAAGCAATAAATACAAAAAAATTAATCCTACTTCTTAATATATGCCCATGCAAACTCTAAGAAAATGCTTAACAAAATAACCACTAATACTACATTTGCCACACTTAATTTTCCAGCACAGACACAAACTTAGCTCCAGAGAGACTCTACTGAATTAATTTACTTTAGGTGGTATATTGTAATGATAATAATGGAATCTATTAAAAAAAGGACTACATGATTAGGCTCCATAAAATTGTGGGCAACAATCCATGACTAAGCTGCAAATTCAAAGGAAGAAGCAAAATGAATTTTTTTTTCATTATTTGTCTATTTTAAACAGATAAGACGTGCAGCACATACTGATCAATGTATTTAAACATTTTCTTTCTAATATTGTGGCCTAACTTCTTCCAACAAAAAACACATAGGTAGCTTAGCTTAATTTTAAAAATACATGTTACAGATGAACAAACTGGAAAGTGACTGAGTATTTCAGATGATGCATGTACAGTAGCAGATGTTGGGAGGACCCAGTTTGGCTCCAGCATGGTATGTCATTGAAATTCAACTGGATCAAAAACTGTTCTTGTCTTCTTGACTGCTGAATTTTCTGATGATTGTTTAAAATAGTATGTGCTGAAAAATTTAATTTTTCCCCATCCCAAATACATATAAACAAAAGAAATAAAATTTTTTCAAGAATCTCAGTATCACACAAAGCAGACACTGAGCTTTGAGTAATAAATTATTAGAGCAATGTAAAGCAATTTGTTTGCATCCACTAAAATAGAATAAATCATATCCATGACACCAAATTGTAGTAATAAATTACTGAGCTCTGCTAGTTGTGGGAAAAGCACTATCATATTAGATTTTGCAATTCAGATCTATTATAGGCGTCTTGTATGTATTTTTTCAGCTATATAATACTAAATACTGCATTGGCTACATACGCTCTGTAAAAGGCACGTGTCTGCCTGCATCAATACTATTTCCTTTACCAAATACCATTCAGTGTAACTGTGCCACTGGTGCTCCCAAATTTCCAGCCAGTCACCATGACTATTCAGAAAAACTGTCTAATAATCCACCCACTGAGTGGCTATTCCTGAGAAGCAGATTTGTGACAGCTGGGTCTGCCCTCTGTGCAGTCAAGTGAGCACCACCATAGGTCTGACTGACCTGGGCTTTGTGCAGCCTGCTACTGACTTAAGATAGCAGGTCTATAAATTCATGTTCAATAGGCCACCTGATGACAATAGCTGAAGTGGCCTCTTCAGCCCTGAGATGTGAGTGAGTGCACCTACTGCCTTCAACATTCCAGAAAGGAATTCACCTTTCCCCCTTGAAGTTGTCATTGCTTCCAGCAGACAGGCAACAAAAACTCTTTAAAGTGTCCTACAGCCTGAAGAGCTAATCTCAGTTTCTCTTCAGCCCTCCCTACAAAAGCAAAGAGCAGGGAAAGATCAACATCGAGAATAAGGGAGTTTAAAGGGGAACGAACTTACTCTTGCACTCCCTGTGGCTAAGGAAAAAAAAAAATCCCCATCAAAAAATCAATCCTGACTTAAACCTAAAATCAAAGCATATGTGAGCCTGAAGAGGTACTCCACATCTATCAAGCATATTGCTAACGTGGGCAGTAGGTGCCATGAGCTGGATATGGAAGGAGAGATGAGTTCAGAGCAGTTTATGGTTAGCCTAAATGTTAAGGCAAAATCATCAGATAAAACAGAAATCATTTGTGTCCTACAGTAGGCTCTCATGTACACACAAAACCAGAATCAACACAACACTCATGTTTTAATACAAATTAGTAAAAAAAAACCCCAAACCAAATTGCTGAAAACCAGGACACTGTCTCATTCAGCATCTGTTCAAACCCATGTATAAATCAGTTGCAAGGACTCTGTATGCTAACAAAACCAGAAAGGCTAAATTAGATCTGCCAAACTCATCAATTAATTAATTAATTATACCAAAAATAATCAATCATCCCAGTTCTGTATAAAAACAAACAAGAAACACAGTTGAACCAAGAAAAAAAAAAATCACATACAGTTCATTCACCAGTATCTCTTAATTTGCAATAAAATTAAATACTAGGGTTTTCTGCAGTAGCCTCAGGTTAAAGAATTTTTTCTTTCATCAAGGAAACACTGCACAGAGATCTCTGAGAACTGTGCACAGACTACTGGCAGCATTTATTCTGAATTATGTACTATTTCAAATATGAAAATAAACTTTAGAATTACACCATTACAGAATAATAATACTGAAGATTTTAAACAAATAAAATGTACATTTGTAGGCTTTTCTACATATTAGTTTCTCTATTCTTAGTGAGTAAGTCCTTGGCAAAATGGACCAGTTATTTTTGGTCCTACAGCAGCTCAAAGCAAACTACAGAAAGTTAAACAGTAAAAGCAAGTTAAGAGTTTCTATAAATGTGCAAAGTATGCTAGAAAAATTGATTATTGCAAAATTTTTTTCTCATTGGCACAAAATTTCTTTTTAGTTCCAAAAGAAACTGAAATGAGCACTGAGATGAACCTTCATCTTTCTCTCACCATGCTTTGCTGTGTGTTGTCACCAAGGGACCAGAAATTTAGAATAAAGAAACATTATGCTGTTAATTTCTCCTAGGTAAAAATGCTGTGATCCTTGAGTAATCTCTTAATAAACATTTCTGTGTTCAGCAGGGCTCTACAAGTGTAACACACACAAGTGTTGCTACTGCATTTCAGCATTTTTTCATCTTAAAAAAACTCCTCCAATATGGGCCTGCCCAACTGGTGCACAACATTTAACATCTCATAGAGGGCAGGCAGCCTGCCCCTGCAGTTCATGCTCAAAATTCCAGCCAGCATAAAGAGCAAAGGATCAGGTCAAGAACTTTAGTGTACTCTCAAGGCATTTTGCCTTGATTCTGTCAAAAATATTCTCTGGAAAGTAATTTAACATAACACATTAATTATTTTGCAGCACACAGCACTGATTTTAGAAGTACCTCATGTACTGCATGCTTTGCCAATGACCAAAGTACTTGAATATACCTTATATATAGTTCATATATAATTCTGCTGTATAACTCTCCCTGCAAAACACAGCATGAAGATTCCCAGTAGGAACATTGATATCATGCTATAGAGATGTAGAACAACACACAAATAATTGTGGAAGTCAGCCCACATACCATCACAGTATGCAAAGAAACATCACATAGATTTGCAGGTTACCTACAGAACCTCCAACTAATATTTCTAACCAAGGAGAAGGGGATGCTCATCCATTACCATGCCACTGCAACTCTGTAAAGGACATCACACAGATATTGATAGTTCTACAAAGAATGTCATTTTTGAAGCAGTTGTCATGGACCAAAAACACCCCCAAAAAAAAACGAAACAAAGGGAAAGATGCAGCCATAATTTTTACACAAGTAAGTTTCTAGTATTTCAGGAATTAAAACGTTGTTTTTTTTTTGAGCTAATGGCACAGCCAGTTAGTTTGAATACTATGCAATCGTCTTCTCCTAGTGCAATATCAGTAGCTTGTTCCTTTGGTTTATTTTTGTTGCTGGTGTTGCTAAGAAAAGAAATCTGCATTGGGTCTTTTTCCAAGGAAGAGCAAGATCCAAATGTGTGAGAAGAAAATTTCAACTCCAATTTATAAATCCACTTGAGTTTATTTTATCATGTAGGTATCCATATCAAAGTTTTTAAGAAATCCACCTTTTCCACTAAAATTTACAGTGTTTGCTAAAGAGGCATTGCATCTGTTCTTCAGAGTATTTAATTTCATACAATGATATACATATGATACTTTTCAAAGTATCACTAATCTAGTAATCACTTGCCCTATGGTTATTAAAGGACAGATGCCATCTAGATATTTGGAATATTTTCCTCAGAAAATAATTTTAATCATCTTCTCAAATATTACATTTTATGATTGTACAGTTCTTCCATGAATGGAATTGCAGAATTAGCATTCATTTTTAAATTTAAATTGTTTTGATGATGTTTGCAATATTTAATTTATATGCAATAACAATAAATTCTCTAATTCTACCTCTTTCATTCCTTCCTTTGTGATTTTTTTTCTCTTTTGATACTACTTTGCCATACCATTGCCACTAAAAGCTCCATTGGGATATTCATCAATATTATTTACAAAATTGTAAATAAACTTGGCAATAAGTACTAGTCTGCAAGTAAAGATCTGTTAGAAAGAGCAGCAAGGTGAATCACAGAACCATGGAATAAATTGGGTTGGAAGGGACCTTAAAGATCATTAATTCCAATCCCCATCTTAGGGATGCACACTTTGCAGCAGATCAGGTTGCTCAGATCCAGTCCTATGGTGTGTTCTTAGAAAATGGGATCTGATAATAGGATTTAGTGATGTTCTAAAAAATACAGTCACACACACATATACACAACCACAACAACAACAAAAAAAAAAAAGGAGAGAGAAAGAGAGAAGCAAAACCCTACAACAGATAGCCAGAAGACACAGACTTGATGAAAGCAGAGGATCTCTGAAGCCCTTGTGAAACACTTGTACCAATGCAGCTCCAACACCACAGAAGAAGCTGCATTCCTCTATGAACCATGAAATGAAGGTCACCCTGTGTGAAGGGTCTCCAAAATTCTTCCTGCTGCAGGATGGAAAGAAGGTAGAGATTCTCACATACTTTGGACATTTGAGAGACCCTGCATCCATGGATCACACTGACTCTCAATATTTCTGGCTGGACAAATGCAACTGCACACTGCCTGTTGACTAGCTATAAATTAAAACATACTCTTGAGATCACAACCACAAAGCAGCTCAATTTCATGCTCACCCTTCCTTAATTTTTTTCCTCCTTTTTCTTTTTTTCCCCCTGATGACAAGACAAAAGAAACACACAGACCAGTAGTGAGAAAGTAATTCTCAATGTTGACTTTCAATGCTGGATGCACACTGCTAAAACTGAAGTTACCATGACAAAGGTAGGTGAGACTGCTAATCATTGTCTCTTATTGTTATTGACCTCCAGTCAGATACACAATCCTGTTCCACCTGCAAAACTAAACTGACACATGGGAAGAAAGTGTGTACAAGCACAGAATTAGCAACTTAAGTCACACTCTGAAAGCTGGCTGAAAAACAAACATCCCCTTCATTTGAAAAAGTAACTCAGCTATCATCCTATCAGCACATTCCTTGAAATACCTTCAGAGAAGATATACACCCAGAACAGTTAATAGGCTTTCAAGCACAATTGATGTACTAAGTTTTTGGGGGTCCACACCCGTTTATCTCCCTTTTCCACAACAGAAAACAAAAAAAAATAAAATATCAAGAAATCTTTGACTTGATCCAGCTGAGCCACCACATCAGGATATTAAGATGCTGAAACTTGTAAGATATTGCAAGTCGACTCAAGCTACTGCAACCTACATTCAGAATTAACCCACAAAGCTCAAAAAACCACCTTCTGGGTATAAGACACCATCTGTAACTACTTAGATCTTTGGTTACACACACTTTTGTCACCTGAACCACGGCAACTGAGATTCAAATCCTGGATCCAGGCATCTAGAAGTGTACATTTCCTTCACACAGATACAAGTTCATTTCTCAAATCCCTAGTTTCCTTAGCATAAGAAATGAGATCATGAAGAACCTCCTTAGCTGGTTAAAGGTGATGCTAAAGCTGAACTGAAATGAGTGACATTCATTGGAGTGCCACCCATGTAGGGACAGGGCATCAGGTAGCAAGAGAGCCGAAATTGCTCATAGACAAAGGCTAAAGAAAAAGCTGCACAGGCAGCTATTTAAAAATGGCTTTAATTTAGCCAGAAGACACTGGAGAGATGCATAAAGTCAAATGTACTTGGAAAACCCAATTATGAATGTACTAGCTGCTATCATTATGGTTTCTTGAGCAGATTTTCAAATGGCACAGGCAATTCTTTAAGAAAAACAGAGATACAGAAAAGTAGAAATACACTGTGTCATTTCAAAGCACTGCAAAGTGTTTCTACAGACAATCTGCCATCTAGACAAGAAGGCCAAACTCAGCATCAGCATCTGTCTTCCAATTAGAGAGCCACAAATGACATATTGCTCAGCGACAAATGATGACTGCTGTCTTATATTAAGATGGTTGCTTTAGCAGATGTTTTCAAATTATCCCAAGACATGTCACAGGCAAAGGCAAAAGAGCTGGAAATATGCCCAGGGAGACCTGGTGCACCAGCAGCCTTAGGGAGCCATTTAAAAAGCCATTTGGTATCCTCTCATGAGATTGTAGCTACAAAAACGGAGAATGGAAATAGAAAATACGTTGCATTCCTCGATGAAAATTCTAAGTATCTGACTACGGGATCATCTAGAATAAAATGTGTTCATCTCAACTTCGAAAGAGATACTGTTTAGGTAGACAGCTGCTCAGAGAAGAGAAAGGAGAAAAAAAAACCCAGTGATTCTCCCAGAAAGAGTTGCTCCATACTGCTGCTCTGTAGTGACAGAGTTAGGGCAAATGAAAGGCTTTCTATGCTGAACATCTCTACACAGCAACCCTAGTATCACATCTCACATGCTGACTGAAAAAAATAAAATTCAGCCCCATTGCCAGGTGAGAAGTAGACTGCTTTTATTGTATGAAACATCTAAAACTCAAAAGAACAGCACAAACAATAGAGAAAAAGGAGATAACACACTTTCATGTGATGAGGACCAATGAGTAAGAGACAATCTAATGGAGAAATCTAATGGGAAAAACAAGCTACAGTAATTTCACAATTATAAGCCGCACCTTTTTCATGGAAGAATCCAGCCTACCCCAGTAGTGTGTCTTATATTCAGGTGCTGCTTATCTATGGACAAATCCCAGTGAAATGCCAACCTGGAAGTGAGAACCAGCCAGAGAGGGTGCCTGGGGCTGCCTTTAAAGGCTTCGCTGGTCCATGAAAACTGTTGCAACTTGAGCACCTGACACCAAACCCAGCTGGCATCGATTCTGTTACTAATTTGTTACTTTGTTATACATGGATCCTTGCTTTAAAAAAAAAAAAAAAAAAAGTGCGGCTTATATTCAGGTGCGGCTTATATACGGACAAATCCCGTGGTCTACCCGGCTACCAGGAGGTGTGGCTTATAATCAGGTGTGGCTTATAATTGTGAAATTACTGTATTTCGCATAATCCCAGAGTAAAATCATATAGATGTAGAAGCACTTAAATACAATGTAAGCAGAAGGGAGGATTAGGGCAGGGAGAAACACAGAAGCTGTCCTCATCCAGCGTAACATCGTTCTCACTCTGAAGCATGAGGTAATAGTAAAAACACATCCCAGGCGGAAAAATAACCACGGAGAGGAAGGTGCCAATGAATGCTGCTACAAGTTAAGGAATGAGTAGGCGTCTGGTCTTGACCTATGGTGAGGGAGAAAATCCTCTCTCTCTCCCTCTCAATCTCTCTCTAGTTACCATGGAGATCCGCTTTTCAGGTTCCTTTGGATGAGCTTTATGCACAAGTGCGAAATTTGACATAGGAGGAGAACAAGTATTAATTACGTGCCCCTGACAAAAATAGCTTTCTTAAATCTTGAGATATAATACAACAGGCAGTAAAAATTAAGTTTGGTTACAGAGATTAAGGACTGAATAAACTATCTCACTTTAAAGTATCTTGAAATTTCATCTACTTAAAACGGCAATGCCAGTCTCAGGGAATTGCATCTGTCTCTTACAATTTGGGTGAAAATTTTAATTAGTGCATGGTATGAGATCAGGGTGAAAATGACAATGAAAAAAATTGCATGGATTCTTCCTCCCATGCTACTCTTCCTTGGTGGGGGATTACCTTCATTTATTACACTATCTCATTAATTATTTACGCAGTTCTTTTTGTATTTCCAGGTGGAAGCATCACTAGCCAGAGCAGCACTGAGATTCACCACCTTTACAGAAAGAACACTGCACAATTTAACACAAACAGGTTACATTGATATGCTTCCAAGAGTTAATCCCACAACAGAGAGAAAGAACGAGCCTTGAATTAAACTATAAAGAATTCTGGTGAAGTAAAAGAAAACTTTAAATCAGAAGGATTTATACACTCATAGATATATACAATGAAACACTCCTGCACCCTTTAAAGTACTTTATAAGCTCTCAAATGAACAGTGAATTTTGCTCACATATGTTCTAATTATTTCATATTAATTTAAATAGTTAACTAATTTACATACGTAATTTAGTCACCTAATTTATATAGTTATCTGAAATATGCACTATCAGACAGTCAAGTAAGCTGTAACAGAAGAAAACAAGGAACTGGGTTGTTTTCATTGACTATTCCTAGTTTTCATGTAATCACTACTATCAGCAGCAACTTGATCTTCAAATATATATCCTATTTATCTTCCAGTATGCACCCTTCAGACTTCTGGATCTCTTGGATCAGTGAACAGTGCTCAAACTCACGATGTCTTTTGACGGAGGAGAAATACCTTAAGCATCAACACTGGACCCACACTGGAGTAGAAATTAGTGTTGCCTTTTTAAAGGTGCATTAACACATAAATACGATCCAATACAACAAGCTGAGCATACACCATGCCTGCAAGCACACCTACCTTCTACTTTTAAGTAGGCTGTAAGTTAAATAACTATTTGTTTCTAAAAGAACCAACTTCGTGTGCCGTCCTCTACAGTTCTCACGGTTTTTGCTTCTCTCATTATTCTATTTTTTTTTTTTTTTTGGCTTTCTGTCTTTAGCACCATATTTAGATACCACTAACAGGTATAGAAAACAACATGAATGAGACGTGATTAACCAAAAATCAATAACGTGTGAAACCAAGACACTAAAACATTATTAATTCACTTTCTCAGAGATCAAACTATCAGCTTCCTTAAGAAACGAGCACGACGTAGCAGTTTCCTTGCGGGCATCCTGCACCGAGTTTAGTAACAAGCGACAAGAAAGAGCTGTAATTACATAACGGACCTCGCTAAATGCCTCGCTTCCCGGCGGAGGAACGGGGGGACGGCGGCAGCCCCGTTCCGGCACCCGCAGGGCGGGGAGCGGCGGTGCCGGTGCCGCTGCCCGGGGAGCGATGGGCACGGCGGAGGGAGGCCTGCCCTACCCGGGAGGAGCTTTGACCTCCGCCCCGGGGGCTGCCCGGGCAATCCCGGAGCTCCTCGCCGCTGACCGCCCCCATCTGAGCCGAGCTGGAGCCGGAGCCGGCGCGGCCGGCGGAGGTGGTGTCCCTGCCCCGGGCAGTGCTGCCCGGCCTGACCACCCCTCCCTCCTCCGCTGCCCGAGCGGCCCGGGAGGGCAGGCTCCGCAGCACCGCCTCCCTCCTGTCCCCTGCGGGCTCGGAGCGCACTCCCGGGCACCGCTGGGGATGGGAGCGTGGATCGGGATCCCCGCACCACGCGGGTTTCGCCGAGGGGGAGGCGAACATCCGCCCCGCTGTCCTTGTCGTGCCGGCGAGGGACGCGGGACAAACTCGGCCCGAGCAAGTGCGGACAACTACTGACGGAGCCCGTGCGGGCTGCGGGGGCCGGGGCAGGACCCGGCGCCGCCGGTGCCGCTCGCCCGCAGGCTCCCGGGGAAGGGGGCGCTCCCCCGGGCCAAGGAGGATGGCAGTCCACGGCGGCTGGCAGAACCCCCGCGGATGGGGGGATAGAGCCCCGCAACGCAAGGCCAGCTAGGAATTACTCATTTGAATGATGCAGCAAACGGGGAGGGAGGACACGAAGCGGGGACGACGACGAGTCCTCCCGTTGCCACTCTCCAGCCCCGATTAATAAATAATGCCCAGGTTCCCTGCCAGGGGAAGCGCTCTCGTCTTCCGCGCAGACAGCAATTAATAGCCAGCCTCCTGCCGCGAAACCCTGGCTAAGCGCGCCCGCGGTGCCAAGTGCCAGTAGCACAATAGCGGGGAACCTCTCCACCTCGCAGCCCGGGGGAAGACAGAGGAGGGGGGCTAGGGAAGCCAAACCTCTCGCGGCAAAAGCCGATCCCCCGAGCCGCGGAGAGCCGGGGAGCGGCGGACGCAGCAGCCGCCGGCGCGGCGGGAGGGCGGGCGAGGCAGCGAGGCAGGCAGGCTGCCCGGCGAGCCGAGGGCGTAGCGCGCAGCACGCCGCCAGCACCATCACCCCTCCGATCCGTCAGCAAACAGCACGCCCGCATTTACCTTTTCCTGCCCGCCGGCCGTCAGTCAGGCGTGTGAGGGAGAGAAGGAGAAAGGGAAGGAAGGGAGGAGGAAGAGACAGGGAAATACAGAGAACGAGAGGCGGCTGCTAATCCCCGTGTAGAAAGACTTCCAGCAGCAGCAGCAGCAGCATGCGTGTGTGCGTGCCCGGAGTGAAGCACAGCCCTCCTGGCGATGCACCGGCGCTGGCACCCAAGTGCTGTCATGTGCGCGTCTCGGCGTGTGTACCCATCGCAAAGAAAGAAAAAAAAGGGAAAAAAAGGAAAAGATAGACGGGGGGAGAGTCGTCAGTCACACGCCCGGCTGTGCACTGCTGGGGGGGACGAGGAGGAGGAGCCCAGCGCTCCCCAGCCCAACCACCGGAGGAGCAGCTCTCTTACTACGGCGGTGGCCGGACTGCCCCTCCGCGCCAGCCCCGCACTCCCAGCCGCCCTTCCCGCCCTCTCCCAAGGACATGCCTTAGGGAAAGACCCTCAGGACCTCCGTCCCACGGGACTCCCTTGCACCCCGGGTTACCCGAGCCCCGCAAGAAATGGCTGAAAACCCCTCCACACGTTTCTGCCCCAAAACTGCCTCCCGGAGGCATCGCATGGACAGCGGGGATGCCCTCCTGGGACTGGGATGCGGCTCCCTCCCAGGGGAGGGAGCGGGGGCTTTTCCCCCGGGATGCTGATGGAGAAGGGGGCTCAACAGGGGGACCCCACAAAACACGCGGGTCCCCCGCTGTCCTTGCGTGGGACACCGCTGTGGATCGGGAGGTGCAGGTGCCGAGTGCGGGCTGGGCGCCTGCGAGAGCTGCAGGTGTAACTACAAATGTTTATGGTAGCGAGGATGGAAAGTGAAAAGGCGGTGAAAGGCTGCGCTCATCCGGGCCACGGTGGGGGCACACTGATCCTCGCATGTCCAGTCAGGGGACACTTGAGTTTCAGCCACGGTGTATGATTTACTAGAAGGTGTTTGAACAGTGGTTCAAATCACTTATTTGCTAAATAGCAAATACTATATCCATCTTTTGGCTGTACAGCGGCATATATGCGTATAAATGAGATTTTTGCCATACAATTTACAAAATAGCTAGAACAGAGTATGAGCTAACAGAATGCTTATATTATTCTTATTGTCCTAAATTTACGAGTGAGTCATACCAACAAGTTTCAAAATGTGATTTCTTTAAGCCTCAAACTAGGAAAAGTTAGTGAGAAATGTACTTGATACCTTATTTTTTGTACCAAAAAAGTAATACATGTGGACTGAAAAATAATATTAGTCATAGGAAATTCTGATGTGTTGGTAATTTTGTTAATTAGTAAGTGATCAACCAATTGAGTGGGGATAAAATTGGTCTGTCTATTTAAAAACAGTTCTTGGGTTTGTTTTTTTTTTTTTTTTTTTTTTAGTTGTAGGTGTAGTAGTTGGTATAAAGGGGAAATGACTGAAAAGGCTATCCATCTTGCTGTCCAACTGCTGACAAATAAAATATTCTGAGACTTTCCAGAAGTCCTGCAATAAAATAGACACATTTTGTTGTTACTAAATTGTACAGATCAAGTTAGCATGACATTGTTAAACTAATTTGCACCCCAAAGCCATATAATTCGGGTTTTTTTAATAAAATAAAGGTACACATACTCTCTTTCTCAACTGAAACACAGATGCTGAATCTGAGCTAACTCTGGTAATAAGTGAAAGAGTACTGGGTTCATTGTTTGGCTTCAGTGTTTGTAAACACAGCACTATCCTATGCTCTTATCTCTTAACAAGAATTTTTTGTCTTGTCATCATAAACTGCATTTTTAAGTTAGTTTCAAATCTGACATAATCTGTTGTTTAAAATATGATGTTGTGTGAAGACCTAATTAGTAGAGTTTATGTAATATTTGCTATGTAACTACGTGAAGATTTAGCCTGCCTTCCATAGGCCAAACTGGTGATTATATTAGTTAGTAGAACTAGTAGTCATGAAAACAGATAACACATTTTTAGCCTTCATCCAAACTTCCTGAAAATTAAGTAGACACAATTTCCTTTGAAGAGTGAAGAATAAGAAGGAAAGAGAAGATATTTGTGCATAAAATTATCTGATATCAAAGTAAATGCCAGCATGATGATTTTCCTTCTTTCTACTTGCACTCCCCTAATGTGGATGTAAAACATTTAGTGAATTTTCTGGATCCCTCTTACTTGCCTGACTTCAATCTACTTGGGCCAACAGAGTAGGAGAGGAAAGTCTTGTTATAAATTCTCTCCTGATAGTTCTAGAGGAGTCTCCATCCTGGAGAAATAAGAAGTTCAAGCTGTTTTACACAGTAACGTGGATGGTCCTTGTGAGCCAATAATTATTTTGATTTTATGCATACCACTTGCCTGTACTCCTAGGTGTCTCAGAAGATGTGCAGTTTGGGGGTGAGATTTCCGAGAGGGGAACAAATATTCTTCTCCTGGCTCTGTGAGATACGGCACGCACAAACAAAACTGAGAAGAGGCTGTGAAGCAGAGGGTTTCAGGAAGGACAGAAAATGAATGGAGGTGAACAAGAAACAAGAAAGTAAAGCCTGGCGGGGGGTTGGGGGGAAGTTCCAAAATAGTTTTTAGATTAGAAAATTAGGAATCAGAAAGAAAACATTTTAAATGGCTTGGGGAATGAGATAGATCACTAATGAGTATCTTCAACCATCTGCAGTTTGTTGAATGACCCCAAATGCAAAAGCCCTTATACTATACTCACACTTTGATCTTTTTCTTCTTTGAAGGAAGTTATCTTTGCTTTGACTGATGGTGAAAGAAGTCATAATGACTGTCATCACCGCATAATTAAACTACACGCACGCTTAAATGAGCTCCTTCCATCAGGTGATTTTTACCACGCTGCAAGGTTTTCAGGCTGAAAACGCGGCGAGTTTTTGTGTCTCGCTGCCCTCTACTGGAGAGAAGTTCAGAACCCAGGTCTCGCTGTGAAGCCGTGGAGCCGCGGCAGCTGCTGCTGCTCCTCGCTACTCGGTCAGTCACCTTTCCGTAACCCAGGTGTGAAGGGGTGAAGATCTGGGTTACCAGCATCCCTAAAAGGATTTCTTTTTCCACAAGAGTTCAAAGAGTTGATCGTGTGATTTTATGTCTGCAGTTTGTTGAGACAGAAAAAAATATGACTAAGCAACGGCTACGATTTTTAGGGTGTACATGCTCCATTAACTTGTGTGAAGGAGGCATCTAAATTCATCACAGAGATGCTGAAAATGTTGATCGGTGTTGCTTTGATAAGTATTTGCCTATAACTTTGTAGGCAATCTCATAATTTTTCATATCCAAATACTTCGGTTCACTCCCTGTTGCATTACAATGTGATTGCCCTCCATCCCTTCTCCTGTCTAACCTTTCATGCCTCTATATTTGCCTTTTGCCATCTATATCAATACTACAAGAGTAACATATTTTTGTTATATTTTATTTTCATTTTCTTCCCAGGCTGGGCATTAGCAGAACAAATGAAACATAGAGAGCACAGTAGTGATATTCTCTCAGTTCCTCAGTGTTTCATTTCCTCCGCCTACTCTCGCAACAGCCCATACATATCCTGAGCAGTTTCTGTTGGAATGCACTGAATTTTCCAGCTGTCTGGGCACTCTGAGAACTGTGAAGGGTGAGGGCTGGTCAGAGCATGCAGGAGAGAAAGCTTCACTATCAAACTCAATAGATGTCTTCTATGCAGAAGATGTTACTAGTTTCTCGGTTCATTTTTAGCTTTCCACATGTGGGTCAAGTTTAAAAAGATGAAGATCGGGTGTTGTTCTTCTCATTCCCTTGTGGAATCAGTTATTGCTTCAAGGCAAGAAGGCATTCTGACTGTGGCTGTGAGGGTAGAATCAGAATGATTTTGGTTGGAGAGAACCTCTGAGATCATTGAGTTCAACCTCTGACTGATCACCACCTTGTCAACTAGTCTGTGACATTAGGTCCCATGTCCAATTGCTTCTTGGACAGCTCCAGGGATGGTGACTCTACCACTTCCCTGAGCAGTTTATTCTGATGTCGAACTACCCTTTCCATGAAGAAATTCCTTCTGATGTCAAGCCTGAATTTCCCCTGGCACAGCTTGTGGCCATGCCTTCTCATCCTGTCATGGGTTGCCTGGCAGAAGAGGCCGACCCCAGCTGGCCACATCCTCCTTCCAAGCAGTTGTAGAGAAGCCATAAGGTGACTCTTGAGCCTCCTTGTCTTCAGGATACACACCCCCAGTTCCCTCCGACACTTCTATAGGACTTGTGCACCACACCCTTCACCATCTTCTTTGCCCTTCTCTGGAATCCCTCTATTTTTATATTTTGTACAATACAGGCAAAATAACAATTTTGGTGGCTTCCACACTTAACCAGATTAATGGCAGAGCCAGTCAGCCTAAAAAAAAAAAAAACTGCTTTCACTTCATTTTCTGAGTACCCCAAAGCAGACATCTGCCCAGAAAATTTAATTGTAAATATTTATACTCTCCTAGTGTTTTAAATGTCTTTTGTTGAAAAGATTTACTACTCAGCACAGCCTTTGTAGGTCTGTTAGTCGTATTTTACTGGGCAGCACTGAAGAGAGTATTGTCCGAGGTAGATTAATTTTGTGGGTTGACTCATTTTATGTTACCTAATTACTTGCTATGAAAACCATTGCAGTAAATTTCTCCCCCCATCCTAATGGCTATCATGAAGAAATTAATAGGGCATCAAGTCGAGTGGTTGTTCCCAAAGACTGACTCCTAAATGACAGGTGTCCTCAAAGGGAAAGGTAATCAGGCATCAGCTCACCTTGTACATCCACACTGACTATTAACTGGTCAGTTAAAGATGGATGATAAGGCAATGTACATATTGTTTTATGATTTAGAGGCAAAATAAATACTTTGTTGAAGGTACTATTCTTGTGATCTTTAGGCTGTCAAACACACAATTCCACAAAACCTGTGACTTTCAACCCCTGTCAGGAAATAAATGTCTTGAGAGGCTTCTCAGCAGGGTCTCTCTTTTGAAAGATACAAGATAGAAAATTTGAGTATGCCATCCTTCCCCTGCACAAAAAAGATATTTGTTTAGTATTCAAAACAAGCAAGCTGCTGTGACTTTCAGATATCAGAATGTATTTCAGGGGTATCAACAGCACTGTTAAGAATGAGCATAAAGAGAGGGGAGGGAAAATTAGTTCAAACCAATAAACCCATGAAATGAATGGGTTTAAATAGAACCATGAAATGAATGAAAAAAACTTCACTAGACTGAAAACCTCACTAGAATGAAAATACTTTTTCAGATATTAAAAGCCCTGAGAGAATGGCAAAGCACAGATTACTTTCTAAACATCCACAGCAAGGACATGCATTCGATTTCTTAATTAAGGAGGACTTTCATAACTTATTATATCATGTTTTTTAAGTATGAGCATATAGTGCTATAATGAAGTGCAATGCAATGGGAGTGCTTTTACTTCTTTGACAGTGAAGTGGGGAAACAGAAAGCTTTTTAAGAACTTTCTGTGAGTGAGAAGACTGGTAATCATGTAGAAAATTTTCTCCGACTTAGGATTTTAAATGAGATATTTTTAGATGAAAACATTTTACATCTGCATTAATTTCAGGCAGCACAAACAGCACAAGACAGTCAGAGCTATCTGAATACAATCATGACTAGTTTGTAGGAAACCATTCTTCTGTGCTGTATGAGATGGGATTACTCCTTTCTTACAAGAGGTAAAAGTGGAAGATGCTTCTTTTCTTCTGCACATCAAAGAGCTCACAACAGTCAACTGAGAACCAAACTGAGACCATGATTTTATTTTCCTAGTGATGCTATCAGTTCAAACATTGTTGAAGACAAAAGACTGTTGTAAGCAATGTTTTTCTTAAATAAAAAATAATTTAATCCCACACAGCATGAGGCATGATGGGATAAAGAAAACATTACTTCCATTTTGCAGGTAGAAAATTGAGTATTGATACAAGCAGAAACAAGAGCTGGACTCCTATATATTCTGGGCTTAGATTTTAACAGTAGGGTTAGGATTTGCATCTACCTTGGTCTGTTTCAGCCACTAAAAGATTTTTAAAACAAAGGTCTACACACAAAGCACCAGTGTCCTGGAGAGAAGTCCTAAAAGCATTCAGCAGGGCTTTCTGATGTGACAACTCAACTCTTTCCCTCTCCTTAAATGGCTGGATGTGAAAGAGTGATACCTAGATCTGTCCAGATTTAATGTTGTGCAATGATCTTGTCATTTATACAGAAGAGGGACTGGGGAGATAGCAGTTGTCAGCCTTCTTATTAAGTCTATTCCAGGATGAGAGAAATTGAGCATAAGATGTGCAATAAAGCAGATGGAAATACATCCAAAGCTTTTGAGATGGAATTGTTCATTCTTTTCTGCAGTTTGTGCTCGGTTTCTTTTTTTTTTTTTTCATATATTATGGGAAAAGGAGTCAACAACTTGGATTTTTACCCATTTTTCATGATGTTTTCATGTGAATCCCAACAAATCAAGTACAGTTGTCAAGAAGTCCCAATATTCAAGATTAAATCCACATTGTTACAACATGCTCAATTATTTTGTACTTTGTGTCTGGAAGATATACTGATATCTCACAAGGTGTTTTTGAAAAAAGCTTTTAACAGGAACTTATGACAGAGTTAACTCCAGAAAGACTGATAATTAAGACTTACATCAGTAAATCTGTCAGTCAGATATGGGAAAGAAGTTATTTTAAGGCACAATAAAGAGCTAAAAATGTCAGTGAAAGTAGCATATGGAGATATTTCAGGCTTGTTTTTCCTCCCATGGAAGTCAACAGGCATTTTATGGTGAAGGTAGCAGGAGAATAAGATAATAAAATATCTGACCAGAATATGGGAAATATTATTTCTATTTTCCCTCTGTGATCAGTAAAGTACCCAAAACTGGAATGTGTATAACAGTTAAGTCTAAGTATAATTAAACATCATCTTTCGTGGAAGATCTCTAGGAAAAGACAAATAAAAGATAACACAGGAAGAAGCTACTTCATAATATTTTTAAAAATGTATGAGAAAATATTCCAACATATTTTAGTCTCAAGTACAACAAGGTTTTCAGGTAGCGGTACAAATCTACAATTGTTCACAAAACAGGGTTGTTGTATAGATGACCATGCTAAAAGTTCAGGAACAATTCAAGAAGAGAGGTCATCTTACATTGCTTGAAATTCCCAGACATTTGCATAACTGAATATTCAATTAATAAACTGAATTTCACTTCTCTAGAGAAGTCATTTCTTGTTAAAGCATGTATGCATGTGTGCGTATATCTATCTATTTATCTATCTATATATACACACACACATGCATATTTCCTCTTGGTACAGCAATTATGGAAAATCATGCACACTGCTGTCAAATGTTTGCTCCTAATGGATAGGGGGAGAAATGTGTATTGAGAAAAAGTGACTCTATTCTGCATTCTCTGTGGCAGTTTCTGCTAGGTATTTGGGATAGTGGTGTTTATTCCCTGAAAAGCAAAGAGGACAGCTTATTCAACATGATTGAATGAACTCTCCTCAGAGAGTTTTCTCCTCATCAGAAAGCTGGCAGCTGTTGAACAGCAGTGCCCTGTTCCCCATAAATTGTACTCTGGCAACACCCTTTCCCGTTCCTAGCAGCCATCCAATGTCAGTTCATTCAGTCTACTCCTGCTATTGCTTACATCCAAACAGCTGAAGCACAAAAACCCCCAGACACATATGTGCAGGAAGAGGCAAGTTTTATAATTACTGTATGAAGAAATCTTCCTGTAAGAGGAAATGCACTTGTTCCATTCCAGTGTTCTAGCTACTAGCTATTCAGAAATTTTTGTTTTCTAATAATCAGCAAACTAATCTGTCTTCAGCTGAGCTAGCATGCCTCGGAAATCTGCAAGTGCCTGTAAAGTGCTGTGCAGCTCAGCATATTTTACAAAGTTGTTTGGAGGCCACAATAAAGCATAGCTGGCACCATTCTTGTATAAATCATTCCTGGACAACAGAACTCCAACACCAAAAGCTTTGATCTGACCTGGTAACATTTCATTCCTAGAAGCTTATAAATAAAAAACAAAATGCCCAATTCACTCCTTTTTTTAGTACTCATTACAATTTGGTTTAACATTAAAATGCCATTGAGGAGATAGTGGACAGCAAGTCACCTTGAATAAATCACTGTGCATGCACACTGCAGCATCTCTGAATGCAGGAACTCCTGGCAGAAGATAAACTAGCAAATTGCACACTGTCCAGAACCATGGCGAATCACAAGCAGATTCTTCAGCTTATAAAAAGTGCAACAGCACAGCTTAATCAGCACTTTGGTGATGAGTTAGAGCTGGGGGAAGACCCTTGGCTATAGAACTTTGCTGTGCTGCTTCAGTGACACAGAGGGCTTGTGAAACTCTTGTGAAGGTATAATTGGCTATTGCAGAGGGAATGGGAAGGCTAGAAAAAGTGCCATTTTGAACTTGATCATAAAGGAATCACGTCGTGTAATATCTAATAGCTAAATGTGCTGCTGTGGTCAAGAGGATGCAAAAGCCAGCAAGCTGACCAGATATCAACAAAGGAAATATAATATTTTAAGCACAGGTAAAATACCAAAGGACATTACTTCTAGTAGCATTATAGGGAGCTGTATTGATTTCTTCCCAATGCTGCCTCCATTTATTTATTCAAAGAGGGTTTGGTTTTTTTTAACTGCCATACTGAAAACTGAAGCTGGGTTTGAAACGCAGGTGTGGTTCTTTCTGTATCATTGAAGGAAAGTAAGTGTCAGGAATAGGCCGCTGATGCAGTACTTAACAGTGCTTCCCTTTAAAGCCACTTTTAAACTATTTCTGTCACTGATAAATTGTTTCTGCATGGTTGACAAGAATAAAAGGTGGTAATATATGTTTTTGTCTTTCAAAAGAATAATAGCTATACTTTTAAAGAAGAAATTCTTATGTAAAAAATGCCATTGTTTTAATTTCATCATATTTCCTTTCCTACCATAAATGCAATGGAAAACAGACCTGGGAAAGAAAGGAGGGAAAGAAAAGTGAGATATATCCAGTCTGACCTGTTACTTCATCTATACTGGGTTTCTTTTAGTCTCTGATGCAAATTCCTGAGAGAGAGTCCTATTTCTTCAATTTTAAATACTCTTTTGAAGGAAGCACTTGAGATTATACTCTTGTTCTCCCAAAGTAGCTAAGTAGACCTATCCAAACACAAAGATTTTTTTGGCATTGACTTTCATGTATATTTGAATTGTTACATTCACAGCTTTAAAATAAAGTAGAGTAATTTCTAGAGATTGCTAAATACATTTATAAACACCTCTGTGATAGATGAGAATGGTGCTAATTTGGCCTGATAATGTAATACTTTATCTTTTCCTAGCAGTCTGGTTATCATTCAGTATTCCTTAATGGAAAGTGGCAGACTATAAGAGCAAAGAACTTGTAGTCTTTAAACTGCTCGTGGGCTGTTCTAAATTGCCTGCATGATGTAGAACCCAAGACGACCAACCATATTCTCACCTGCCCTGACCAAGGCAAGTGGTGTTTGTTTGAAGCAGGCAGTTTTAGTCAGGGAAGAAATTAATATGGTTTAAGATCAAAAGAGCTGCTAAGGTGGCCTCCTATATATATATCTCTCACCATTTTTTAATTTCCTGTACAAGGTCTGATAATTTGATTTACTTTTTAAAAAGATCAACCCAGCCTGAAATATCCTCAGAAAAAAAGGATGTCTTCTCCTTTTCCATGAAAACAAACACATCTAACAGCATCAAATAAACCAGCTTTGAATAGTTACATCCCAGTATCAGACTGGGCTTATAGAGGAGTTAGCCAAAGGCCAATTACAAGCTGATCTAGCTAAAGCCAGTGTATTCTGGACCTAGGACAATCTGGATTTAGGCCAAGAACTGGGATGGAAAGAGCTTTACTGGATGATGAATTATCTCCTGCTGTCAGCAGACAGTAGAAAGACATACATTCTCCTCCTTCTGGAATTACACGCCATATGATAAGATAACAAGTGCCACTTGAAGGTGGCATGAATCCTGAGAAATATGTTCTCAATTGCTTGTGGTGCTCTTCCTGCTTATTTTTTAATGTTTCCGTGACCATATTATGGATCATAAATTTCATCCCTTTGCGTCCCAAACAACCAAACAACAAACCAAAACAACATTCTGCACATAAAGGGTGTACCCCAATTTAGTAGCTGGCTTTAATGAAAGCAGGTTGTTATGCCTAACAACTATGCTCAGGATGATCAGTTCTCCAATGCCAAGTTCTTTGCAAATATAGAACAAAGTAGTGTCTTTCAGAGAGCTAATATACTGAGAGCAAGACTGTGAATGGAAGATAAAGAAAATAGGGGGGTAAGGGGTGACAACCAACATGACTTCACTGCAAGTGTAGTGACTTTTTCTGATGAGTTATGGGCTTGGTTGATTCTGCAAAGCATTTGACACTGTCCCACAAGATATCCTTGTGTCTATACTGGACGGTCATGTATTTGACAGATAGATCACTTGCTGGATAAGGAACTGGCTGGATGGCCCTCAAAGAGTTGTGGTCGAGAGCTCCATGTCCAAGAGGAGATTAGTGACAATTTGCATTCCTCAGGGGTCAGTATTGGGACCAGTATTTATCAGTGATTGTATGATTCTAGAAGAGTCTCACTAGGGACAGGTAGGGAATACAAGGAAAGAATGTAGTTGAATATAATAAAAGCTTAGCTCTGCAACTAGCTGTACACCAAAGAGGGAGGACTGCAGGCTTAAGGCCAACTTACTCATTCAGCTAATATAAGAGTCATTTGATTTCCGACATATTAATATTATAATTGAGAATTTGTTAACTGGGTTCAGGGCATCCATTCCAGCTTCTAAATATAGGGTGAAACATACAGATATCACTTACAAAATGCATTTACGAAATGAACTTTATGGAAAGGTATCAAAAACTTTTGCATCTCAGAATTTTCTCTGTGTTGAAGAAGTGTTTAATCTGAATAAGGGACTGGGTAAAAGTTCAACCAGCTGATTGCTCTGAAAATTTGTCATAAGCCATGTATCTTAAAAGGTTGCAGCAAGAGTCACAGATGAGTATGCTTTATAAAACATCTAAGCTCAAGAACAAGGCCAATTAGTTTTAGAAGTTGAGGACATCCTAACAGTGCAATAAACATTAATCAGAATTAATGCTTGCATATTTTCTTACAGCCATGACATTAATTAAGTGTAAAAAGAACAGAAACTGGTATATATGGCCCAATTTATGCTTCTCTGGGAAGGTTTTCACACAGGGATGAGGTTTTCCTACATATATGAAAAGGAGTTCTTCAAATGTTTCAGTTATAAGTGTGATGGTAAGGGTAAAAGCTGTACACAGTGGTATGGCTAAGAGCAGGACTGTTTCACAGGAGGTAGTAGGACAGGGAGAAAAGCTGTGTAGGATTTGAAAAGTGAACTTATTGCCCTAAGCTGAGGAGCTTTTGCATACTTTCTGTAAAATGGGTATTACACATTTTTCTGTGTCATAAGGAACATTTTCTTTACACACTGATAAAGGAGTATTTTCTTTGAACACTGAAGCACATACAGAGTCTCACTCCTGGTTGGTACAGGCAGAATACAACCCATCAGGTCTCATGGCTTGCCTGAGAGTTGGAAGTTGTGCGTGCCCAGAGCTCAGCACATTCCAGATGTATGTTCTCAGTGCAGTGACAGTCAGCAAGGTTACTCATAAGGGTAATGTGGAGCATGCACATAAACATCTACAGAATTGGGGTTTTGGCCTCTACTGGAGCATACACTCTCAATTTACTACTTGCAGTTCTGAGTATTGCCCTCTTTGTACCGCTGTTCAAATGTAGTTCATCAACTTCCCTAGCTGCCTTCACTGCTGCTTGGTTAGCTCTATTTTCTCTTAGACAAGAATACATGCCCCTGTATCCAGAGGCAATGTCAGAGGAAGACAATTAATGCCTTTTTAAGTGCTAAAACTTAAACTTTCATCATTGTTAAAACAAGTTCTCTAGACATTATGAACTCTTACGTGGTGAAAAAATAGGTGAAATAAAATGTAAGTTAAAAGTTAATAAATATTTTTAAGTAATTTTGAATGCAAACATACTTGATAAAATAAAAAGACAGTCTTCACTACATATTTAGCCAATGGCTAAATTCAATTTCTCTTTCCACCTAAGCAACTTACCTGAAAAGCTTAATAGGTGCTTTTGAGCCTCCAGAATCTCACGTCTGTGACAAGGGTTGCAATGCAGAACATCTTGCTCCAGAGGTATTCAGCAAGTGTCTGGGAGCTGCCACCTCCTTGGAGGCAAGGTGCCAATTTGACCTGACATGAGGCTATTCACTCCAGGGAGCTGTCAGAAGGTGCTAAATTGGCCAGAGAGGGAGAATTGCTGGTCTCTTTACTGGCAATAACTGATCCACTGCCATATTCAAGACGTCAAGGTTTGTTCTTCTAAGCCCATGTGAACATCAGGGTCAAGAAAAGCTGTATCTGGTCTTTCCAGGAGTAAGTGGATGCTGAAAGAGGAGAAAATTAGTTTTGGCTTTGAAATCTAGTAAAATGTCTCCATTCCCTTAGACTATAATATTTTTTGCAAACCCTCAGTGTTAAAGTACTAAATTCTACAGCACTAAAGCAATATAAAGCTCTAAATTCTATACAGACACATGAAGTCCCTCACCAAAACCCATGCCTTCCTTTGAAAAAGAACACTTTGATATCAAATTCAAAATTCCTGACCTATTTAGCTATTTTACAGTAGTTTCACGATTATAAGC
>VRYO01001463.1:49080787-49183348 GCA_009812075.1 Sialia sialis
CTTATATTCGTGAAACTACTGTAATGAAATATGTCTGTCTCCCTTCCTCCTTTACTCTTCAAAAAAATGAAACAACCCAGTAACAGCAATGAGTAAATGAAATGCTACACCCAGACATAATTCCTTTAAGATCACACTGGTCTGATGCAATGTTAAAATCAAGGTGCAAGGATCTAATTGCTGTCTCAAAAATAACCTCAAAGTAATGGCACATGTTACCAGCAGCACAAGATATCAATGGATACTGTAGATCCATGCAATTTTTTAATTTTTTTTTCTTTATTGGGAAAAGACAATTCCACTCTGCTATTTTACTCTGCTTGAAAATTCCTGCAATGTGAATCACTGGGTACATCCATGTGCAAGGAGTTTAGCCGAATTCTTTAATTCATTCATTGAAAAATAAGTAAAAACTACTTTGCTACTTTAGTAGCAGGCCACAACACACATCTTTGAGACATGTACATGTTGCTTGCAGGCACAAGGTAAAGAGACCTGTGATATCTACAGCTCATACTATTGGCATGCAATATTCCACAAAACTGAACTGAAAGACATTTCTTCTAAATTTGCAGGGATAGATTTCCATCTTTGATTTTTTTTTACTACTCAATCAGCATACTAACTGATTTCACTCATTTTTATAAATAGCATTTATCTTCTTATTGCCATTCAAATATAATTTACTCCAGGCAGAGAGATTACAGGCCTTGATTTCATCTGAAATGTCTTTGAGTCATAGTGAGTAAAATGACTCACTTCCATCATCACTGTTCAGTAAAATGATTCTGGGATATCAAAATTATCTGTTCTGTCTAGTCCACCCTGTTCTGTTTATTTTCTTTAAGCTTGACTTCTGATGAGCAATGATTTAAGGCAATTTCCAGTTTTCCCTCATTGTTTTTCAGACCAATCTTTCACTATTATATCTCCCACCTTCCAGACCACTGCCAAAGGCACTCTTTGTTTCACATACCCCTTTGCACTCTGATTCAGACCCCAGTCAGCAATATCAATATCAGATCCCACTGGGAAAGAAAGAGCTGATTGTGTCTCAGGAAGTCTCATTCTGACAGACAGGAACAAGCTTGTCTGGTTGACTTAATGGGAAATCTAGAAAGCTAGCACATGACACAGAATCAAATTCAGGCTTAGCTCTGGACTCTGCAGTAGAATAAAGACATTAAAATATTGGAGGGACACAAAGGGCTACAAAGGTGGGTCAGAGATGGAAGTATCTGACCTGAGAGGAGAGGCTGATGGAGATAAGTGTGTTCAGCCTGGAGCAGAGAATGCTTGGGGCATTGTTATCGATGTGTATCAATACCACAGTCAGGGACTACGGAAGACAGACCCAAACTCTTCTCAGTGATGCCCACTGATAAGACAAGAGTCAGTGGGCACAGAGAAATACAGGAAGTTTTGTTTAAAGGTAAGAAATAAAAACATCACTTTTTTAGTTCTAAGGATGGCTGAACATGAGAACAAGTTGTCTGGGCAGGCTGTGGAGTCTCTGTCTCTGCAGATTTTCAAAACAGAAGTGGACATGGCCCTGAGCAATCTGCTCCAGATAACCTTGCTTTGAGCAGGGGCATTGAATTAGATGGCCTTTGGAGCAACCTTTCAGGCTCAAGTATTGTGTGATTCTGGCAGGAGCTAACATTACTTGCACCTGTACCTTGGATGCAGCCTAGCATACTAGGGGAATAATAATGGATTTCTGTTCCCTGAGTCAACATTGCTTTTGCTTTAATAACAAAACGAGTTATATTTGATGTGCTTCCTGTATCCTTTTTTTGACAACTGTGTTTAAGTTAAATTATCTTCATATCTAAATAGCCAAGATAAGGGTCTTCCCTGCCTGCAAAAGGAAGGAATATTTGCTTCTTTCTCTACTATACCTGCAGGCAAATAAAAGGAAAGACAATAGAAGAGTTCAAGCAATTGCATGCCTGAGTGTGCAACCTTCGAGGTGAATAAAATCTATCAGCACCAAAACACATGATGGAATTTTGTATGAGATGGATCAGTTTCAACAAAACCTAACACTAATTAATCTTCCAAATGAAAGAAAATGAGATTGTGCTGATTTCTCACATATCAAGGTACAAATTATGTTTTTTCTTCTAGGAAGAAGAATAGTGGAAGGGGTGTCATATGTATAGGAAGAATAGAAGAAACGCAAGCATGCAGATGCTCTACTGAGAACTCACTGAAGAGTGGTCTAACTACAACCTCTATAATTTTATTATTTTTTCCTCATCCCACTCCAAAAATATTAGTCTCCAAGTCTTAAATTTTAGTAACAATGGCAGAAGGAAAAAACAAAGGTGCAGCTTATTAAAATTCTATCTTCCCCTATAAGGGGGCTGACATTATATTCTTTGAAGCTCTGACCAGCAGAACAGTGTCCAGCTGAGCAGAAACTGGGGCAACAGCAGATATTTGCACCGCTGAAAAACTGTATCACTAGGCCAGATCTTGGACAGCAGTTCCATCTTCTCTCAGATTTTAGACCCACAACTGATAGAATACAACAACATCCTTTTCCCCTTCCTCACCAAAAGCAGAGGCCCAGAAATGTCAGATGCACATTGTCCAAGATAGGTAGTGGTGTTGACAAAGCAAAGGAGCCCTGGAGGAGTAGAAGTTCATTTTCATCTCCATAAAGTACTTTCACTGTAATTTAGATAAAGTCACTCTCTGTCCCACTTCCTAGAGATGGAGAAAAGAAAAAGCTGACCAGGCAAGGGCAAAATATAATACAGAAACAATGAGCAAGGAATGTGAATTTCAAAGTTAACATACTCACTAGTCCCAAAGACACCATGCCCTCTTACACCTTCCTTGTGTTTCTGTACCTAATATCTTTAAAGCTGCTGGTTTCCTTACAAAGAGGAAGCTGTTAATTAGTAAACAGTATTTCTTTTGCTTTCCTAAAATCTGTCCTAAAATTGCTTCCAATATCAATGCTATTACCCTATGATAAATGCAAATTTGTGTCAGTCCTCCCTTTATAATGAACAAGTTGCATTACATATAGGAGGCAGAACATGACTAAATAGTAATCCTAGAACATCTGATTTATTACTAATTCATATTCTTCATTAACATAGAATATTTTTTACCCACAGTCTTCTCCTAGGCAACCTACCTGTTTTTCTGATGCAGAAGGTGGGAGAATGGTGTCCCTGTTTTGTGTTTCAGTGCACTGTTTTATCATCCTGCTGTGGCATGAATGTGGCACATAAAGAATGATCCAGTTTGTCAAAGTGCAGCTGGGGCAGCATTCATTTAATCTTGCGTTTTGCCACAAAATATCCAAAGAAGTCATAATGATGATGCAGAGAATGTGGAGTTTGGTTTACATCAAAGGAATTCATGAAAGTTAATGCATATCAAAAATAAAAAGGCATCTGAGTCACTGCACAAAAGCTATTTTTGAACTTATATAATCAAATATACTTACGTATGATATAGAGAGACTGTGCCAGCTATGGGATGCATATCCCTCTACTGTAATTAATCTTTGCAAGCACTTTCAGTCATTTTAGATCTACATTTACTTCTGCCTCACACAGTTGTGGTGTTATCTCAGTTTTTACCATCTGTCACAGACATCAGAAAAAAAAATTACTGAAATGAAAGATCATAAAAATCATTTTTATAGCATTCTGGTTTTCATACTTTTACAGTTTCTGTAGGCCTGCTCATATAGTTAAGACAAAAAGCACCATGTGAATGAGAATGAGTATCAGCAAAGAAGCTCTGGCTTTCACAAGGCCTTTGCTTAATACACTTAGGTCTTGCATCTTTCACATCTTACATTTCGAGTTCCTCTCCATTTTTAAATAAAAGATCCAATGGAAATGGCAGGAGAGGAAGAAGTCTTTTGGCAGATCAGCAGTTGCCAGGGTGTCTTTTCATGCTCCCACAGTCATTAGGAGTTTTACCCAAGAGCTGGGCCATTAATGAGAACTCTAATGACTTCCATTCCTTTCCTTAAACATTCAGCGTGTCACCAGTATTTATGAGGAAGCCTGCTGTAGCTACAGGGACATTATGTGCTTCACTGTATTTCAAGCTGAGAGATGTTGAAAATGGAGCATAAGTTTATCTATTTTGGGGATTTTTTTTTGTTGTTTTTTTTTAAAGTCTCCCTTCCCTTCTGTCCTTTGTAAATAAATGTGCCACATTCCTCACAGCCTGAAGCTAAAGAAATATCTTCAGGCTTTTTGCCAGATCTATTTTCCTCCAAATATCTACCAAATCACCAGAAGCTCTTATTAACTGAGTGAACTGAACCTTCAGACAACAACTGTTCCAGTCCCTCCTGGGGATTTTCTATCTGCATATAGTAAATAATTCAAAGTTTGAAGTTTTCTACACTTATTCATTTAGTTTGCTCTATTTTTCAAAGCTATCAATGGACTTAGCAAACAAAATGGTGGGTTTTAATACCAAAAAATTCTATCAACTAAGGAAAAAGAAATCTGTTTAGGTAGATCCATTTTTAGTTGTCTTCTTACAGCATACTCTCTTTTCAAATTTTCCGGAGGGAAATTTGCTTTTCTTACCTTCCTGAGACCATGGGAACTTGTTAAGACGTCAGTTTTGCAAACAAATGCTGCCTTACTGAAGATTTCAGAATCACAGAATAGATCAGGTTGGACGGGACCACAGAGGGTCCTCTGGTCCAACCTCCCTGGTCAGGCAGGGCCATCCCTGTGCAGCATTGCGTCCAGACAGTTCTTGAATATCTCCACTGAGGAAGACTCCACATCTTTCTGGACAATCTGTTCCAGTGTTCAGTCATCTGCACAGTACAGAAGTTCTTCCAGTTCTATCCAGGTGAAATTTCTGTTCATCAGTTTCTCCCCACTGCCTCTTGTCCTACTGCTTGGCAACACCAAGAAGAGCCTGGTTCCATGCATACAAGCATAATCTTATGTATTTGTAAGATTTTTACCTTGATTCTTTAGTATCTGTTTATGCTCTGGCATCTATGTTATTTAACAAGTATTTTATTTAATACAAGTGAACCTGTTAAGATATTTATTTAACCCTTTCTTGTTATTTGTCAAATTACCCATCTATCTAAAGGATTAAACAAATGAAAAGAGAATCCTGGAAATAAAGTGACAGTCAGTAAGATCGAAATGCTTTGAAGTGTAGAAATACCATCAGAATGATAATTCAGGTCTTAAAAAGCTTTTTTCCTCCTGACACATTTATTTTGATATCATTTCTCATGCACGTAGAAAGAAGATTCCCTCTTCTCCAACCTTCCAAGCAGCTTTGAGTGCACTATTGATATCCTTGCTCTCCAATCCATCACCAGTTGCCTTAAAGATTAAATAAATTATGTTTCTCAGCAAGTTCCATGATCTCTTCTTGTAGTGATTGTGTAAGCATGATAAAGAAATTAATTCTCTTCCCATTTTTGAAACTGGAAAAAACATTTTGCCTTGTGTGCAGAGAAAGTTCCTTTCAAATCAGATTTTTTTTCTACAAGGGATGGGAAAAGTGTTCTTCTCCTCTCTCATGCCATCTCCATTTCATTGGTGTTTTCCTCTTGTGCTCTCTTTTGGCCTCAGAATCCAAGGGGATTGCACATCAGTGTTCAGAGATAGGTGTCTGACTTTATAAACAATTTTGGCTATGTATTAAATAGGGAGATTAAACATTCACATCACTTATTTTCACCCTTTTGCCACTGTAAACCCCCATTCAGATGATCTAGTGTAAGCACACAGTGACATTTTGAGAAGGAATCAAGAAAAAATGGCAGAATTTTTACTGGACACTCTAGAATTTTATTGTATGTGCAGAAGAATTTCAAAGCAGAAGTTTTGCTTCTAGTAAAAGGTACCTGAAAAACTACTGAAAGTCAATTATAATCTCACTTTTTTCAGTGCATCTTTATGGCATGTCATTGTGATTAAGTATCATGGGGTGGTAAATGAGTCATAGAACAGCACAGAATGAGGTGTTAATATTCTCAGTTCTGTATTTTTTTCTCTTGTTATGACTGGAATTGTCCTGCTATTCTGTATCCACTGGCACATACCTTCAGCTATAATGCATCTATATGTTCTTTGGGTGATAATAAAAATTGAGTTGGATTTTATATCTTTATTACGTCAATGGTCTCCAACTTTTTTAAGCTGTTTTAAAACTATCTTTTCTTACATGACTCATAAAATTCCCCATGTTATGTGTACTCCCTATAACCAGGCTAACAAGACTTAGCTACTGCTCAGGAGTCTTCTAGAGCAATATTTGTCAGAGCTCCTGCTTGGTGAGCTCAGGTAGTAACAGCACACAAAAGCAGATTGTATCATTAATCTCAGATTTGATAGAAATAGCACAAGGGTAGAAGAACCGATTAAAATAAAAAGAAATATTATCACAGCCAAAGATAAGCATAGACCTAAACTTCTCTGAAAGCTACCGCACTAGCAGCAATAATTCAACCCACTAATGTCCACTGCCTGAACATGCTATCATCAATCAGGAAACTCTCCCAGGACTTCAAGATAAAACCAAATGGAAGGAGTATTTGTGCGGAGCTGTTGTGCTAAGTGAGGAACAATCTCAAATGCCTGTGAGACAAGGAGTGATACATAACAAATAGAGGCAGATTTACAAAGGATTTAGGACTAATCTCTGTTGGACTCGTGCCCCCTGAGACATTACATCTTGGAGAAATAATGGATGCCATTAAAAATGGCTATTTATTGCACTGTGCTATTTTTGTCTTAGAGGATTTGCAGTATTCGCTTGAGAAATCTCCTAAATACCATGGAAAATACATAGTAGTCAATGGGAATTATAATGCCTAATGTGGGAGGTGTACTGTAAAGTTCAATTTAAAGCACAGGTCAGAGAAATCAGACAAGGGAAAACCATAATTGCATACCATCAATGAATCTAAATGACTATCTAATTATGATGCAGACTGTTATGAATCCAAGTGTTATTGAAAGAAAGGGACTTATCACTCACAAAAAGCTTTTTAATCACCTATGTCCCAAGGAAGTGACATTGGAATATAAAAGGCTATTTTTCCAGTCAAAAGTGCTGTGAATCCATGCCTTATAGCTGAAAGCTGTGAAAAATTACAGTAATCAGGAAAAAACTCCAACAACTTTCATTATAGCTAATATTTAATTTTAAGTCATGTGGGCCATAAAGCAGAATTTTTCTCTGGTGTGATTCTTGTCAGAGGAACCCCCCCCTTTTTTGTATGACTATTTTTAATGCTTAACCTTAAGGAAGTCTGGTTGCTATCAATATGGATGTGTATATATTTCCACAACTCTAACCAGTATATTGGAAGGTGGTTTCCCCAAACCAGCAAAATGAAGCTCATAAGGAAAGGCCAAGGCTGTGAGTACTGAGCAGGCAGGGGTAGCAGGCTCCCTTGTCATACTCTGACCTCCAGAGCTTTCTGAAGGAACACTTTGATCTTCTGTTAGCAAGTACATATATTCACTAAATAGTACAAATACAGGTAAGAACTTGAATGGAGGCATGCATGTAAACAAACAACAAGTCGTATCTATTGCCTGAAGGGGAGTCCTCCTATAGCAAAGTCACTAGGAAAACAGTCAAAAGCTCCACTAAGTTTTCCATTAACAGACACTTAGCTCCCTTATGGGGATTTCTTATTCAACTTATAGAAATGCAGCAAGTGAGGAGAAATATCCTGCTTCAGCACCAGTTCATCAGTAAGCAGCAAATGTATTGGAAAGCCATTACAGTCCATCAACAGGCAGCAAATCTTTTTAAAAGCCACTGCTGCCCAAAATGATCTTTTAGCAAATATCAGCCATCAAAAACCCCATTGAATTAGAAAAAAGCAGTGGAAAGGCATTAGAGATGAGATTTCTGCTGGATCTGAAAAGAAAGTGAGGAAAGTGGTCCAGGTGACAGTTTACCATTTTTTCATAATACCTAAGCTTGTCATATTTGAGACCATCACAGCACGAGACTCAAGCACATTTCCCATTTCCCAGTGGCCAGCCTCAGCATTTTCCACATTCATGTCTTACCCTTGGGCTTCATGGTGAAACACTAGATATTCTGATATGTGAATCCTCAAAGGTGAATAAGACCCTAAGACCCTTCCAGCTGCTAAGTAATCTCCTTGTAACATGTAAACATCAACCCCAGCTGTCTACTTTCTCCCATGGTTTTGCCAAGAGACACAGAGTCTTCCATACAATCTTTGTATTAGGCAAAGCATTTGTGGGGTACAGCTGGCTAGTTCTCGTACAAGAGCTGTTTTGACATAAAATCCTCTGTTTACAAATTTCAACCACTTTTTACATCAAGTAGATTAGGGATCCAGGGCAGAAGTTTCTGCATCTTAGAATGTGAGTAGTATCTCCATTTAATTTACTGAAAAAATCATTTTCCAAAAAAAATATGGACTGAATAATAGATTTCTATTCTAAGCTCATAGAAATGAATTAGAAAGGACTTCTTATGACATGCTTAGTACATTTTCTGTAATCTGAGTGTCTGATCATTACAGTGATTTAGAGAAATTAAGCAAAGACTATTCTTTGCATAATTAAACTAATCAGGCCAAGTTTCACTGGGAGAGAAGATTGTTTATGAACCATTTTACCTGGTGTATGACAAAATAAAATGCTTAATATTCCCCTCACCCCCACTTTTTCAATATTCTTTCCTCTAATTTGATTTCACAGTATTTACATAACAGTTGTAATGGGATTTTTTCCTAACTACCCTATAAAATTGCTTTCCATCCTCCCTCACCATAAAAAATACTTGTCAACCTTTTAAAGAGATTTAAAAATTATCAAGTATTGTAAAAATCTGTTTGTCTAATGAACATTCTTTAAGTTACTTGCAGAACTACATATACAGCTGTAGCAGCTGTGCTCATAACTCCTCAATTTTCCCAATGCCCCTTTGGGAAAGGGGCAAAAAAAACTGCAAAATTTTTATTTTTTTTTGCATCAATTGCAAAAAAACATTAAATTCTTACTGGTCACAAACCCCAACATATTACACATATTCTGAGATGTATGTGGAATCTCATATCCCCTTCTGTTTCCCTTCATGTTGAAGCTTAAGTTACCTGATTGTTCTCTCATTTTCTGTGATGAAGGACAACTGCATTAAAGGAAATAACATGAGAGCAGCAAACTTCACCTCCAGCACAAGTGAAACCTGGGCTCGTGTCGAGGATGAGTGGCATGTCCAGGGCTCTGCAGCCCTGGGCAGCGCTGGTGTCCCACAGCAGGGCTTGGCATGGCTCTCCTCTGATCTGGGGCACTGCCTTACCGGCTGTGTGCTCTGTTTGAAGGACAGGACATAGGAAAAAGCCATGAATCACCAGACCTGTCAGCTGCTTGGAGTCTTTTACAAGAAAATGAAGTAAGAAAGTGCATTTGATTCTCAGCCCCAGCTTGTCTGTGCCTTCCCCCAGCCCCTGGTATGAAGTGGGGCACAGGCTCTCAGTGCAAAAACACTTCTCTGATTGCCTTGGTCGGAATTACCATCCACCCACAAGTTCTTCCCTCAGAGAGCAATACAAAGATATCAAATGGAGAGAAATAGCTTTATGGTAAAAGGAAAAACAAAAGGAATGGTAATTTCTCACCAAAACTAGCAAGTCCTGAGCAGACACAGAAAATCTATATCCACAGAAGGTCTCCCTCATGACTGACTTCTAGCCGAGATCACCTCTCATAATAATGTTACAAATAATGACAAAAGTTATCTTTAAAAGAGGCAATGTCAACTCATGGGACATAGCAGGTGTTCATGTGTTATTGAATCAGGCAATTATTTCACCTGGAATCCAGAACATCCTGCTCTTCTCTCGGTGTCCTTTGGTAATTACTCCTTCTGATAATTGTTCATTACATATTAATCCAAGATAACTTAATATCACTGATGTCATCCTTTCCATTCTTTTGTAACTTTGAGAACTTTTTAACTAAAGAATAAATCAATGAGAGTTGGAAAATGTTTGTATAGATATATGTGATTGCAGTGCAGCAAATCACTGGTTTTACCATGCTACCTGCTCATTAAGGAAATTAAATATAATATGCACTAATATGTATATCCTTAGGTAGTGGTATGGAGAGAAATTAAATAAATAAAAATTATTAGCTCCTTTCTTTTAAAGCTTATTCCTATTGATGACACTTTAGATTTATGATGTTGTACACCTTCCAAAACTCAAAAGACTTAATATATACTTAGATTTAATATAAGTTATTATTGATTTAAATTAGCATTTATTTACTTCTTTTTTTAAGCTTCAGGATGTCCTCACTCTAAAGATATCGTCTGTGGATATTAATATTCCTCTTTTGAAAAGGAAGAATCTTTTATAAATTTGACCCATATGGTTTGAGATTTGAAGAAAATACTGTGAAAAATACTGAAGAAAATATTGAGTTTTAAGGATGTATTCCTAGCAGTTAATACTAAAGTAAGACATGAGAGCTGTCCACTTAATTATGCAAATACTATTAGAGAGAAGATCAATATCAAACCCAGGATGCTACAGAAATTGCATTTTTCTTTGCCTCTTACGGTTTTATATTTTGTTCTATGATTTCCAAATAGCTCATTGCTCAGTATATATGAGTTGCTGAGCATTTACAGAAAAAGAAAATTGTCAGGTGTTTCCAGCATTATGGAAATTTCTATCCTACAGGTTTCATCCAGTTGTGTTTTCTCTTGGACTAGTCATGGCAATAAAGATCATAGGAAAAAATGAGCACCATTATTCATTGCAGACACCAATTTTTTTTTAAGAACTTGCACTTTTTGGTAGTAATTCATAGCCATTATTATGAGTATTTTTCTGCAGCAATAGTGTTGGCATTCTATGACCTGAACACCACACCCAATTCCTGACTAACTTCAAATAGAGACATGAGTAGACAATCTCTTATTTAATGTTTTGAACTGCAAAACTCTTTCAGGAATAAAATTATCTTTGGAATATTTTGTGCGCAGAGAGGAACTAAAAGTATAGCGTGAGAGAAGATTTCAAGGTAACTGAACCCAAAGGTTTGACAGTGCTCTTTACGTCTTTGACAAGGCTCAGAACAGCAGAACACACTGGTAGTGCTGGAAGCTCACATTTTTCCCCCTTGCCCTTTCATCTTCTCAAAATTGTTCATGTCTATAATGCAGTAAAAGGAAAAGGGGAGGAAAAAAAAGGCAACCTTTTTCTTCTTATAAGACACAGGTTGATTGCTGTCTCTTTTTGAGAAGTAGTATTTGCAGAAATGAGGTCACTGTCTGAAATCACTCCCCCATCTGCTCTGTTTAGCCTGTGAGTCATATGGAGTAAGAAAAAAGATTATCCGAGCCAGAGTTAACATGGAACTGAAAACAATAGAACAGCACAGCAACAAAAGAAATGACTACCCCACAGTTCTCTCTGTTCCTCTCTATTTGCTTACTAGCTTGGATGCATTAATTAAGAAAATCAGTTGAAAACAAGGCAATGAGAAAAAATAGAGTGCCTAATTGTGATTAAAGCAAGCAAAGTGATCACAGGAGAACCACGGCAGTCAGGATGTAAAGCGAGTATTTTCAACAAGAAATCCTATATAATAACATTATATATTGTAAGTGTAACAAACTGGTGTCCCTTCCGGTCCTTAAAATAAATCCCAAAGAAGTCACAGGCTCTATGCACATGGTGAGTGGGGGCAGACACAAGAGCAAAACAGTGACATAAGATCTTAGAGGAGGTGTCTGCATACTAGTGACACCTTGCACTCAATTTTTTTCTGCTGCAAAGTTTGAAGAAAAAGGAGGTTTATTTCTGCACTTTTCTTCCCTACTAATGTTCTATACAGAGTTGACAAAATTCTCAGATAAAGAGAAAGGATGTCTTCCAAAATAGATAGTAATGAGATTCATTGAAGTCAACATTTATTTTCCTTTCAAATTTCTGGGTTCATCTACAGAAGTAGGTCAAAATATTCCACAACTAGTTTGTGACCTAAAAATGCCACTTCAGATGTTTTTAAACTATCTGCAAAATTGGGTTTTAAAATACATAATAATGTATGAATGAAATGAAAACTAAATAATAAAGTAGGAGTAGATCAAGGCTAAGATGCATATTTTGACCAAAGAGCTACGGATCTTGTTCCTTTTCTTGAAAAATAGAGTATTTAATGTTGCACATTTGTTGTATGACATAGACTGAGTTAACATGAAAAAAGCCCAACCTGAGATGTGCTTTTCTGCATGATTCTGTGGGTGGCTTGCATAGTGCTTATTCTGTTTTGGGAAAGAGAAGAGAAGGAGCTGCTCACATGCTCAGTGCAGTGCAGAACTGGGAGCTGGCATCGCTTTTACATCTACCTGAGCAGGTGCACCTGCACCCCTGGGGCTGACATCAGGCCAAGTCACACAAGAGCTTTTCCACAAGAGGAAGCTGCTGCCCTGCTACTGCTGCTACCTGTGCTTGGAGCCCCAGCCCTAACCCCAGCCAATCAAATCTCCTTTGAGAAGGGATGTGTCAAAATCTGGCACTTCCCCGTTTGCAGGAGTGCCTGAATGCTGACCCCCTGCCTCCATAAAACTGGGGTTTCAATGTGTTTTTCTGCCCACACATACAATATCTTCACCTTGGCAGATGAACCCAAAGGCAAGTGTTTGCATAGAATTAATCAACAGCCTTTTGCTTTCAGTCTCAAATTTACTGGAATATTTCTTTGGTGCACTTTTTCAGGCATGCTACTGAAAGCAGGGAAGCCACTCTTGGCACAGGAGAAGATATTACCAAAACCCCACAAAATTTCAGAGCTCATCAAATCGCAGCTTAAGCAGCAGGATTGTTTATTCAGTTCTTTGGAAGGGAAAGAGTGGGAGAAACTCATGCAATGATTAAACAAGATGAGAAATGCAATGTTCATATTGAAAAAAAAAAGATGAAAAATATAATTATTTTAATTGTAAATTATTCAATACACTAAATGAAACATAGGTAGAGTTTTGTAACTTGATTAATATCTTGTAGGAGGGCTGGAGAATGAATATTTTCATGCATCCAACAAATTATTATTTATTAAAGCATTTACTAAATGTTTAAAAATGGCAAAGCCCATTATCGGTAAACAAACCTATAAGCTCCTTACAGGTAAAATGGGAATCCAAATCAAGCCCTTATTGATGCTCAAAAATATTTAAAAAATGCCAGGTCAGATAAATTTTTGACAATTGTTGTTTGCTTGTATTTTTCATTCAAATGAGTATTTCAAATCCAGCTCTCACCTAGGGCTGCATACTCAAGTCCCTTGCTTTTCTGACAAGAAATTAAGTATGCAGCAACCAATATGTAAACTAATAGCTGAACTCATGAATTCCAAGTCTTAATTATGCAAACTCAGCTTATTTTTCTAGGATCTGAGTTTGCATTTTGAGCCAGAATGAATTTAGTTCTTATCTAAACAAAAATTTCTCCCAAGTACTAAAAAAGAAGTTAAAAGGACTCCCTTAAACCTAAAACCAGCAAATTCTTCTCTTTTTGCTCAACTTTGCTAGCTGGCAATATTTCACTATTATCAGCCAAATAGCTAAAATACAGACAATTTGTAAGCAGAAAGAGCCAATAAACTTGCAATAAAATTTATTCGGTGACTACACTGATCTGCTGAATATTAAAATTTGTAAAACCTTTCACTTTCGCTTGACTGCAGCGATAATGTCCCTGCAGGTAAAACGAGGTCAGTTCACTTTTTTCTTTCTCACCTCACCCCAGGCCTGTTCTCATAAGGCATATCAAAAACCTCCTAAACTAATAAGGCTGATTGAGCAACTACATTTTCTAAACACTTAAAAAACAGAACACTAACCGCTGACACAGCCAGCTGGAGTGTCAGCTCTGAAGGATTTACACCTATGGTTACAAAATGCTGGAGAAAACACAGAACTAGAAACTTCCACTAGCCAAGAAAGTCTTTGTATGTATCTGGTGAAGATCCTACAGCTCTGTTTGCAATCCCAAAATGCTAGTAACACTCACCCCTCTGCAAAATTCTGCTGGCTCATGCCCATCCCCATAAATACTGGATCCCTTACCACATTAGTGACCCCGAGTTTGATAACTGCTGCCTAGGTATTTCCCTCCCCTATGCTATATTTGTATCCAGTCAATGAATCCGAAATCCCCCGCTAATTACCATCTAAGCTGTTATAAAGAATCTACACGTGTTACTGCATGAAAGAGGATTACTGTACTTTAAACTTAGCAAGGCTTGGTAATCCCGTGTACCACAGCACTGGACACCAGAAGCGATGCAGGTTTAGGGACAGCACTTTGGGCAGCATTCCCTTAGCACAGTGCTTCAGCTGTCACCACTGCTCTGCTTCTCCTGCACTGCCCAAGAAGCCTGCTCATGATTGCTGTGCCACTGGGTGAGGAGCCCATGAAAAGAATAATACAAATATGTGCCGAGTGTATCATTACTCATTTATGCGTTTTTAACAATTCTGTCGTGTCCTTTCAAGATGATGACAGCAAATTGCCTTGATGGTTTTTGTGGCTTTTCAAAATTCCTCTGAAATACGTTTTAGTTAATGGTTGTTGTAAGCACATTTGTTTCTGTTTACAGCAACCATGGGGGAAAAAATGTAGGCAGAGCTCCTACCCTAAGAGGTCAGATAGTCATCTTAAGCCTATGCTTATCTCCCAATTGAAGTATTTTACACATCTGAAATTCCTGTTTGATGAACAAGTTAGCAGTTGAGGGCAGCCTGAGAAATACTGCAAGTATTTTATTTATATTAAGCCTCCATTGCATTAAAATATGGTTTCAAATTTGATAAAATAATTTTACTACAAGTAAATAAGAATGCTCTGGTTTTATTTACAGATGGAGGGAGGAAAGATCACTTTTTTTAATAACTTGCACACTATCAAAATTTTACACAGCTCCGTTAAGCAGCACTGAAAATCATTTGCTCCTAAAGACTTACATAATATCTTCCAAAGCTCTATCTATCCAACAGAGAAGACATTATCTCAAGACACTCCAATAAGCTGACTTTTGAGATAGGCAGTGCTTACAAGTCAAGGAAATATCCATTATACAGCTAAGAAGCATTGGAAGACAGGATGGGGGGGAAAAAAAAAAACCACCAACCTACCCAAAAAGTCTATTTTAAAGGAATTTTCCAGGGATTAATCTTGTAAAGACACAGAGTGGAAGGCTTACAAAAAAATCAGTGAAGACAAATTGCTGAGTTAAAAATTTTAGAAGATTGACTCCCCAGAACTCCTGGATGTTTCAAGTTTTCAATGACAAAGAAGGTTGAAAAACGGCTGATTTAGACACCACTACCAAATCACATTGTGGTGAATGAAGAAGAATAAAATATCTTCATTATCTATAGCAGAAATAATCATGTCCACCACAGGGCATGGTCCATTACTCATAAATTAGATTAATCAGCTGCAATAGTTTTGTGAATATTTTAAGGAAAATAGACTCTTTCCAGATTATGAGTTTCGTGTCAATTTAGGAAAAAAAAGAAATCTCCTAAACAAGTAATTTACTATATCCATTTTCATCCGTGACATGTTTATCCCAAGATGCAGAAAAATAGCATGTTACCAAGGAAGGAACTGGTTATGCAGTTTAAAAATCAATGTAAATACAAATATTAAAAATCCCCAAAATCCAAACAATATTTTTACATTGCATCTTAATTAGAAAAAAAAAAGGGGAAAAAAAAAAGTAGAAAATCCATGCTACTTATTTTATACACGTCTGTCCCTGGATTGAGAACTCTTGTGCAGATATCATTTGTCTACAAAGGTCCAAATTCTGCACAGTATTTCTTCATTGAACCCAACTACACTCTATCTTTGTACCTTCTGGCCTTGAAGTCCATGGTTAAACACATCTCCAACAATTTTTTAACCCAAAGTTAAGATCATTTCCCTTGTGTCTTCGTTCAGTTATTCACAAGTCACTGAGGAAATACTGTCACAAAAAACATTCCCTCTATAAAATTTTTAACCCTCATGTCTCAATCCATGAAGTCAACAGAGCAGTAAGCTTTCACAGAAATGTGAAACTAAAGCAAACTGCAGAAATGTGCAGGCAGCACTGAAGTGGAACACCATGGAATTCCCCAAGAGCACCCCATTGTGTCCCAGCAGAGAAATAACAGAAGACGAGAGGCTTTTGTTTGGTTTTTTCCCAGAGGTCACTTAATCCAAATTTTTTTTGATACATGTTTCAAAGACTTTTATTAGGCGAAATGGTATAAACTTTCCACAGCTTCTATTATTTCCCTGCCTTTTTTGTGTAACTTCAAATTTCTATATAATGAGTTAATTAAGTTATATAAGGTGTGATGACACCTGCCTGTAAAGGGCCAAATTGTAGGCTTTTGATTGAATCCAGCTAAACTCATTGTCCCAGCAACTCAATGCTTTTTCATGGATAAACTTCTTATTTCCCCAGGAAATCAGTAACTCAAAATAAAGATTGCCCAGTGGCACTTTCCTTTATAGTGGTTACAGAAATCCAGTTAGAGAAATCCACTTCAAATAAGAAAAGGTTTTAAATGTCTATGTAATAATACTTTCAGTACTCCTATTGACAGCTTCTGTGCATGACAGTATCCTCATTTTTCTTCTGATGGTGTCTTGTTTTTTTCTGAAAGTTTATGATTAAACTTCTCAAGAAGTGCCTGAGAGATCCCAAATACACTGCCCTTATATCAGTATACTTAGCTTTCTCAGCCTCGCACTCTGGCAGTGCTCTTTTGAAATTCCTGTGATCTCATGTCAGCTAACACCAACAACTTCATAATGATAACAATAAGCTTTACAGTCCTTGTATATGAATCAAGTCACTCTGGTGTTTCCAACCTTCCTTATTTAACTACTAGGACTGAGGACTCCACGTCTGAAAGTCATAATTTGCCTCCTCCAAGAGTATTTACAAAATAAAAGGAAATCTCGTGGATTTCTCTTGCTTCATGCTCCCGCAGGGCAAGTACATTATCATCTTTTTCTGCAAAGACGAAGTCTAAAGTCTTCTATCGATCAAGGTTTTGAAAATGTATTCTGCCTGAAATCTCTCTCCCCATTGCTGTCAGAGAACCCATGGGGAAAAATTTACTTTGAGCTGACCTTTAAAAAACTATTCAATACAGTGTTTTTGTGATTAAATTACCTGTGTACAAGAAGATATCTCCTCACATATGTGATTAAAAGACATCTCAGAAAAAATGGGTGGTTACATTGGGTAAGATAGCAAGAGAACCAGTCCAGAGGCATGCACAGGACCTGATGCACTGCTGACTTTCTGCATAGCTGGGTTTAACCTCTGCAGCAACCATGGTTCTCTTCAGGCTAGTTCCAAAGGAGGCAAGAGACATGAAAAAGGAACAGATGATAATCGAGCATTAATTGAAATTCAAAAGTTAATATGAATTTTAAATATTATTTCTCTATATTATGTAATCTTTTTAATATGTAGCAGTAGATTTGCAGCATTATAATCTTAGGTTTTCAGGGGAAGGAAGGTAAAGGTAGCTGTAAAGAAATAAGGCAAGCTAGCTGCCACTGCTCCTTAAGAAACTGATAAAGTTACTCTGAGATGAAAGCTCTCATATTTCCTCTGCTCCAGCAGTAAGTCTAAGGAAAAGGTGCTGTCACTCCCTACAAATCCTTCTTCCTTTCTCAACATCTGCTTGATCAAAAATTTTGGCAACAATCTTTACCCAAGTTGCAGGAAGGCATGGCAATTGTATTCCTGTAGCAGTGGAGTTAGTAGGAGCCAACATATACTAAAGATGTGCAAGACTGGAGGAAAAATAGGTGCATCCTACAGGGATACTCCAGTCTTTCTGAATGTACATTTTCAGCCACGGTAGTGCTTTCCCAAAACACTTTTCTTTCCCCCTCTATGACAGCATGCTGGAAACTGCTTTGCCGAGATCTTTCCTCCCTTCCCCCACATCACATTATTCTTTGCATCTTCTCTCTTACACTGAGCAAATGATGCAGAAAGAGTAGCCAGTGTTTTCCACACAAAACAATTTGTTGACTGTTAGAGGGCATATGGGCAGGACAAGCGCTGCCTTCAGCAGGGTATCTGTGCCCTCTGTCATTATTTTCTGCTCTCGCTGCCCGTTCCTAGCTCAAAGCAAGCCCTGCTTCCGTCCGCTACTCCGAGCAGTCGTTTAAAGGACAAGAGTTTTTTTGTAGCTGTGCTGCAATTCACAGAGAGCCTCATTCCTTTTTCCTAGTTTTTGTCTAGGAATGAACACAAAAGATGGGGTGGGGGAAGGGAGGAAGAGATGGAAGAGTGCCCCAATGTTTATTCTGGCATATATAATATTCCTTGCAATGTTCAAAGACTTAACATGTATTAACTGGGTTACCTACAGAATATTAAGTCATTACAAAAATATTAAAATACCCAACTGTAACTTATTTTTATTTCTGTAACTACGGAAAAATTAATACAATTGTTTTTATTTGAAGTAATTATTCATGTCTAACAATTACTTTTTAACTGGTATTCAAAACTAGTCGTTATTTTGGGAAGGTACTTACTTTTAAGCGCATGATAGGTAGCAAATAGAAATATTGTTGAGATTTATCTACTGTAATCCAGTGCTACCATTTTATATAAAAAAATTAAATGTGATTTTCGAGACACGTTCTTTTTCACATTAGTTGTTTCACGAGTCTTTTTGTGAGCCTCTTTACTCATAGCCACCATTTTATACAACAAAATCATGTGAACTAGCAGATCAAAGCAAAGAAGCAGCATTTCAGTTCCTGGAGATTTAAAAAAATCGCGTTTCCATGCCAAACAACACAAACTAGTGTCCTCCTACTGTCAGTCATCTCATCAGTGAACTTACTGTGAATATCCAATTTAGTTTACTATTGCAAATTAAAGAGTAGATAAAGTCTTACTGTACTTGAAAGAGAGGAAAGCCATGTTAGATTTGGAAGAGCTCAGTGAAGGACCTACAAACACAGTTGCATGGCTCTCTGATCCCCAGGGAAAGTAACAAACTTGAAGTTCCAGCTAAGTTACGCTTTTACAGCTGCTACCATTTTTTAGATTAGCATTTTACAATTACTATCTCTGCTAGCCTGAGCATGTAACCAAGTATCACAAATCTGTGCTATGGTCTTCATTTTCTCTTTGAGAAGAAAATATGCCTAGCCTGCCCCACACTAATTTTCTCATTTAGCTGATTTTTCTTTATTCCAATCTCAGCTAAGCATTGGACTATGGATAACATAGTCTCAAAGTATCTCCAGGAAAGAATTTGGTTGTCTCTTTCTCTGGTATGAATGTTTAGGTAGGTAAATTGCATTCAATCTAAGTTTTGCTTTGAGGGTAAGCATTTGACCCATTTGATACAGAGAGCTGATCAACACTCACAGTTCAGTCACTGAAATGAAAACATTCCTTTCCATAAATGACGTGCATGCAATAGGCAACAGAATTAAAACGTCAATCCTTCACTGAGACAAGGAATACAAACACAGTGGGATAAAACACTTCTTGTTCCACAGAACTTTTATCTCCTAAAATCAATTGGAACTTCTTCATGTAAAATGTCATAAATTTTGCAACAGTTCATTTATTATAGTACAGACACAACCATCATGCATCTGAGAAAAAGAAGTTGTATGGCACACCTCAGGTCTGCCTCCCTCTCCAAGAGCAGAACCAGTCTGCTGCAGAGGTAAATAATGAGATGACAGCAGAACTGCTGCCTTCCAGAGAGGTTTCCCATGGCTGTTCAGGCAGCAGCAGTGAAGGGGGAAGGGAGGACCTTGCCCTTACTGCACCTGATGGCAACATCCGACTGGTATACATAAAGATTTTGAAATAGAATCCTGCTCCATGTTCAAGGAAATTACCAATTATCCTTCATGAATTTAAATACTTTGAAACCCTATGAAAGGCTCAAACAAAGTATTTTTGTTTGAGTATTTTTTTGCATGTTTTCATATAAAGTTGAAATAAAGTTTGCCATGTCATTGAAATGAAATTGGGCTGGAAAGCTCTGCAATGAAAGAATGATGCTCTCACACTGTGCCTGCTTCAAAAGGGAATTTTCTTGGTGCCAGTCTGTGTCATTGGAAAATGTCATTGAAAAATGTCCAGCTGACTTAGGGCAAGTGTCTGACTTATGAGAGTTGTATCTCCACCTCTGTGGGATGAAGGAAAGTGGAAGCCCTCAGTCTTGAACTAAAAGAGTGCAACAGTGTGTTCTCTTATACTTGAAAGTGATGGCAAATCTAGTTTGCCTCCCTGCTACACAAGCACCTCAGGTATTTTTAGGTATAAAAATATCAGAACTATTTGTGTTCTGAAGGGTGTAGAATAGCTTGAGAGCAACACTAGGCTTTGTAAAAATCAACATGATGCATTTGCAGCCTTATTTGTTAAATGCCACACGATATTTCATTTTTCGGTGCTTTAGCCCACCATCTCTGCTGCAGAATTCACTGGCTTCTCCAGCCTACCTCAACATTGAAAATTTTTTTATTCTTGCACACAGCCGGCAGTCTGGCAAGCTAATCGTCCTCTGCTGATTCTACCAGATGCCTGTGAAATAGAAAGCTGCCCACCACCAAAAACTGGCAGTTTTATGACTGCGACAATTGCTTGTGGCAAAATTATAATTAGTACACCAATGTTGCTTTGCATTCTAAATTGGATCACACTGATTCCTGCTCCAGTTTTTTTCAGACACTCTGAATATGATTTTTAAACAATTGTGAAAACAGCTGCATGCTGATTGCCATTAAATCCAACCTCCACCAGATCTCAGCATCAAGCATGACAATATTCCTCTCACTACTCCAAGAGATGGTGTTTCTTGACAGTTTGCAGTCCAGTGGCAAGAACTGTGTTGTATTGGCCCAGGAAAGGCTGTCATTGTTGTTCCCAGAGCATAAAGCATCCTTGAGTGATTAGAGATAACAGCTGGTGTAATGTCTCCAAGTCCTTGCTGACACACAGATTACACAGACTTTTTGCTAAACAGAACACTCTTTGCAAGGCTGTTGCTGTGATTAAATATTTTTCATGTGTTTCCATTCCAAACATTTTTAAACACCTCTAAGCAAAGGAGAGTGGGTGGAGAAATATGACATGCAGAGAAAAATACTTAGAAATTTAACATTTTTCAAAAAATATTCTTGAGCAGGTCAGAAACGCTATGCTTCTCCCTGATTGCTGCCCAAAAATGTCTCTCATGTCACTGCCTGATCTCTATGAATATGGAAGAAATAATTCCACCAAACCATTTTTTTTTAATACAGTTTGGGGTTGCTTAGGAAGGGTACAAGCAAGGTGTACACCTCTCTTTAACCAGTGCAGCAGGTGATTTACTGTGGAGGTATTAGGTGGTGGAGAAGGAGACATCCTACCAGGAAAGGTGAGTTATTCTGAACCAAACAAGAACCATCACAGGTGGTAGTTTCTCACCACCCATAGTAAAGCCTGTCTGAGATCACATGCAATGCGCCTGCAGACTAGTGAAACCAGTCTATTGTGAACAGAGAGCACAACAGGCATGCTGAGTACCATTTTAAGGCACTTGAGGTAAGAGCCAAGATGAGATGCTCTATTTGTGCCAGACAGCTGTCTTGCAGGCTAGAGGGGTGGTGCAGGTGCCAGAACTCTGGGCCATCCCTGGCCCCAAATCCAACAGATCCAAAAGGAAGCCCCAGGGGCCTGATCAGCAAAAGTTCACAGCCCACTGTGCGCACAGAGCAGGTGGAGGGTGGGCAGCCCTTGTAGCAAGCAGGAAAGTTTTGCCTTGCATTTGCTAATTGGCTGTTTGTGAGTTATATAAATCTTACTGTGGTTTGGGTTGGAAGGGACCTTAAAGATCATCTAGTTCCAACCCTCCTGCTACGACCAAGGACAGCTTTCACCAGACCAGATTGCTCAGGCCTCCATCCAATCTGGCCTTGGATACTTCCAGGGTTGGGGCATCCACGACTTCTCTGGTCGAGCTGATCCAGTGCCTCTTACTCTCAGAGTAATTACAGTAATTTCACAATTATAAGCCACACCGGATTATAAGCCACACCTCCCGGTAGCCGGGTAGACCACGGGATTTGTCCATATATAAGCCACACCTGAATATAAGCCGCACTTTTTTTCTTTCTTTCTTTTTTTTTTTTTTTTTCTTAAAGCGAGTGTCCATGTGTAACAAAGTAACAAATTAGTAACAGACACAAATTGGTGTCAGGTGCTCAAGTTGCAACAGTTTTCATAGACCAGCAAAGCCTTTAAAGGAGCCCCAGGCGCCCTCCCAGCTGGCTCTCACTTCAGGGTTGGCATTTCACTGGGATTTGTCCATAGATAAGCCGCACCTGATGATTAGCCACACTGGGGTAGGCTGGATTCATCAATGAAAAAGGTGCGGCTTATAATTGTGAAATTACTGTCATTTTTTTCTAATATCTAATCAAAACCTACTCTTATTTTGAAATCATCCCCTCTTGTCCTATCACTACAGCCCCTCCTAAAAGTCCCTCACCAGCTTTCTTGTTGGCCCCCTTCAGTACTGGAAGGCTGCAACTAGGTAACCCTGAAGACCTCTTTTCCAGGCTGAGCAGTCTCAGCTGCCATAGCCTTTATAAAACAAGGTTTTTAGCACTACCACAAGTACCACAATATGTGATATCTTTGCATTGGTTATAGCAGAGCAGCACTTGGAAAAAAATGTTGCCAGTAAGAGCTCCCAATGGGAAATGTTCAAAAGAACACACCAGGAACAGTGGCTCTTGCTTCCTTAAGAGTAACGTGCCTTGTAGGCATTTGCTGATGGCTGCAACAGATACGAGTAAAAGAACGTTCACACACTGCCACTGCATGACCTGTCCTCCCATTTTGATTTTCTGCAAGGTAAGTGTCAGGTCATGAATCCAAAATGTTTGGGGAAACAAATGAAAAAAAATTGCAGAGCGGTCAAAGCCATTTATAAGCGTTTGCTGTAAGGCAAACACACGGAGAACAGAAATCCTGTGCCTGAGAGTCTCCTGCACACAGCTCACACAGACAGTGGCACCTGGCATGACATGGAGGTGTCTCAAAGGGACATCACAAAGGGGGTGATCAGCAGCCAGCTTTGAAAAACCCAAATTTGTAGCTGAGATGAACTGATTATTGATTGCTATGGTCACTGTCATAGTTCTGAAGGCCTAAACACTCTTTACTGCTCAGGATAGGCTTTTCTGTTGCTATTGCAAAAGCCATTATCTTTTAAAAGAAAATACTCTTTCAAGACAATTTCATTATTCAAGACCTGGCAGTTAGCAAGCAAATCACAGTGATTAGTCCACAGAAAATGAGAAGAAAAGAAACAGAAACAAAGCCTGTCCTTCTGGGCATCTTTATCGTTCTTCATAATGGATCTTAAAAAAGAGCAAAAGGAATAAAAAGCAGAACTCAACCATGAAACAAATTAATACCAGCTTAAAATATCTTCTTTGAATAAGGAAAGGTATCAAATCAATTGTGTGGCAATACAAAAATTCCAGAAATTTCAATGTTCTTATGTTAGCACAATGCAATATATTATTATTGACCTAAGACAGTATTGAAACTAACTGTAGATGAAAGAAACTCTTCCATTCCCATAAGTGTTTTATCTGAAGTAAGGGGAATCAAGGAGGGAGCAAAACAAGGAAAAAACCTGATATTGGGGGTTTTAGGGACCCATAGGGAAAAAATCAGTGGGGAAATTCTTTACTACTGTAGATTAGCAAGGAATGAGAGACAGGTGGAAAACTCAATAAGAGCAATAGCTTATGTCTTTTTCCAGGAATGACATAAAACAGACAGCAAACACTGTGTCATGCAGCAATTGTTTTGTGTATTACAGGGTTTTCTCTCATTAGTGCTTTCTCCTTTTAGATGGTCTGTAGAGCTTGGTAACAAATAGTGTTTGGCATGCTGTGGAAACAAAGAGCAAACAGTAAACTGTTGATCCAGTTAAACATTAGCAATTTATAGGCAGTTAGGAATTAAGTGGATTGACCATTTTGATACTATTTGGAAAGCATCTGGAAGACTTTAGGGATGCAATGGAAAAACTACAATCAAAAGCAATCCAGCTCCCCATATTCTTCAAAACAGCTGCTGCTTTTCATTCAGGAACTTTGCATGTCTTGCTAAAATTTCCTATTGCTTTGCATATTTTTTGAAAAGCATTTATTAAATTATAATGCCTTCTGTGTGTTTTTTAAATTGAAAATAACATTTACCAGAAATTCACAGCAAAATTCCACACAAATGGATGAGAGCAAGAAATCATGCATGAGATTTTACTCACAGATTCTCACTCACCTTGTTTCATAGGTGCTGGATTGCTCATTCAATGACTAACCTTTAAACAATTAGCACAAAATCATTTTTTGAATACCATGGTTTACACAGGAGAAACATCATGGTGATTAGCTCTGTGCATGTGTGTGGCTGATGGAGGAGGGGAAGAAGCAATGTTCCTCCCTGTGCATATCTCCAGATGTTCAAAACAACAGGAGCCATCATCTCTAGCCTCAGCACAGATACTATAGTACTCAAAGCTCAATTAAAAAAAAAAAAAACAACAAAAGATCGTTATGCATTTCCAGAAACAGCAAAAAGTCACAAAAATGTTATGAATGTAGGGGCTGTATTTCTCCAGAATGTTCCTCTGCTGCCTCATACTCTATTTTTTCCACAGCTACATCCCCAAACCCTACCCTATAGCCCCCTAGATGGAAAACCAGTAGCAAAAGAATGAAATCCATGGAAATATACAGCTTTTATAAGATGTTAGGCAATTTAGCTATTAATAGCACTTGACGTCACACCTTCAGGGAAGCAAAAATTCTCCTGAAGGGGAGCTAAAATAGGCCAGCTTTGACTCAGTATGGCTACAAGAGCTGCAGCTGGCCAAAGGCAGCCCCACTGCAACTCACTTCTCCAGAATAATAGGGCTCTTTAAACTATCTCTACAAGATCTCTGTTTTCAGTGATTTTGCTGTCAGCAAATTAAAAACAATAAGGAGACAAATAATATACTTGTGGTAATTTGAATGCTATTTCATGTTAATTAGCCAGGTCAGACTTGCTGCAACACTTGAGTTAATTGTGGGAAAGTGGTATCATCAGTTCACTGCTAGGGTAGCACTGACAGAGCCGTTCAGCAGCTAATCTGTCATTCAGAGGCAGAGGCAGCATTTTGAAAGAAAATACAAATCTTCAGGCATTGCTTTTTCTCTGTGGCTCTGATGGAGCCTGTTGTTAGTATTAATGTTTTATTAATGAAGATGATAAAGGAAAGAGACATTTATGGACATGCTTGGACTTGGGCCTCCTAGCTCTCTCTATCACAGTCCATTTTCCAAAAGGATGGAGCACTGGTCATTCCAAAGCTGTCTTTGCTTCTCTGCCTAGCACAGTGCCCGTGGTCACACAGGCATTAGGTGTGCTGCATGCCATGCAGCAGTGCTCTCCTCCCCACCTCCCATCTCAAACTTTGAGAGCTTTGGTTGTGATGTGTGAGGAAAAACTTTTTTAGCAAAATGTTCAGCCTTGCCTCGCAGCAGCAAGGCTGTGTTTTCCCCCTGACCCCAGCACTGCTCTGTCTTGCTCAGTGTTGGCAGAAAGTTTGCCCATCCCCAGGGGACCCACAGGACCCCTGCAAGCTCCACCCTGCTCCCCTGAACAAGCTTTTCCCTGTATCCACTATAAAGTTATTCTCTCACTTTGCTCATAAATGCTGCTTAGAAAGCCCAGTGACAACGTGCTTAGAGGAGAAAAAAAGGAGCATTTGTCCTCTCTGAATATGGTGCGGCACACATACAAATATGCCTCTTAGCTTATTCCTTCTTCTTTCCAGAAGTAATTGATAAGAGTTTGCTTGCTAGAAGTCAAATACAGCTGATTAACAGAGGTTATTTTTAGTATAAAATAATTTTCCTTGTCATGATGAGACATAAAAGTACTGTAAGAAACCACAATTTACTCACATCAGTTAGAAATATTTGTCATACAAGAATAGGCAACTAATGGGTATGTGAAATTTCCTCATGCTGATCCCAAACAAACAGGTTATTATTTTCAGTTTTTGGGGCAGTTTCCTCAACAGAAGGCATCAAATTAAGACACTTCCATTGGATTATTGGATTACTGGGTCATTTTCTGACTGTTAATACTACTCACTGTAGAAGTTGACATGTTTTAAATATCAGCAAAATTTTTATACCATTTATATATCACATCATTTAAAGAACAGTTTAGCTGTAGCTTTTTGACCTAACCAAAGAAAAGACAGTGAGCCAATAGAAAGAGTCCAAGCTGGTTGATCACATTTTCAGGTCCATGACCTCTAAGTGCAAAAGGTTATAAATAAATAAATAAATAAATAAACTCTAATAACTGCAAAGGCTTTTTATTTTTTTTTCCTGGTTAGGCAGTGTGCAGTTGTTTGGCTTTTTTGATACTCCCACTGAAGGTAACATATGGCCACATAGTAAAATCTGCCAATGCAGTGCACAAAGCATCCACATCTTTTCTCTCTACCACAATATTTTAAACAAAACAAAACTAGCTCTTCCCCCAAATACAAGATCCTAGTGTATTTGCCACAGCTTCCCCCCAACCCCATCTCAAGAAAGAGAAACAATATTTTAATCCCGGAAGTAAAAAATATTATTTTCAGTGTGGAGCAAACATGTATGGTTGCTATGATGACGTAACAGTTGGCTAAATTCAATCAGTTCTCCCTATTATATGGCATTCTGTTTAAGAAATTGCTACTTAAAGAAGAAAGCTCCCTTACCCCCTTTATCTTTCCCCCATCATTTAAGAGTACTCAACAGGCTTACTCCTGTACTGATCACCGTGACACCATGAACCTGATGTGAATTCTCTTCTTGAGGAAACCCCCAATAAGCACCAAGAATAACCAACTAATCAACTGTGAAGACAATGACACATTGCATTCTCCCTTTACCTTCCTCTATATTATCTGATACATTCCTGAATCCTTTGTGCCTTTGCAGAGCCTATTTTTAACACATCACCGACCTAAGCAGCTGGATTTCCCCCTCCCCCCCATGTTTTCCTTTTCTGACATTTTTCAAATAAGTAGAATTCCATTTTCAGCTATGCAGAAGTTTAGCCACAGTGGAACAATTTTGAAACCCCACAGTAACATGTGTAATGTTCAACATCACTAGGACTGGGAGCTTTTTAGAATCACTAAAGGCAATTTCCACCTTCCAAATAAGAAAAGTATTAAGGCTTACTAAGGGAGTTTGAAAAAAAATCTTATTGAAGTAGATGGGAGGTCACTTTAGTCCCATAAATATGTCTAAAATGGCCATAAAAACAGTGAAAAATGAGTATTGTTAATATGGGATCAGAGAAATCTCAGCACAGGAAAGACATGGACTTGATGGAGCTGAAATATCTCTGCTGTGAAGACAGCCTGAGAAAATTGGGGTGTTTCAGCCTGTTAAAGGAAATGCTCCAGGGAGACCTCATTGCAACTTTGCAGTATTTAAGGGGGGGTTTTAAGAAAGATGGGGGCAGATGTTTTAGAAGGGCCTGTAGCAATAGGACAAAGGGTAATAGTTTTAAATTTTAAAAGGGTAGATTTAGACCCTAAGGAAGAAATATTTTACAATGAGGGTGGTGAAACACTGGAATGGTTTTCCCAGACAGGTGCCCCCGTGCCTGGAAACATTCAAGGTCAGGTTGGATGGGAGTCTGAGCAACCTGCTCAAGTTGAAGACATTCCTGCCCATGGCCAGGTTGGAGTAGATTACTCAGAAGTCCTTTTCAGCCCAAACCAGTCTATGATTTGGTAATTCCAAATGTCAAGGTTTTAAGAAACTGATTTTTAGATGGTTAACGCATCCATCTTAAAACTGAGCCTTTTGTGCCCTGTGTCATCATGCAATCTCTAGAAATTAGTAAAAAATACAGAGAACAAGGACACAGAGCATCTCTATCTTGCAAGCAGAGTGAAATGGTGGTCTCTGCACAGCATCCTCAGATAATTTTGGCAAACTTGGATTTGAGCAAGATTTTTTCACAGGCATAGTGATGGACTAGGAGTGAGGGCTTTATACTGAATGAGTGTGCCTTTAGATGATGTAGTAGGAAGAAATTATTCATAATGAAGACAGGGAGACACTGAAGCTGGTTGCCTAGAGAATAGATGCACTATCCCCAAAAGTTTTCATGGTTGGATGGGGCTTTGACAAACTGGTCTAGATGAACGTGTCCCCGCCCATGGTGGGAGGATAGAACTGGGGGACCTTCAAGTTTATTTCCAGCCCAAACTGTTCCATAAGACTGCAGATGTTAGCAAGATGTAGGTTTATTACATACACTGAGACTAAGAGTCAAATCACTCAAATCCAGGAGTCTCAGATATGCACTTCCTTTTAGCTCTGCCCCTTGTTGCCACTCGTGGAAGCAGGTTCCAGGTTTGCTGATGGCCTTGAGCCAGTGCTGGAAGAAAGAAATTGTTCTGTTTCCTCATCCTGCTGTTAGAAAAGAAATACTGCCAGAATTGATGACTTCTTGGGACAGAAAATAAAGCCTGAGCTGAGGCAAGCCTTGCACTGTCTCTGCAGCATCTCAGTAACCTTAGGGGTTCCTTTCAGCTTTTGTCTTTTGCTTTTCATACTTGCTGTTCATTCATCATAGAAATAGACAAGATCATATTTTAATGACAGCTTGAAAGATTTCTTTTCCTCTCTTTCTAGCCAAGGACATTGAATTCAACTCAAAATACTGTTTCAAAATGTTTTCCTTACTTAAAAACATCACTGAGCTTTTAATGCATGTTTAAAAAATGCTAAAAAATGTATTTTATGCAGCAGTTCAAAATTCTGCTGATCCTGACAACCAGCTCCCAAATTCAAATTGTTGCTTTAATAGAATTGTGTAAATTTATATTGTAAGAATGCTTCTCCCACTGATGTAGCACCACAAAAAACTCACATCTAACTAAGGCAAGTCTCAATAAGATGTATGGCTCACAATGGTGTTGAGCCTGAGGCCATTAATTTGCCATACTTTTTCAATTCCACTTTTATTTTTATTCTAAAGTCATACAGTTAAGTTGACAATAAAGAAAACAAAGTACACAGGTAGACAGAGAACTTTAGGGTATTTTAATGTAAAAAAAATTATGAATATTTTAAGGTTTTAAAAAGGATTGTCTGCTACAAATCTGCAAAGCAAATCTGAGCCTACCATGGAATGTATTATGCTATTTGCATTCAATTATTTGCACTAAGCCCTCACAGACTGATGCCTGGCAGAAGATTTATTTTATGCATCAAAGGATCTTCCATTTGGAGTTTACAATGAGCAGATGGGAGCAACTGAGAGTAATAATCTTTTTCTTCCAGTGTACTTAAATAAGTCACCAGATATTGCTTGGTGTTAAAACAGAATGGAGCTAATGCCATCTAAAGATATTAATGCTTTGTCTATGCTGAGAAATACTTAAGAAGTTTTGGCAGTTATTTGGGTACTACTAAAAAGTCCTTCCAGGATCCTGGTCTTCACTGTGGAATAAAGTAAAAGACAGACGCTTTTAAAAGACAGACACTAATGGCATCAATAACTTTCCTTGATAGGTACCATAGCAACACCACTACCAAACTTAGATGAGCTCTGGAAGGTGCCAGAAACATTTCAGCAGTTTTATTGAATTTTCAAAACAGCTTTACAAAGGTTAATGCACACCAATTATTTACTTGCAAACCCTCGGAAGGTTGAAGGGTTTTGAAGCGTGTAATTGATGGAGGACCGTGAAAGTGGAGGTTTCATGGACTGGCTCAGCTAGATGACATAAACATGCCTGAGAGGTCATAGTCCTTTTTTAGGGAGAAAATGCCCTGAAACTTTGGGCCAGGGACCTTGCCAGCAGCTCGCAGTATTAGACAAAGTCTTTAAGTTCCATCATTGCTGCTGATTTGAGTCCTTTTAGGAAAACCTAGCTTGAAAATACAGTCACATGTAAAAGAAAGTTGAAACTACCAAGATGAATTGTTTTGGCAGGAGATGAACTGTACCAGTGGAAGTGCAGGAGCAGAGATGGGAGAACCAGAAAGCCAATGCCTGAACTAAACACTGGTGTGGATGGTTGAAGAAGACAGCAAGCAATTACAGGCAGCTTTTACAAATTCATCACCAAGTAGAACCCACATTCCTTTTTGCTCTTTGCCAGCCATTAGTTCACCTTTTATTTTGCTTTACTTGGGCTCATGTCCTCATTCACCATTTCTCTTCTTTAGAGAAAGACTCAAAACCAGTGAAGCCCCAGTACCAGCTGCCATGAAAGCAAGTCCATTTCAGAAGAAGCATTACTAGCATGGCCTGGTTTTCCCAAAGAAAAGAAAATGTGAATGAAAATCTTAAAATTACTGTAAAATATGGAAGTGCTTACTGAATATCTGTGTATTTTTGTTGGGCTGTGGTTCTTGTTTTGGTTTTTTTTTTTGCTTTTTTAATCATGACTCTTCTAGATTGCCTGCTAAGAGAAGACACTGCAGCATAAATTTTAAAATAACTTACGTGCAACAGCATTGAAAGATTTAACAAAGAGTTCTAGGAAACATTGTTTTCCAAATGCTTTTTGTTGAAACACAGACACACACAAAGAAAAACAAACTCTGCTCAACAAGAAGAGCGTTTGTCTCATTAAGTAGAAGTAATAAACTTTTTGGTTTTGCCCACAGAAGAGAAAAAGAATTTGGAGAAATTGCTTTGGATTTGGTCCAAAAAGCAACCAAGAAGGTTTCAGGAACTTTCTTCAACACCACAGTTCTGAAGAGACCTGCCTTAGCTAGTGTTGAAGTCTCATAGAATCTTAAAATTTTAGTTCTGCTCAGATGTGAAAGAATAACCCCAATACCAAAGCAACTCAGTGCTCAGCCATACCTAAATCTAATTAAGGCTCAACATTTCTGTGCCCATATCTCTGACAGTTTAATCCAATAAAACATACTCAGATTGGTACTACTGTATACTAACAGGATTAATTCTTCTTGCCATCAAGCACATTTACCTAAGGATGGCTAATGATGCTCTACCTTCTGAGCACATTTTATGAGAAAAGGCCCCTTCCACTGACTTACTGAAGAGAAAGAGTTTGTGAAGGGGAAATGAGTTTCAAATTATCAGGAGGGCTTTTCAGGCAGGTATTCCAAGCCAGCAGAGATGTGGTGTCTTGAAGTATGATTCAGACTCACATCACTCTTCACAGACTTGTAATCAAGATAAGGTACCATAGAGACCTTGGATAACTTTTATTTCAGAGGGCTCCCAGGTTCATGTGCATCCCAACTTCTCCCAATGAATTTGGACTCCTGAGCTCAGCCTCACTTGGGGCTGTTCCTGCTTCACCACCCTAAATTTCACATCTGTTGGTTCCAGACCTTCGGTTCCTGTAGTGAACTGAGAGCAGTTTTCTCAAAAAAATGCAAACAAAATTTGGAAACCAGAAATCAAATGTCAAAAATAGTCCTTTGGGCTACAACACAGCTCCTGGAAGAGCAGTGAAAATCAAAACTTTCACAACAGGGCATTTAAAACAAGCCATATACACATTCCAAAGAGGGTGTGAGGATGTTTGAAGCACAGGCACATACAAGTATCTGTGGTCTAGGAAAGCTTGGTCATTTCAGTGCAGCTCTGCTAGGTGGGAGGTTTTTGCAGCTAAAGGAAGGAACTCTTTCCTCAGTTCAGCATATCAGCAACACAGCTTTCATTTAAAAAACACCCAAAATGCACTTAAAAGAATGTACTACCTGGAATAGATCCTCTTTTTGAATGTGGATGTGTATGTGGCAAGAAAATAAGTTGCTATTTATAAAGATTCTCCTGAATACCTTGATCAAATAGGCATTGATGAATTGCTGAGAGAAATATTTCTACTCTCTACATTTTTACCTGAATTCAACAGCTTATACATGAAAAATCCCACAGGATGAATACATTCCCAGGTTTCAGCAGCATCCAGAAATGGTACATTTTGCATTACCTATGATCATCTGTCCTCATCTGCTTGATTGCTAGGTTTAATCTTGAAAATAAAATGCCCAACAAAATTTCAAAGATTCACATGAAGTTCCACAGCATAGTGGTGGTTTTTAATTTTTAAATAACTTGCCTGTAATGCTGTGACTCAGAAGAAGTGTTAATGACAGAAGGAAACTTATTAGATTAAAACCAGTTTGTTGGAGAGAGTAAGGAAAATGAATTCACCCACAGGAACAGGTCCAATGTTTTATTTTATTAGCAGAGATTCAGGAGCCTTCTTCCCACTCCACTGTCCAGCTCATGCACTAATCACTGTTGTAAGGAGCCATTCAAGTCAAGGCCATACAAAGCCTGAATATGGATTGAATTTGTCACAAATAATGTAAGAGTAGTTCTAAAGTTGAGTTCAATTTAGGTTATAGCTTGAAGAAATCCATTCACCTCTGGGCATTCCAGAAGGCAGGATTTTCCCAGCTTTTATCACAGAACCCACTATGGAGACAGGTCCCCAAAAGCACTTGGCCTTTAAGTACTCAGCAGCCCTTCTCAGTCAATGCATAGCCTGGAGTACTTAGCAGATTATTGCAATCCCCTGTATCTACTTTAAACATTTTAGTCAAACTGCCAAAATCTTGGATATGCCAGCCACATGCTTTCCGACTTTCATCTCTTGTCTCCAGGATCCACTAATCAGGTTTTTTTCCCTAGTGCCACAACGGGAGCAGGCAGGTGTATTGGCACACCCCAAAGCTAAACATGAAAAGAGTACAGCTGAACTAAACCATAGTGCCCTTTTACACTCAGTGCTGAAGTGAAGCCATCAAAGCCCTGGTCACAAAAGTCATATTTTCCTCAGGAACATGAAAGTTTGCATCCCTGACTCACCAGCACACCACAAGACGTGTCCCGGGACAGCCTACACACACTCTGCCCTTCTACACATCCACACAGGGTATGCACAGGGAAAAGTTTCTTGTGTGCTCAACAAGGAACAGCAGTTACTCTTACAGCCCTGTCATGCAGGGTTAGAACGAGATTGTGGCAAGGTTTTTTGGCATTTGAAAGGCAAACTGTAGCAGAAGAAAAGATCTGGTGTGGATGTGTAACACTGCTCAAAGGGGAGCCCAAGGAGAAGTGTCGCACACTTATAGGGAAGGCAAAATCTGGGAATTGCTGGGAAAATATGAGGTAATAGGGATTAGTGCTGAAAGGAAAGAGGTAGTGAAAGGCTGGACCAAAGCAGGCTACATAGCAGTGCTAAGTTTAAAAAAAATCAGTTGTTGCTGATTCAAATGTATTATTAAGTATTTCATGGCAGTCTCACTATTTTTTCCACTGGAAGTCTTCCTCAAACATGAACATATTGATATTCACTATAAGAAAGCACAGTTTTATCTCCCAATAGGTAGCTGAAGAGACCCATGTGATATTGCAAAGATGTTAAAGCATACATGTAGAAAAGGGCAAATGGAGTAGGAGATACTGAGCAGGCAGCGGGTAGAAAGGTAAGTTTATTTGGACAAAAGAAAGACCTGAGCTAGATATTTCTGTGTCCTAGGATTGTGTCCTGATGTGCTAGGATATTCAGTATAAGAGAAGTGATTCTTCTTTAGTGGCTTTTTGTAAGGAACAGGCAAGTTTCGCTGCTCAAGGAGAGGTCCCGCCTAGCAAGCGCCCATGGAATAGGCAATTCAGCACCTGGAGTTGTGTGATGGACTTACAGCCAAATTGATATCAATTTCTGAAGGCAGTGACTCAGTCTTACCAGAGTATCTTATTGTATACAGCACAAAATGATGATTTAAATAGAACAATTCAGCATGTTATCAGAAGAGGCAATTCCTTAGAGGACTTACCCAAAAGAGAAGTTTAAGATTCTTGAAGAAAGTGATTTCATTTCTACAGATTTCTTATCACTCAAATTTCCCTCAGCGTTTCAAATAAAAAACATTTTTTAAAATTTAAAACTACTGAATGAAATATTTTTCTTTGGTTTTCTTCATAGAACTGTCACATAATAATTTTCTTAACACAAAAATATCTGAACATCTAAACCTAGCTGTTGAGAAACTTCAAAATATACACAGTCTAATTATTTTTCTGTCTAAACAGAAAACATTTTTCTACTAATTATTTAAATCCTGATATTATTTTTTTAAAAAAGAACAACAAATGCAAGATTTTCTTAAAACCAGTTCCCACGTACATGACATTCTCCCACCCCACTTTGTGTTCACAAACTTGGAGGCTATGATTACACATCTGAAATCCACAGCTGCATTAGGATTTCATCAGAAGGTACGAAACTCAGTTATTCAATACTGGCATCGCATTTGGTAACCTGACAGATGTTTTTCTAGCAGCTGGGAAAGAAATAATTGGCAAATTGAGCACACACTGAAGCAACACAACCTGCTTCTGAGAAGCAGGTATAGGATTTGGGACTGAAATAGCCACATACAGACAAGTGTATTAGCAAGATACCCCAGGGAGGGAATAAAATTAACCAAGCCCCTGACATAGAAAATGGCAGGTGAAGTACTCTAAGAGAGAGGGAAAAATTGGACTGTTTTACTTCAGATTCTGAAGAATATGAACCTGGCTTAGGTTCTCTGCAAAACATATCTTTTAAATATGAAACAGGTATAAGCCACCTCAAAATTAATCCATAAAAAGGAAAAAGTGATCTAAGACTACCAGATATGTCATTTTCAACCCATTTGACAACTGGTGTTACAACGAGCAGCCTATTGTATCACTTTCTTGCTTCCTGTCTTTCAAAAGTACATGTGGCTTTCTCAGGTCCTCTGAGTAGAAGAAATGTCACATCAGATGAAATAACTGTGGTAATGGTGAAGCAATTTCAGTTCATGAAACAGAGCTGCAAAGTACAGCTGGGGAATAGCCCTAAGCTGAGCCAAAAGACTGCTGAATTAATGCAGGCACAAAGTACCTAACATAAGCTTTTATGTTAGAAGCAGTTGCTTTGGCAAAACAACGTTTTCTAGAAGCGGAATAAAATCCTTACGGCTTGTTGTACTGAGCAGGGGCAATCAGGCAGGAAGGACAGAGCTGCACTAGTTGCTGCCTCTGTGTGCCTTTAATGTCCTCCTCACTCACTATATGATTAAAAGAAACAAAATCTGTGATGTCATTATGGCTTCATGTCTAATCAGTGATGGTTCTCTGTAATTCAGTTGCTTAGATATGCATGATCTTGGATTGGGAGAATGAGGCCTAGGACTAAAATACCGAGTGAGAGAATGCCTTCAGCTGGAAGGGACCTTCAAAAGCTATCTAGTCCAGCCTCCCTGCCATGGGCAGGAACACCTTCCTCTAGACCAAGTTGCTCAAAGTGGTCTTGAACACTTCAGGAATGGGGCATGCACAGCTTCCCTGGACAATCTGTTTCAGTGCTTCACCATCCTCACCATTAAAATTTTCTTCCTTATATTGAATCTAGATCTACTCTCCCTCATTTTAAAATCATTGCCTCTTCTCCTCTAACTAAAAGCCCTTGTAAAAAGTGTTTCTTCATGTATAAGTATTTTGTACATCTCACACTTGTGGCAAAGGTGTATCATCTACATTCCTTCCATAAGAGATCCTCAGAATGCTTCATAAACACCTAATGAGTATCATAACACCCTGGGAAATGTGCATGACATTTTACAGAGGGATGAAGAGATATCGAAAGATTAATTGCCTTGCCATACACTGACTTTGCAACAAGCACCTGTCAGATATTTTGAAATGCACAGATTACTTCAGCTTCTCAAGGAAAGTCAGAGCTCCAGTGACTTTAACGCAGTTATGTGTACAGGCACGCACCAAGGATCAGACCAAAGCAGTGAGATAGCTTAATAGAAATGGGAAAAAACCCAAAGATTTGGTCCTGGGTTAATTTGGATCTGAACACCTATTTCATACCTCTAAGATTAAATATTGTCCCTGTGCAGTAAACCCTGAAATATTTCTTCCGGAGCATGATTTCTAATAAAAAAATTTAAAGCTGAGATTTTAGAAAAAATATAATTTTCAGAATATGGGGAAAAATAACCTTGCAGACTTTTCCGAGTATTTCATATCAGTATTTCTATTGTTGCAAATTCAGTATTACCTAAGCACATGCAAATATCAGTCATGATGTTTGCACAAGTTGTCCGAAAATCTCAACCTAGAATGAATGAACCTAGAAGGTGATGTGATGAATGAGCTTGATCTAGAAGGTCTAAGACATAAACATGTATTATCCAAATTTATTCCAGGTTCATCTCTTTATTCCTCCTTTTGTTCAACACTGCTGTTGTAGAACAAGTGTGTGAGAAAAGGGCTTGACACAATATCCTCTAGGTTCAATTCAAATGACTCAAATACATTATGCAGTGTTAACAACTTCAGACAGTTTTCATAGAAGACAAATGACTGAATTTTACATCAAAATACATTAATGTTTCAAAAAGAACATTCTGCATTGGCAGGAATTGTAATGTCAAAAGCTGTAGTAACCACTAGGCACTGTGATCAGTATTTCAAGGACAAACAAAGCTGCTAAGCAAAGCAAGAATTACTGCCCAGGTTGTCCATTTATTTGTAGAAGTATTTCCAATGACATGAGCGTAGTGTGCATTGACAAGATTATCTTTGAGGAGTAAAATAGTCATAGTCTCCATGGAAATAATGTGTACCAAAGAGCAGGAAAAAGAGGCTGAAAATTTTGGGGTGGGAGTTTTTATCTGGTTTGGATTTAGCTTTTTTTACAGAGATAACAGCTCTATATATGTGCCTCTTAGAAATGTTTACAGTCTCCATTGTGACATCAGGGTCTAGTGATCTTTAAAAGACTTTCAGGTTTAAGCCCTAAAGTACCTGAATTTTTCACATATTTCTCCCTTGCAGATGAACTACATGATTTACAAGAAATTCACCTCAGGCAAATGATGTGTAAATAATTTCTGTTTTGATTTGTGCTCTCTCCCAAATAACCATGTGAATATACATGTTGGCCCTGCTTCAATTTTCCCTTTACAAAGATGTGGTCTACTAACATTACATAAACTCACCAAGTCCAAGGGCTATTTTTACTAAGTTGTTTGGATTTGGTTTTAGTTCTGAGGGAATTAATCATATTTACTTTAGATTTTAAATCCTCATCCTCCCTCCTTCAGTGAAGTCCAACAGAGCACAAACTACACTGCCAGGTTTTGGGGGTGTTGTTTGAAAAATGTACTGTCAAAGACTCAACCAGTTTATGTACGCTACCTATTCCTGCGGAAAAAGATGTGTCTATCTTACTCCAGACTTATCTCACTTCCACCAGCATAAATGTAGCTGTACTCAACCAACAGTGCTCAGGGTCAATCATTTCCATACCAACTTTCTTCTCAGCTGCACAGTTTGGAACAGCAGCAAAATATTGTTTTCTGTTCCTAAATTTATTTATTTTTTTTTTTTACCTATTACCTGGACTTGTGACTCCCTTTTGTGCTGCATATTCACAGACTATGTTGCTGTGTTGGAAGATAAATGCAGAAAAAGGAGCTACTGCTTTGCTATAAGGCAAACAATACCTAATCCTATTTATTTTCTTCCTAAAGTACTGAAGATTTGGCTCCATCTTATACTCTCTGCCTTCAGTTCGTGAAAAATAACTGTTGCATAAGGCGTGAATAATATTGTGTTATATAAATATCTTGTAGTATATGAACATGAAAGCGTATATTTATGGAGTGAAAAATGCGTAAAAAGCCAATTGCTTTCTTCCACTTTAACTTAGTGGGAGTTTTCTCCAACAGTTTTTAACTATGCTCTTTAAAGCTTAAGTGTTTCCCAGGCAGATTTGGGAAAAGCTGACAAAATTCATTGAACTTCAAACTCCACAAAATGAGTATCATTTCTCCTCAGTTTCTTATGTCCTCACAGATATGAGCTACATAAGAAGTCTCCTGCTATCATGCTGCTTGTCAAGTTATTAGTGTTGTATCTGAATTTCAAGCCAGTAATGAGACAAGGAGGCCGGGGAGATACATGCTATAGTAACAATATCATGTTGATGCTGCATTCTAGTATTCCCTAGCTGATACAGCAGTGGCAGCTAATTCTATGTCAAATGGAATATGTGCTGTTGAGCTGACTTCCCTATGTTCCTTTACACAGCAATGTGGAAGTCCTTTATTTTCCAGCTGAGCTGTTTTCTTTTGACGTTGCTTTGCTAGTGAGTATATCCCTTCTGTTTTGCTTATGCAAAAAAGCTAAAGCAGAAAGCCAAAACCAAAATTGCAATAATTACCATTTTGTACTTATAGACTCTGCAGGGACTAGCTGACATATGAGATTTGCAAGAGCTTTTATATTTTTCTGAATCCAGCGTAAGGCTGTCTACTGTTTGCCCTTAATTCTGCTCTCTTTTTTTTCTTTACTTATTCTTTTAGGTTTAGTTTTTGCCTATTTTAGAAAAGATACACTTTTTTAAAAAGAAAACATTATTCACCCTTGGTGCGTTATCAAAATGTGAGGTAACTTAATCTAGTTGTTTACCAAGAGAAGATAAAGTGGTTTTAGTGTGTCCCTTACTACTTCAGGCAAGATGAACCTGTCTTCCAGAAGGCTTGCCTTTATCTTTCCCTCCAAATGCACGTTTTACTGAGGTATAACAATAAAGAAGCCAGTCTGTAATGCCACCACCTCGAGGTATTTCCATGATTTCATTAAAATGCACCTTTCTGAAAACTCAATCAAGATTACTTTTCTCCTTAGCAAGACATAAAAATGCTTTTGTACAAAACAGAAAAGAATAGGCCAAACTAAAAGCTGTGGCTCAAATTAGTTTTGAAAGCCAAGGAACTGAAAATGCCTCAGGACCTCTTTCATGCATGATTTTTATCTGTCTGTAGAAGTATGGATAGCAGCTATTTGTTACAGCATCTATTTATTACAGAAGCAGCCTTTCCCTGGGTGTGATGACTTTATTTCCCTACAGAATTAGCACCTTAAATAATGCACTGACAAAACTGCAACTCTGCATCAACCCAATGGATACATGCAGAGCATACATTTGCACTACCATCACCAGAGGAGTTTCAGGGTTATGTAATATATTGACATATGCACAAATTAACCTTGCAAGTAAGAAAAGCCAAAGAGGAGAGAGACAAAGAGAAGACAGGAGGTGACTTGCAAGCAACTTAAATTAAGCTTTTGTTTGATTTCTGCACCTGTTGCCCTGTCTTATTGCTTTGAAACTCAAACCTCCCATGGCCGCTGTTCCATGCTTCATTCATTGCAGGGGGGACCATGGGATCGTGGAACTCAAGGCCACCAACACTTCAGCCAAGCCAGAATGCAGCAAGATGTGAAAGCAAACATTGGTCTGTACCACCTGCCTCCACTCCATGAGCTGAGACATGAGTTACCTGAAGGGGAAGGGTGGGAGCTGCAGTGCAGGTGACACTGAACAGGCACAGATAACCCCAGAGACTCTAGCCACCGGGAAAGAGATCCTGCACTGTGGAGCATGCAAGATGTGTCATACTGTAAATCACAACTCCGTGGCAGTTGCTGTGGTAACCACACCTTTTTAAAAACCAGTTGGCAGATAAAACATTTATACACTCTCACACCCTTCTTTTGCACATAGGTGAATGCTGCAAAAGTGTACAGCCCTCATTTGGCATAGGCTTTTATTTTCCTTCCATGAATTCTCCACCACCACCTCCCCAAGCACTCAAGACAGACTGCAAAGAATGAGATATAGACTGATTTCTCTGTACAGCAATGAATAGCAGCAGCCACTTAGGAAGAAATAGACCAACAAAAAACAACTTTAATCTTTTATTGCCCTTTTCTCCTTTCCCAGTTTTCTCCAGATTATGAATGCATTGTTCTTGACTTGAATTTCAGCTATGTTGTTTGTTTTGATACATGGACAATTCCTTTCCATGAATTTACAGAAAAAATGTTGCCACATCACAGTGCTGCTAAGAGGCTTTATTACTTTTATTATTAGAAGGTACTATGCTAAATGTATCAGTACAATCGCATAACAATTAGAGAATCTTCCATAGCACAATAAATCCTAATGCTTGCCCCACAGAGGACAAGTGTAGGACTTATATTTGAACTAGATCCCAGTTCACTCTAAGTGACTTTAGCATGAAGAATCTCCTAACTCTGTTTGGTATTCCATGTAATGGATCCATCACTGGAACCTCTCCTTTGACCCTGCTCTCCTCGAAATTAAATCTGTCTTTAAAAAGACAGAAATGAAAGAGAAACCCTGGCAAAACATCTACCAAACACAACCATTGGATTGTACAAGGACAAAATTCATGAGTAAACATTTCTGTTACATTGAAATATCAGATCAGTTTGTCCTTCAAGAAATTCATGATACCCCACAGCCAACCTAACACAGCCTAGAAGCTTATGGATAGTTTGTTTTACATATACTAAATTCCTGTATGTTCCCAAGGGTTCTGTGTATGTATTAATGGATGAATTACCACAAATAATTCAGCGTACTTAATTAGGCCTGAAAGCACAATATAATGGTACAGGCTCATATGTAAAATGCAGTTTTAAACACTGAGCTGAAGATGCATGGATTTTTACCTTGAAAATTTTACCTTGAAAATAGAAAGCTTCTCTGTGGTGTCACGGGGTCGCTATAATGCTCCTTAGTATTAAAAAGTACTAAGTCAAAGGGAAGGAAAAACCCAATCAATGGTACACTGCTCTTCTCCTTAAGAAAGTCAAAGTAAAACAAAACACAGTCTCCAGCCATTTCTGTTTTTCTTAGGGGGAGAAAGCAAGCCAAGCAAACCCTGTGCTAATCTATAGAAATAAGTCAGGAATGTATTTTAAAGATTCCTTACCAAATAGATGTCTTATTGGAGAGTGAGACTTTACATATGGGGTTGTTCACCACCCTGAGAGGCTATTTGTGACTACAACAAAGAAATAGCAGAGACCAAGATACTTGCAAAATCAGAACTGAAATTGAGGCTTTAGTAGAACAAAAGTACCGGAGGTTAAAATGCAGCCATGACTCATACAGCATCTGTATGCTCATGCACAAGAATTCAGGACCTAATTAATCTCCTGATGATATTCACAGAGAGGAGACAAATTTGAACCAATATTTTCATTACAATTTCCCCATTTTTAAGGAAGGAAAGAAAGCAGCCAAAGTTGTTTCCAGCCAATACATGAAAAAGAGATAAATGTGCGTTCCCACTAGCACACTGTGCCAGTGGAAGGTGGCACCTCCTTCCTGCCAGCCCACCCAGCTGTTCACTAGCAGCCAGTGCTGGGGATTCCCTTCCTCAAATCCCCTTCCATCAAAACACACAAAGGCTGATCTTTGCATGTTGAACCAGAACTGATAATTTTACTTGGTTTGTAGAGATTGCTCACTTCTACAGCTCAGGTAACAAAAATGAGAGGGAGTGACACTGGCATGGGGTGGGGAAAACAAGACAGGTTAACAGGCAGAGGTTTCCTGCCTGCAGTTTAAATGTTAGTAAGATTACTACAGTATTTTCACGATTATAAGCCGCACCTGAATATAAGTCGCACTTCCGGGTAGCCGGGAAGACCAAGGGATTTGTCCATATATAAGCCAGACCCGAGTATAAGCCGCACCTTTTTTATTCCTTTTTATTTTTTTAATTTTTTTTTTCCCCGTGCAGCAGGGTGAGGGTGCTGCTGACAAGACAGGCAGTGCGCGGGCAGCAGGGGTGGTCGGCAGCGGTGGCGAGGTGCGGCAGCGCCGAGCGCCGGCCGAGCGGGCGGCGGTGGGGGGGCGGCAGTGGCAGGGGGAGGCCCTGAGCGCCGGCAACGGCAGCAGAGCCAAGAGCAATGGGAGCAGTGGCAGCGGCGGGTGCAGGAGCTGAGGGGCGGGGAACGCCTGTTCCCCTTGCGGCTCGTACTTCCGCCTTGGCAATTCTGAAATTGTCCATCGATAAACCGCACCTGAATATAAGCCGCACTACTGGGGTAAGCTGGATTCTTCAATGAAAAAGGTGCGGCTTCTATTCGTGAAATTACTGTACTCTTTTATTTTATTTTTTTTTAGTTTCTTAAACATTAACATTTCTCCAAATTAACATCTCAGAGTTAATCTAATGCTGAAAAACAGCACTGAGGATTATATCACATGCAGAGTATAGGCTATCTTTTTAAAAGGATAAGTACCTGTCAGTGAGCCAGCAGCTCAGGGGACAATATTCCATGCAGGAAAGATGGTGCAGCTTCACTGACTTTGTCCTTTAATGCCTACCTGCAAGGATCTTCTGCATTCTGCATGTGTGATAGATGATCATTCCTCAACCACCATGGGAGGTGGTTCTCATTATCTTCATTTCCTATGGTACACTCCCCAAGGCATTTATATTATTTCCCCTACATCTGATCAAAAACAACCAAAAAACACCGAGTCCCAAAATCCAAAAGCTAACAAATCCCAGTGTCCTACTGTTTGCCACAAGTCAAAATATCTAAAACAGCAATAAAAAGCTTTATTTCAATTATACATTATTATTGTTATGCTCTACTGATTGATTTTATTAGCAGAGAATTAAAATGTATTGTAAGATTATTTATGTCACTTGCAAAGCTGGGACTTTTATCTTATTCATCTCTTGAATGTGTAACTATGTTTACTTTCAGTGTAACCACATTTGCTTTCATCAGGAGGGAGTCTGGCTTATTATCTCAAATGTTATTGCTGTAGAGTAAGTGCACGAAAATCCCAGTAAGAAATGCTTTCACAAAACAGAGATTGCTTTGTGCTAATGAACTTGCCTGTTAGTGGAAAAGTGAAAAAGGTAGGAAGCAACAGTGTCCTTTAAAGAGGAAACAAAATAAAGCTTCCATACACGTTGCCATGACACTTTTCTACAAATAATGATTTCTGTCTACCATCTCCTAGATATCAAAACCACTTCTAATGCTGTTGCCATAACAAAGCACCCTGCTTCTACTGTGGGAAAGATCTTTTACTGCCATTTTTCGTTAGTGGTTCATATACAGCATATCTTCAAAACTCCATCAAAGCCTGAAAAACACAGCACTTACTGATGATTCCACTATTGATTCAAAGGCATTCAAGTTATTATTAGTCTCCCTCTATGGATGCATCATCACCAGTACTAGCTGACTTCCAGTGGTAATAGTCCACCTCTGTGAGACTGAAGTTATCAATATCTCAAACCAAAACAGTTGGCTTGAGACCTGCTTAGATCGATACAGCTGATGGATGATGCATACTCTCAACCCACTTAGACTGGTAATATAGGCGATTTTAATGGTTTTTTTTTTTTTCATTCTGTAGTTCCTACAGCCCGGTCATTACCACTCTGGGATAACTGGGGTTGATGGATCATTGAAGTGAGCACCGCTCAACTGAACCAAGGTGACTCTTTCCCCACACTTGCCTCCAACCCTTGTTACGTGTACTACAGCCTGAGCAGCTGCTGTGTTCAGCCTATGCCAGGAACGAAGCAATTCAGCTCTGCCTTTACCTTTGTGATCATTACTGCAGGTCAAGATTGCTGCACACTGAAGCAGGAGAGAAGCAAAAGGAAGGAACAAAATAGACAAGGAATAGAAAAGATTGTAGTATAGAAACAAAAGTCCACCATTAGCTACTTTGCTCCTTTTCTCCAGCCCTCATTTTGTTATTATTAGCTTGCCCTCCCTTCAAAGGTCATGACACAGTTGACATTTCTATGTAACTATTTATGAATTAGGCTTATTCTGTAATTTTTCCAACAGTTTAGGAGCAACATAGAAACTCTGGAATCCTGCTGAGCCTGAGAGGTAACTTAACTAGACTTAGAATGGATTAGAGAAGAAAATTTATTTTTGGCTGAGTAGAAAAGGTAGTTTCTGAAGACTGAGGAACTGAGAAATGCCATTGTGAAACAGAATTAATTCTGATGCAAAAAAATTTCCTTTTTCTGCTTTAGGATACCATAGACATAGGTTGTCTACATTTTAATACTTAGTTGTTTTCCTAAAAAACCCAAAATCACTTAGAATCATTATTTTCAACAATAATCATGCTGATTATTAATGATTAAGTATAGCTATTAGATTGATACCATTTACCATAGGTTAGATGTTCTCAAGCTGTGGAATTATGTTAGAAGTAAGCACAGAAATATCTGCAGCACTAGGAATACCTGCAACAGCTGACACACTGCCTCTAAAAAAGGATTTTGTACAAGGAGACTAACAGAAAAAAATTAAAGACCCCAGCCTTCACAGTTTTGGAGGTTCAAGGTATCCATGCCGGCCTAAACCAAGCTAACTCCAACTCAAATCCTCCTTCAAAGCATCCAAAGCTGCTTTTGTAGCAATTGAAGTCCATGACCTAGTCCCAGCTGTTACTTGGGGTTGATGCTCCAAGTCACTCTACAAAAGGCAATCACAGAAATAAAAGATTTGGGTCTCATGATGGGCATCAACTCCTCTCCAACAGCACCGAGATTCAGACCAAAGACAGTGTCATATACTTAGGAAATAAGATTTCACAAAAGCACTGGGTTGCATTTGCTTACAACAAATGTTTTCATTGAGATGCCCTTTTAATTTGCAATATGATTTTTTAATTAAACCAAGGTCTCCAAGAACAAGCCTTTTCATCTCTAAAACTTAAATCTCAAAAAAATGTTTCTCCTGTCTTCTCGAGGACTCTGCCAGCCACTTTCCTCAACACTTTAATACCTTAGAGCATCCTTGATCTTTCTCCTGTAAGAGCACTGCTTTTTTAGTCTTATGCAGACATTTATAAAGGTAGCATCTTATCAACATACTACATGCATAGTAGGAAGTTCAGAAGGTCTTCTCTCCAGAAACCTTCTCTACTTCTCAGTTTTCTCTGCTGAATTCAACATCAATAGCTTTCCACAGGATGGCTTGCCGTTTTAATGCAGTTGTAAGATCACAAGCAGCAAACATCTTCTAACATGAATATAGAGCTCTTCTCTTCAATCAGCAACAGCCTCCACCAAGCCCTCTGTAAGTTTTTTTTAATTTTTTTTTATGTGTATTTCAGAACTGAGAAATCAAAGTCAATGCCTTTCAAAATGAGGTCATGCATAGCTCCAAAATTATTTCCCTGCCAGGCTTTAATTTTCAGACAAAAATAGTAGACCAGAATTTATTTTTACAGCAGAGGAATAGTCTCTATTCAGGGGTAGAAACTTTGTTTTCTCAAACATCTGAAAATAAATATCTGGCTCCACAGAGAAGGCTGAATTACAGAAAAATATCAGTTCAAAAGATGAAAACAAGAAGTCACTGCTGGTAACTGGAAAAAGGAAGCTGAACAGAGAATATTATGCAACTGATGCCAAAACAAGTCCTGCCAAGCCCCAACAGTAATACTTCACATTCAACTAGTTGTGTCCTCAGAAGCATGCAATAGTGCAACCAGAAATTTCTGCATATAACTAGAGCTCCCACTTCAGCCTTAGTGTGTTTTACTTCAGTCATAACATAATAACTCAATTTTATAGTGCTCTTTGATGTTGTAGGAGAAAGTAATTTACAAGCAGGGGGACATGATGTGTTCCAACAGGAAGTCTGCTACCTCACAGCTCCACTTGATTTATTAATTTCAAAGGAAAAAGAGAATGACAACTGCAGCCATAACAAGTGTTTTATTTTCTTTTCAAGTCTACCATCCATTACTAAAACTAGAGAGAAAGAAACTCTCAATGACCATAACATAATAAGATGCACTGCACACCTCAACATAGCCAACATTCAGAATAGTGGTGACAATGTTTTCTCAGGCCCTATCTTGAAACAGCTTATATTGTACTGTTGAAAAACATTTATGTGTCAAAATGATAGGTGAAAGCATCACCAGCAAGACAATTTCCTGCAAGATCGCAGAGTAAAGTGTTTCTATACAATCCCAGTGGTAGATTCTGCTGTTCAGCCCTTCATATCTGGACAACATTATTCCCATCATTATCTCCCCCATGATGTAGGAAATACTTATTTCAATGGCACATAAGCATGTATTTTGTTCTTTTATAAATCTCTTTAATAGTGGAATCAAAGCCATTTTTCTGTCTGATCTTCCTCACTGACTCTATTTTTTTTTCAGGTCTTAAGTTAGCCATCAATATCCTTCAGAAGCAGCCTCCAAACAAGCAATACATATCTGTGAGGTCTTCTTAGAGCTGGCTGGAGATCACAAGACTGTAAACATTCATTACCAGTGTGGTACAGTTTTATGTTCCTGCTAGGTTAGGTCTGGGTGAAGGTATCCTTATGTCAGTAAATAGCCTCCTGAGGTTAAATAACTTCTAAAACCGACTCTGCACCTTATCCCTTTCAGGGACTTCTTCAATTCCTCTTAATTTGTATTTAGAAGAAAATGCTAAAAGTTTCAAAAGCTTTCAGTGCACTCTGTGTTTTATACATAGTGAAGGTTTCTTAGCCATCCATTTTAATTTTCTTTTACAGAAATGTTGGCCCAAAAGGGATCTATTTATTCCATCCTGAGTAAAGTAGCTTGTGACTATGTGCAGTATTGACAAACTGCAGTGCCATGCTGATTATAGCATCATAATTGGCTATCTGTACATTGTATGAAATGCATGATCACTATGCAGTATCACAGTCAGAGCTAACAGGTTCTTCAAATTCTCAAATACCAAATGTCAAAATACCGTCCTCAACATCCAGACTTGTTCCCAGCTGCCAGAACTGTAGACTCATTTTCCTTAAGCAATTCTTAATCTCTTCAGAAGCAAGGAAGAGATTAGCAAGTCATGACAATGGTTGTTGTTCCCTAGAGAGATATAACAGAACCCAAATTTTACTAAGTTCCTAATGAAACCTGGTTTCTCTTCTTCCCCTTGAGAAAAGCCCAATGTAAACTTAGTTATATACGGTCTAACTTGCTCAACAAATAGAATATTCAATTTAATGGTCTTTATTGCAGCCATGGGGTAAGCTTGCCCTGGTTTTTTTGATAACGCAGTAAGTAGCAGGTCCACTCACAGAGAACAATTCCAAAAATCAGCTGAAACTTTAAGGTTTCATGAAGTCCAAAGCTTCAATTCCTTATCCCTGACTTAACTGTCCTTCTTTTCCTCACTCTTTCTCCCAGTTTAACTATTAAGTTCCACTTCCAAGATTAAATTTTCATAAGGACACTATGTTTTTATAGTTCAATTTTTCTGCTTAGTGATTTCAAAACAGAACATTTTAGATTCACTTTTACCAAGTGTAAAGTCTTGCAAACTGTAGAGCTTACCCTCCTTACTGTTTGATAGTGCCAAAAGCTGTAGCTTACAGACATGCCAAAAATATATTGTCATACTTCAAACAGCATCTTATGTTTAGCATGATCATTCCAACATAGATAAGATTTTGGGCAGCAGTTTGGGCACCTCTGTTCTCTGAGCTCAGAGGCCTTTTCAAGGTCAACTGAGCAACAGATTTGAAACAAGAAAAAATTTACTATTTCTAGAAACTTTGGTTACATAGCTCACAGTTTGTTGATTAGTGATGTTTCATTGCCATGAAGTTATGCTAAAAGCATGGCAGACATTGCTGCTTCTATATAAACAGTGCATGAGAAATGATTTCTGTTTCACTCAGGCACAGTGTCATAAGGCACAAAAGAAATGAAAAAGTAAAAGATTCCACACAGTCATAAAAATTGTACATCACTTGCTTAAAAATTTTAAATATAATTTCTAATATATGTTGAAAGAATAATACAACCTTGTAATAATTGTAATAATTATCAAGTAAGCTTTTCAAAATTGTAAGGCTAGTGGCATTGGACCTTGAGCAGAGACTAAGCAAAGAAAGCAGCAATTGTAAAGCAATTAACCTTGTTCTGCTGCTGTAACATTTTAGGATAATATTAAATGCCAATTGCCATTTTAGACCTTTAGAGAATAATGAAAGTCTAGGAGATATTACTCAACCAAGAGAAAATTTTGCTTAAGTGTGTATTTTCCTATCATTGTTTGGAGTGATTGAATCCTACTCTGAGCTCAAAGAACAATCATGGTCTGGTGTAAATTGCTGGTGAGATACTAAACTTTTGTTACAGGTCAGGTTATACCTTGTTTGGATTGCTGCATTTAACACTTTGCTTTAAATAGTTAGATAGCTTTAAAAGATAACTAGACATATCAGAGTTGAAAGGGCAAGTGCAAGGGACTTCGTGAATAGAGCACTCTGGCTTGAGAGTCTCCATTAGTATTACATGACAGCCAAGGCAGAGAGGAAGCAGAAGAAATGGTATTGTTTGAATAAAGTAAAAACATCATATTTGAGAGGCTCTGTACACAAGCTTGGATGAAATACACAACCATTTGCCACAAAACGTATTAGCAAAGATTACTGCTAGGCTTGGAGCAGTTCCTCAGGTGCAAAGAACCTTTGAAGCCTGAGCTGTTCTCTCTTCTGCACCTCCCCTGATGACTTTGAGGAAAGAACAGATATAGCATTCATAAAACAACTGTAGGAAAAAGGAGTTACATAGATGACACCAAGATGAGGAAGTAGCAAAATACTCTGGAGGACAAAGCCAGCATGACTATGATAAATTGGACAAGTGGTGCAAGAAGATGAAAGACAATAAATAATGGAGTGATTGATTTTTCTACTGCTAAATTGAACACTTAACTGCAAAACAAGGACCACAGCCTCCAAGGACTGGAGTTTCAAGTGCACAAAAGCTAAGTAGGAGTCCTCACCAAAACCACCCTCTAATGCAGATGAAATTGGGTACATGTACTGCTTTTATGACAGACAAATGATCTATTCTTCTTCACACTGAGGATAGCCATCACTGAGTCTCCAGTTTTAAGCACTACACGTAGAGAGAGACAGAAAAAAAGGAGAATAAAATAAGACGTTGAGGTGCTCATTCCTGTTGTGAAAGGAGTCAGTAGTAGTGAGAGGGGTCAGGTTGTTTGGCCCCTGAAGGGCTGGCTCCTGATGTAGCTACCATCTCTCCCATGCTTCCCATTTTACCCAGCAGCAATGACCATCTCCATCTGCAGACATGCTCTATCTGCCCTTGCCCTCCTGTGTCTTTGTTCTCTGCATGGCAAGTGTTGAATAGTTTTATTTTCAGTTCTCATGTAAGTATGACTGTACTTGAATTGTACTTTTCAAACTGGAAGTACACATTGAAACAAAGATGTGCTCTTAAGTCTGATTACCCCATGTAGATTCAAATTGCTCAAATGATAAAAGATTTTATGATTAATAATGCTACTAACCAAAGAGATTAAATCATTTAACTGATATTTTTCGCCTTCTTGTGTTCAATCCCCAGTACTGGGGGAGCTGTACATGTTGACACAAATAAAAAAATAGAAAACAATCTTCCTAGACTACTAGAATAACAGCTGAATTTCATACTACTAGAAAGATAGTTTTGTATTTAAAATTTGTCCAACACTTCTCTTGCATTGATATTCATATTCTATTCATCCAATTATACATTTCATGTAAACAGCCTTAAGGGAAGGAAAAAAACATCCCTGAGACACTCTGGTTCAAATATTTCAGTGCAGCAGCTTCCCATCCAATTAGATTTTCATGCTTTGGGTGAAGTTCTATATCGGATCGACTTTTTTGTATTGTTCTGTACACCATCAGTTTTGTAATAAACATCCCTATCTTTGAATTTTATGCCATGATATTTCATTTTAAAAAAAACCCAAACTAACCACTTTTCATAGAGCACTGTTACAATAATTCTTTACTCTAGTTTAATCTTCTAGTTTATCTGAACAGCATTTTCAGCTATGTTCCCTTACTTCCTGGCTACTTTGATAACTGCTTAATTGCTGTAGCAAATTAAATTTTAAAAAGTGAAATCTTGCATGCTCTACATTAATGTTTTATATTCTTCTTGGCTACGTTACTATTGAAAAGGCATCATCCTAGCATATAATGACCTAATTCTTGTTGTGATCTCTGTCTTGCCTGGCTGGAAATATCATCTGAAGTTTCTGGGTGCAGAATTCTGCAGGGCCTTTCAAATAACTACATTCCACTCGATGCCACTGAAATTTGAAATACATGCACTTCTTTGAACTATAAAATATATTTCATAATATAAAACTACTTCATTTTCAAGAAAAAAAATCGATATCACCACAAACCTGTTTGCCTCTCTTCACATTTGAGGTTTTTTACATCTTTCCAGAGACATAGAACAGCAGAGACCAAGACCACCATGATACTCTCTGTGTCCATGTTTCAAGGAACTAATGTGGCTCAGGAGGCTCCCCAGCATATCCCAGGGGATTTGCCTACTTCTCTTTCTAAATTCAATGTTAATCCAAATTACAGTTGTGAGCATATTCAGAAAAAAATAAATCAGAAACAAAGTTTTGAGGGAGTCAGTGTACACCTTTCACTCTTCCCCATTTTTAAAGATATCCACTACTTCCACATCAGAGTGGTTTGATGCCTCCTTGAGGGAAAGGGAGACAGAAAAATGGGTGGGATGGGAAACCAAACATATCCTCCTAGTCCAGAGCCAGGTGGACACCTCACAGTATCTGTCACTGAGTTTTCTCTAGCAGCGCAGCTAGAGATTGCTGCTCTTAACCACAATGACATTTTACATGAAGCTAGGCTCTACACAAGAACAGTGGGCAGAAGTAAAGGCCTTCTTGAAAAGATCTACAAAATAACCCAGTTAAAGGAATAGCTGACAGAACAAAAATAATCAGGTACTTGGTAACAGCTAGTTGAAATGCTGCTTCATTTTCCAATTCTCTAATTAGGTGCACTATAACACAGTGACTGAAATGACTTTAGGTAGTGGGAACTACTTCTATTAATCTACTTATAAGGAAATCTTTCATTAATTGGGGTGGACAGAGCAATCAGAGGGTTGCTGAACAAAAGCAGTACCAATTCACACTGCTGACAAGTACCTAATTAGAAATTAATGGCAGAAAACTGTCCAAATATATAAGCCCCATCGATCAGAGAAGCACATAGCACAGGTGTACAAAATGAGAGATTCTAACACATCCATCTTCAAAATAGATTCAGGAATCTGTTTAGAAAACATTAACCCTTCATTACATACCTAGCTCAATGCATGAGCCTTGTTAAAACCATCTCATTACTTCAATTGTGAGTCCTTTTCAAACCTCCAAATTTTTACTTACTTCAAGACTGACAACCCCAAATCCATCAAAGAATAAAAAAAAACCTCCAAGCCACAACCTGGCAAGCAAAACTAAACCTAACCAAATACTCAGAAGTTACCAAGCACTCTGAGCAAAGAGGATCAGGAAAGAGGATTTTTGGAATTCCTTATTTCTGTATACAATAAGGAGAATCTAGTCTAACTGAAATTATTTAGGAGGTGCCTTTAGACCTTGGGATAGCATGCTAAGAAAAACTATGCAAGACTAACCTAACAAGTTGTACATATGCTTAAATATCTGGATTTGGGTGAGTTTTTGCTTAAACTTTGAGAAAGCAGAATATCTGAACGTCATGTTTTCTGTCATTCATCTCAAGCAGGGCACAACAAACACTTCACAAACAGTTTATTCATCTGGAAATGCTGATATACTTTAAAGATTGAAAGACCAAGGGCTTGATAAGCAAGCATGTTGCAGTGCACATCTTGCTTCCTCAACAATTTTTTTATTTTTAATAACAAACAACATTTATTAATCCCATATCTCTTAACACATCATGTGAAATGAAGTAATTAATGCAACATCTTTCATAAGCTATGTTAATAAACCCTAAAATCTCTGTGCATGCTTTGGGAGAAATTCAATAAGCAAAAATACTTAAACTTCCAAATAACATTTGAGAAAATCATGTCTGAAGCAATTTGTCTTCCCTCATGAATAACCTTAAGCCTGTCTTTCATTCATGATGTCCTAGAGAAGAGGGAGATCTGACCTGACATCTTTGTGTTCTGGGAGTGCAACTGGGCAGGCTGCTCACCTCTGGGGACCATCAAGGTGTGTTTATTCCAGTAAGGTGGGTCTGCCCTGTTTGAGAAGGCTGGCATCGCTGCCCTTCAAAAGCCCTTGATGCTGACAAAGCCAAGGTCCATCAGGACAGTATGTATTGACAGAGTTCATGACTTCAAGACAGTGTCAGGCACATCGCTCTTGCTCATACACGAGGTACACTTTTCCCACACACCACTAATGGTCTGTACTTGTGAGGAGTGGGACTCCAGCACTTTCTTGATCACTCTCCTGGCTTTGTTCCTGTGACAGATTAGGATTCAGAGCAAATGACATTTATAATGTCATTTATAAATAAGGCATGTCTGGTGAGGCACCTGAAGAGACTATCATAGATCCTTTGGACTAGGCAACATATTCTAATATAAGATACTGGCTGTGTTGTACATGCAGCTGCTTGGGTGCTCAGCTCCTGTAGTTTTCAGCTTGTGCTCTAGTTTTTTAGGATTAAAAAAATAATAATAATAAAAAAGAACTAAGTCCTTTAACTGAAGTTTTCTTTCTAGTAGATGCCTGTGTTCTCATCTTCAGCTGTCCAGAACTTGTTTCTACTAAAGCAACAGACTATTCTCACAGGCAGAAGCATATATGGGAATCTGCTATATAGGAAGGGCAACACCCAGGGCAGATTCTGAAGGTGGCAGACAGGTAGCCCAGATCCATTTGGAGGCACAGACAGACTCCAGCTGCATCCCACAGCACACAGCTGCAGTAGCACTCACTTGGTTATTTCTGAACCCTTGGCTCAGGTACTGGTTTTCATCTATATGAAGACCAGTTGGAATTTTTGTTTCAGTTGAAATAGAAGAAATTTTCTTCTGTGTATCTAGTACAGTGCAATGCTATGGATTTAGTATGAGAAAAATGTTGAAAACACACTGTTGTTTTAGTTGTTGCTAGGTAGTGCTTCCTCTGAATTCAGGTATTTTCTGTTGCCCAGGCTCTGCCACAACCAGGTGAGAGCACAGCCAGACCAGGTGACCTGAACTGGGCAAAGGGATATTCCATACCATGGAATATCATTCTTACTATATAAACTGGGGAGAATAGACCAGGAGCCACACAGATCTTCTGAGGAACAGGTGGGGCATTGGGCAGTGGGGGATGAGAAACTATTGTGCAGCACTTGCTCCTCTTGGATTTTATTCCTCTCTTTTCATCACAGTTTTTTATTGTTGTTGTTTTTTTTTTTTGTTTGTTTGTTTCTATTATTAAATTCATCTCAACACACAAGAATTACCTTTAGTTTCTGATCCTCCACTTCTCCAGGGAGGGGGGCAGTGAGCAAGGAGTTGCTTGGTACTTGATGGATATCTGGGGTTAAACCACAGCAGCTGGGTGACTCCTCCTTGCCTGGAGGCCAAACCACTCTGCAGTTAGCTCAGTGGCACTTACACTGTAACCCTAACCCAGATTTTACAGCTTTTCACCTGGTTTACAGAAGCATGCAGTAGGACACAGCTTTCTAGCACTTGTAAACTGTTGTTTACCGATGCCTTAAATCAAGGCCATGAAGCTAGTCTTCCGACCTTGCTGTGCTTTGCACATCTTTTGCAGGCTACAGAATGCAGTGACTCTTGTCCTGGCTCTGTGGTCATAAGAAAACCAAAGCAGATCTGTTTCCTGCCCTCTGAAGCTAAGCAGAGAGACCTGTATTTTCTTTACTACTAAAGCCCATCCTACTTCATGCTTGAAATTAAAGGTGGGGGAAGAGGCAGAAAACAGACAGACCACTAACTGAGAATGTGGTCTCACCAATTTACTTTTTGTGTTAATGTGAACATTTCCCTCTGTTTAAGTGCCGTACAGCTTTCCTTCATTATTTGTAGCTAACTGTGATGATGGAAGATAATGATTCCACTGTAAATTAGATCCCATTGTATGAGTTGTTTCAGATTGTCATCTTGACATTAAGACAATGTTATATTTTTAGAAGTAGACAGGAAATTTGCTCTTTTACTTTGGAAACTGTAAGCAAAATTTTGCCTTTTCAAAATGCATGCATTCATGAATGGCTAAACAAATCAATTTCCCCGTGGACATGCATCATTTATCACATATACAGGAGAATTTGATGCTGCAATCCCTGTCACACAACAGTCCCGCTGAGGCCAGTAAGGTCAATTTCAGAGCTACAAGACCAGGCCTCTGTATTTGCTAGTAAACAACTATTTTGCAGACTGCACAAGATCCACTCTCTAGAAATACCCTGAGTTTCCAACAGTGACCTTTGGATAAGCCCTCACTGCCCTGACACTTTGGCAATAACCTTCAATCTCAGCATTTCAGAATTGCAAGTAGAGATTGAGAAGATGATCTGTCTCTCTACAATATGAGAGTATAGCGTATTTATCTGAGAGATGCAGCTCATTCCAATAAAAAGGCACATTTAGAAAGAGCTAAAAAAGGGGTAGAGAAATATGAAAAAGAAAGGAGGTGGCATTGAAAAGCAATGGAGAGCAGAAGAAAGAGAAGATGAGCTGCAGTGGAGTGGTGCTGCCCCAATCATTTATTGCTGGGTACAAGTTATGGACAAGGGTGGGAGCAGGAAGGGGCAAGGTTACACCCATTCCTGGGCAGAAGTCTGATGCCACACCAGCAGCTGCTACTATCAGGAGCAGCAGTAACCAAGCAAACCTTTATGTGCATGCATACCCTGATGTAATCCTTTACACCTATTTATACTGGAATACCTGCACAAATTCTGTTGGTGCTACAAACCAATGCAATTTGGAATAATTATTTTCTTTACCAGTCGGGTGCTTCTGAAAACGCTAACAAGGAGCTACATAGTTCACAGCTATCCAGGCAAGGCATACATTTCACTGAATTAAAATCTTCATGTGACCCAGCACTGTTCTTGAACAAAGTCTGGTAGGATAAAAGCTTCCTTCAGTGAAAAAATAAGTCAATTCCCTACATGGGCAATGACAATATAAGGGCTTTTGAAGAGTCTCCAGTGACTTGTTGAAGGACTCTGTGGAGCCCATCTTCTGAAAGGCCTCCAAGGCCATGAAGGACAAGCAGCTGAATGTGAGCCAGCAGCATGGCCCAGCAGCACAGGGCTGCTGGTATCAGAAGCACAGTCAGCAGATAAAGAGAGGGGATGACCCCTTCCAGAAAAGCATTTTTTACATTGCATTTGGAATACTGTGTGCGTATTTTGGGTCCCCCAACATAGGGGCTCAGCAAAGAGCCACTAGTTTGGTCAGGGTTAGAGCACCTGCCCTCTGAGAAGAGGTTGAAGGACCAAGGCATGCTCAGCCTGAAGACAAGACAGCTCCAGGGGCATCTAACAGGAGATTCTCATTACCTTTGAGGTTACCCATTAAATGGAGGCATTCCCACCACAGTAGTGCACAGTAGGAAGACGCTGGGAATAGGGAGAAGTGAGAGGCACAGACTGGATTCAAAGACAGACTTCTGCACCCTGAAAACAGCTGTGCAGGATTCAGATTGGCAAGGGGGGCAGTGCAGGATATGTCTTGTGGTTTTCAAGACCAGAAACTCCATAGTAATCTGATCTGACCGCTCTGCTTGGAGCAGAAGGATGAACCAGAGGTCTGCTGAAGTCCCTGCTCTCAATGCAGTCTTTTTTCACATGAGTCCATGAAACAAAATGACCTTGAAAGGCAACAGTACTCCAGCTTAGCACCCTCATAGCAACTCTCCCTCCATGTCATAGTCCCACTGCTTACTCAGGGGAATATTCACTCAAGCTGGTAGCTCATCTTCCTTTGGGGTGCACAAGCAGTTCTCTAGCCTAGTAACTGGGGCAACATCTTGAATCTGAGCTGATGATCCTGGAACAGAAGGGGCTCAGGTGCAGATATCCCTCTCAGAAAGGAACAGAAATGGGCAGAAACAGCAGCAACAGCACTGACTGCTCTAGTGCTGGGTAGGAGATAAACATGAAGCAACAGCAAAATTGAGAGACCAAGTGGACATTAGGTCTGCCTTAAAAGCAAATTGGCTAGTAATGAGTAAGAATACCCAAGACTGGATTATAAACTCAGCAGCTGAAGAGGATAGGATATGTTTGGATTTGGGGGAGTCGTCACAGCCAGATGACACCATGAATAGGCAGACTATTTGGGTGCAGGAGACAAGATTTCCCCCAAGATGGACTTATGCCCCTCTGTGGGCAATCCACAGCTTTCTGTCGTCTGAGGTGGCAAAGTTGTCAAAATTCAGTGCGTATGGCACAGCAGAGCTCTCAGAAGAAAGAAAAATCTCATACTTATATTTAGCAAGTGAGCAATGAAGCAAAATGGCATAGCAAATGCTGACGGTAGTGGTGAGGCTGTGGGGGTGGCAGGGGGGCGTGAAAACTGGCAAGAGCTTCAGAAGAGAGAGTTTTGGTATTTCAGATTAGGAGGTAAAGGCTAGCTGCTCTGCAGCAGGTACTGAAAATCCACGGCTGTAGAAATTTAAGCATCATCTGAGATTTCTCCTATCTCCCACCCTTCTGTCTTGTTTGAAAAATATTTACAAGGGGGTGAAAGGCAACCTTCAGACGTGTGACCATAGCTGTGTGCTGATGGTTTCTATAAATATGGGTTTGCTGAAGCACTAAACTATGTTCTGCTGTGGTATGGTATTATGGCTTCTGCTCAGCAAAAGCTGTTCCTATTCTCATTTCAGACCCCTGCTAGTGTTGGCATCTGGCTCTCAGCTACATGACTTTTTTGCCCTCCATCATCAGAGCAGAGAAAAGCAAACACTCTCAAGTCAAGCTTTGGCTGAAAGGAGCAAAGTTTGGGTTTGTAGCTCAGACCTACATAATTGACAACAAAATAAAAGTGATTTTAGAAGTCTGATGTTTCCAGACTTTATTCTGGGTACTGCGAATAATTTCATGCTTAGTCATCATTAATTTTGTGGTTTTGTCTGTGTTCACTCAGTTCCCTGGACCAGAGACAGAGCAGTGCAGACAATTTGCATTTTATTTCCCCTCCCCTCTTTTCACACCTTACTCCTTCCCTGTTTTGAACAGTCCTGCCACCAGCATGTCTGTGGTAGACCCTTTGAAACCAAATTGCCCTGGGATGCAAACAGAAGTTTATATGCACAGCTCCTCAGTGGTGGCCAGAGGCTTGCAAGAAAATGCATTTTTTTCTCCCACAAAATCATCTCTTTTACATCTTCTCCATATTGTGGAGTGAGTGGGAAGTCCAGTCCATGTTACAAAGAGAAAAGCTTAGTTATCCTAAATATAGGAAAAGGGTGAAATAATTTGTATTTTATATTGGTAGGCTCAAAACAAAATGGCTGTAACATCTAAAAAAAGTCTGCAGTTAGAGTTATACATAGAATCAGTAGCCAGGAATTTTTTTTTTTTTTTTTCTTGGTTGCATCATTATCTTCCTCCATTTAGAAATCAAATGAAGTCAAAGCATGCACGTGTAAGACTCAAAAATTCCATTTTATCCTCTTTTTCTTCTTTTCTCTTCTCCCACTATTAAGTACTCTAATTTTCCCTTGTATTTTTCTCCTTTAAATGGAATTTTCTCCTTTGTTTATGTGCTTATCTTAGACTAACTTGAGCTATAGAAGAAAAAACCCCTAAAGCAATATTTTTCATGTGCTTTGCTACAGAACTTCTCCAGTTTCCATATTGTAGTTTCACAAAGCCTAAACTGATCACCATGCAGATTATTTCAGACCAAATACTACTGTGTGGTTCTGGATGTGTCTACCCATGAAATAACCTCATGCCTCACCTAGACGCAAAAAATAGTTCCAAATTCTATTTTTCTGAAGACCTTCCTGCTTTGGCATCTATGCTGACTTGCATTGGTAATTTGGGGAAGAGCCAAGAGGAAAGATCAGTTTGATTTTTTCTTTTTAAATATTCTTCCCAGAAGCATCTGTTTCAGACATTCCTGGAAAGAGGCTGTTGGACAAGATGAACCTCTGGTCTGACCCAGTATGGGTGTTCTGCATCCTCTGAGGGCACAGGTTCATGTCATATTTAAAGGGCTTGCAGCCAAACAGCTCTTTCCAAAGAGTGTTGAGATAAACATTTGAATGAATATATGACATGGGCTGTGAAAGTCAAGGGATTGGAAGACCTGGTCAAGGATTGATAAAGACACTGTAGATTGACATGTGCAAGGAGCAATTAAAGCAAGAGAAAGTAGTGAAAATTTGTCAATTGAAAAGTTCAGGGTTTAAGCAGTGAGAGCAGGCTTACTAATTAGACTTTAGTATTCCCTCCCTCCCAGTTGTGCAGTTCTTTGAATAAAACCAGTTCTAATAAGCAACACAATTTTGAAAATTAAATACGAAGGTTATATGTATACCTATACATTTCAGATTTTTTTCCATGTTATTTTAACCTAGCAGCAAGGATTTACAGAAAAAAAAATAATCTGAAAGAAGAGCTAAATCACAAAAAAAAAAAAAAAAAAAAAAAAAAAAAAAAAAAAAAAAGGAAAAACAGCTCTTCAACCTTGAAACAAGATGCCTTTTCTTAGCTGTAAGGATAATTGGACATTGGAAGAGCTTATCTGGTAGGTGGTAAACTCAGCAGAGGCTAGAGTCTTTAAAGATTAAATATTTAAAGAGATGACTCTATCCAATGTAGGAAATAACCCTTTGAAGTCCATAATGTAAAGAAAGCCCCAAACAACAGATGACCAGAATAGTCTCTTGTGACCATAACATCAGAACATATAGATAAAACTACATATGTCCTCCTCCAGAAATCATGAAGTGGGCAATTTCAGACACTTTGGAGGCAGCAGAAAACAGAGCCTTTCCTTTCTCCTGAGCTCTGGATCATGCTGTCAGACAGGGGCTTGCAGCCTCCATAACCCTGCAGAGAGATCTATGCTGGGTTCAGGGAGCAGAAAAGGCTCACCCAATGTGTCACTGGGGACACACACACCAGAACTTCCATGTGGCACCTTTCCCTGGCAGGAAAACCAGCTGCCTGAAGGCTGCATTGGGCATTGTAGTCTCTAACTCAAGAGTATGTTGGTTTGGGTTTGCTTTTTTTTTTTTTAAGCAGACAGACTCCAGCATAATTCTACTTCTCACACAAACTGCACATGCCATTTCACCAACTTTCCTGCAATTCTGGGAGTCCTGAGCATTGTGAACAGTCACACTTGCTTTCTGCCTGCAAGTTTCTTTTCCAGGGACCAAACTGCACTCAGCTAATGAAACTACCACAGGTTAGGTCATCTGAGGGAAACTGGACAGCTTAAAGCTCAGAAGCAGTCAGCCGAGGCAACAGAGAGGTTTTTATCATTTAAGACCTGAAAAGCCTTTTTAAGCTGTAGGTCTACTTTTCACTATAACTTTCCTACAAATCATGAGCAGAGCAGCAGCAGCAGGAAAGCACAATTTTTTTCTTATGAATCACTCCCCTGTTCTGTTGCATCTCTATTTGTGCTTAACATCTGACATTAAGGCCTTTTCAGAATGTCTAGAATCACAGAGCAAATGACAATAATACCTCATCAAACAGTCTCCCAAGTATATAAATAACACTTCATGCAAGTCTTCCCATAGCATACATTTACATAACTTTAAAAGAAAAAAGCCCACAAAAATTTACCTGCCTCACACTGTTCTTCAAAATAGTAAAAAAAAAAAAATCTCTTCCAGATTCTTGGGAAAATGAGCGAGTATGTAACAGATTAACATGCTGTGAAGCAACCATTCTCCTGGAGCTACTGGGGACCTAAAGATACTTTTCTCCTTTAGAGCTCTGAATTTTTTTCTTGGTGGTTTGGAGAAGCGCCACTGTCAAGCCCTGGTTTTGCTTTCATAACAGATGTAGGAAGCAGTCAGCCCAAGACTTCACTTTCCTTTCCAGCTGTATCCCTCAGCACATCCCCAAGCAAGGACAGCTCATGGGAAAGCTCATAGAGCTATCAAGGGTCACAACTGACACACATTTCATTTCATCAAGGCTGGACTAGGCACAGGGAGACACTTGAGCCAATGGTAACAGAAAACTGGTTATAAAACAGCTATAAAATAGAAGCTGGTTATCTTGAATCAACAAATGTCAGAGGATACTTCTAATTTCAGCATTTTTGACACTGGAATATCCTATTGTCTCAGTGTCCAGGCTTACATCTGCCTCAATTTCTGTAGCTCCTCTAGGCTATACTGCTGCTGGAACACTGGCCTGTTTTTCCACAGCAAGATGAAGTTCAGTGCAAGGCAGCTTATGGCTCTATTCCAGCCTCAGCAATCTCATGCCAAAGCTCCTGGGACATTGTCCTTCACAAGAACCCCATGAAAGAGTCCCCTGACAAGAACAATTACAGTAATGTCACGAATATAAGCCACACCCTTTTTATTGAAGAATCCAGCCTACCCCAGTAGTGCGGCTTATATTCAGGTGCAGCTTATCTATGGACAAGTCCCAGTGAAATGCCAACCCAGAAGTGAGAGCTGGCTGGGGAGGACGCCTGGGGCTGCCTTTAAAGGCTTCGCTGGTCTATGAAAACTGTTGCAACTTGAGCACCTGACACCAAACCCAGTTGGCAGCAATTCTGTTACTAATTTGTTACTTTGTTACACATAGATCCTCACTTAAAAAAAAAAAAAAAAGAAAAAAATAAGTGCAGCTTATATATGGACAAATCCCGTGGTCTACCCAGCTACCGGGAGGTGTGGCTTATAATCAGGAGCGGCTTATAATGTTGAAATTACTGTAAATACATGGGGTGGGGAAGAAGTTTGCCATGCTAGGTAGATTCCCTCTTCGGGAATATGCTGCCCTCTCAAATTTAAGACCAGGTGTTGGTAAACCTAATCTTCTACCCTTCAAGGATTGACAACTCTTCACAGTGACACTATAAAATGCTTTAGTCCAACATTTTTAAAAACAGCTAATTATTATGCTCAATGATTACCACAACCTTTAGAAAATACAATCATGGAGCTTTCACTACTGTTGCCAACTTGAGCCCAAGTCCACATATTTACACCCCCACCCTACCAAAGCAAAATTCCATTTGTCTTTCCTTCAATAGCAACAAGCATCATGGCTGTCCACAGAATAAAAATTTTCTCTTGGATCTTTAGGGAAGAGACAGGAAAACAAAAAAATTTAGTCACCTTGGAGATACTAGTGATGTGATGTGATCTGCTGCACCAGTAAGTCACATTTTGCTGTCACACACAGCAAGAGTAGGGCAGCTCCAGCAGATTAGGGCCCAGCAATTCATATGGTGCCTACCTCCATCCCTTCATATCCCTTGGAAAGGAGAATATGGGAAAGTTTCAGTCATTTCTGTCCTTCTGCAGTTTAAATTTCAGTTTTTGGGTAAGTGATACCCAGGAGACAGTTGTAAATCAGTTTTTACCAATAATACATGGACTAAGAATAGAGTCACTAGCAATTTGGATACATCTTCCTTCTAACATCCCAAAGCAGCTAGAAGTTGCACATTTATGTAGCTTCCCCAAGAAATATATTCAGACAATATACAACTCTGAGCATTGATTTATCACTGAAAAAACATAGAATATTAAAGAATTCTTACCTGACTTTCATTTTTATGAAATATAGTTTCCCCATCTTCCTAAACCGGGAGGGATTTCCGTTTAATGACTTATGGTTATTGAAAGCTTGGTATAAGTCAAGCTAAAAAGTTCTCTTGACTTCCAATTTAGCTATTTGCTCAGTTGCTTTTTATGACCTCTGAAACTGGCCCAGAATCTAGATGAAATTTCAGTTTAATCTTTTTTGCTGCTGTAACCAGTATTATGATGTTAGTGTCTCATCAGAGGATGGTTTCATTTGGTGCAACTTTCTTCCATCCTCAAAGGGCTCTTACTGAGATTCGTCCCACTTGCTGTCTATGGAATGGGTCCTTTCATTATTCCTTTAGTGACTTTTGAATGGCCACAGCCTGGCTCCCTGAATGGTCTTGACCTGGTCAGGAACTTTGATTCTTCTATTTTTTCCCCCCCTCCCCGCAATCAGCAGGGCTTTGGCACCCCTGTGCAGTTTCCTCAGAGTAAACTCCAGTAAAACTCTGCAGCTTATTGCAAACTTAGTAAATGGAAAGTATTAGGGCAAAGATTAGGACAAATATAGAATTTCAAACCCTGATGTTGACCTCAAAAGTTAGAAACGGCCCTTGTCAAGGCGTCAGTGTCACCGCCAATAGCTGTGACCGACATATGTCCCTGACACTTTAGAGGGAAAAGCAGAGACAGGAAACACTCACCATACAAGTGCTTATTTGCTGCCCTCTTCTATAGCTGACCAGCTGATAACCCAGTCAGATGTGCCTGCTGTCACTTGCAGTTTACTGAATATCTGCTAAAGGAAGATGCTGAACATCCTGAAAATAACACATCCACCAGAATTTTCACCCCTAACTATGCTGTCTCTTCCAGATACTGATCTCTGTTGGATGAAGGCTTCTGCTTTGCAAGTTTGTGAGAATTTCTGATAGCCTTTTCTGATTAAAGATTAAAGCAAGTGAACTGGAGACCTCTTGCACAAGTAATTTAAGCCAGAACATAGGAAAGAATAATTAAGAGTTGCAATACAAGTGTTTCCATAGCGATTCAAATTAGCAAGGTTAAGAAGAGGAAAAAAAACTCAGTCAGCTCCTTAATACTAGACTAAATCACAGTAACTCACTCCTAGTAGTTGTGCAACTCAGTAAGTTGTGTCTAGAATAATCTGCTTTCTGTAATATACCTCTAGATTCAAGTGCTTGAGCTGACAGCAGGTGTGGATGCGGCCAAGATATTTTCTAATCACAAACTCAAGTTGTCTGGTGATGCATATTCTCATCTAGCACATGAAGCCAGTTGACCACTTGCAAATGCATTTAAGTTTGCTCCATCTTATAATTAGCACTAGCTGATGAGGAATCTGCAAAAGAATCTTTTTCTAAAAATGCTATATCTTACTTCAAATTCACATCCCACAGTTCATGCCTACTTATCGGCTTCTACAAACCAACCAAAATAAGGAAAGGCTAGTCTAATACCATTTCATATTTACCCAAATACCAAATACACTGCTTTCTAAAACACATCTACTTAACAGTCCAGGCCATTGCATGTCTAGGTATTGGACAGTCTTGATTTATCAGACAAAGAGCTAATAGTTTCAGACATTCATCTGGGCCCAGAGCCTAATAATATTATTCTTTTAGCTCAGGACAAAGGAGCCGTACCTCCTCTACAAAAATAATTTTCCAGTAAACCACTAACAAGAAACAGCCAACATAGTGATCTAGGGACCCAACATGACCAGCTGGGGATGATAACAGTATATAATTTGGTTGAAAATTTAAAAAAAAAAAAAAAAAAAAAGTCTCTAGGTCCAATGTGAAGATGTCCAACTGATTTTGCAGTCTATAGGAACTAGTTAACTAGTTAGTCCTCAGTAAAAGTCCAGCTGGAAAAACTTATAAGGCCTGTGCAATGATGATTCAAAGTCTATTTCTGACTGGATCTTCATGTGCATTGTTTCCATTGACAAGATCTTCTAAATATCTGCATGCTGCTGGATTTGCAAGACCATCTTCAGTGCCTTTGCCCTCCTCTGGGTTTGCAGCCACTAACTAATCCTTATATATCCCCCTCCACTCCCCTGCACTCCATGCTCCTTGCCTCACCTACTTAAAGCTAAGATGGGAAAGGCCCATCACCAATCTATTCCTTCCTGAAGTTCCTTCACCATTCTACTGGAAAAAAACCTCAAGCCTCAGTTTTCTCTCTTTCTTCCTTTCTGACCCTCTACCAAGCCCTCCCTCTCTGCTGTTTTCTACTCCTTACTGCACTTCAGCTCTGTCCACACCCCCTCTGCAACCTGCTGGATTTGAACAGCTTCTTCCCAGATAAGAATTACCTAAATATAGTGAGGCTGGGGGGAAACCCAGAAAAACAAACCACAAGCCAATCTCTGCTCTGTAGACACTGTCAGTCTCAGGTGCATTAGTAGGGAAAACAAATGCTTTCCAATAGGAAAAAAATCCCAATGACGTATTGTACTAGTTTGAAAGCAAAACCAGAGAGACTCCAAATCAGAAATACAATTTAATAGGAGAAAAAAAAAGGTAAAATACATGCAGTAGTACAAAAAAAAGGGAAAGCATTGACAGAGTCAGAATACAACCTGACACCCTGCTAGTTAGGGTGGTGGCAGCAATCCAGATGAAGTGGTCTTGCTGAAGTGGCGATCCTGTAGAAAAGATCCAGTAGCTCCTGTCTTCTGGAAACCAGTGGGTAAGAGAGCTACCGGCTGTCTCCCAGACCCCACATTATATCCAGGTGGGAATGCTTGGCTCCTCCCGCCGGGCAGAGCATCTCACAATAGGATGATGTTGTTTTATCAGTCATGGATGGGTCCTTGATGGCCCATTAAACAGGAATGTCTCCCGGAGGGAGTTATTTATGACTCATGGGGCAGGGCATTGATGGCCCATTAACAGGAGATAGTCCGGGGGAGGAGGCAAGGAAAACACTGCCCCTCTTGTTTTTAACAGTTCATGGAGATGGTGATTGAATACATACCTTTGGGCACATCTTTACATTGTAACCTAGGACGCATACCTATAAATGAATCGGTAAAACTGACAGAGCAGATGCATCAATGGCTTTTTTATAATTGTAGACAGTGCTCTGGAGGGCAGTCATATAAAAATTAATACAATTCTTAAAATCATATAGGTTACATATCAGTAGCTGGAGTGAGAGCAGCCATCCAAGATGAAAGTCACTACAGAACAACTTAAGCTTTTTAAGCTCTTCTTTCATGTATATTTGAGCTGTATATAGCCAGGCACATGCATCTTAGAAAAACATTCCTCCAACACAGTGAGATTACTGCTGCCTGGAAATTTTTTCAATTCCATTTCACTTACAGCTTCTGACAATGTTAGTGACAGCCATGTCACAAAGCATTAGGTAAAATTGTGAGAATTAATTATGTGCTATTTGTTTAACTTCTCTTGTCACCCATCTCCACTCCTTCTATTTGAAAATTCATTTGCTCACCTAAATCATCTTCTCCTCACTCACACTGTGTGTTACCCAGTCCCACATTTGCATTAAGCACTTATCTCCTTTTTTTCAGGAAAGGAACAAATTTGAAAAAATTGAAAACCCTTGAAGTGTTTATGCTCCATTAAAACTTAATTCTGCCTTTAATCTCAGACAAGACTGTTGATAGATTAATTCATATTAAATGGAACTTGAATCTCTGTAGTCCCTTTTTCTCTAATGAGGCTAGCACAGAAAGAGGATGCTACTCATTGTGAGCCACGATATTGCTTTCTGGTCCCACTATTTAATTCTACCTTATTATGGGTGTGCAGCACTGTACTTCATTCTCTGGCTCCCATTTCAACTTCCATTAACTACATAGTCACAGTTCACAGAACAGAATTCGAACAATTACTATGAGGAGCACAGTTATTTAGGAAGGGAGAAGTAGTTGAGAAATGCTATCTTCCCTGATGGTTAAAACAGCTTTTTGGCTCAATTATTCCTTTTACCATCCCAGGCTGTTTCTAGACCCCACATACAGGTCCAACACTTACCTTAAGACAAGCTGTAATACTGGCATGTTTGGCAATACCTGTAGTGTGATTCGCTGTTGATATGATTCCTCAAAACAAACCCAAAGCAGAACATCATTGAAATGCTGTCAACACACCAGGTGCTTCTAATTTAAAAAAAACCCAAAACATGCAGGCATGTACAAGCACACCTCAGCTCTGCCAGTTCTGTTTCTATTTCTCAGTAGCTTTTAATAACTTTTGCACCAACTTATCTTTAACATTTCCACTCTTTATTTGAAGACATGACATAACCATGCAGAAAGTCTCATTCTCCAAATATCTGCAATGCCAAATCCTTCCATCTGCACTTGGGAGGGATCATGGAGAGGAGTCACCACAGAATGAATCTTTGCCCTGCTATATCACAGCTGTGCTCAAAGCAAACCCACACTAGACATGACTCAGTTTCTGGGCTCAGCTCCCATGGTGTTTGCTCTGGGTCACTGAAGTCTCTGGAGCAGACAGTGACACCACCAGCTGCCAGGGGCAAGCAAACTGGACCACAGTTTCTTCCTATCCACACATAAAAGAAATAATTTCCCTTGTTAACAGCATCATGCTGTCAATGGAGACAGCATTTCGCCTGCCAGTTGGGCAGCTGCTCCCACTCCTGTGGAGCTGTGCATCAGCAGAGCCCCCCTGTTTTCACTGCCCACCACAGCTCACAGCACTCTGGACAGTGCTGCCCATCTCCTGCAAAGATCCCTTGGCTTTCTGCACCCCTCAGGGCAGGGTGGAGGACTGTGTGTTTATTGTAGTATCTTTGTCACCTCCACACTCTCACCAGCTCTCTGATAGATGCCAGACCAGATTTCCTCCTGCAGCAGGATGGCCAAGAGGAGTATGCAACAGGGCATAGGACAAAAAGGGATGCAGGATGACCAGATCTTGGTTGCCACACAGCTTTTCTTAGGCTTTTCCGGGAAAAGTATGAGGTATTTCCAGCAGAACAGCTCAGTCTAGCAGAGGCCTGATTAAGCCAGCAACCCTTGTTATTGAGTGAGCTTCTGCTAAACCACCCCAGAACACCAAATTTACTGGGCAGGATTGGACTGTGCTTTGCTGCCCACCACGTGTGTGTGAAAAACAGGCACTTCAGCTGCCCCAAGAGAGTAAACTCTGCTGCCAATCTGGAGCTTTTAAGGCTTCTCTGAAATATTTAGCAAAGAAAGTGTTCACCTGAACAGAGAAAGACAAAGTGCTGCTTTCCCTCCGGATAGGAGATCTCAAAAACAAGGGGAAAGGTAAGTGAACATTAAAAGAAAAGCAAAGATTAACAGTGGGTTTATCAGTGGAAAGGTACCTGTGTTTCAGCCCCATCACTCCTGTTCATGCTGAACCTTGCAAGTTTACAACTGTCCTGCTCAGTTTTAAGTAGAAGCAGCAGGGTACCTGGATGCAGGAAAGAGCCTGTGGATGCAGGCAGTGATCCCTTGGAAGCAAACAGCAGGAACTAAGAGGATAACACATGAACAAGCCCAAGTGAGTCTGTAAACAGATACTCTAGGTGTGCCTAGAAAGGCATTAAGATTCAGGCCCACAATCCTCACAACTGCAGCACTTAGATCACATGGACTCACTGGCTACTGTGGCAACATCCTCAAAATAGTTTGTTTTCCCACATAAGTAAAGAATGGTGATTGAGCCAGTAATTGTTTATTGCCTTATGCCCGCCTTCAAAAGAGAGGGAAAGGTAAGGTGTGTTCAACAGTATGGTAACATGCAGAAGGAAAACCATCTGCACTGCCAAAGGCCACAGAGCAACCTGTAAATCCTGTGTTACAAGTAACAAATTAAAAAAAAAACAAAAAACATAGAAGCATCTGAAGTGACTCAAACCCATCAAAAATAAGAGTTCCACAATACTAGTCAACAGAAAAAAAAATGAATTGACTGTTTTAGGTAATTTAAGAAATAATTACATTTTTGAACAAAGTATGCAAAGTGATAAAGGCAAAATATAAATCACAAATGACTTATCTTGTTCAACAGCACCAGGAAACTTCCTTCTTGGAAATGGAAGAGGGGGAAGCCCCCTTCTCTAATAAGGATAAACTGGAAATATTTATCAGTCAGGTCAAAATACCATCTATCTGTTTTGAAAGTGGCACTTTACAAGTTTTCTGTAAACACATTTGCTTTTGAATTCATTTGTCTTCATAAAAGATCTCCTCCCCTCTAAGCTCCCTAAGTGAAACTTGCACTTTCTTCCACAGCACTTCTGGAAACGCTTGCAGACAGTGTTACACCAAGCAGCTTTAGTTATCTATCAGCAGCAACCATCAGGACAAGGAAGATGGGGAATGGGAATATTTACCAAGCTACAACCAGCAGTACAGGGTAGGCAATTGCTGGTCAGTTTGCAACCATAGCCCCACAGTTTTCATTTCTCACCTCATTAGACTTGGAAAAACACTTGGAGAAGAACCTTGGCACTTCCTTGTGCTTGCTGACAGCACATCTGTACTCTGACCTGTATGGCATTAACTTGTCCTTGGCAAAACTCAGGTCATTTGCATCCCTGGTGAGAAAGGGGCAGGAGCGGGGGAGATAGTGTTCCTATTCTCAAAGGATCATGCTGTGAATTATGTCAGGTACATTTCAACAGCTTGAACACTAATCTAAAAAGATGTACAGAGACATGAAGGGCTGCGGCTGCATACAGCAAAGCTGAAGGGATTTCAGTGTACCACATACTTTGCTTTTGGTTACGTTAGTTATTGGACCATCTATCTAAACACAAACTGAACAGAAAATCCGCAGAAAAATCCCCAGTGTGATATTTAAAGGCAGCTGGTGTAAATAATGCATAAGAATAACAGTGGAGCTTCTGGCCAGCACAGGGCAATTCACATTACACATCTTCAGACTCCACTCTCAATCTGATGTACAGAATCCAATTGCAGTTTTTGCACTGAAATATTTGTGACACTTCACTGCCACCAAGAGCTTCAAAGGACACACTGTACCATTTCCTTTTTGAAACAGGCCTTTTTCCCAACTCCAAGGGAGAAGACACTGAGGGACAATGAAGTGATAATGTGACTTTGGTTGGAGTCCAAGAGTTTTCTTTGCCTCTTCAAATGTTCCCTCTCCCAGCCTGTTATAACATTACATTACACAGGGAAGGAATTGTTCTGCTTCTATTTAATGTCAGTGACTCTCATTTCTGGTGCAGAGATGGTTATGATTAAAGTGGATTAGTACTTCCAGAAAGAGGCATCAAGAACACATCATTTGTACAGGAGCAGAAATGCCATTAACAGAAATCAATTGCAGCAATATAAGTCAGAAAACAGGAAGGTTTGTACAGAAGTATATCAAGACATTTAGTAGTAAATCCTACCCAATAGGCATGAAAAGTCGATTATGAAAAAGATGCATACACCTCCACAATTTGCAGTATAAAGAACTCTCACCCTAATTACATGTCCAAAATGTCTTACATGACACCTGCCACCATAGCAGGCTGCAGCAGCAAAAGGGTGCACTCTTACTTTCGTACCCATTGCTCACCCACATGAGATGAGGGCCCAGACATGGCCTCAGCGGGTCTGGTTCACCACTCTGATGCCAGTATCACCTCCAAGTCGTCTCATACGTTTCTTGAAAGGCAAACGTGTGACAAAGAACTACAGCACCCTCAGAACCAAACCCTTCACAGCTGCTGATCTTGAGTTTTACTTTCCAAAGAGCAAGTATCTTGTATTTCCTAAGGCAGAGAGAAAAAAAAAAAAAAACACAAAAACTTGGAGAAAGCATCAGTTCTCAGATTTAATGCTATCTGGGCTCTATTCAGCATATAACAAAACCAAAACCACAATGCAACCCTTTTGTTTCTTCCTAATCCTCTATTTGAATAGGGGACCTTGCAAATGTCAAACAGGTGTTTCATTGAAAAACATCATGCTCTTCACAGTTTTTTCTATAATTGCAAGTAACACAGAAACAAAAATTCTGCTCTCTGGAATGTTTCACTGTTTCCTGTGAGGATTTCCACCACAATTTAGAAACCTTATGTACACGAGACAATAAATCACTTATCTGTATCCCCTAATTATGCATTTTCAGAATAAGTAGCAATCGTTTAAATAACAGTTTCCCTTCTATGAATCTCTTTTTAAAAAAATTAATTAATGCATGACAACTCTGAGAATTTCCTCCTTGTTTAAGCCAATATGAGCCTCATTTCTGTGTCTACAGTTTGGAATCATTCAGACAAATTCATATTTCTTATTTTTCACACACACAAGAGGAAACAACTTCCTCATATTCCTTAATTAACCACACATCAAGTGATCATTCTTTGTGCAAGTAATAACAAGTCACAATGTAAGTGAAACAACATCATCACCTTTTTACATGTTAGAACAATGCCTGAGGGCTTCTAATAGAAAGTCACTGTTCCAGCAACTCACAGAGAACTTGGCCTTATTCTTTAGAGGCTCTAGGATTCAAATGCACAAGAACAGCAGAGGAAGCAGGTGAAAAAAAAAAATAGGACGGGGCAAAACAAAACAAGAAGAGCTATGATACAAAAGTATCAGTCTTTTTAAACTCTTGTTCCAGGACTCACTTAGAAAAGGGGCATTTAAAGAGAGACTAAGCCTATCAAAAGGAAGAAAAATAAGGAGAGCAACTAGGAGTAGAGGGGAGTCAGCCCAGGGCACAGGAAGAGAGAAGCTCCTCTGAAAAAGGCAACCAACCCCACAGAAGAGCCCCCTAACCACAGGTATTCTGGGCACACTACTGGCAGCCACAATAGCTTTCCCTTTCAATCTCTGCATCCCATTGATCACAGTGCAGCTTTTCCCTGGACTGCTTCTAAATCTTTAGAACCAATTCAGTTAAGATAGAAACAACAACTATCGAGCCTCTCAACAGAGCCACATCCTGTTTTCTTGTAGCTGTGGGTGGTAGAGAGGTGAGTAATCCCAGCTGGAGCCTGTTGCCTGAAGTAGGTCTGCACACCTGTTTGCCTTTCTTCACAGGTGGGTATGGAGCCAGTGTGCTTATTAAGGAAAACATTCCGAATGATTCAGTATACACTTATAATAGAAATGTTGCAACAATGAAATCAAGTGATTAAGCTATGCTTAATTAATATAAACCAATAGAGCACCTTTGCGCTCCTTATCTTTTCCTTCTATGCTTTCCTGGATGATAAAGTGATGGAGTGTATCAGGGGTTACCAGATGGTTTAAAAAGGGTGAACAAGTGTAGGCATGTATGTACATTCAGAGATGGATAGCACAGTAAATGCAGTAATATCTAGACTGCGATGCTGAAAACTCTGTGGGGAAAACAAGAGTGAGCCTTGAGCTCTGAAGTGTGATTGTCTTACTTTCCAGAGAGGGGCAGAAAGCAATTTGCTGAGATTTGCTGCTCTAATAAAGAAGAGGTTGCACTTCAAATCTCTGGCTGCAGCATGTCCAGATGTTTTGCTTACAGGTAAAGAGCAGTTGAAGTCTCTAGGGCAGGTACCACCAAGCTGTAAAGTAGCATGAGTTCCTGAGTACCCAGGGGCTGCACTCCTGTATTTCACTGGTACCCCAGGGATACCTCTGCATTCTGCCTTAGGACCTCGGTGGTGTCTCCCGAAGCAGTGGGGAGAGTCTGTGATGGCAAGCAGGTTGGGCAGCACTACACAGCACAGCACTATGGCTGCAACTGGAAAAGCAATAGTGAAAGCACGACAGGAAAAAATCAGAGTTGAGGAAAAAAGTACACGATGTGGCAGCAGTGACAGACAGCTCAGCTAGGCTTATGTGCTTGGTAGGCAGATGCAATGTAATGTGCATTTTATCAGAGGGAAATGAGGCTCTATGAGGCCATCACTCTAACAAGAAAACTCTAATTGTCACATAAGCCACTCATATTTTAGTCAGACTGAAATTACAGCCTCAGAATGTGGTTACTTGCTGATAATTGGGCTGCGTCTTCAGCCGCTTTAAATCTGCATGACTCCACAAATGTCAGAACAGTTGTGCTGGTTTAAACCAGCTAAGTATCTGGCCCTGAACACTGACCAAAGAGGCATCCTGAGCCTGCTGGATTTATGGACATGCTGTGTTAGCATGGATGAGCTCCTCCTTACAACCACAACTGTGGTCCTGATGCTTTGAGCCAGCTGGGCCATGCCTGTGCTGTAGAGTGTGTTTAGCTCAGGCCAGAGTGCCCCACTGTGCCCTATATGCCATGCAGAGAGGCAGGGATGCTGCATCCTGATGGCCCACTGGGATTCATCTGAGGCACATCCTCAGTCTTGGGGCTCCTCTGTGACCCTGCTCTCACCAGGCTGAGGAGCATTCTTGTCCTGCCCAAGTTGCTACAGCAGGAACCAAAGAAATCTCAGGGCTGCTATGCAGCACTCCATAGTATGAGCATCTGGGTCTGGCCACTAGTAAGTGTAAGAGAAGCATTAGATGTTGCATAAAACATTACAGTTTCCCTGGCTATTTTTATCTCAGGGTCCTCTGCATAAAGCCTGCTTTGGTGCTGCGTCCTCTACAATGCCTATTTACATTAAAAGTGTGGTTTCTACTCTAATCTAAAATCTAGGCTCTTTCTCTAGGCAGAAGGAGGTTGAAAATTGCACATTGCTTTTGAAATCTGTCTCTGAACATTTCTTTCAGCTGCAACCACAGATCACATCTCATAAACAGCCACATTTTTCAGTATAAGTTTCATATTTGTTGGCTCTGATCTAATTATTTATAGAAATGCCCTTTTCCTCTGATCCATAATCTTCTCAAACTTCAGTAGTTTCTTGCTGTGAAAAATGATTCACTCTAGGCTGACTGTATGATGGTAGCTGCATATTTGTTCATTGTGGTGCATTTTTTATCCAGAAAACTAAGTCTGGAAATGATTCCTGGGTAACAGTTGCCCTGAAGTGCACTGCCAGTAGGCTAATCCAGTCTCCAAATGTCCAGGATCCTCCTGAAATTAACTGGAAGTGATTGTAGAAGTGTGAGTAAATGTCCTTAGCATATTCTGTCAAATATGTATTGCATCTATTTTCTCCTCGTTGGTAGATTATGCAACTGATGTTTCAAGTAATTTACACCCTTGAAATACTAGATCTTTGAATTAAAAAAGTTAATTCTAGTGGTTGGATAGACTCACACAAGCTTAAATTGGCAGTCAAAATAAGAACTGGAAAGCTTAAATGCTTGTGTGAACGTCTGTCAAATCTTTCTGGTCCCTGAAACCAGACACAGTCCAGGTTCCTGTGGGACTGCAGCTATAGTCCTTCCAAGGCAGGGGGTAAGTGCAAAGGAAAAGATGTCCTTGGGAAGGAAATTGACCCAAATTTTGGTGAGCCTAAAGTGCCTCATTCAGGTCAAGTTTACTGCAGGACCACAGCATTGTGCAGACAGTCAGAAATTCCTTTCAGATTTTCTATAGCATATTTTTAATAGTCCTCTTCAAAGTAATAGCTTGTAACTAGGAGGGTTTTGCCTCTGAAGGTAGATTTTTACCTTGGAGTGGAGAAATAGGTATATTGTTTCACCACTGAGAAAGATCCAACCATATATTTCAAAGGATGGAATTGTTTGTTACAAGAAATCACTCGGGCAATCCATATTAACATGTTAATTATGATTCAACAAGTTTTCCACAGCAGCCTAACATCAGTGTTAATTTCTCTGGGTAAGTTTTGTTACAAACTACTGCAGCATGGTAAATGGAAAATAGATCATTGCCAGAAGGGCTTGTTTTGTCAGGTATCATCCTAATTGGTGACAAATGCAGCCTTGTGGGGCATGTTAGACGCATTGGGCCAAGAGCAGGGGAAGGTTTTTTGGATCGAGCTGGGTTATATGACCCCACCACCCTGCAAACTGCAAAAAGGAGCATCACAAGCTCGTTGTGTTTCTGTTGATAATTGGGCTCGTTAGTGTCACATGGTGAGTCGGCCTCCAGCTCACCTGCAGTAGCAGGGGACTGCATTTGTGTCATTTCTGATTTCTCCCCTCCACATCGCAGCTGCTCAGTGTAAATACTTTTTCCCAGGCAATTAGAGAACCTAAGGCAGGAGCCAGAGTGAGATGGAAGTCATTATTAGGGGTTTTTTTCCAACTAATTGACCCAGTCATTCAAAGAGAGGATCTGAGATTTATTGTTGCTTTTGCTATTTTCATCGCTCATGTATCTGAAGCAGTTTTGCATTGAATTACAGTAGTTTCACGATTATAAACCACACCTGAATATAAGCCGCACTTCCGGGTAGCTGGGAAGACCACGGGATTTGTCCATATATAAGCCGCACCCGAATATAAGCCACGTTTTTTTTTGGTTTTTTTTTTTTAACTCCACACGGCAGAGGAGGCGAGGCGCTCTGGCCCGGCCCCACACAGCCCGGCTTCCCAGCGGCAGGGGCTGGCCCGCCCTTGCGCAGCCCCGTTCCCGGCGGTCCCCCGTACCCAACGGCTCCCGATGGCACAGGGGCCAGGCCGCCCTTGCGCAGCCACCGTTCCGGGCAGTCCCATGCTCCCGGTGGCTCCCACTTGCCACTCTGCTTGGCCGGCTCTCACTTCCGGGTTGGCGTTTCGCTGGGATTTGTCCATAGATAAGCCGCACCTGAATATAAGCCGCACCTGAATATAAGCCGCACCACTGGGGTAGGCTGGATTCTTCAATGAAAAATGTGTGGCTTATATTCGTGAAATTACTGTAACTTAAAGCCTACCCCAGACACATACAAGTTCAGTTATGAAAGGTTTTGCTCTTTGGGAGTTTTGATGTGGAAAAAAGGACCCACTTATCAACTATATCTAAAATTTCTGGAAAAATTCTACAGCAAAACAATATTAGCACTGTTTTCTAGAATGAGGGATATGAACATATGAAAATACATTCATGTGTTTCTATGAAAATATACAGTGAAACAATGAATCAAAAAAATTAAACATTCTAGTATTTTTACCCCAGTAATTAAGTGGTAAAACATAAAAGGAAGAAAGAAAAAGAGAATTTGTATTGTGCCTGATTTCCCTAATACAGTATCTTAGATAAGTCTTTGGTGGCAAAGTCTTCTCTCTAGCCTTTCGAGGTTTGCAGGGGCACTCTGAACATGCTACAAACCTTGTTTTGGATGCATGTGATCTTCTTCCAGACATGTAAAGGCTTTATTCCAGCATCAGAACATGTGTCTTTTGTTCAGGTGCAATGATGATGCACTGCTTCGATACTATGCCTTCTAAGTCCTATCTCCATCATCTGGAAAGCCACTAATTCTCACCATGCGCAGGGATTCTGCCCTGGCAGTAAGGTTCTTTCACCAGTAGAAAAGGGACAGCCTTGTGTGAGCAGCCAGATCGAGCAGAGAGGCTGGAGAATTAACAATCAGAATCAGTGGGTTTGCCAGCAGCTATTTAGATTAGATTAGAAGAGGTGTTAGGAGAGATTAGCTGGGGATGGGCTCAGAGACAGTGATAGGGGTCAGTGGGGACATTAGAAGGCACCCAGGGACAAGACTTTCTGGACACTGGCATTTCCCGGTCTCAGGGGAAAGGTTGTGTCAGGTATTGCTCAGTGTCTCAGAGGTGATGGACACAGCCCCATAACATCTGGCTGAACATTACTACTGCACTTCTGTCCCAAACTGTAAATTGTCCCTAGAAATCAGCTGGTCAGACACCTTCAGGATCCTGAGGAAATTCACAGCAGTCCCGTAAACACATGGCTATGTTAATTACTTTTCTGGAGGACTTGTGTTCTCTGGGCTTGCCCATGAATTGAGTTTTACAGAACAGGCAGCTTTCTGAGGACAATATAATTTCCATCTGGACATCCAGCAGGAGATCATTATCTTCCACAGTGGCATTGTCTTCATCAAACATGATGGTCTTCACTAGGAACTTGTCATCCTCTCCCTTAGCCCCTCTTCTGTGTTGTTGGGGATCTGCCAGTGCTGCCATCCCATGGCTGCAATTCTGCCCCATCTCTGATTTCATCTGGATATCCCTATCTTTCTTTTCTCTGCTGCTCTTCCATCTCTCACCTGGAGTTGTTAGAAATGAAGTGGCTGGCTTGTTTTTCTTGGTCCTTGTAGATAAATGATTGTTGAGAAGAGTCCTCAGTTTTTTTATACTTTCCTCAAGGGAACATTCACTTACTTCTTGATCCTGGATCCTCCCTCCGTGTGCTCTTCTGAGATCTTCACAACACTCCCAACAATTACAGGAACCAGATCCACCACAGGGTGGTGGAAGACTTGCAATTTTCCATGCTGGCATCTGTAGTAGATCAGGAGACTTAATCCTTGCTCTGTGTAATACACTTGTGTCTCAAAATCTGCATTTCCTCTAGTAATGTGGAGGAGCATCAGCAAAGGTGACTATGTGAACAAGGTGGTCCTCAAATCCAGAAGCCAAGGTCAGCCAAGGTGGGAGAGGAATGACAAGAGGATAAAAGGCACTCTGTGTAGAGGAGAAGCCCCTATATCTTTAGGTTGATCTGGATAAAGATGCCTCACAACAGACCACCTTGGAAAATAAGGCTCAACAGACTGGGAAGTTTTACAAATTTAGAAAATTGAAAATGTAGAGAGTAATTTTTAACAGCCTTGGCTCTGCCCTGAGCATATAATGAATATAAATTCCAGGTGGACAAAGGTTATAACAGGAAAAATGCAGGGCATGCCATAAATTGCATTTGCTCTTTCAGAAAATGCAGATGCTGCAGTGAGCATCCAAAGGACTGTGAGTCACTTCGATCAAGCATCTCCTGAAACAAAGGGGCACACAGAGGCCAATAGCTCTGAAGCATCACCAGCTCTTGAAGGAATGCAGCCCCACCACAGCAGCATGGTATCTCCACTCCTGCACATCTGATTTTTTGGACAGAAGTTGATACAATAGAGCTAAAAACCAATAAATCGAAAAGCCAAACAAAATCAAGGAGATTTGGGCCGGCCGGGGAGCGGCGCTGGCTCCGCGGGCGGGCGCGGAGACACCGCACCTGCAGTGCCGGCAGCGCGGCGCCAGGTGGCGCCATCGCACCGCCCGCGCATGGCGGATCCAGCCGGGAGCCCGGGGTAGCGCTGGGACACCGGGATAGCGCTGAAACACCGGGATAGCCCTGGTACTCTGGCACTGCCCTGGTATCCCATCACACTGGAACCCCCGGCATCTCCCTGGCACCCTGATATCGCCCTGACACAGGGTGATGCCGGGTACCCCGGCACAGCCCTGGTACCCTGGCATAGCCCTGGTACTCCAGGATCGCCCTGGTACTACTGGCACAGTGCTGGTACCCCGGCATCATCATAGCATCACCTGACATTGATCTGGCAATGCTCTGACACTGCCCTGGCACCTCTCAGGTCACACCCACATTGCCTGGCTTTGTCCTGGCATTGCCAGGCACCATCCGGCACCAGTGGGCATCACCCCAGAACCGACTCGTCAGCACCTGGCATCTCTGGTCGTTACCCTGGTACTGACTTGGCAGCTCCTCGTGCTGCCCTGTCACCACTCTGGCACTGCCCTGCATCACTGCAGCGCTGCCCAGCATCAGCTGGCACCAAGCCCAAACTGCCCCAGCATCACCTGGCAGCCGCCCAGCTCTGCCCCAAACTGCCCTGGTATTGCCTTGGCATCATTGCTGCATTGCTCCAGCACTGACCCACAGAATCAGGGAGACTCTGCAGGACCTGTTCATTTCCCTCCACATAATTAATACAAACACAATTTATTAAATGCATACATTGCTTTCCATTTTTAATCCAATGAATTATTCAGGATGAGTACTTTATTAGGCTGTTTGTCTTCTCTCCTTACCACTTGGGCTGGGTCTCTCAGATTTATCACCAGAGGGATGCAGTACAATCATTTCTGCAGAGAAATACTTGTCTGGGGACCGGTTCTGAGTTTATGCTGCATGGGCAGGTTTTCAAATAAAGATAATTTTTTTCTTCTTCCAGAAACAGAGGTGGGGTACAAAAGTTTTGTGTTGGAAAGTTGCAACCCAGTTCATCACCCAGTGTTTTTGAAGCAATTCATTGGTCTGTGGTGCTTCATGTGACTTTTTATCTTATTGCATCCATATAAATCATGGAAATATTTAAATTGGAGAAGACCTTCAAGATCGTCAATTCCAGCTGTTCAGCCCAGTCCAGCACTAAATCACATCCCCAAGTGCCCCACCTACAAGTCTTTTAAATCCTTCCAGGGATGGTGACTCTACCCCTTCCTTGGACAGCCTGTTCTAGTGCTCAACAACCATCTTCATGAAGATTTTTTTCCCTAATATCCAATCTAAACATCCCTTGGTTCAACTTGAGGGCATTTCCTCTCATCCCAACACTTGTTACCTGAGAGAAGAGACCAACACATACCCTGCTCACTACACCCTCCTTTATAACTCAGGTTATAGAGAGTGATAAGGTCCTCCTTTTTGTCAATCTAAACAACCTCAGCTCCCTCAGCTGCAATTGTAACACTTGTACTCCAGACCCTCTACGATGTCCACTGCCCTTTTCTGGACACACACATCAATCTGTGAATAACAATGAAGCGTGTGAAATAGCTACTTTCTCCCTGAGCAAGTTGTTCTTGTTTTTCTAGTGCAAAGTCCAAAGTGGCTACAAAAGATCTGTTTCTGAATTAGGGGAAAATCCACAAACAAAAAATCAGGAATTAAAATATATACAACTGTTAATATATTTTGACACATTCTCTGTCTATTTGTTTTCTGTGTTGAATATGTTTTATCCACAGCTTTATGAAACATGATTGCTTAAAGCCAGTTGGCCACAACTCTTTCCCTGAAGAGAAAGATTTCTGAAATGCTTCTCAGGGTCACACTGGAAATAATTTTTCAGCAGAGGATTGTGAGGCTTTCCATACCAGAGCAGCCATAGAAGGAGCTTGTCCTGCGACCTCTTGCTCATACAAATACTAGAGGATTTCCAGAGGGTCCCTTCCAACTAAATTATTCCTAGCTGTCTGTTCCCTTCCCATTGCTCGGTTCTGCTGCTTCTAGGAGCTGTTGCTCATTCTTTGTGCCTGTTCATAGGACCTGAATCATTCAGGGCTGCCCTTTCCCAGAGTGAGCCCAAAAACCCTACAGCTAAGCAAGACTTGGAGAGTGATTTTTCAAAAATGGTGTTGAAAACATCAGTTCTTTCAAGAGCTCTCAGCCATAGCAATGACCCTTCTCAGCTGGGCTGCCCAAAAATGCCCACATAGAAGAGCTGAGGTGTCTCACACCTCAGTGAGGAAGGGCAAAACAAAACAAAAACGTTCAAACACCAACACTGAGTTTCAAAGGAAAGTGAGCTGGCCCAGCTTTATGCTTATGAAACATTAAACAACCAGTGCCAGCCTTGTTTATACATCTCTCCTTAAGGAAAGTTAAATGTGCTCTCTGGCTTCCACAGGGAGATCAGCAAAGATTTATTCTTTCTTTTCAGCACAGAGTAGAATGGTCTTGGTATGTATATAATAAGTAACGCATAAAACCTTAAGGGGAATTTTTATGCCAGAGACTCATTTTTGTCCTTAATGACTTAGTAGTAAAACTACAATCAGTCTTGGGACACATGGGATTCTGAAAAAAAGATTTAAAACATTTTTTTAAATGCCTAATGACACAGACTCTTAAAACATTTTGAGAAAGGAATGCTGGAATCCTTTGAAGTGACTTTCAATTAAGCTTTTAAATGAATTAGGATGTTATTTCTGTGTAACAGCTAGACCATAAATTTAGTTTCTAATTAAATACTGTGTGAAAACTTCATGTCACACGTCACTGCTTGCAAATTTATTCACTGTTGGATTTGACTGAAGTTACTCAGAGAGATGCTCTTTTCTCCTTCTCAGGGACACAGCACCTTCCCTCTGGGAAAATAAATGAAAGCTTCCATTGTGCTGTTCTATGGGAAAACAGCAGTTTCATTACTGTAATAACCCAGCTCACAGACTTCTTTTGCAGTTCTGGTCAAGATTTCACTCGAATTTCTCTGTCTTATTTCCCCAAAGCCTGCCTCTGTTCTTTGGAGGAAGCCACCAGTGTCTGGTGCCACAATATTCCTCAAAGGATTAATCAAATTCATTTTTACTGGACCATTTTCAGTCATATCACTATAAGAAAAATATGAGCAGCTTTCACTGTTTCGTCACAAAAGCCAAGGAGCAGATAATGCCAAGTCCTTTTGGCAGCATTATGGGGAGAGACATTTTTAATAATTACACAGTATTACAGGCATAACTATTTCTCTGAACATTAGGCCTGATAGCTCTTCTGTCTCTGTCCTTTCTTACCCTTTATTCCTCCATCTCTCTAAGCATCTCCTCAATTTCTTCACCTAATTTAAATTCAAATATCATATTTCTGGCTGTAAAAATAACCCTACCCTTTTCATTTTGTTCTCTCTGCTCTGATTCCAAATGACATCAGTTCAAAGCAAAAAGTTATTGGACACTTGAACTTTTTTTCCAAGGTAACCCTTAAGTATTCCCAGCATTTAGCGATGACCGGTTATATGTATAAGGTTAATAGTTCACTGTGACAAAAAGAACATAAATTCCTTCCTTTCCTTCACAATTTGGTGACAGTAGTCACCAGAGAATTACCTGAGGCTGGTTTTTGAGCTGCTTAGTTAAAGAAATGTGTCTCTCTATGAGCCAAGCTTCTGTGGTTCTTTCCTCTGGGCCATCATGCACTGTCCACTTGTTCTGCCTTGACCATTCAGAGGGGCTTTGCATAACATTTCACACTTTTTAACTTAAATCTTCTCATGAGCCTGTGGTTTAGGATTCTCCACACTAACCATATATAAAGAGTTTCAACAATCACTGTCCTTCATCCTTTAAGCCAAGGAATAAAACTGTGCTCTTGTTATTCTGACCTGAAAGCAGTAGAGTACAGATGGTTGAAATATTTAACTATACCCTAATTTTTTTATTCATTAAGAATATTTACCCATACTCCATGAGGGTGAGAGATGCTTGAAACAAACAGAAATTGGAAACTGTCCTGTACTTTTTTCAAAAAAACAACTGAGCTGGAAACAGAAGTGTTCTCAGTCCCCACCATGCAATATAGCCTAATGTTGGAAATGTGTAGTAAACACTGGTCTGGATAACCAAGCATCCAGAAAAAGACCTTTGGTTAAGAGATGCTGTAGGCAAATATTATCTCAAATAACCCCTCAGCTGGAGCCTGGCCATGATTAGACTGTGAGGTAGAGCCTCTCAAAAAGTTTACATAGGTATTGTGCCTGATGCAATTGCTGCACTCTTACTCATAAGTATTTTTCCTACCTCATAGGCTTAATGATTTTCCTCCTCTTTTTTGTAATTTAATTTTTATATGAACACAGGCCAAGGTTTCAAAACTCTTGTCTGGTTCTAAGTGTTTGATTTGCCACCTCTCCAAGGTCCTTATTTTCCTAGTATGAGAAGCCAAAACTTTGTGAGTTCAGATCACATTGAAATGTCAGAAGTCAGACAAAAGACAGGCTCTCAAAATGCAAATGACAAATGGAATCACTAACAGACTCATAAGTGTGATGAAGAAATTTTATTACCAGAAAACATCATTCCTGGTTTCCATTAAAAGAAATGTTCAAATAAAGGCTTTTCTAAATACATGCCCAAAAAGCTTTCACAGCAACAGAGATGGGGAGGTGAAGTTTGCTGTCTGCTTTTATTTAGGTAAAACAAAGGTCTAGCAAACAGAGAAATTAGGCTCTTCCAAAGTCTGTGAGAACACCTAGCTGCACAGACCATTCAGGGGAGTCTGCAATGGGAGCTCCTACATTACTAGATGCCAGAGAATCCACTCAAAAGAGAGATTTGTCCAGATGCCATTATTAAAGAAAACACCTTTTGGGGTGTTTGTTTGTTTGTGTGTTTGTTTGTTTGTTTGTTTTGGAAGGGGGGGTTGTTGTTGTTTCTTTCTTTCTTTCTTTCTTTCTTTCTTTCTTTCTTTCTTTCTTTCTTTCTTTTGTTTTGTTTTGGTTTGGTTTTTTTTTGTTTTTTGGTTATTTGGCTTGGTTTGGTTTGGTGTTTTTAAATTTTTAATACATCAGCCATAATACTCCAGCTCTGAAGCCAGTTCTATTTAGCATTATGCTTTCAGACCAAGATTACTTTCCGGCTTTACAATAGTACATTGCTCCAGAATTTTTCCCCCAGATAACATTTCAGATGTCCTTTTTTTGACCAGCATTTTAGAGGATGGAATTTTACTTTTCAGGGTAATGCAGTGACTTCGTTGCCATCCTGAGAAGGTCACACAAATGCAGGTACCAGCTGTACAAAATCCACTATGTATATGCAATGACTGCTCAAATGTCTCTCTTGCCTTTTCTGAAAGGACTCAACTTCTACTGCAAATACATGAATCTGCTTATTGACTGCACTCCTGGTGGCTTTTTGCTTGAGGCCAAGTCTTTCCTGCCATGATATGTACCCCAAGTCTCCTCCACCTTTCTCATGGAGAGCCCTCTCCCCTCTTCCTGCAAGATTTCACAAATGCATCTTCTTGTGTTTCCAAGAGGAAGAAGCAACACCCCTCTCTTTCCCTCATCGTCTATATGAGTCATATATCAGAACTAGAAAAAAAATGAGTTATTCAAAAGAATTAGCCCAGTGGTGTCAAAATAATTGAAATATTTTAATGTTCTATTTGGAAATAATTTTCAGCTGATTTATGATCTACAGAAGACATTAAGAAATACTCAGAATTTTGCTAAATATACAAAATTAAAATGATGATTTGAAGTATCCTGTGGTATTTGAATAGGCAGTGGTAAGAAGTGGAAAAGGTGTGTTGATGTGGAAAATTCTTAATTAACATTTAAGTACTCTCTGTCTACCTCCTCCTCAGATCAAGACTTTAATATTCTCATGTATTCTCTGCACTATAAATCCTCAGTTCTACATCAGGGAGTGTCATGTATGATCAACTATTTCTTATTATAACTTGTGATGGGTATTATTGAGCTACTTACCAACAGGATACTTGTCTCTGACTTGGAATGAATATTAATAAAGCTGTTAGTCCTCTGTCAATAAAGCAAGTACCTTTTCAGTTTCAGTAACTGAGCACAGTAATTTCCACCAGTATCCCTAAATGTCAAATTCATTATTTCACCTCCAAAGCAGTCCACCTAGAAAGTGATTTCAAATAGTTCTTAAATATCAAATTATTTTCATTTTATTTTGAGGGAACTTGCAAGCACCTTCTCTGTTTGTCAGGTGATGAAAAGGGGTACCAAACACCAATGAAAATCTGTGCTTCCCTCAGTGTCTTTCTGAGCTAGTAAGGCTCCAACTCATTTCTGATCTGTGAAGACAAGAGTGGATGAAGAACAAAAATGAAAGATATTCCTGCAGGGTTGAGGTGTGCCCACCACATAATTCTGTTGATATTGGTTTATATCTTCTTTTTTTCCTGTGTAAATTAAAGGAATCCATGGCTGGTGGTGAGGATTGCTAGTTGTTGCTGGTTTCCATTAAAAAGCCTTTTACTACCTCTCCCAGCTTTTGCATCCTATCCTAAATTTTAGAAGAGACAATTACAAATTCTAGAGGTGCAACCAAGGACATACAGAACACCCTGGGGCTGTTGGGGCAGACTGGCTAAGATGGGGTAAAGAGGGAGGCTGAACTGCAGCTGTCAAAAAGGCATGAGACAGCTCCTACCGTTCCTGTCTCTTCTCAACTGGATACTCCAGAAGAATCAGAGGCAACTGGGTTAGAATCTGGGAGGGTGGTTGAAGTGCTCTGGAACAAAAGAAATAGCCTCAGAAATGATGATAGGAAAGGTACCTGTCCCGGGTTGATGTTGTGTCTACCCCTTCTCCCTGCTTCCCCACCCCCACCTCGCTGTCTGCACGGAGCTGTAGGCAGCTCCTCCCTGCTGCTGGCTTGCTGCTGGCTGCCTGGCTGCTGCCTTGCTGCTGCTGGTTTTTTTCCCTTCCCCTCTCTTCTTCCTTTCGTCTCCAGGATCTGTGCCGGCTCCGGACGAGACCTGCAGGGCTGTTGGAGCCCGCAAGGGAGGCTCTTCGCCCTTCCCAGCGGCGGCTGTCTGAGCTCATCGATCCTCGCTCACTTTGGTGAATTGTTTTCTTGGTGCTGGGAAGTGTTTTCCTGTGTCCATCAATAAATCGGTTTTTTCCACTTTTCCCTCTGAGGAAAAATTCTTTCCAAGCCCGGTAGGGGGGAGGAGTCGAGGGGGGTTTGTTCCCTGGGGGGGCTCCTTTGGAGGTTTTCCCCCAATTTTGTCCTAAACTTGGGCAGTACCCAAAGAATCACAGGAAATATTCCTGTTCTTTCTAGACAGTCAAATTTTGAATGTCATTTTCATAAATTGATCTAAAATATTTAGTTTGCAAGACCCTAGACTATGTTGTAAAAACACACACAGTTAGAGTAAGCAGAGGAAACTCAAAATTTCCCATGTTCATAGATCAGGGAAAGCCATTTGTAACAGAGGTTAATTTAGGGATCTAATAAATGACCAGTTAATGTGTGTGTGGTGTTCAGAGGAGCTATTCACCTTTCAAAACCTAGCTATTGCCTCACTGGTTAGTGAGAAGCTCAACATGAGCCAGCAGTGCACCTTCACAGCCCAGAAACACAACTGTATCCTGAGCTATATCAAGAGAGATATTGCCAGCAGGTTGAGGGAGGTGATTCTGCCCCTCTACTCCACTCTTGTGAGAGCCCACCTGGAGTTCTGCCTCCAGCTTTGGCATCCCCAGCACAGGAAAGATGTGGAACTGTTGTAGTCAATCCAGTGAAGGGCCATGGAGGTGATTAGAGGGTTGGAGAACCTCTCCTAGGAGGACAGGCTGAGAGAACCAGGATTGTTCATCTTGGAGAAGAGATGGCTCTAGGAAGTCCTTGAAAGTCCTTAGAACGTCCTCCAGTGCCTAAAAGGGCCTAAAAAAGAGTTGGAGAGAGACTTTTGGCAAGAGCATGTAGTGATGAAATAAGTTCAAGTGGCTTTAAACTGAAATAGGCTAGATCTGGATTAGATATTTGGAAGAAATTCTTCCCTGTGAGGGTGGTGAGGCACAGAAACAGGTTGCCCAGAGAAGCTGTGAATGCCCCATCCTGGGAAGTGTTCAAGCCCAGGTTGGATAGGGCTTTGACCCTGGTCCAGTAGAAAGTTCTCCTGCCCATGGCAGGAAGTTTGTACTAGGTTGCCTTTAAAGGTCCTTTCCAACCCAAACCATTCTCTGATCCTATGATGCAGCAGCTAAAATAATTTAAATTTTGAGAAAATATTTTATTTTTAATGTTTGGCCTGGAAAATACTGAAGAGAGAGTGAGAATGGCCCACAAACTGCCATGACAACTAAATTGTCAGATCAAAAAATCTGCTTGGGGTAGAAGCAATGTTCTTGCTCCATATTTGCAGGTCTCTTTTTATTCTGAAATTGCCAAGACTGTGAGGGCAACCAAGGCTGAAGAGCAGGAACTCAGTTGGAGCTGCATTAGCCAAGTGGGCCAACCAAACCAGACGCTGCTCCATTGGAATATTTTTCCTTCACCCCCATGTGCAGCTTGCTCTGCAGCACAGAGCAGCCCTTCACCATCCTCATAACTGGTACACTAATTGTGCCATTTTGAACAGCTCTCAAATAAAACAGACTGTAGTCACATTGGAAAAAAAATATATATAATATGGCTGTGTCTGAAACCTGACTACAATCTAATTTCTTTAAAGGTTGTCTGATACCTGTATCATAAGAAGCAGTTCTGCAGCATCAGGGATTGATTCCACTTCTGCTCTTTTCTCAGAAAATAACCTTAGAAAAGCTTTCAAATTGATGGTAATCCACAAAGGCCAGACAAAATAAATCTTTAATAAAAAGGTTTGCCCCAAAGAGGAACAGGCTGTTTAAAGAGCTTAGACCTCTAAATCATCTGCCTGTGTGCTCTCTGTAATTTAATACTGGGGATCTTGGCTAACTTCATTAAGATGATGACAGTGAAATTGAGATAAATCATCCTGTGGTGAGGGAGGGACTAATACAGAAAAAATTACAACCAGCAGGACAAATAGGTTATATTATCACACAGGTAACTTACTCCCACTTTAGTGATAGAATGAATTTGATTAACACAAAATATGCATTTTACATTGAAGCCCATGCCATTGTGAAATTAAGTACATTGCATGATTCACACAAATGCATCCACAAGATACTGGACCACTCTTAGGTTTAGTTCTTGATAATTTTTATGCCATTCATTGAATGGGAACTTTTGAATTTTTGATAGTAACTTTACAGTTGAAAATATGACTACTTTAACTTTTACATCTTTACTAATATCTAAAAAATATCTTTACTAACTCTGCAAGTCAATCTCAGAGTCGTTGCTTCTGCAATTAGCTTGTGTTAAGTTTGAAAAAAAAATTCACTATGAAAATATTCCTGTTCTCTACTATCTCCTAATACTCATGCTAGGCTAATACTTTTGAAGACTTCCCACATGGCTCGCTTCTTGGTGGCCAGAAAAAAAACAGTATTAAGAGGGTTAATCTATTTAACAGAGCTTTAGTTCTGTCTTGTAACTGCTATCTGTTTGAGGGGTTTTTTTGCCTGCAGGGAATATCAGTGATTCGTATAAAGACTTTTCCTCCAGAAAGCTGAGTCACTTTTTAAATTAAACACATTCAGCATAAACTGTGAATTTTAATAACAATCTTTTCTATATTTTGATAAAAATTGCACTGAATAATATTCAATTCTTCATACCTAAAAATAATTTAAAATTAAATAATTTAATTTTACTGCAGGCTTTGTAATAACAGCTTCCCAACACCACCCCTCCCTCACACTTCATTTGTTTGTGTGCATTCCTTTCCAAAGGCAGAGTGCTTGATGCTGAGGGAAAGGCTGCCCTGGCTCTGCCATTCTCTTACCTCACTTTTGGGCTGTTGGTGGTGTACATCTACAGGACTGTTTCCATTCCATGTTTTGCAGGTGACCAGGGAGGAATAGGCTGAGCCCAGCCCTTCCGCTCTCATCTTCTCCCCATGGGTCACCTGTCCCCTCTGGATGGGAGTCTTACTGGGAGTACGACTTTTGACTGTGGATAAATACGGAGCATCACAAGACAGTGCCCCATCAGTCATGTCCCAGTGCCTCATGCAATGCTGTGTTTCACATGGCAGCTGCCTGACACTCTGCACTTTTGGACTACAAACACAGCTTTAGAAAATGAAGCAGTTTAGTTGGTACAGCTAAGGAGGACATACACCAAAGCAAGTCTTGATCCTTGTTCAGTCCTACTCATGGACTCTGTCATTGTGAATTTACTAATTTCCTGAAACAAAGCTTATATTTCACCATAAAATACTGTAATATAAGACTGAAGGAAACCCAAGAGCTTTGTCTGGACTAGGAAATCTCTTTTTAATAGTTTTATCCCTTTTGTATTGAGTTAGAATACATTTCCTTTAGTACAGGGCACAGGAAAATATTCTTTTTATAATTGATTAATTTAAAAGGGTTCTGCTCTACATCACCAAAGGAGAATAATACAGACCTGTTGTGGCAGACAACTTGATTTTGAAACAAGAGCACTGAACATTAACAACTGCAGTAACTCACCTGTCACATCATCTATATTAAAAAAAACTTGAACAGTTAGTTACTTATAATCAAAATTGCAGAGTGGAGAATCACTGACTGATTCCTTGCAGATGGGTGCTTATGTTAAAAGTGGAGCAGTCACAGGGGTTACACAAACTCTTATCTGTTATCACCAGCCATGATGGGTGTCCTGGGTCATCTCTCTGGGCCATGAGCTGGCCTTTGCTTTCCTTAGGCAGTGACAGGAGGTGGCTGCTCCTCCCCTGGCTCATGCGTGGGGGACAGAGTCTGCTGTGAGCCAGTTGCCCAGGATGGCATCTGTGTCCAGATGGCTTTTTAATACCTCCTGGGATGGTGACTTCACAATCTCTCTGGGCAACCTGTGCCAGTGCCTGGTCACCTTCACAGTGAAATGTACGCAACAACATTAAATAATCACAGAATAAAAATAAATAAAAAAAACCAAAAAAAACCCTCTCTCAAATACTGCTGAGAAGGTTTTTAAACCATTCTGAGTATGGGAGCAGCTGTGTCTAGGGCAGCACAGCCACAAGAGCTCCCTAAAATTTCCATGCAGAGCTACCAGTCATGCAAAAATGCATGAGAGATCTCAGGAGGGTTCTGTGATACAGCATGGCACGACACAGCAGAGTGCACTGTGCCTGCCTGGCTGAGGGAGCTGCAGGGCTCTGTGATGGAAATGACAAGGGAAAGGTAGTGCTTTTGAGGTTAAAACAATGTTTAAAAGGGAAACTAAATTGAAAACTTTTGCCAAGAAGCCCTCTGAGATACTGACCTTTTTTGGATTGCTTGACTGCAAATATGGATGAAATAGCCTCTTTCTCTAGCATCCACACAAAACAGAGCTATGTGGGCTGTTAAAAAACCCAACTTCTTATATTGCAGTCATCCCTTTGTAGAAAGGAATTAAAGACTTCTTTAGCAAAAGAGTATTTTCCTCTGATGTCACAATTCACAGAAATATAGAATTATTCATAAGAGTTATTGACATATTTATAAGAGTCGGGAATTTACAAACTTAGAGAATGATGAGGTAATTTAACTATGGCAAATCCAGCATCAATGACTAATAAGGAAAGAATTTTCATGAGAAAATATGGTGTCATCATTTGAATTGTCAATCATTTTATAACTGTTTCAGACTGCAAGGGGTGTTTCACATAAATGTTCAGAAATCCTCAGCCATATCGTCACTGAATGGTTATATTTGTATTTGCAGCTAAAGGATCTTAACAACTTTTCTGTGTTCCTGGGATTTCTGTCTATGCATCAGGCAAAAAAATATATAACTGCAATTTGTATTTTTTTATATTAAAAGGATTTAGAGTAGTCTTCAAGTGAACAAATAAATAATATTGCTATTTCTTTTACAGTATGAGAAGTTAATCTGGATGTTAAGACCAATCAGAGGCTGTATTTGCTGCAGCTCATAATGTAATGTATTCTTTGAAGAGTAAGCTTCAACAAAGACTAAATAACAAGTTCTTTGTTTGTAGATACATCTTCGGGCCAAAATTCATAACTGCAATGGGGAAGAAAAAGAAAGAAGTGCAATCAGTTTGTGTATCTTGGTCCTAAAAAACAAATTTGATTCCAGGTACTCTTTCTGATCTGCTTACAAAATTGTAAGCATTATTGAAACCTGATAAAAGCAGGAAATACCACGTTTATATGAAGAATTTGTATGTGAATTATTTCCCATAATTTAGTAATGAATTGTTCTCTCTTTTTTAAAGTGTGAATTTTCTCTTCTCTCCTTTAAAATGTGTGAATTTTGATTTTTACTTTCCTTTATTATAGTACCTATGGAGAGAATATTTGCCTTTTGTAAATATTAGCTTAGATAGCAAATACTGCTGTCTAGGTGCCAAATAAAGAGTGCTCCTGTAATTCAAGCAAAGAATTCAAAACCTTCAAGAAAACAACTCAATCTCCAAAAGCACAGGTGTACTGAGACATCTTAAAATGAAGACCCATTGCAAAAATGCCCTAGAGTAATCAAGTTATATGTAGAGTGTGTACAACTGCTTTTTCCTTAAAGCATCCCTCAAAATCAAGCCTTCCCCAGTATTTTCCCCTCGACTCTCCATCTCTGAGCAGAAAGGGGTGTCACATCCTGAGACCTTTCTGTCAGGTTTCGTTGCATGGGCCAACAGATACAAAAGATTTCAGGAGGTACAAGTCCTGACAGCTAATGCGAGCGTGTAAACCTCACTTTCTCAGGAAGTCAGGCAAAGAAAACTTCACCACTGACCCCAGATGATTACATAGATGGGTAACTTGGGTTCAGCTGAGCTCATTGTGCATTGTTGCATAAGGTTTGTTGCCAAGATATGGACTGCAATTTGTACAATGTGAAAGCCTCAGTCGCAGCTTTGAAGCCAGTGTTGGAAGTCTAATTGGGTAAAATCCAGGTTTCTTTCAAGATGATGAGAATTCCTGCCACGATTTTTAAGAGCTTGAGCTCATTAACTGTAACTGGGTTCAGAAATAAAGGCAAACGTGACCAATATTTTCTCAGCTCCAAGGAAAAACATTCTGTAGTTCATTCAAATTATTGATTTATTTACATGACTCTTCTAAAGTAATAAAAATAATTTTAAAAACAGGTAGACTGCAGATTTCAAAACAGGAGTGAGCTAGAGCCAGTGCCCCTCCAGGTGCTGTTCTTACAGGAACATCATGTACCTTTAATGCAATTAAAACATATGCATGTACAATTTCTAAACCCCAGCTGGAGCCTTTGGCTTTTCTTCTTGATTTGCCCGGAGTGATGCATAATGGCTAACTTGGCAGGCTGCCTTTTTTGCAGAGAGACAGGTAGAGCAAAAAGAGACTACTTATAAAATCTCTTACCCCATTTGCTAGAGAAAAAATACTCCCTATCATTGATTTATCTCTAGGAAATTCAGCTGAGAATATACGTTAAACCAAGAAGCTGCTCATATGAGATTTTAGGACCACTATGGATGATAGGGAGTAAGATCTTAAGAAGTTCATTTATTGTATCAGGAAAGCTGCCTGTCAAAAGTAGAGCCTACTGAATATTTATCAGCACTCCTGGTCTGACATGTTCCAGAAAACATCCTGAGAAATCTTTGTGTTTTGAAGTTACTAATGACTTCTGAATCTATCCATGTACCAAATGTGAACACAAAAGTGCAGCTGCTCTCTCACTCCCTGATTTCTTTCAGCTCTAGCCAGAACAAGTTTTCTTTGTTTCCAGATAAGTTAATGGTTTCCTCTTTAAAGAAAGACTTTTTTAAAAAAAGACAAAGACTGGCACCAACCTATCTCTCTCTCTCACAAATACAAGAAGAAAACTAGTCAGCAAACCACCAACTATGAGGAGCAGTGTGTGAGATTTTCGGGATGGAATTGACTATGAGAACAATTCTGACAGTGTGACCCATATGTTTAGTTGTGGGCTTCATGTCATAATATCATAATAACATAGGCTTCATAATATCATAGGCTTTCTGCTTTCATGCATTAACCCTAACCCAAAAGATTAATGGGAGTGTGATTTGACTTATCAGAGTGTTCACAGCAAAATTGTTCTATTTGGGGTTTGGGGTTTTTGTCATGCATTATGCACACAAAAAAGCAGGCAAGAAAGACTGAGCAGTGAGGATCTGCTCTGGTCTGGGAGTTTCTGTTGGTAAGTTATTTATTTTCCCAAAAGCAATTGCTGTTTCATTTACCCCAAAACATGTCATAATTTACATTATAAAGGAATACAGATTTGTAGGTTACATCTGTACGAAATTTGTTTCCTCAGAACACCACTGTTGATTTAGTGTCCTCTCGGAGTTTGGACTGATGCTTTCAAAGGTCTTCAGTGCCCATTTATGGCCTTTTTTTCCTGTTCCTTTCAGTGCTGTTGGTCTGGTGGTGTCCTTCTATATTCTGATAAAGAAGGTAATGTACAGAGGAGGCCAGGGTCCCCCAACCTTGTTTCTTCATTACTGCATGCTGTAAAGACTGCACAGTAAATAGAGATTTTAGCTCTGCTCTTGTGCAGCCAGGCCAAAACCACGGCTTCCTCATGTCCCTTTATAACCCTGTTGTTCTCCATGTGACTGCACTGTTGGAGTCTCAGTCCAAGGTAGAGGCAAAATGACAACAGGAGAGACATAGTATAGTCTAATACTCAAAGTAACAGTCACAAAACAAAGAGGGGTCTGTCTCCTGGAGGTGTCTGCAGATGTACACTGAAGCCTTAGGCTGATGTGCTGTTCCTCTAGAGAGGCATACTGAGAGGAAAATGGGTTTCTTATGGCTTTCTGCAGAGCATTAGGCATCTCCTTGCATGATGACACATTTGTTGTCACCAACAACATGAAAATTCCTGTGTGAAAGTATTTTTTCCCTCCGCAGATATGGATGCTTGAGTGAGATGAAGTGATCACAAAATAATAAGGAACACGGCAATTACCAAGAGAACTCATTTTTTATCTGTTGCCGAGCCTCAGCAGTGGAGGAAACAGTCATCTGGGCACTCTAATGAAATGTGACAGACGTTCAGAGAGCGAGGGCTGATATTTCCTGACAGCATCACCATCTGCACTCTGAAAGCTGTAGTGTCCGGACATCATCATCTGTTATGGGCTGTTTATTATTGTACCTCCACGTTGATCCTGGAGTCACTTTGTATGAAGCCCCCTCACCTCAGCTAGCATCCTAATCCACAGTCTCTCACCATGCTCCATAGCTGGATGTTTATCTTTCCAAATAATCATGTCAATAGCCTCAGATGTAGATATTTGAAAGGGGCAGGAAAAGAAAAGGAAAGAAACAAAAAAGTCTTCTAGCCTGCCAGCAGGAGAAATAGATGTTAACCTAATTCTTATCAGGGCAGATGGAGTTATATAATCTGATTTCCAAGAGTAAGGGATTTTTCAAGGAAGTAATGTTTTAGTATATATGATTTTACAGCAGTTTTCACAGCTTCAAAATTCTAATGTGGCAGTGGTTTCTAAGATCCTACTTCTTGTACCTTGTACACAGGTACAAGGAAAATTGTTAAAGAATGAAAGATGCAATAAAAACAGAGGGTTTTGCCTAAATCAAGGAAAAACATGCTGCCTTAGATATCCTGGGACACAGAGATTTAAACAGAGAGTACAGGACTAACCCAATCCTTTTTTTCAAGCATTTTTTTCAGAACAAATTAAAAATGTGACCTTGAGAGACAAAAGTACTACTTAAGTAAAGGGAAAAAAAAAAAAACCAACAAAGAAAAAATCCAAAAATAACTGAACAGTGGGGGTTAGCCCTGCATAATTCAATATTTCCCTTCATTATAAGGAAGAGGGGGAAAGTCTGAGGGCACAAGTCAAGTTACCAAAACTGTGGTCAAGTTACCACTTTCACCTTTAAAAAAATGCTTTTTTCTGATGTAACTTACCCTGAAGAGTGGCCTTGAATTCCCAAGTTGTTTGCTAGTCCACTGTGTTTTCTTTCCTGCCCGGTAGTGAGGTAGTGAACATGGGGCACTCAAGGTCTTAGTGTTTTCTCTTTTAAATTAAACAAAACCAAACCAAAGACCGAAACCATCCCCCAGAAGGATGGTCTTGTTTCACTACTCTCTCATGGAGGAGTATTCCTATCCTGACCATGTGTTATTCCTCAGAGCCTGGCTGGAGACATCTTTTTCTCATACACTCAGCTCCTCAGCACAGTGATGAGCAAGCTGCCACCTGGCTCAGGCACCTATCTTTGAAGCCACCTTTAGCAACTAGAATGAAGAGTTTGTATACCTCCTGATCGGAAACAGCTCTTCACTTGGTCGCATCCCAGCGTCCCAAGTGATGAGAAAAAATGGACAATTCAAGTCTTGTGTTCCTTCAGCCAGTCACCAGAAGGATGTATGACCTGTGGCTGATTTCACAGAATCCTTTAGGTTGGAAAAGACCTCTGAGATTATCAAGTTCAACCTTTGACTGATCACCTTGTCAACTAGTCTATGTTAATAAGTGCCATGGTCAGTCGTTTCCTGACCATGAAAAACTATAAAATTGAGAATGATGTGGGGACACACTGGGTTCTTGCACTGCTGGTATCTCAGCTATCTCTATTTTGTGGGTTTCCTGATTTGACTGATTTCTGGAAGGGAATACATAAAAATAAAGAAACATGAGGTCAAGAGAAGAGCCACAAAAGCAGCTCAGCAGTGAGAAGGTCATTGCTTAAACAGTGCAGCTCTGACACTCCCTGCAGGTTTACAACATCTAAAAAGTTTAAGTTCTACTTTATGAACATATATAAACTTTTTCAGCTGGTGGAGTACCAAGAAAACTATTAGATCCTCAGCAATGTGGATATTAGATCTGAAAGTCTGCTCTTGTACTATAGGGGATGAAAAACCAAAACATGTATGTCATCAGCTGAAGTCATCTGGGTCTAACAAACTGTGACCGATCAGGATAAACTCTGTTCCTGGAGCAGTTTTTGCCTTGGAAGGAAATATTGAAGATCGTGCTTTTGTGGACAAACTAGCAGCCAGAGATAGTGAGGAAGCATTGGCTAACAGAGTTGTGCTCCTTGGAAATAAACACATACAGGGAGCTGTGGGAAAGGGTCAATATCTCACCAATGAAGCAAAAAAGATTTATTATATTCACTCTCCCATTTCTGGAAGCAGATGGCTTCTACAGTAGCTGAGGATTTTTAGAATGAGCTGATTCATGGGAAAGAAATGAGGGGGAACAGCATTAGTAGGAGTTATTTTTACTAAGCAAATACAGGGGAAGGGCATCTATTATAGCAACTGAGGACAGGAGCTAAACCTTCTGCGATGCACATGCATACAGAAGAGCAGATAATTCGCTCCAAACGTGTCACCTCACCAAAAGACACAATTCAAAATCTTCCACAGATGCAAGGAGGTAGCATTTATGTCTTCAGAACAATACAGTAGTGCTCATTTTCCACCTCATATCACAAAGCAAGCAATTGCAGTCTTCAACAGCTGGTGTTTCTAAGTGGGATTCAACTCTCAAAGCCCACATGGAATATTTTCCTTAGAGCTATCAGGAATGTCTTACCCTAATACTTAAAATCAGCTTAGAATAGCTGGGTTCAGTTTCCAGCTTATGTAAGAGTTAATTTTCTCTCTTTTTGTGCAAGTTTTACATCAAACTACTGTCACAGTGCACGTGGATGATTCATGATGATTTGCCCCATGTGGCCTTCTGCTAGAGGCAAATGAATGAAAAAAAAAAAAAAAAAAAGCCAAAAGAATGCCAACTCAAGTACAACCCCAATACAAACTCCCTTTTCTTTAGAACATCATTTATTGTTACTCATTTTTAGTGAAAAAAAAATAGACAAAAAGCACAATAAAATGGAGCATGTGACACCACAGGCGTTCTAATCAAACCTAAATTATAATGTGAACTGTTGTTGTTTTAGTGTTAAAGCTAGAAAGCTTGTAAAACAAAACCCAAGTAGCAAGTCACTGGAGGAAAAGTGATCAGAAAAGAAAAGCTGCTTATGTTAATTAAACGAAGGAAATCTGCCTAGCAGACAAGAACAGCTTAGAAGCAAATGAATTGGAAATATGTATCTATTTCTTGGTGTTCCCTGAGCACACAGATAATATGTGTGTTCACCCATTCAGTCCTGGGGATTAAAGAAATCCCTGGACATGTTGACTAAATCCAGGGAAGATGATCTTAAATAACAGAAGTTCATGCATGTCTACCTGGTGTTGTGAATGAAACTCCAAAAGCAAAGAATAGAAATCTTCCTTATACTTCTTTTGAATGGTAGGATACATCACAAATTAAAAACCTATTACCCAAAACAGGGAAAAAGATTCTGCCAGACCTTAATATGAGGCACCACAGCATAACGAAGACAAAGCCCATTCATCAGAAACCAGGCTCCATCAGTACTGCTGCTCATTCCTTACTGAAGCAGTGAAGAAGACATTTACCAGTAGCTCAGGTTCTCCCCCCTACTCCCACAAACTCTTTTGACAATTTGATCACTGTGTTGCCATTGAAAAATTTAGGTTATGTCAAGAGTCAGATTTTCATTAATTTAATTTCTTCTCAAACCTGAGTTGATAACTAAGGGAATGGGTGAATCCCATATACCTTCAAGAATTCATTTTACTTCCTTTTATATTTTCCTCTAATCGAAATTAAATTTTTTTTTTAGAAAAGTCTGCAGTAATGACACATTAACCGTGCATTTGACATAGGTACGCATTTAAAGAACAACAGCAGCATATTTCATGGTAACCATATTGAGAATAGTTACACTGCAATTTTATATACTTACCATTGTAGACATACTATAATCTGAGTGTATATATACACATATATACTCAGAGTATATATATAAAAATATTAAAAATATAAAATAAATAAATACATTAAAATCTATTAAAATATATTTTTTAAATGTCACCAGAAAACAATCGCACTACTTGAGTAGAGACGGTAAGACTTCTAGGTGATTGTCTGCTATTGAATAAACATCCAAAGATTCCCAATTCATAATATTATCACAGAATGCTTTTATTTATCTAAAATGATAAAATTATTATGGCTGTTTCCAAGTCACAGTTGTTGGCTTTTATTTTTTTTAGAGCAGGGATTTCCAGTGTAACCACACACAACCAAAAACTTGATGTACAGTGGCATTTAGTAATCTGTTATAACATCCTGCTGTGGCCATGTGAATCTCCACTTAGGCATTGCTGCTTTATTAACCCTACAAAGAAGAGTGCAATATGGCAATAAAACAGTCATAATCAACCTGAATGACAACGTAGCAAGCATAGTGCAGGATAGCCACACACACACACGATTCTTCCGTTCTTCTGGAGTTGTGATAAATATAATTTCACATATTTGTACAACATTTTGCTTACCACTGTAAGTGCTAATAAGTGGTGACTTTATTTTAAATACTTACAGATACCTTTTTGATTGCCTCATATTTCTAAGATTTTTTTTTTTTTTTTTGTGCTGGATAATGCATTCATTACTACAAATCTCATGAGCACATTTTACTTCATGAGATTGTCTAATAAGCAGATAACAAGTCAAGGCTTCCAACCATTTTTGATTTTCCAAGGTATTAGTCTTCCAATGGCATTGGTATTCTGACAATGATGGACATGACTATTAACAGTTGAGTAATATATAGTGTGCCTAATAGGACTAGGACAGGAGCAAAGGAACAGTAAAGGAACATTGTAGAAGTGCTTAGTGGAAGGAGGAGTGAAATAAGCTCATATGAAGCAGTGGCAAAAGCCCAGATTCACTGTTTTTTTAAATTCTTCTTTTGCCAAAATGTTTAATTAAAAAAAAAAAAAGGCATACAAAGAAACTGTTTCAAAACTGCATGAAGGTTATTAACATAATTATCAGTAAAAAAAAAACCAAAACAACAAAACAAAACAAACAAAACAACAACAACAAAATTCACCAACAAAAAAACCCCATCCAATCAAAATGGAAAAAACCCAAACCCAAACATATTTCAAATGTCTGGAAGCAAAAAGCATTAAAAAGTAAAATAATTTCAGACATGGAAATGTTATATATCTCTCCTTCCTGCAGCATTGTGAATCCATGACAAACACTGTTTTGCACCACAGAGTCTCTCCAACTGATTTGCTCTCTCTCATCCAACAGACTTGTCTGCTCATCAGCCTCAGAACTGAGCCTTTATTCGTGATCAGTTTTCTTAGGCTCTCTGGGACCAAAAAGGCAAAGAGTGCTTAGAAAAGAATTACTTTGCAAACAAAGACGAACTGGTGAAAAAGCTAATTGTAAAAGAATTACTATTATAAAAGCACATACATACTTCAAGACCCAACTACTTTCACCTTTCAAAGTTTGCTTGACTGTAAAAATTCACCCAGTGTCTACAGAAGTGAATTACCTGTGTACTTGCAATACAGGTGGTAACTTTTCATTACTAGATGATTTGGAACACTTTCAATCACACTGAACTCTTCTTTGCATTTTTAAGAGAAAGAAGATTGAGCTAAAACACTATCTTGTATGAGTCAGTGCTGTTAAATTTAGAAAAAAAAAAAAAAAGAAGCCAAGCAGATTACAAAAACTTACTATTACAGTATGTGGTTATTCATTGCCAGGAGAAGGATTCCCAAAATTGGTTAACACAAGCAACAGGACACAGCAAGTAATAGCCAATTATTTTACCCACAGTGAATTTGAGGATTACCTAGCTGAGTCGAAAAGCCATTAAGAAAGTGGCATCTTTGTCTCTGTATTTTCAGTTGAATTACTACAGGAATTCATTTGAAGCAGAGCTACAAGCCACTTCTATAATTAAATATATTGTTATTCATTTCAGATGTATAATAGTGCAATCATCATTAGAGAAAGGGAGCATAAAAGTGAAGACTACATTGATTTAAATTTTATTTTCAGACACATCATGGATTTCTTCAGCTATGTAGAGCAGTTGAAAGAATAAGCTCTGTATTACCAGCTTCACGCAGTGCTATTTCAGCTGAATCTATGTAACAACTGCAAACATCTAAAGTTACTTTACACCCAGCAGGTGAGAAATACCTACCATGACAGAATTCAGAGAATGTATATTTTCATCCTTAAAGATTTTAATATATTGACTCCTTTTTTAAAAAGACACTTCAGTGTTCACTTTCTGTAAATCAAGACCCAGCAAAGTTGCAAAAGTGGAGCAAATGCTGGCCAACTCCTTATCATCACATCAGTTCCTTTTCTTTTAATATCAAGAAAATTAAAAGCAATAGTTGAGGCACAAGTGATTTTTATGCAGAAGAATAGAAGTATTTCAATTAGTAGACTAAAACTTCAGTGTTTTACTTCTTTAAAAAAAAAGACATAGATCATAGGTATATGATCATAGTCATAGATCACAGTCACTGCAGTCTTACTGGATTGCTTTTTTTTTTCCCCGAGATGAAAAAATAAACTGGTTCACAGAACTTACCAAATCCACCTTATACTGCCATATCAAATAGTTCATGTCTAATCAAAGCAAAAGTACAAACTCGTGCTTCAAGGGAGTTTGAAAGCATTCTGCTACACCTGACAATAAACTATTTCTTCAGTGAAGACAGCTTCAGTGAACCTAGTAACGCAGAGGAGTCCATCCAGCTGTACTGACGTAAATGTTGCACGCAGAACCTAGCATGAGAGTGCACTGGCAACAAGCTTTTGGGAATAAGCTCATATCATAAGAGCTTGTGCTTGAAACTACTTTTACAGCTATGGTTATTGTTTCCGTTGAGGCACTGCATAAATATGGAGTCATTCATCTAATGCACTTAATATTTCTCAGATGAGGACTATTGCAGTTTTACCCTATGTCTAGGTGTGATAACACTTTGGTTTGCTTTACAGCAGTAGCATTGCACTACCAATACTGTTGATATTAAAGAGAAGGCTGAAAACACTTGCAGGCTGGAGTTGAAAAACCCCAATATGCTACTTTACTTCTTTTCATGCTTCTTGGTCAATTTTCCTCTTTCTAGTTGGAGGCTTGTACCGGTGTTTGTTCGCTTCTCCTTTTGCTGGCTCTCCTGGGAAACTTGTTGCACTGCTCGGAGGATAGCAGTCTGCACAATCTGCTTGCTGGCAATCTGCAGCTTAATTTCATCTTGTTCCGTCCCTGGCTTTTCACCTGCCAGAGCCAAACACAAAAGAAAGGGAACTGAGAACTTGAGGCTAGTCCATGAAACCATGAAGGACAGAAAAAGAGGAGAGGGGGAACAAAATCACAGCGTACTGGAGACAGTTTATTGCATAGGAAACCTGCCAATACTGAAGAAGATAATTTAGGGTGGAAAGTGCCTCTGCATGCTCAGCACCACAGGACAGAATAAAGGGGGAGATTTTGAGTCATAGAGCTCAATTACCCACTCTCCAGCTCTGGGGACAGCTGTGACTTCACAGCTGAAACAAGCACAGACGTGTTTTGCAGTTAAGACAGGAAAGGAAGATTTTCTCATCCAGCTGTGATTCACATCCGTTTTGACTTGAGCTGTGCTTCTGGATAGGGAATTGGACTTTATTCTGCAAGCCTGACATGTACTCCCTCACCACAATACAGAAAAAAACCACTGCTTCATTAACATTTCTTTTTACTTTGGATTGAAAGCCCTCATCCATCAAATTCCAATTGACTTCAAGGTACAAAATTTTGTTTAGTGCAGTGTATTAACCCTTAGATAGATTTTCAAAAATACCTGCAAAACATTAAGAAATGTTCAGATTGCTGTAGGTAAAACAGAGAGCATTTTCCATGGCAACCTGAAAAATACATACTTTTATGTGAAACTTCCTTGTTTGGCTAAAGTGTTAAAATCTGGGAAAAATGAAGTAATAGTGTGACTACTGACATCTGGTAATGAGGAAGAGTAGTTTATGTTAAGAAGTTTCTCTTTAATAATATTTTGATTCTTAATGTAAATGGCAATTTGGACAATAAAGAATGCTTTGTAATGGTCAAAGCTGATACTGATTAAAAAAAATTCTGACATACAATTATTGGCATATAGGAAATCAGTTGCTAATTGAAAGGCTTAGACTAGGTGCTATTAACATTACTAGATTTGATTTTAAAGTTTTGAAGGATATTCATCTCAGTTTTTTCTTAATTGAATGCTATCCTCAAGTATTTCTCTAAATACTATTTGTAGTTTACTGTCTGTTTTAATGTCATATTTTAAGAATTGTGTCCTGAGAGAAATCAAACAGAGGGAATTAAAGGTCAGGTTCTTTAATTAGAGATGCATATCTGAAATTGTGATAAATTCCCAATGTCCTTTCAGATTTTTTTAAAAGGAAACTTAAGATATAAAAAAAAGAAGAATCACTTGTTTCCTTAAGGAATATGCTATACACTTGAAGGAAGATACAAGGTCCTGCACCTGGGTCAAATAATGCCTGATGTCAATGCAGACTGGGTGGTGAATTTAATACTGCAGGCTTGGGGAGAATTGCAGTAATTTCACAACTATAAGGTGCACCAGATTATAAGGCGCACTTCTGGGTTGTTGGCAAATTTCTGAACTTTGTCCGTATATAAGGCACACCGGACTATAAAGTGCACTTTTTTTTTTTAAAAGCGAGGATCCGTGTGCAGCAAACAAAATTACGCGATCGTGGGGTTTAGTGGCAGGTGCTCAATTTGCAAACAGTTTTCACGGATTGGCACAGCCTTTAAACGCAGCCCCAGGCTGTGCCACAGGCCCCGGCACTCCCTCCCATCCCCAGCACCGGCTGCTGTGGCTCGCACTTCTGGGTTGGCAAATTTCCAAACTTTGTCCATATGTAAGACACACCGGCCTATGAGGCGCACTTCCGGGTTTCGATCAAAATTTTAGTCAAAAGGGTGCGCCTTATAGTCGTGAAATTACTATACTTGGGGATTCTGGTAGACAAAAAGCTGGCTTGTAGCCCAGAAATTTAAGCTGGTCTTTAAAAAAAGAACCTGGCCAAGAGGCAAGGGGGATGATTCTATCCCTGTACTCAGTTCCTGTGAGACTCAGGTGCCTGGGTGTGGGGTCCTCATCACTGTAAAGACAAGTAAGAGGTTAAACCTGTGAAAACATAGAAAACATGTTTTAAATTGGAAGAGCTGACTGAAAAAAAATCACTTGAATTCTTGGCACAGGCAGATTCCCTGATTCAGTTTTTTTTCTCCTCAGCACTTGAAACAGTGTGGCTTTGGATGGAATTAAATGTTTCTTATCAGATACAGTACAAATAATTCTTTACTACTCAAATATGAACTCATATTTTATAACACAATGAATTAGTCTTCTTGCATGGCTGAAAAATATCAGTCAACACATCTGATGTTCAGAAGATAATGTATTAATAAAAGCAAGGATAAACATGAAATTTTAATTACAAATTAGTATGTTGGAATAGAAAATGAGGTTATATGAAATGTGAAAAATTAGCCAATCCTCAAAGCCACAAACCTCCAGAATCTATCATTGAAAACATATTGTCATTAAGCACATTGCTGTTGAAAATTACTCAGTTTGGTCTCCTTACGGATGCTTCGTTATTTATTTGGTCCTTGCCAATTAATCTACAAAATCTGATGTTTAAATATTTTTACTTTAGAAAGGTCATTCATGGTAATATTCAATTGAAAAAAAAAAGTTTTCTAATGCATTTCTCCCTGTGCTTTTCAGTTGTTTATTTAGGAGCAAAACCTGTCTGAAAGCACCACACAGATAAGTGAGATGTAGATTACGTCTGCTCAGCTCTAACTCATTAGAGGATTCTTTTATTTGCTGAGATAACCAAGAACAGAGAACCCAAAATCTCTGGACTACCTCTGCCCAGCCTCTGAGAGTTTAGGTATGCACTGAAAGGAAATGAAGCTGCTTGAATAAACTCAATTTACAGTTGTGTAAAATGGTTAGGATGATAGTAACTCAGATAATAAGAGATATTTGGCTTCAGACACAGAGAGAATCAAAGCCATTGGCCTGGGGTGATATGACCAATGAGACCATTGGCAGCTTGTGTGGACCATCTAAATTAGCGAGCAAGTAAAAATGATAGGTTATTTTGGAGGGTGATACCTGACAGTGTGTTTGACCTAGGTCTGGCATGTGTTGATACCATTATTTGTAGGAGCTGGACTGCCAGGGATTTCAAGCAGTCGGTCATGAACATCCAGCTCCCCTGGGTGTATGGTATCTATTACAGCTGACCCAACAGGATATGATCCCGGGCAAGTGGCTCTAGATGATCCCGCTTGAGTAGGAGTTGGACAAGATGACCTCCAGAGGTTCCTTCCAACTACAAACCTACTTCATTTTACTTGATTTTAGCTGGTTAGGCTGCAATAAATCACAACTTTTCCACTTCCTGAATGAGTAAAAAGCAATCTCCCAAAAAGCATCCCCACTACATCCTCTTCTTCCAATTATTTATTTCAAGGAAAGCAGTTAGCTAGTTGTTTTCTGAGAGGCTAATTTAATTATTGATAGGCTGGACCTACTCTGAGCAAGAAGAAAGAGATTGACTGAGGAAAGCAGAGATGACTCATACAAGAATCCCAAAGAGGATGAGCTGGAACAACTCTATGTCCACCTTGCTGAAATACAGACTGCTGTGGAAATCCAGGCAGAAATTTGAGTGCCTATAGAATTAATTAGGCACTTTAAGAACTGCACATTTTCAATCAAGTGAAAAAAAAGGCATAGCTCCTGATGGCTAGGTATTTGGAGTTTAGCTTATCAAAGTGAGAGTTACTAGGATGATAATTATTCATTTTTAAGAGTTGAAGTATAACTACTT